>JASDDO010000031.1:208343014-208951082 GCA_030015575.1 Agapanthus africanus | reverse complement strand
TAGCTAGTTATATTTTAATGTTTGGTTTTTAATAAAAAGTTTACCAAATTATGTTTTAAATATTTTATCCTATTTAATGTGTATTTTATTAGAATTTTGTTAGGCACACACACACTTGTGCATGATAACTAGGGTTGTTTTTGGGGTTAAACATGATTAGCAATCATGGTTAACTAACCATTTGTCTTAAGTTAGTTTTATGATTAGTTTAAGTGTTATGGTTGTTAAATTAAAAAGGGTTTTTAAAAAAATGGTTTGATGTTGACTTTGTGTGAGAGAGGGGGCATGGGAAGCATGGTGTGAGCCATGCCTCATTATGAGGGAAGAGAAAGAGAGTGGAGGGGTTTTTTGCTTTTCCTCTCATTTCTCTCTTTGTTCTCTCTTTTCACTCACTCTCTCACTCACACACACACACAAGGTTCAGCAGCAGCAACAGCTCCAACACCAGCATCACCATCATCAGCAACAACATCACCATCATCAGCAACAGCAGCAGGCAACATCAGCAGCAGTCGAAGCAAGCAGCAGTAGCAACCCCTCACACACTTCTTCACCTGCTCTCTAGGGTCCTTTTGGGTATATTTCCTTAACCCAATTTCCTAGTTTTCTTAGCTTGTATGGTTTAGTGTCGGTTTGTGTTAACTTGTTAGTTTAGTGCTAGATTGTGGTGTTTATGTGGAACATTGTTTAAGTAATGATTGAGTGGGTAAACATAGTCTATTTTAGTGTTAATAGGGTCACCTTAACTGAGTTTAACCCAGGTTTCACTAAAATACCATAGGGTTTGTGTTTTGTGCAATTTGGCGTTTTTAAGCGATATTTGTGACTTCTGAGATCTGCTTTTGACCCGGTGCCTTCAGGTTAAATTTGAGAATACTGGAGCATGTACACTAGGTATAGATACCACCACCAGAATACGAACCCACCATTCACAATGCAGGCTGCCAATTTATTGATTCTGGCCGCAAATTGCGGCCAGGAAGGGGACATGGGTGTTGGGGTCTTGGCTAGGGTTCTCTTCTGTGTTGTCTAGTGTCTTGGCATGTATAGTTTTGTAATATTTTACCTGTAGGAAAATATGGGACTATATATCGTATTTGGTGTTCGTTGTGTTTGCGCGATACGCGCGATACGTGAGTGAGATCTGTGATCCAGCGTATCGCGGCCTGTCGCGATAGTTTTAGACGCGTACACACACAATTCAGCGTATCGTGCACACGCGCGTTAAGTTCGCGACGCGAGTTTCTCGTTTTGGTTTGATATCGCGTTTTGCGGAATATTTGGCTTATATATGATTTCCGTGTCTTAATTGCAGGTTTGCAGGCAGGGACTACGGACACTACTACAGGGGGGAGCAGATGGTAGGATTCACTTAGCGTGGAGCGTAGGTGAGTAGATTTAACATCTACAGGGGAATCGCCCGCATGGAGTTATGCGTCTGGGCTAGGATTCAAATACCTGTCGCACATTCTACGTCATTGTAGAATTGAGCCTTTACTTTATTTCCTTGATATAGTTATACTGTGACTAGCAGCCGTAGGACACTGCACATATTATTGACGATTCATGTTGCACGAGCACGGATTGTACGTTACACACACACCGTCAATAATTTCCAAGTCACACACTAACCCTTATAGATTCTATTGCTTATCACACATGACATCTAGCTTATCGGTATACCTATAGTGTATCATACCTTTAGTGATAGGTACATATACACCTTGCGATACAGCTACAGGTATACCTTGCACATATTTTAGTTATACCGGGAGGGATATCCTACATATTTTACTTATACCCAGGGGGGTATACGGCATCAGTTCCTATAGGTAGGTACCTATACATTGCTACACCTGTATGTTACACACATGTTCAGATGCAATCATATATTTACCTTTACCGATGTTACTTAGTTGTACCTTATTGGTTTCGCATACATCCGGTTTCAGCTACATATTCTCATTTATATGCTCGCATTTCAGATATATCGCATATATTTATTCTTGGATTTGCGCATTGTTATTTGGATTTCACATGATGATTTCTGGATTTGGGAACCGCGGAAGTTCATGAAATTATGCATACATTGAAAAACCCGGTTTCCTTGATATGATATTTGCGCAGCCACCATGAGATTTATCGGTTCTGATTATATACTCCATACGAGGTGTGGTTGCCGTATGAGGGTACATGGTGGGGCCCGGTATGGTTCCCCTCGACAAGAAGATCGATGGATGTTGCCGATTGAGCCTGGAGGCGGGCTAGTACCTACCGGTGACAGTACTAATGACTCGGTGGGGGTTATGGAGACACCGTTGGGAGTCATGCATGTATGCATACGTCGAAAGGCGAGGGTCAGAGCTAGGCACTCGTGCTTTCGGGACAGCGTATAATACGTACCTATCACGATTTCTGTGTCGATGCTTGGTACATTGTTTTCATGATATTTCTTTTAATACATTTGTATATGTAACAGGGGATTAGCCGTTGTTATATATACCCTTACACCAATATTAGTGGAATGGGACGCTAATATATGTGTATTGCCCCCATCATATTTATTTCTGCAAATATATATATACCTTTAGGATGTCAGAAACTTACTTGAGATTCGACTTGGGATATAGATGATTCATTGAGATTGGATATTGGATATGAAAGAGATTGTTGATTGTACATTCGGGATATAGGAGATTACTCGATATTGTACATTGAGGAGATGTGAGACTTATATGATGTGAGAGCCCAGTTTGGGGGCTGATTTGAGGAATTGTGGATTTGAGTGTCTTGATGGATTGTGATCCTTCCACGATGTCAGGTTTCCATGGAAATGACGTATTCCACCCTATACCTTACACTTATCTACTTTATGCATAGATTCATATATTGGTAGTACCTGTTAGTGTACCCTTATGATAGTTGCATATTTACATTTCCACATCCCTATTGCATGGTTATTGCATATTATTGTCATGTTTACTGTTGCTTCATATATTGGTAGTACCTGTTAGTGTACCCTTATGATAGTTGCATATCTACATTCTCATACCCCTATTTGCATGGTTATTGCATATCATTGATCATACTTCACATATTGATTGTACCTGCTAGTGTACTTACCTTTATTCAGCATTTGCATGACATGTTATTACTGTAATCGCATATCTTAGATTCATGCTGTACGTGCATTCCTGCGATTACCTGCATATGTTATCTACTATTCACGAGTTGGCAACTCACCCCCGTTGTGCCACAGGTGTTTCAGGTTGTTTCCTAGAGTAGTCGAGGCAGGCTATTCCGCTTTTCAGTTATCATCTTTTGCTACAGATACCGCATCAGCTCACAGTACTATTTTGCTTGGGTGGGTTTTTGGTGGTTGTCTGTATTTTGTATTGTACATTCGTTGTATCTTATACTCTCCATCTACTATTGTATTGTTGACTTAGAGACTTGGTGAGGACGTTACTGTATATTATTTGTGGGTTTGTTGTCCTTTATATACAGCTTTCTCTCTATTGTCTTTACTGCTTCGCTATAGCTTCATATTTTTGTGTTGTATTCATCTTGGGTTAGTTTTTACAAAAAGGGGTGTTGCCAAAATTTTAAAGAAATAAAGTAAGAATTTTAAAGAATTTGGGTTGCGATTTCAAATGTTTCAAAAACTTATATTATCTTTTCCGTATTTTCTTGGTTTAGATTTCTGGGTTTTGGCTTTCTTTTACTGCGTTACGTCTTTAGGCGTTGCGTAGTATTAGGGCCGTCACGGGCCAAATTTTGGGTCGTGACAAAGTTGGTATCAGAGCGCTAGGTTTTACCTTTCGGAGTGTAGGATGACCTTAGTATGATGGAGTAGGTAGCTTACGCAGAGGAACGTAGTGTGTGTGTGTCTGTAGCATACCCACGATGCGATACTTCGCCTAAAGTGACCTAAGTACAATTTGCTTGACATTCCTTCCTTGATGATTCATATCCTTGAGATTCGATTTCCTTATTCTTATCGAATCTCATCTTATATCTATTTATAGCCTTGCAGCCGATGACTATGGGGACACAGAGTGATGCAGCGAGGGCCGAGGTCAAAGTTGGCTCGGGTGAGACGAGTACCGACCAGGATGGCACTCTAGTTGCACAGGTACAGACGGACCAGCCTACGACCTATACTATTGATAGACTTTTGGCAGAGATGCAGGAATTCCGCCAGACGATGAGTTCATTGGTTGAGGTCGTTCGGGAGCTACGACGGGAGGTTGTTACCCCTGTTACTCAGTTGACACTTGCGATCAGCATGCAGCAGTCCGTCACCTACATAGCACCAGTAGTTGCAGCTCCAGTTGATGAGGCGCATATTCCGGAGGCTCAGAGAGTTCCAGGACAGTGGAGGCCTCGTACCAGTGTACCAGCCCAGAGACAGAGGTTTGGTCATCGAGACAGATTTCGTGGCCGTCGCGGGAGTAGCAGAGCCTTAGGACGGGGACAGTCATTCAGCTCTCATCCCTAAGATGGTCAGCAGTCAGCGCATGGATGTTTTCGATGCGGAAGCCTTCAGCTTTTCGTCAGGGAGTGTTCCTCAGCACGGCGTCAGGATCGTACTCAGAGAGGCCGTGGACGTGGAAGATTTGCTCAGAGGGTTCAGTCTACCAGAGGAGTTCATCCGGCTGCGAGTAGAGGGCAGACACAGGAGTTTGCTTCTACTCATCGGGACGCGCAGACGTCCAATGTGGAGTTCTCAGGTATCCTTAATTCGCTTGTTCTTTTGGTGTATCCGTTTGTTTTTATGCTTGTACCGTGGTTGGGTAGATTAGTCATAGTTGTGCTAACTTCTGTCAGCGATTCTTTTGTTGCGCGACACGTATTTCAGTTTTGTGCCAATCGGATAGGATATAGAGATTCGTCCGTCGTTTTGATCCTTCTAGAGATCTTGGATTTGACGTTCTCCTGGGCACGGACGGGTTAATTGCGTGCTAGGCGTCTGTGGACTACCGTGAGGAAACAGTCAGGTTTGTTTTCCCGGCAAGTCAGTTCTTGTTGTGCAGGTGGATAGTTGTGCCGCCTCTCACAGCTTGAATTCAGCCTTTTTCGTTAGTCGGCTACTGAGGAGATGTCGTGGATTCTTGGCATTCATTGTGATACCGGAGCCACAGTGGGATCGTTGGACCGGGTTCCTTTCGTGCGAGAGTTTTTCCGACGTTGTTCCGGATGAGCCGGCGAAGCTTGGGAGCGAAAGGATCAGCTGCAGAGTTGTGGTTTGGGGAGTTTTGTGCGTTTGAGTGTTTCGCTTTTGGAAGCCCCTATTTCTGTTCGTCAAGGAGGAAGACGGCAGTTTGAGGTTGTGTATCGACGGATCGTCAATTGAACCGGCTTACGGTGCGGATAGGTATCCTTCACCTCGCCGTGACGATTTCTTCGATCAGCTCCAGAGTGCGAGACATTTTCTAAGTTTGCTTGGGATCAGGTCATCATTATTGCGGATTCGGGGTGATGACATTCCGAGGACTGCCTTATGCTTGCTATGGGCTTTGGGTGTTTTTGTGAGTCGTTGGATTCACTGATGCCCTAGCAGCATTCGTAGATGTGATAAACCAGATTTCTTCAGGCCGTTCCTCGACCAGTTTCTGTTGTGTTATTTACGACATTCTGGTCTATCTAATGTGTCTTGAGGGACATGAGTAACACTTGTGGATTTGTTATGCAGATACTGGGAGAGCACCAGCAGTTGCTAAATTCTCGGAGTGTTTCTTCAGGCTTGTTTTGTGTTGACTCCTAGGTCTTATAGTCGCGAGAGACGGTTTTGTACGGTTCCGAGGAAGATCGTGGCCGTACAGCTTAGGCCCGGACTTGTGTGCAGGACGGAGATCCGCAGATTGTTGGGCTTAGTAGGTTTTACCGCCGTTTCATGCAGGATTGCTAGAGTAGTGCTGCACCGTCGAATTAATTGACCAGAAGGGAGGTTTCTTTTCTTTGGACTGAGGCATGTGTGCGGAATTTTCGGCAGTTGAAGGTTCGGTTAACAACTGCATTAGTCCTTTCTTTGCCTTTGGCTCGGGCGACTTTGTTGTTTAACTGTAATGTTTCTTGAGTGGGCTCGAGGGTGTACTGATGTGACACTACAGAGTCATCGCTTTTGCTTCCCTACATTTGGAGGAAGTACGAGAAGGATATTCCACTCATGATCTGGAGATGGCCGCGGTGGTTTTGCGTTGGAGATTTGGAGACACTACCTGTTCGAGAGTCATGTCAGATTTTCACGGACTACCAGAGCTTAATGAACATCTTCCTGCAGCGGATTTTGATTGTTGTGTTAGTCTTCTGCAGATTTACAGTTTTTGTGTGATCGTTGAGTATAGCTTAAGTTTGTCTCTATGGAGGGGACAGCTTGCTCATGTCCGCGCCCGACCACTTTCCTTAAATCGTTTTCGCGAGACACCGCCCGTTGATGCTCGTTCGTCAGTGATACTTGAGCATACTCGGCTAGGTAATGATTCGGAGGCCTTGATTGTGAAAATGGTGTGCTAAGTTAGGGACACGTTTGTGTACCTGACATTATCAGGTAGAGACGTGCAATCCTAGAGTAAGCACATCAGTCAACTCTCTGTATTCATTCAAGTTCCACCAGCTTTGGCGTGACTTGTGAGATAGTTACGGGTGGACAAGGATGTAGAGAGAAGTTTCAGGTTTCGTTTCAAGGTGTCAGTCTTGTTGTGTGCTTGAGTCGAGCATCTGAGGCCGGCTGGAGAGTCGCAACCTTTTACCGTTCCGAGGTAGGAATGGGAGCAGGTCTCCATGAATTTCGTTATGGTTTCGACCCAATTTTAGTCAGGGTGTGACTCCATTCGTATTCTTGTCGTCCGGTTTTACTCAATGTGCTCAGTTGTTTCTTGTTAAGTTGTGTGTTTGTATTATTTGTTGTCAGCAGTTGGGGATCGTCACTCGCCATCGTTAAGGTTCTCCTTCGATTGCTGTTATCAGGAGACACTCCAATTGGCCACCTTTAGGTTTAGGGATTAGGTCGTGTCGATCACCGGTCTGTTGTTTTTCTGACTCTGCGTTAGTAGGATTTTGGACCCCAGCTAGTCTAGAGACTTCGGAGATGGACCAGTTGTGTTAGGTCAGGATGGAAATTGTCCATTGCGAACTGAGGTCTTATGCCGACTGTGTTAGCCATAGACTCGAGTCCGCGGGGACAGATCATGTATTCCTACGGACTTTCCGATGAATGACGTGTTGGATTTTTGGGAAGCTTGTCCCAGGATTTAGGACTTTCTGAGATCCTATAAGCGAGTTAGTTTCGTTGCCTTTAAATTGGCACTTCCGCCCAGATTATTGGATTTTCACCCCGTATTCCTTGTGATGATACTCTACAATTAGCTTCTTAACCTTTCTCACATGATTTGGCACCAGACCAATTAGCTTGGACGCGATCTTTCGTTCAACAGCAACCAATTGTGTTAATGGCTCAGCAGGTGGAGGAACATCGGTGAAGGGTCTTGCTATCTGTGGAGGGTTTTCCTTGGACGTAGCCGTATAGTGAGATAGTCACTTGGGAGGCTGCGAGCGAGATTTGAGGATTTTAATCTTCTCTTTGAAGGTACGCGTATCAGTATATTTTTAAATTCGGGGACGAATTTCTTTTAAGGGGGGGGGGGAGATTATAACACCTTAGAATGTGTTTGGTAGCTAGTTATATTTTAATATTTGGTTTTTAATAAAAAGTTTACCAAATTAAGTTTTAAATATTTTATCCTATTTAATGAGTATTTTATTAGAATTTTTTTAGGCACACACACACTTGTGAATGATAACTAGGGTTGTTTTTGGGGTTAAACATGATTAGCAATCATGGTTAACTAACCATTTCTCTTAAGTTAGTTTTATGATTAGTTTAAGTGTTATGGTTGTTAAATTAAAAAGGGTTTTTAAAAAAATGGTTTGATGTTGACTTTGTGTGAGAGAGGGGGCATGGGAAGCATGGTGTGAGCCATGCCTCATTATGAGGGAAGAGAAAGAGAGTGGAGGGGGTTTTTGCTTTTCCTCTCATTTCTCTCTTTGTTCTCTCATTTCACTCACTCTCTCACTTACACACACACCCACAAGCTTCAGCAGCAGCAACAGCTCCAACACCAGCATCACCATCATCAGCAACAGCATCACCGTCATCAGCAACAGCAGCAGGCAACTTCAGCAGCAGTCGAAGCAAGCAGCAGTAGCAACCCCTCACACACTTCTTCACCTGCTCTCTAGGGT
Organism: Agapanthus africanus; assembly: GCA_030015575.1. Taxonomy (NCBI): domain Eukaryota; kingdom Viridiplantae; phylum Streptophyta; class Magnoliopsida; order Asparagales; family Amaryllidaceae; genus Agapanthus; species Agapanthus africanus. The sequence goes on along the minus strand of JASDDO010000031.1, from coordinate 208,942,838 downwards.
CCTTTTAGGTATATTTCCTTAACCCAATTTCCTAGTTTGCTTAGCTTGTATGGTTTAGTGTCGGTTTGTGTGAACTTGTTAGTTTAGTGCTAGATTGTGGTGTTTATGTGGAACTTTGTTTAAGTAATGATTGAGTGGGTAAACCTAGTCTATTTTAGTGTTAATAGGGTCACCTTAACTGAGTTTAACCCAGGTTTCACTAAAATACCATAGGGTTTGTGTTTTGTGCAATTTGGCGTTTTTTAAGCGATATTTATGACTTCTGAGATCTGCTATTGACCCGGTGCCTTCAGGTTAAATTTGAGAATACTGGAGCATGTACACTAGGTATAGATACCACCACCAGAATACGAACCCACCATTCCCAATGCATGCCGCCAATTTATTGATTCTGGCCGCAAATTGCGGCCAGGAAGGGGACAGGGGTGTTGGGGTCTTGGCTAGGGTTCTCTTCTGTGTTGTCTAGTGTCTTGGTATGTATAGTTTTGTAATATTTTACCTGTAGGAAAATCTGGGACTATATATCGTATTTGGTGTCCGTTGTGTTTACTCGATACGCGCGATACGTGAGTGAGTTCTGTGATCCAGCGTATCGCGGCGTGTCGCGATAGTTTTAGACGCGTACACACACGATTCAGCGTATCGTGCACACGCGCGTTTAGTTCGCGACGCGAGTTTCTCGTTTTGGTTCGATATCGCGTTTTGCGGAATATTTGGCTTATATATGATTTCCGTGTCTTAATTGCAGGTTTGCAGGCAGGGACTACGGACACTACTACAGGGGGAGCAGATGGTAGGATTCAGCTAGCGTGGAGCGTAGGTGAGTAGATTTAACATCTACAGGGGAATCGCCCGCTTGGCGTTATGCGTCTAGGCTAGGATTCAAATACCTGTCGCACATTCTACGTCATTGTAGAATTGCGCCTTTACTTTATTTCCTTTATATAGTTATACTGTGAGTAGCAGCCGTAGGACACTGCACATATTATTGACGGTTCTTGTTGCACGAGCACGGATTGTACGATACACACACCGTCAATAATTTCCATGTCACACACTAACCCTTATAGATTCTATTGCTTATCACACATGACATCTAGCTTATCAGTATACCTATAGTGTATCATACCTTTAGTGATAGGTACATATACACCTTGCGATACAGCTACAGGTATACCTTGCACATATTTTAGTTATACCGGGGGGGATATCCTACATATTTTACTTATACCAAGGGGGGTATACGGCATCAGTTCCTATAGGTAGGTACCTATACATTGCTACACCTGTATGTTACACACATGTTCAGATGCAATCATATATTTACCTTTACCGATGTTACTTAGTTGTACCTTATTGGTTTCGCATACATCCGGTTTCAGCTACATATTCTCATTTATATGCTCGCATTTCAGATATATCGCATATATTTATTCCTGGATTTGCGCATTGTTATTTGGATTTCACATGATGATTTCTGGATTTGGGAACCGCGGAAGTTCATGAAATTATGCATACATTGAAAAACCCGGTTTCCTTGATATGATATTTGCGCAGCCACCATGAGATTTATCGGTTCTGATTATATACTCCATACGAGGTGTGGTTGCCGTATGAGGGTACATGGTGGGGCCCGGTATGGTTCCCCTCGGCAAGAAGATCGATGGATGTTGCCGATTGAGCCTGGAGGCGGGCTAGTACCTACCGGTGACAGTAATAATGACTCGGCGGGGGTCATGGAGACACCGTTGGGAGTCATGCACGTATGCATACGTCGAAAGGCGAGGGTCAGAGCTAGGCACTCGTGCTTTCGGGACAGCGTATGATACGTACCTATCAGGATTTCTGTGTCGATGATTGGCAAATTGTTTTCATGATATTTCTTTTAATACCTTTGTATATATAACAGGGGATTAGCCGTTGTTATATATACCCTTACACCAATATTAGTGGAATGGGACGCTAATATATGTGTATTTCCCCCATCTTATTTTTTTCTGCAAATATATATATATACCTTTAGGATGTTAGAAACTTACTTGAGATTCGACTTGGGATATAGATGATTCATTGAGATTGGATATTGGATATGAAAGAGATTGTTGATTGTACATTCGGGATATAGGTGATTACTCGAAATTGTACATTGAGGAGATGTGAGACTTATATGATGTGAGAGCCCAGTTTGGGGGCTGATTTGAGGAATTGTGGATTTAAGTGTCTTGATGGATTGTGATCCTGCCACGATGTCAGGTTTCCGTGGATATGACGTATTCCACCCTATACCTCACACTTATCTACTTTATGCACAGATTCATATATTGGTTGTACCTGTTAGTGTACCCTTATGATAGTTGCATATTTACATTTCTACATCCCTATTGCATGGTTATTGCATATTATTGTCATGTTTACTGTTGCTTCATATATTGGTAGTACCTGTTAGTGTACCCTTATGATAGTTGCATATCTACATTCTCATACCCCTATTTACATGGTTATTGCATATCATTGATCATACTTCACATATTGATTGTACCTGCTAGTGTACTTACCTTTATTCAGCATTTGCATGACATGTTATTACTGTAATCGCATATCTTAGATTCATGCTGTACGTGCATTCCTGCGATTACCTGCATATGTTATCTACTATTCACGAGTTGGCAACTCACCCCCGTTGTGCCACAGGTGTTTCAGGTTGTTTCCCAGAGTAGTCGAGGCAGGCTATTCTGCTTTTCAGTTATCATCTTTTGCTACAGATACCGCATCAGCTCACAGTACTACTTTGCTTAGGTGGGTTTTTGGTGGTTGTCTGTATTTTGTATTGTACATTCGTTGTATCTTGTACTCTCCATCTACTATTGTATTGTTGACTTAGAGACTTGGTGAGGACGTTACTGTATATTATTTATGGGTTTGTTGTCCTTTATATACAGCTTTCTCTCTATTGTCTTTACTGCTTCGCTATAGCTTCATATTTTTGTGTTGTATTCATCTTGGGTTAGTTTTTACAAAAAGGGGTGTTGCCAAAATTTTAAAGAAATAAAGTAGGACTTTTAAAGAATTTGGGTTGCGATTTCAAATGTTTCAAAAACTTATATTATCTTTTCCGTATTTTCTTGGTTTAGATTTCTGGGTTTTGGCTTTCTTTTACTGTGTTACGTCTTTAGGCGTTGCGTAGTATTAGGGCCGTCACGGGCCAAAATTTGGGTCGTGACAATGCCTTAATCAAGATAATAATATGGATGTATTGACTGAACCTGCTTGTTATACTGAGCTGGGGAACGTTGGTCCCGCTCCAACTTATAATTGTTACAAGACAGAGCAGGAAATAGGGGAATACCAGAATTCCTATGCCGCCCAAACGAAGAAAGTGCATATGATGCATCTACTTCGGGTATGTTCATTACAAAGAACTGTTTCTCAGTATTCTCTGCATCCTGAGTATTTGATACCGGATCAGGATCCCAGATATGTAATCTGTTACATAGGGCTACAAAAAGGTAGAAAACTGAGAACGGGTGATAAGTTTCATGAGACAGAAACCGGGGCAAGTGTTGCAACCAAGTCTGTTGGTCACTGTCACCCTGTATTACCAATACATTGATTCTGAACAAATGCTATTAGATACCGAACCTGATATACAAAATCATATCAGTCTCTTTATTAGTTAGGAAGTGATAAAATTTTGTATTGATGGGTAATGTTTTGAACATTTCCTATATCAAAAGTTGATCGGTTCAAGCACGTTATCTAAAAGCATTGACGTTCTAAATCAAACTACAGTTCCTAGTATACAGAACACATACAAGAGGAAGAGTTCAGAAATGAACGAATCCTTCTTGAGGCATTGTAGACTAGGTCACATCAATGCGACCCGACTGGCTGAAGTTACATTTTAGATGCATATTTAAATCAGTTTGAATTTACATCTTGTGAAACTTGCCAGTCATGTCACAAAGATTAGATGACCATAGCCCTGTTTATTGGAAACAGAGAAAGAGTTAATGAACTCTTGGGACTGATACATGATGATGTATGTAAGGTCTCCTGTCTACACATGCCAGGACTGGTTCTTTATACTTCATTATATTCTCTGATAATCTCTCAAGATTCAGTCATATGTTTCTGTTGAAACATAAGTCCGAAGCTTTTAAGGTATTCACAGAATATAAGTTAGAAGTAGAGAACCAATAACAGGGTATAAGTATTATGTCCTATGATAAGATCAGGGAGGAGAATACTTGTGCATGGAATCCTTGGACTATTCTAAAGGAAAATGAGATTTTCTCTCAGTATTACTCCTCTGAATACACCACAGCACAACGGTGTATTGGGGCGGAGTAATCGCACAATATTAGATATGGTGTGCTCTATGATGAGTATTACTGAGTTACCTATTTCCTTTTAGGGTTGTGCACTTGAGAAGCTGCATACCTATTGAATTGGGTTCAAATCAAATCAGTGCCTACCACTCCATATGAGATATGGTATGGGAAGAGACTATCTCTTAAGTAAGTTAAGATTTGGGGTTGTCCGGCTTATGTCTAAAGCAAAATCCAGACAAGATCGAGGCAAGGTCAGTTCTGTAGAACTGGAAAGGTTCCAGCTATACAAAACTGCAGTTGATGATTTGACAGAACCAAAGGATTCTATAGTCCCCAATGAACCTCAACCTCTCCGCCGATCTGGTAGGGTTCCTCACCTGCCTGAGAGATACCTCGGTTTCTCGATGACAGTTGGAGCGAGGAATGCATCATGAGATGATGACCTAACTAGTTTCGAGCAGGCCATCAAGAGTAGGGACTCTGTAAGAATGGCTGGATGCTTAGCGATCTGAGATGGAATCCATGTACACCAACAAAGTATGGACTTTGGTTGCTATATCTGAAGGGTTAAATCCCCATCAGGAAGAAGTATATCTTGAGAAGATTACTTGGTGTAGATGGAAAAGTTGAGACTTTCAAAGCTAGACTTGTTGAAGGTTTTTTCGTCATCGACCAGGCGTGGATAATGATGAAACCTTTTCCAAGTGACTATGCTTAAGTCCATCCGGATCCTACTTAACATTGCTACATACCATGACTACGTTATCTGGTGGTTGGGTGCCCTGACTGCTTTTCTAAATACTGATTTAGAAGAGAACGTCTATAAGAACACAGCCAGAGAACTTCGTAAACAGTGGGAGCAGCGGAAACGTGTGCAAGTTGCTTTACAGAATAAAGCAGGCATCGCGGAGTTGGAACATCTGTTTTGATGTGGTAGTCAAAGAGTTTGACTTCATCAAAATGGTAGATGAACCTTGTATGTACAAAAGGGTAGTATGGAGTATGGTAATGATCCTCGTAGAGTACGTGGATGACATACTCTTGATAGGAAAGGAGTTTCCTATGCTACGATCGGTCGATCTCCTCTTATCACATAGATTCTCCATATAGGATCAAAGTGATACCTCCTAAATCCTAAGTTTTGGATCTATGAGATAGATCTAAATGGATGTTAGGATTCTCACTAGTTATAGTGAGATGGTATCAGTTGATCCTGGAGAGAATCACTGGAAAGGTTCCAGGGTGATAAGGACGACTGAATGTCAGTCACAGGCATTGTCTTTACCCTCAGTAAAGGGACGGTATGTTGGAAGAGTTCCAAGCTAGATACCGTGGAAAACTAGACGATAAAGGCTGGTAACATCGCTATTAAAGATACTACCAAAGAGGCAGTTTGGGTGTATATTAGTTCATAAGATGAACTAGGTTCCCACCATTGTGTGACAATGGAAGTGTGGCTTTGGCCAAGGAACCATGATCCCATCAGTGACCCAGACATATTCTGAGGCAGCATCACCTGATCATGGAGATAGTTGATCTCCAGGGTGATCGAGGTAAGGAGAGTAGACTCAGAGGACAACACAGCGGATCCACTCACGAAGGCCTTTTCCAAAGAGAGACTTTTATGGGATGGTTGAGTATGTGATACTGCAACCACTGCTATAGATGGCCCTAGTGCCAGTGGGAGATTGTTAGTTATATGTATGCCCTAGATGCCATTACTGTACTTTGGATATATATTGTAGTGGATGCTGGTGTTGGGGATAGTGCCCTCATAGTCAATTATTGGATCACAGGTACGTGATTGCAATGATTGCGGAGGACCTATACCGGTATGACAGTCTTACTCGAGATGATAGTATGCTATCTGGTTTGCCTTTATCAGTCGTGTACATGTTCAGGTGACTGATTACATGTTACACTTTGATAGAGCCCTTAGGTTCTTTCTTTACCTCCAACAGTATGATGGCGATCATATACGTGAGAGTTGGGTGGTTTATACGCATATCCTTAATTGTGGTCCCTAGTCGTGGGAGTTTCGAGACAGGGCATCGATACCCCGGAGTAGACTAGTGTATACAGTCGAGACCCCGACGAGGGGTGGTGGCCGGTCTCATAAGCCACTGGTGTCAGTTGGATCACCTAAGATGTATACAGGTGCTCATTGGGTTATGAGTACACCGGACAGGGCTCGCCGGGAATCTGCTAGTTAGTATTATATCTATGGTCAGATAGCAGTTCCCTGGTGACATGTGTACAGGTTAGTTCATCGACCTGAGGTCGTCATTTGTCTCGTGTGAGTTCCCACTGTGCTTTGATTTCTACCCTACCACGGCTCAAAGGAGTCGTGCAAACAGGTAGCTTTTGGGTACAGTCCCGAGCCATATGGAGGCACGTGAGCGGATCGGCAGGGGATTCGTCTCTCCCGGTATTGGGGGCGAGATCGTGCTGTGTCTAGGAGAGCCATTACACAAAGCCCACGGCCGTGGCAGGAGATTTACTGGTAGGTACTCCAGTAGTATCTCAGGGTGTTATTGGGCAACACTCCGACACGACTTATACTGCTATTGGGGGTCTGACGTTACTAGCCCCCTAGGCAGATATGCGATACTCATATACGAACGGACCGGACTGTATATACATTGTCACTGTTAGGCTCAGTAGGGTTTTCCGGATGAGTGCGCTCATCGGCATCCCTTTAGGTCAGTCCATGGGCAGCCGTTACGCATTGCTAGTGCCTCTGACGGTTTGTGGTTAAACCCACTGCCAGGGTACTGACGAGTCATTAGAGTCCCCCACAGACAGTTTCCTAAGTTCGGGCGAAACGTTGTAGAGGCCGTATGGTTTTATGGCAGGGTTCGGAAAATGCACGTGCGTTTACGCACGTGTTATTTTTCGGGCAGATGATACTGGTCGGCTTTGGTTTAAGCCGGATCCGAGTATTATATTGAGTAGGTATAATATCTTTGTCTCAGTTGCATTTGTATTCGGTCGTAATACAAATGCGGGTATATTTATACAGTTTCGGGGTTGTCCTGAAATTCGTTTCAGGATCACTTTTGGAAGTTGCCAGTTTCCAGTTTTCTATCAGCCGTCTTTTAACATTTGGTTAAAGACGGATTTATCTTTTCTTCAGATGAGGTGAGTCAGTGTTCTAGAAGGTTCTAGATGAGGTGACTAGGATTAATTGGTGTTGAGTTTTCATTGGATGCATTAAAGGCTTGATGAGGTGTTTAGTGATTCATGCATTATCATTAAAGCTTCTTGTTTTCCTTAGGATATTTAGTGAGAAGCTTTTTGCTTAAGGTCACCACTTGCTCCTACGGTCACCTCCCTCCATCATATAATATGGCCGGCCCTCTCTCCTCCTCGATTCACTCATGAGAGAAAATTATGATTGCTAAAAAGAAAAGAGTATAGTTTTGGATGCATGGAAATTTCATAGTTCATTTCTTGTTCCATTTCATTTCCATCGGCAACTTCATTTACCGATCGTCCACGGATTTGGACGAAGTGAGACAAAGTCATCTACTCATTCTCTACATCAATCTTGGTCGTCTCTTTTAGCAAACTTGACGACCGAGTTGCCTCGAGTCAGAGGCGGGAGCCCGTTTAAAGAATCAGTGATGTGGTGCCACCTCGACGAGGATATCGGAAATCGACGAGATCGGAGCAGCCGCAACGGAGCGTGGGATGATGGTTGAAGAACGAAGGACTCGGATCGTTCGGTACAATCTTTCTACACTCTTTACAGTTTGTTAGTTTAGCAATAATGGCAGATCCGGGTTAAAGTATACGATAGCGCCAGTTAAAAAGTTTTTGTTCCGCATTTGGCGTCTGTAGACGTCCGGGGCGCTAGCGTAGACTTACAGTGGTATCAGAGCCTCACCATTTTGCTATACTAACTTGTGCTAACGCGTTTAAAACATCGATCTGACCGGAAATCAAAAATCACAAATTTTCAGCCTAACAGTTTCTGTCGATTTTAAATGGTCTGATAAAATTTTTCTACATGTCTCAGTAAACTGTGCAGGCTTTTCTAAGAACCACGACGAAATTTGGGGACATGAATCCACCAAACAGCCGCGGAAACGCGGCCAAACCCATGGTTTGTCCGCGCATCCGCGTCCACGTGGTGAGCTCGTGCTCCCAAATTTGTACAGTGGGTTCTCTGATGGATTTTGGGGTTTTTGGTAAATATCGTTTTGACCCAGATTTTGTTACTGTTCACCAGTAAGTCGTGGGTCCCACTTTTTGATATTTGGTCGATCGAAATTTAAACATGTTAGTTTATAGTGCTTACATTATATCTCCGACCGGGAATGTCATTTGATCAGTAAGCCGCATCTGATTGCTATAGTTCTTTTAGACGGGTTTGCGAACGTGACATTCGCGTTGATGTTCTGTGTTGTGCTGTGATGTTGCGGATTTGTCGTGGTGAATAGCAGTGTGCAATGGTAGTACAGGTTGAGTTTATTTGTACATTTGATATTGCGGGGCGAGCGTCCAACTTGTGGACTGCCGTCACTGCCTGTTGTATAATATTCTTTTGGGGCACGACCAGGTTGCGGTCGATGTACCTATTGTACTATTTTTCATTACTGTACTAGGTTTTGCCCCGAGACGGAGTGCACGGATAGCCGGGTTCGGGAGGGCAACGGGTCCGCACTCATGGCTTTGAGAGGCAGAGGGGTCCCACTCTAGAATTGGCAGACTATTCGCCGCACTCGTAGGGGGTACAGGTTGACCCAAGGAGGGGTGCCTAAGATTACCGGATTCCGTGAAGAGCTGGGTGGTCCATTCACTATGCTGTAGGGGGCTGCCTCGCTTCAGGTTTTAGCGGGTAACTTGCCGCACCCGTAGGGGTCTAGGTTTCATTGCACAGGCTATCCACACGATAGGGGAACGTCGGGTTTCAGCAGCGGCTCTGTGAAACCCGGGGATCCCAGATTATCTGTATTGTTCTGTGATGCTTATTACTTTTCTGTAAGGTTGCATACTATCACGCCTGGAGCGATTATTGTATATTGGTTTATATACTATTAGATGTTGTATATGTTTTACACCCGCGCTAGTCCAGTCCCCGCTCTGTCGTTAGTTAAGTAACCTAACGAGTGATGACGGGACCCAGTGACGAATGCGGATGGCATATACGTACATTTTATTTTCGTTCTTTTCTGGTGTGATTGAATGATGGGACTGCGTTGATTCTGATCAATGCAAAGTAAAACAAACCTGTTTGGATGTTGTTGGAACAAATTTAAAAAGTGTTATTGCAAAGACGTTTTCTTTTGTTATGCATAGCGGTATTCAGTGGAATATCCTGCACCTCATTCGACGGGGCAAGGGTTGATATCCCTTCACCGGGACTGACCCCTTGGGCAGATGTTTGCGTCAGAGTAATAACTTCACTATAGTCGATTACAAGTTGCTTTGCATAGCGGTATTCAGTGGAATATCCTGCACCTCATTCCACGAGGAAAGAGCCGAGATCCCTTTACTGGGAGTGACCTCTTTAGCAAAAGGTTTTCGCCACTATATTTTAAAAAGCTATCAGGTTCCTTCAACGAGATCAAGTTCATTACGTTAAAGGTTTTTCGCCAAAAACCAGCCGTAGCCCTCCGTCGTTTCTTATGGATGGTCAGTAATATTCAAGCTATGTTTGTTGGCTTTCGTCAAGGCATAGTGTTTGGTAGTTGCTGGGGTATTCATTTGTTGCATAGATAGATGTGTTGGTTTGGGACAGTCGTATTACCTTGTTGGCTTTCGTCAAGGGTATGTACGGGTGAGTTCAAAGTAACAAGATAATGACGGGCAGAACTTGACATGTGACTTATGATTTGTTGACTTTCGCCAAGGTCATAAGAACATGGGGCAAAAATCATATCGGGAGTTTCTAAAGAAACTGAAACTTGCCAGGCATGCGAATACCTTCTGGAGTGTGTTAACGCGAGTGGATTCCGTCACGTTATCATGCGATGAGAGTTGGATCCCGATTCCCGCTGATGAGTTGGTTTACTCTTCGGGTGATCCCGATTGATTCTTCTTTAGGTTTGGAGGAGAATTTGACAGGACAGTGGGAGGTTTCCGGATTAGATAAAGTGATGACCATTCTGATCTAGGTTTGAGTGCACGCAGAGTGTTTCTTTTCTCTCTCTCTCTTTGGCAGCGACCTTTGACCGACCCTAGACTATGACTCAGTGACCAAGTTGACCGAACCTTCTTAAAATACTGGCTTTTGGATTGTCTGAGTTGCATAAGTCATTGCCACTCCTTCTTTTACCCTTTGCATTTCTCAGAACACCCGTATTACTACGGATATCCACTTCCATTGGATAGATCCATCGTATGGTTATATACGAACTCGAAGGGACTTCTTCGGGGATGGATCCAGGTTCAGGAGAAATAGAATTGGTTTATTCAGTTGTCTTTTATTATCACCTTCTCTCAGGTTGCGAGGGCTCCTTGGTTTAGGAGAGTACACCTATTACGCATATTGGATAGTCTTATTCCAAACCATGGGCTGGTGCCGAAAGGTAGGGAATGAAGAAAACCAATTAGCCTAAGTAGGGTGTGCAGAAGGTAATATGTAAAGACAAAATAAAGGGATTAGAAAGAGGGCAAAGTAAATTGCGACTGATATCATTCACGACCAAAACCGCGTACTTCATCGCCACTCCTATTTCACCTTTAAAAGAATAAGGTATTATTCAGTTATCTTTTATCATCACCTTCTCTCGAGATGCGAGTACTCTTTGGTTTAGGAGGGTACACCTATTATGCTTACTGGATAGTCTTCTTCCAAACCATAGGCTGGTGCCGAACGGTAGGGAAGGAAGAAAACCATTTAGCCTAACGATGGTGTACAGAAGGTAACGACTAAAGACAAATAAAGGGATTTGGAGAGATGGCAATAAAATATACGGTTGAAGTCATGAATTGGATTATGGAAGAGGCATTGCTATGAATACCAGGATACCCCTACGAAACATTTTCATGTTTCAGTGCATTGTTAAAGGAAAAACTGTTTTCCCGATTAGACACTTACTCCAAGGGTATGTATTTACCAGGTTTCATTCTCATATCTGTATGGTTTTATAGATGATGAGTGGGAGTAAGATATTGGGAATTAGGTAATCATCCTCATTATATCGGAATTCGTTGTAATTGGTGATATTTGAGGAAATCGCCAGGGTACAGTTTTCCACCTACAACGCACAGGTTTTGAGTTGTTTAACTCAGCGGACTTATACAGAGTATTGTATATTGTCCAAGTGTCCATCGGGACAAAGGGGTAGGTCCTCGTACTATGTTCTATTTACTTATAACTTCTATAGTATTTAGACGAGTGTTTCGTAGAAATACAAGGTCTAAGTTTTGAGAAGTTGTGGGTATAAGAATAAAGTAGAGAACCAGGTATCACAAGTATCGGGATTCTTCAAAGAGATCGAAGATGTAGATTCTTGTGATTGGTATTCAGATGATAGTGATGGTTTTGAGAAACGTGTTTCTCTTTCAGGTTACTCATAATTGGATGGATTCCTAAGTTGAGTAATGCTGATTAGCCTCTTTCCATTAAGTTGATATGCACTGGAGACAGTTGCATGATTTGAATCTGGTTCCAATTAAATTAGTGCCAAAGTTTCTATATTGGATATAGAATAGTTCGTACCTTAAAAGATGTTAAGGTACGGGGAGTTGTCCAGCTTATGCTTAAAAACCAGACTCTGGATAACTCAGGGCACGTTTCTGTAATGGCTGTTTGTGGGTTGACCCTGGCTACGACGAGGGTTGATATTCTACCATTTGGAAGATCAATATTGATATTGTTCTTGACTCGCCACAGTTTTAGTAAAAATGGATCTTTTTCAGAAAACAGTAGTGGGAGTATGGTAGAACTGGAAGTGATTCCAGAACCGCAAACGATTACGGAAAATTTAATAGGACCTATATATTCAATCAGGTTTGACATTCCAATAGCCACTCCGCAGATTTGGTGGGTAACCTCAGACACCCGAGAGGTACTCCGGTAGCCTCAAGGACGGTGACAGGAAGGTTTTTATCTACCCAGACTTGACACTACTGTTGTTCCAGGTTACGAGACCCGGTAGGAGGGTTGTCGTAGTCAGTGGGAGCAACGGAAGCATGGTGGGCAAGTAGCTTATGTTTATTTATAGACTAGAGCAGTCATAGCGGAGATAGATCATCTAATTTTGATGTGACAGTCATGGGTTTGACTTCAATCAGAATAGGGGATGGATCAGTTAAGGAGGTAGTAGGGTGTGATGTCATGGTATCTGGATGACATACACAGAGTAGGAAGTAAAATTCCTATACTACGATCGGTTGTACTGTGGTCGTCACACAGTTGTTTCTCCAGACAGGATATGGATATAATATTTGACATTCTGGTTTCTAGATCTATGGTTTTAGATCTGGATTTGGGTAGTTTCCCAATGTGGGTACTTTGACAGATATTCTAATGGTTTTTGGAATAGTTGACTCCTAGCATGGTGGTGTACCTGCAGGTGATAGAGTCACCCTCTCTAAAGGTGTCTTACAGACTAAAGGGGAGAGGGATGTGCATGATTGGCAGATCACTTGCTTAGGCAATTGAGTCAGTCATGAGATGTCAAGTACCACACCAAATGTTGGTTTTGCACTAGATGCAATAAGTTTGTATTAATCCAATCCTGGAGAAATATAAGGAAGCAGTTTTAGAACATAAGTACATGTTCTACGGATTTGATGACGGCAGCCTCCTTCGGGAGACGGTTATCATTCCAAGCTTCAAAGGTGACATGGTTGACAGAGTGATTGTCAGAGTTATAGTTTTTCCCTCTGACGAAGAGGGACAGTATTATGGACAGGTGGTCCATGAGGATACTGTGGGTGGCATTGTGCCGGATACTGATTAGGTTCAGTGATCGATACAGTCTAAGAAGTTTGGATTTGGAGTTCATTTATGAACTAGGTCCCATCAGATATCCAGACATATTCTAAGACAGGTATTACTCAATTCGGGAGATGGCTTTCTCCGCGAACTTCAGATTTAGAGAGATATAGAAAAAAACTTCTAGGCGGATCCACTCACAAAGGCTATTTCTCGAACACAATAGTTTTACAAACGGGCTTTGTGATACTGCTTAGTAGAGAAGTTGGGTGTTGGTTTCACACGGGCTGTGAGTACGCAACATCGCAATAATTAGCCTTGAGTGCAAGTGGGAGATTGTTGGGGATAGTGCCCTCATAGTCAATTATTGGATCACAGGTACGTGATTGCAATGATTGCGGAGGACCTATACCGGTATGACAGTCTTACTCGAGATGATAGTATGCTATCTGGTTTGCCTTTATCAGTTGTGTACATGTTCAGGTGACTGATTACATGTTACACTTTGATAGAGCCCTTAGGTTCTTGCTTTACCACCAACAGTATGATGGCGATCATATACGTGAGAGTTGGGTGGTTTATACGCATATCCTTAATTGTGGTCCCTAGTCGTAGGAGTTTCGAGATAGGGCATCGATACTCCGGAGTAGACTAGTGTATACAGTCGAGACCCCGACGAGGGGCGGTGGCCGGTCTCACAAGCCACTGGTGTCAGTTGGATCACCTAAGATGTATACAGGTGCTCATTGGGTTATGAGTACACCGGACAGGACTCGCCGGGAATCTGCTAGTTAGTATTATATCTATCGTCAGATAGCAGTTCCCTGGTGACATGTGTATAGGTTAGTTCATCGAACTGAGGTCGTCATTTGTCTCGTGTGAGTTCCCACTGTGCTTTGATTTCTACCCTACCACGGCTCAAAGGAGTCGTGCAAACAGGTAGCTTTTGGGTACAGTCCCGCGCCATATGGAGGCACGTGAGCGGATCGGCAGGGGATTTGTCTCTCCCAGTATTGGGGGCGAGATCGTGCTGTGTCTAGGAGAGCCATTACACAAAGCCCACGGCCGTGGCAGGAGATTTATTGGTAGGTACTCCAGTAGTATCTCATGGTGTTATTAGGCTACACTCCGACACGACTTATACTGCTATTGGGGGTCTGACGTTACTAGCCCCCTAGGCAGATATGCGATACTCATAGACGAACGGACCGGACTGTATATACATTATCACTGTTAGGCTCAGTAGGTTTTCCGGATGAGTGCGCTCATCGGCATCCCTTGAGGTCAGTCCATGGGCAGCCGTTACGCAGTGCTAGTGCCTTTGACGGTTTGTGGTTAAACCCACTGCCAGGGTAATGACGAGTCATTAGAGTCCCCCACAGACAGTTTCCCAAGTTCGGGCGAAACGTTGTAGAGGCCGTATGGTTTTATGGCAGGGTTCGGAAAATGCACGTGCGTTTACGCACGTGTTATTTTTCGGGCAGATGATACTGGTCGGCTTTGGTTTAAGCCGGATCCGAGTATTATATTGAGTAGGCATAATATCTTTGTCTCAGTTGCATTTGTATTCGGTCGTAATACAAATGCGGGTATATTTATACAGTTTCGGGGTTGTCCTGAAATTCATTTCAGGATCACTTTTGGAAGTTGCCAGTTTCCAGTTTTCTATCAGCCGTCTTTTAACATTTGGTTAAAGACGGAGTTATCTTTTCTTCAGATGAGGTGAGTCAGTGTTCTAGAAGGTTCTAGATGAGGTGACTAGGATTAATTGGTGTTGAGTTTTCATTGGATGCATTAAAGGCTTGATGAGGTGTTTAGTGATTCATGCATTATCATTAAAGCTTCTTATTTTCCTTAGGATATTTAGTGAGAAGCTTTTTGCTTAAGGTCACCACTTGCTCCTACGGTCACCTCCCTCCATCATATAATGAGGCCGGCCCTCTCTCCTCCTCGATTCACTCATGAGAGAAAATTATGATTGCTAAAAAGAAAAGAGTATAGTTTTGGATGCATGGAAATTTCATAGTTCATTTCTTGTTCCATTTCATTTCCATCGGCAACTTCATTTACCGATCGTCCACGGATTTGGACGAAGTGAGACAAAGTCATCTACTCATTCTCTACATCAATCTTGGTCGTCTCTTTTAGCAAATTTGACGACCGAGTTGCCTCGAGTCAGAGGCGGGAGCCCGTTTAAAGAATCAGTGATGTGGTGCCACCTCGACGAGGATATCGGAGATCGACGAGATCGGAGCAGCCGCAACGGAGCGTGGGATGATGGTTGAAGAACGAAGGACTCGGATCGTTCGGTACAATCTTTCTACACTGTTTACAGTTTGTTAGTTTAGCAATAATGGCAGATCCGGGTTAAAGTATACGATAGCGCCAGTTAAAAAGTTTTTGTTCCGTATTTGGCGTCTGTAGACGGCCGGAGCGCTAGCGTAGACTTACAGCTGGGACATATATAGGTAGGACTTTCTTGCTCGACATGATAGTACGCTATCTGGTGGCTCTTTATCTTAACATGTATACTTTCTGTCTCTCTGATTACATGTTGATAAAACCCTTAGGATGTGTACTCGACTTCCAGGACTGTGATGAAGATCATACTAGTGGGGCCTGGGTAGTCAATCAATACATCCTTCATTGTTCCTAGTCGTGGGAATATCGAGACGGGGCATCGATATTCCAGAGTAGACTAGCGTATATCTTCTCGACCCATGTGATGGGCGATGGATGATCCCATATCCATTGGTGTTTGACATCGGAGATGGTATGCGGATGCTCAGTGGAGATTGGGTACACTGAACGGACTCGTCGAGAACTCCCAGATGGTATTATACCTCACGTCAGATGGCAGTTCTCTGGTGACACTAGTAAAGCTTAGTCTGTTGACCCGAGATCGTCATAGAGTCTTGTGTGTCTCCCACTGTGCTTTGATTTCCACCCTACCACGGCTCTACTGAGTCGTGCAAACAGGTGGTTTTTGGGTACAGTCCCGATTCACATGGAGGCAATGAGCGATAGGAGGGGATTCGTCTCTCCCGGTATTGGGGGTGGATGTTGCTCTATGTTCGACTGGCCATAACAGGAAATCCCTGGCCAGGGTTGCAGTGATATACTGGTAAGAGTTATCAGTAGTTTCACGATTTTTATGGACCACACGTCGGCATGACTTGCCGAGCTATTGGGGTCTGACGTTTACCACCCCTAGGCAAGATATGCGACATATCAGACGAACAGACCGGACTGTACGGTAAGTGTTACTGGTTGGATTCACAGGAGTGTGAGCGGGCTTGCTCGTCGATCTTCTGATCACTCAATACCCAGGTGGCCGTTACGTTTAGCAGACCGCTTGCGGCTTGTGGGTGTTTGATATGATCATCACCTGCTGCCGGTGTATTGACGAGTCTTTAGAGTCCTACACAGAGGTTTCCTGGCTCAAGCGAAACAAAATAGGAGCGCATATGAGATATGTGCGGGACCGAGAATAATGCGTGTATGTGATACCGTATTCTATTCTCGCGATGAATGTATCGAATGGTTGTATGTGATATAACCTAGTTATCGAATCAAGGATTGATTCGATAAGTCGATACATTGGATACTAGTCGGTTATATGCGATATGACCGGATCGTTAAATCAAGTATTGATTTGATGATTTAATGTATAATTATA
Source organism: Agapanthus africanus (assembly GCA_030015575.1). Classification (NCBI taxonomy): domain Eukaryota; kingdom Viridiplantae; phylum Streptophyta; class Magnoliopsida; order Asparagales; family Amaryllidaceae; genus Agapanthus; species Agapanthus africanus. Next base: position 208,925,935 of record JASDDO010000031.1, on the reverse strand, counting down.
TATTTGATATATTACTTTGCATTAACTAGTATTGGTTCACTTTAAATGGATTTTCTCACTTGAAATGCACATTGTATATGTGATATATTTTTGTGCACTTGTTTGTATCATTTTTGATGATACATGCTCACTTGGGTTTGTGTAAAGAATTAAACCATGGTTATATGAGTGGTTAGGGTTTTGTTTATTTACTTATCCATTTATTTATTTATTTTGTTTATTTTGGCAAAAGAAAAAGATAAAGAGAAAATGGTGGCTTTCTTTGTTTGTTGTTGATGCTTCATGAAGCTTTGACTAAGTGACCATTTTGTCTCATGCTTAACCCTAACCATTCCACCTAACCATAGTCTATTCTCTACACCTAACCATGGTTGGTATATGATAAGTATTCCTTCTATTTTCTATTTTCAAAATACTTATGATATTCTTTCTTCTTCTTCTTCATCTTCAACAATGAAGAAAGCTTGCCTCCATCAATGGCAACTTGTGAAAATGAGTGAGAAATCCAATTCCAAATTGAACCCACTTCCTATTTCTTCATCCTCTACCTCTTGCCAAGTAGTATAGGGTGTTTTCTTCACTAGTTTCATGGCTTGGTGAAGTTGGAGCTTGATCTTGTGTTCCCTCGACGTAGATCATCTTCGGCATCGAAGCCGACGACCTAGCCTGCCCATTTCTCCGATGAAGCTGATGCTAGAGTCCGGGATTCGATTTGGACAGCGGAGGGACGTCATCACGGAGCCTAGGAGGTGGAGGACCGGATCTACAAAGGTTGTAGCCTCTTTCCTTTTAAGTTAAAGTTGTTTACTTGCATCGCATCACCTATACATCTAGTTAACGATCCGTATTAGGGTTTCTCGGCACTTGTAAAATTTTAATTGGCCATGTTTGATCACTTGTGAGACCTCATTAGTGTTCCTAGGAACCCTACAAACCTTACTCTCTGCCAGCTTCTTGTAGATAAAAGGTTCATCTACGTTTTTGACGAAATCAAACTCTTTGATAACGACGTCAAAGCAGATGTTCCAACTCCGCGATGCTTGCTTTAATCCATAAATGGATTTAAGCAGTTTTCACACCTTCCCGCTGCTCCCACTATCTACGAAGCCCTCTGGCTGAGTCATGTACACGCACTCTTCTAAATCACCGTTTAGAAAGGCGGTCTTAACATCCATTTGCCAGATTTCGTAGTCATGATATGCAGCGATGGCAAGCATGATCCGGATGGATTTAAGCATAGCCACTGGAGAAAAGGTTTCGTCATAGTCCACACCTGGTCTTTGACGAAAACCCTTTGCAACAAGTCTAGCTTTGAAAGTCTCCACTTTCCCATCTACACCAAGTTTTTTCTTGAAGATCCACTTGCTCCCAATGGGTTTTACCCCTTCAGGAGCAACATCCAAAGTCCACACTTTGTTGGTGTACATGGATTCCATCTCGGACCTCATTGCATCCAGCCATTTCACTGAGTCCCCACTCGTGATGGCCTGCTCGAAGCTAGTTGGGTCATCATCAACCATAATGCAATCCTCGCTCCCACCATCCATGAGAAAACCGTAGTATCTCTCAGGTGGGTGAGGAACCCTACTAGATCGGCGGAGTGGCTGGGGTTCATCGGGAACTAATGAATCCTCTGGTTCCACCAGATCTTTTGTTCCAGCTTTTGTAGCTGGAACCTCTTCCAGTTGTATCTCATGACCACTAATCTCTTTTGGAAGAAATTCCTTTTCTAAAAAGGTGGCATGCCGAGAAACAAACACCCTTTGTTCCTCAGTGTGGTAGAAGATATACCCTTGAGAATTCTTGGGATATCCTACAAATTTGAATAGAACAGACCGTGCCTCGAGTTTGTCCGAATTTTGTCGTTTGACATAAGCTGGACAACCCCATATCTTTACATAGTTAAGACATGGTCTCTTCCCTTTCCATGTCTCATATGGAGTGATAGGCACAGATTTGGTGGGGGCCATATTCAATAGATGTATGGCTGTCTCTAGCGCATACCCCCAGAAGGAAATAAGTAACTCAGTTGTGATCGTCATAGAGCGCACCATATCTAATAGGGTGCGGTTCCTCCGTTCGGATACACCGTTGTGCTGTGGTGTATATGGAGGAGTCAGCTGAGAGAGAATCCCATTCTCTTTTTGGAAGTCCAGGAATTCATTGCTCAAGTATTAACCTCCTCGATCAGATCGTAGGATTTTAATAATTTTTCCGGTTTCGTTCTCGACTTCTTGTTTATATTCTCTAAATTTCTCAAAAGCTTCAAACTTGTGTCTTATCAAGAACACATGTCCGTATCTTGAGAGATCGTTAGTGAATGTAATGAAGTACGAAGAACCATCCCTTGCATGTGTAGACATGGGACCGCATACATCACTATGTATCAGTCCCAAGAGTTCAGTAACTCTTTCTCCGTGTCCCGTAAACGGAGTTTTGGTCATCTTGCCTTTGAGACATGACTGGCAAGTGTCATAAGATGAAAATTCGAACGGTTTCAAATATCCATCTTTATGTAACTTAGCTAGTCATGTCGCATTGATGTGACCCTGTCTACAATGCCACAAGAAGGGTTCGTTCAATTCTGAACTCTTCCTCTTGTGTGTGTTTGTTATGCTCAGAACTGTTGATTGATTTAGAACATAAATGCCATTGCATAACGTGCCTGATCCAACCAACTTTTGGTTTAGAAAAATGTTCATAACATTATCCTGTAATACAAAATTATATCCCTCTTTACTTAACAAAGAAACCGATATAATGTTGCATATCAGGTTCGGCATGAAATAGCATTCGTTCAGAATCAATGTGTTACCAGTTGGCAATACGAGGTGATATTCCCCGACGGTTTTAGCTGCAACAATTGCACCATTTCCAACCCTTATGTCTTTATCACCTTCTCCATGTTCTCTACCTTTCCTAAGCCCATGTAACTGATTACATAAATGGGATCCTGACCCGGTATCTAATACCCAGGACGTAGAGCAAATGGAGAAACAGTTCTCTGTAACGAACACACCCGAAGAAAATGCATCAACATGTACTTTCTTCATTCGGGTGGCATGAGAATCCCGGTATTCCCCTATATCCTATTCAGTCTTATAACTCTTATAAGAAAGAACGGAACCAACGTTCCCCAGCACAGTATAACATGCGGGTTCGGTCAATACATCCATATTATTATCTTTATTAAGGCATGATATGGTCGCTACCTGGAGAGAGAGAGAAGAAAAACACTTTAGAGTATGATCTTGCAAGATCAGATTGGTTATTATCTTATCTAATCAGGATGGCTCCCACTGTTTTTTATCAAATCTTCCTTCAAACCCTAAAAGGAAAGACTAGCCGGGATTAATTACACCCTACAACTTCGCCAATCTTTCAGCCAGGCCAGTGTCGGTACTTTGAGGGAGGTTCCCCGTTCTTTCGCACGGACCTAATTAAAGTAAACCTCATTTTCCCAGAGGCGTAACCCCGTTGACACCTTTCTAGACACCTACTTGATTGGCTAATTGTCCTGTGTAAAACTCTCCCGGGAGTAACAATTACTCGCAGTGGGTATCGGGATCCAACTATCTCATAGAAGGCATGCAATCTCATTGCAAATCTCAACTCTTGAAATTCCCGATAATATTTTGCCCCTAACGTGCTATGACCTTGACGAAAGCCAACAAACCATAGCCCACTAGTCAAGTTCAACCCGTACATTTCTTGATCGAATTAAACCCACCTGCACGACCCTTGACGAAAGCCAACAAAGCCGTACGACTACCCTAATCTAATCGCATCATATGCAGCAGATAAGCAGTATATGGCTACCGCACACTACACCTTGACGAAAGCCAACAAATGCAGCACGAATACTATATACAACTTATCTAAAATGACGGAGGGCTACAACAGGTTTTTCTGAAAACCTCTTGCGTAATGAACTTGATATCGTCGTAGAATCATGTGAATTTTGAAATAGAGTGATTTTGAGGCTTTTATTTGTTTTGCTAAAGAGGTCACTCCCGGTGAAGGGATCTCGGCTCTTTCCTTATGGAATAAGGTGCAGGATATATCATATACATCACTATGCAAAGCAAAACTCCAAAAGCAGTCAAAAGTCAAACCGAGTGTTGTAGCATCTGTCAGTTTTGCTAAAGAGGTCACTCCCGGTGAAGGGATCTCGGCTCTTTCCACATCGAATAAGGTGCAGGATATATCATATATATCACTATACAAAGCAAAACTGTAGCTACCCTTTTTATTAAAATTTGATTCTACAACATATTTTAGGTTTCTTTTCTTTCATTAATCACATTAATGAAGTCCCATCATTTAAGTCACCTAAATATCACAGATAAATACGACGTACACTTATGACATCCGCATTCGCCTCGATGTCCCCTCGTGCACCGTTAGGTTAGGTAACTAACGGCAGAGCAGGGCAGGGCTAGCGCGGGTGTAAAACATAAGTAACGCCTATATAATATATCATATATACTATATAGAGTATTTATCACAGAACATCACATGATCACATCACAGATTTCGCAGCAGAAGAAACATATGAAACATTGGATATACTAGGACGTCCGTGTTTTATTTTGAGCCTCTATAAAACACGGATTCCACGGTCGCGATGAATAGCCAAACCCACACCCCTAGACCTCTACGAGAGCGGCAAGCAACCCTACCTATTCTAGAGTTAGGAGACCCGGACTCGACTCCTCGAGTTGGTCTCCCACTTGACCCTAGAACCCGGTTACTTGTGCTCTCCTCCTTGGGTCTATCCTAGTGCGGAAAAGTAAATAATATACAAATGGTGACATCGACCTCGACCCGGAAGTGCCCCAATAAAAGAATATTACATACATTTAAATTTTACATGAATGAAAATAAAAAACTCTCATCTCACATAGAAACCCCCGGCTATTCAAAACGCGACGATCCAATATAACATATCCAGCAACACATAACATCACATGTCATCAACGTAAGTAAATATGCGCATCACAATTGTCGTTGACATATAGCAACGAAACCGGCGATATCACATATTACACTTACGGTCACAGAAAAAGAAAGTGTAAAACTACAACATTTGGAATCCACAATCTCTTTAGACATCGTAAATCCGAAATATCATATATTTCACATTTCATGCCTAACTTCTATGAATTCCACATATTGTATCACATTCCATATAAATAGACAGTATTAAACTTTTCGATCGAATAATCAAATACTTAAGATTTCCATAATAGCTCAACACTTGAGCGGAGTTTAAAGATTCCAGAATACGTCACAGTAGCAACGGTCCAGCCGTAGAAGGGTCAAGCCAACGCCTCACATGTGGCACGCCGTACTGCCCCAAACCCTATGGTTCAAAGGGCAGTTCAAGACGGTCACATAATTGAGTTAAGGTTTGTTGTCTTCTAGAGGGTCCATCGCATCACATGCACGTTTTTCCGAAAGATTTAAACCCGAGAAAAATTCAACACTTGAATATTTTTTCGCGCCGGGAAAAATTGAGTTAATGATATTCGTTCGAACATTTTAGTACTTTCTAAATTATCCGGAATAACATAACAAAATTAAATTCTCTGATCGAATCAGCAATTTCAAAATAAACCCCAAAATACTCAACACTTGAGTCAGATAAAAATGCCCAGAAAAATATCAGGAAATTGAATATGAACATTACTGTGCAAACAGTTAAAGGTGACGTCACAATATGGCCGCGGAACTGCCGCACGAGCCATGTTCATGCCGCGGATCTGCGGTGCTATGGGCTCTAAACAGTGTCGTTTTGTACAGTATTCCTTATATTTTCCTGCTGATTTTTTTAAGCATTTTTAATTTGGAAAAATCCCAGATTTTAAAAATTGTACAGAGAGGGTTTGATTTCAACGTGTTCGGGTTCGTTCGGAGTTTTAACTTCGTTAACACATCGCCTAATGCTCTAGCTATGCTCTGATACCACTGTAGGGTTACTAGGCACACTAGCAAGGCTCTACAAGGCATCGACCATGCCAAAATTAATTTTTTATATGCCGCGCAACCCTAAGCAAGATCGTTAACTAGAGTTTAGGCGAAACTAATGGCATGTAAACAACTTTACACTAAAGTGAACGCGATATACAACCTTTGTAAATCGGTCCTTCACTTCAATTGCTCCTTGTTGAAGTCCTTTCGATGCGATCGTGGATCTCCCGGACCCTTGAATGGCTTCACGAGGCGAAAGGTGCGACCTTGCTTGAAGTCTCCGAGGCCGAAGATGATCTACATCGAGGGAATTCCGACTCAAGCTACTACTTCACTAATTTGAGAATTAGTGAAGCAAACACCCTATACAAGAGTGCTAGTCTTGATGAGGATGGAGAAATAGAAAGTGGGTTCTCTTTGGATTTTTAATTCTCACAAAGTTTCACTCTTTTTTCAAAACCCTAGCAAGCAATTTCTTTTGCTCAATGAAGAAGATGAACAAAAGAAAGGAATGAGGATAATGATCAAGTGAGAAGAGTAACCATGGTGAGTGAGTATCATATACTAACCCTTGTAGAGACTTAACCCTAGGCTATTGGTTATGGTTGGGTTAATAAAAATCCATAGTAAAAACAAAATCAAGTTGGATTAGTCAATGCATCCACAAGCTTCCACAAGCTTCATGTATTTTCAAATCCTCCACTTGATTTTGCAATTACTTTAAATATTAAAAATCCAAAATAAACATTAGCATAGTGTAAGTCTCATACACCCATGGATTGTGTATCATCAACCATGATACAATATGATAACACATTTTAAACATATATCATATATATATATGTTAAAGTAGTGTACAAGTGAGAAAAACCCTAAAGTGAACAAGTGTTAGTAAATGTAAACTAGTATATCTAATATACAATTATACACTTAATTATTATATCAACACTTGACTTAATAATCCGGTCACATCTCATATAACCGGCTAACATCCATTGTATCGACTTATCGAATCAACACTTGATTCGATAACCCGGCCATATCATATATAACCGACCGATACATATAGTCGCGAGAATAGAATACGATTTCACATACACGCATTTATTCTCGGTCTCGCACATATCACAAACGTGCTCCTATTTCGTTTTGCCTGAGCCAGTAAAACCTCTTTGTAGGACTCTAAAGACTCGTCAATACGCCGGCAGTAGATGATGATCACATCACGCACCCACAAGCCGTCAGCGGTACTAGCTGGACGTAACGGCTACCCGGGTATTGAGCGATCAGAAGATCAAAAAGCAAGCCCCTCCAACTCCTGTAAAAGCCAGCCGGCAACACTTCCCGTACAGTTCGGTCTCCTCGTCTGATATGTCGCATATCAAGTCTAGTGGTGGTAAACGTCAGACCCCAATAACCGATAAGTCATGCCGATGTGAGGCTCATAACGGGTCGAGAAACTACTGGTGACACTTACCAGTAAATCTCTAATCAGCCCTGGCCAGGGACTTCCCTGTTACGGCCAATCGAGCACAGCGCAACACCAACCCTTAATACCGGGAGAGACGAAACCCCTTCTATCGCTCATTGCCTCTATGTGACTCGGGACTGTACCCAAAAACCACCGTTTTGCACGCCCTCATGGACGTGGTAAGGTGGAAATCAAAGCAGAGTTGGAATCACACAAGACTCTATGACGATCTCGGGTCTACAAACTAACCTGCACAAGTGTCACCAGAGAACTGCCATTTGACGTAAGGTATAATACTATCTGGGAGTTCTCGACGAGTCCGTCTAGTGTACCCAGTCTTCACTGAGCACCCGTATACCATCTCTGATGTCAAACACCAATGTATATGGGATCATCCATCGCCCATCTCATGGGTCGAGATGCTTATACGCTAGTCTACTCTGGTGTATCGATGCCCCGTCTCGACACACCCACGACTAGGGACCTTGAAGTATGTACTTATGGACTACCATGTCCCCACTAGTATGATCCGCGTCATAGTCCTGGTAGTCAAGTACACATCCTAAGGGCTTTACCAACATGTAATGATAAGACAGTATAAAGATACAAGTACACATGTTAAAGTAAAGGGCAACCAGATAGCATACTATCATATCGAGCAAGAAAGTCCTCTCTATATATGTCCAAGCGTCCAATATAATATACATCATCTGTACAATACTGGCCTCTAGGGCATACATACAACTAACACGTTTTAGGGTTAAATTGTCGGTAATTTCCGTTTTGACCCGACTGTGTTCAAACGACCATATCGACTTGCCAGCACCTAGTTTAGCTAAAATAAAGCTAGTGCGAAAACTTTAGGGGTATATGGGACGCTTTGGTTCAGATAGAATTTTTCTCAATTTTAATATTATTTTAATGCGGTATTCACATTTTGGAAAATATCTCTTTAGCGGTCTTTTCTTCTTTTTTTTCTTGTGTAAACCAAAACCTTCTCACATATCTAGATATTTGTGTGGACTAGGATTAATTGTTTAAAGAAAAGAAAAGAAATGAATGTAGATGCATGCATGTGTTCATGTTTGTGTATGAATGCAATCAATGGAATTTATTGATGGTAATTGCTAGGAAACCCCTCACAAAACTCTCCCTTCCTCCCCTTGGCTGAGATCCTCTCTCCCTCTACTGCCCTTAACCTTTTTCTTTTCATTTCTCTTCAATCCTAACTCAAAACTTCTCCAAAAATCGCAAATATATCACAAAAATACCAAAAAGTCTTAATTTTTGCTCTTGGATCACTTGGACCTAAGGAAAGCTTGGATGTTGTGAGCAAAATTATTAGGTATAATCCCTACTCTGTTATTTAGGAGTTTGTATGTTGTTTTGCTCGTTGGTTGTACCGTAGAACGCTTTTTATATCGATTAGTGCGATATCAGTTTTTTAAAGTCTTTTTAGAGCTTTCATATCTGCTGTGACCTGGAAAAATTAGTGAGTGACCAAACAAAATTTTAGAGATGTACTAGTGAACCTGAGACACCACCTGAGAGACGGGGACCACCTCACCGGCCGGAGCCGGCGACCCTAAGGCGAAATCCGGCGATGTCGGTTTAGTAGGAGGGGGATGGGGTTGGTCTTCTGTGGGTAGTTGTCTGCTGTTGGTTAGGAGTGTTTGGTACTGTTAACTTTTTTAGTAAATTCAGTATGCAAAATCTGGGATCGATTACCTATAATATAGTGTTTTGAGTCCGCGTGATACGTGTTGCGACAAGAATCGTGATGTTTTGTTGCCGCTGTACTCAGTTAGGTTTTGAGGTATTGTTGCGCACGTTAGCCACTAGACGTGCACTCGCGAGTTAGTTTAGTGTTGGTGCGTTATTTAATACATAGTTTTACGTCTTATTGGTCGATTTCTGAGATGTTTTCTTTATTTCTTGTGTTTGTGAAAATATAGCGTCGCAAGCAGGGACTTCGGACGCTGTGAACAAGGGGAAGCAGGTGGTCGGATTTTCATAGCTGGAGACCATTGGTGAGTAGATTTAACATCTACGGGAAAATCTCCCGTATGGCGCTAAGCGTCGGGGCTAGATATGATATGATATTAGCCGTATGTTTATGTGCTTATATAGAGATATTGCATAATTCACATTGCATATAGTTACTTGTTGTGCCTGATACTGTATATATTATACACTGCACTATTATCGACAGTCCATGTTGCACGAGCACCAATGATATGCTACACACACTGTCGGTAATTGCCATGATACGCACAACACAAATGCTCATTGATATACCATGCTATTAGTTAGCGACATTGAAACAGTTATACCTGTGTGATAGCGCATATGACATATTGCATACCTTTGTACCTACATGCCTATACATATGCCATACCATATTTACATGCTCGCACATATACTTAGCTATTCTTACATGATCAGTTTTATAACATATATATCGGTGGAATGGGACGCTCTATATATATGTGTTTTGGATTTGGATTTTGGGAACCGCGAGATATATTTAATGACTGGATGAATTAAATAGCGGACTTTTCCGTGATATGCTCATATTGATGTTTTATGTTGCATATGCTATTTAACATGGATTTACGCATTTGAGATATGTTTTCATACAATATGGGAATTTCAAGTGTCTATGCTAGGCACTTATATTCCGAGAGATATATGGATTTTGATAGACCGATACGTGGAACACAAGTGTCGAAGTGGGATACTTGGGTTTCGAGGAACGTATGGATATCAGAAAGACCGATACGTGGAATACAAGTGTCGAAGTGGGATACTTGGGTTTCGAGGAACGTATGGATACGAGTATTTATGTGTCGATGTTAGGCACTGGTTTTCATGATGTTTTAGAGTGTCGATGTTTGACACTCAGGTTCCATGAGACGTACAGGATTTGAGGGCCGATCTGAGTATTTTGGGATTTGGGGTGTTGTTGAGTTACACCGTGTTTTTTTTTGCATGCTTATGATTTGTGCATGAGATTATTTACTATCCCACACTCAGTGTTCAGTTGATATGCATTTGATTCATGTAGATATAGTACCCTGGTGGTGTACCTTGATCATGATTGTTGCATATTCATATTTTCATACTCATGCTACCAGCTTACATGCTATTGGTCATTGCTGTTAGTGCATACTTGCGATTTTCAGTATGATGTTATTTACTATTCACGAGTTGGCAACTCACCCCCGTTGTTTCACAGTGTTTTGTAGGACTTACCCTCTCAGTAGTCACGGCAGGACGTCTTATCATCTCTACTTTTGCGGATACCGCTACATTAGGCAGCGATGCCTTTGCTTTTAGGTGGGTTTGCGGTTATATGTCGGTACTTTGTATTCTCCATCTACCACTGTTTGTATATGTCTTAGAGACGACCTGTGAGGACTCTATTTGTATATTTTGGTGACTTTGGGTGCCGTGCTCGTGGGAGCCGGTTATGTTGGAAAGTTTTACCTCTTTATGCAGTTTCCTTTGATTTTTCTTCGCTTCGGCGTCATATACTTATTGTGATGGTTGTCTTCTCCGTTGGGCATGATTTTGCTCCCAATTGGGATGCTTTATATATTATCTATGTTGTACCCATTTTCGGGGCTAGTTTTTACAAAGGAGGTGCAGCCGAAATTTTCAAGAAAGAAAACTAGAGTTAGAGATTTTACTTGTGATTTTCAAAATGTTAAAACTATATTTTTCTCCATTGATCCAGATTTGGGTGGTTTAGATTTCTGGGTTTCGGCTTACTTGAGTTGCGTACGCCTGTAGACGTTACGTAATTTAAGTGCCGGTTACGGGCCAAATTTTGGGTCGTGACAAAGTTGGTATCAGAGCGTTAGGTTTTACCTTTCGGAGTGTAGGATGGCCTTGGTATGATGGAGTAGGTAGCTTAAGCTGAGTGACGCAGCGTGTGTATGTAAGTGCACAGCGGCGCCCCGGCCGTCAATCCGATGCCAAAATGCGGAAACGATACTTTTACGAAACTTGTAAACCGGCACCACCGCGCACTATAAAACCCGGATCGGGCCATTAACCTACTCCTAGCTAACTAGAGAAGGGGTAGAGAGATATACCGAGCGATCCGTGTCCTTCGGTCTTCTCGTCGTCGTCCCGATCTCCCCACGGAATCTCCGGTCTTCATATCCTCGTCGGAAGGGCACCACATCGCCGGGTTCTTTTACGGGCTCCCACCTCTGGACCGAGGCAACTCAAGCACGAAGTTGGCAAGTCGACATGCCCAAGGATACTGTAGATGAAGTGTAGAAAGCTATTTGTCTCAAGAGGTTTAAGAAGTTGCCATGGTTTAAGTGGAGAAGGAGAGGTACTTTGAAATGGTGCTATGGGATTTTGTATGAGCAAATAAGATCAAAATCCCACGCTCAAATTTTTGGACAGCCCACGACAAGTGTGGCCGGCCCCCATGTGTGGAGAATGAGAGAGAGAAAAGTCAAAAGGGGGAGGGAAGCAAAAATACATCAAAGAGAGAGAAAGGGTGATGATGATCAGGAATCATCACAACAAAAACCTCACTCCAAAACCCATCACTAATCTCATCACACAAAAGTCAAGCAATGATTATCCAAGGAAGTCAAGTGATGGTGGAACCATCATGAAACCATCATGATGCAAATACTTGTAAAAACAACCCTCCAAATTGCTAATTTGCACATTTGCAAATAAGCCCTCCTCCACCATTTTCAGCCAAGGAAAGAAACAAAGGAAAATGGCCGAAACGGAAAGTAAACTGGCAACTTCAGAAAAATGATCCCGTAATAAATTACAGGAAAACCCCATGACTGTATATACATACCCGCATTTGTATTGCGACCGAATACAAATGCAATGAGACAAATCTACACTGTACAATACTAGGATCCGACTTAAACCAAAGCCCGCTAGTATTATTCGTCCGACCATGATCCTTGCAATACCGCACGTACATGATCGAACCCTGCCATATCTCCATACGGACTCTACAGCGTTTCGCCCGAAACTTGAGAAAACGGTCTGTGGGGGACTCTAAAGACTCGTCAATCCCTTGGCTGTGGATTTAACCACTAGCACGTCAGAGGTATTAGCCATACGTAACGGGCTACCAGGTATTGACCAAAAGGGACATCGATGAGCGAACTCATCCTGACACCCTACTTAGCCTGTCAGTGACAATATCCGTACAGTCTGGTCCGTTCGTCTATGAGTATCGCATGGCAGGCCTAGGGGGTTGGTAAAAGTCAGACCCCCAAAAGCGGTACAAGTCGTGTCGGAGTGTATTCCAGAACACCCTGAGATACTACTGGAATACCTACCAGTAAATCTCCTGCCTTGGCCAAGGACTTCGTGTAATGGTTCTCCTAGACACAACGCGACCTCACCCCCAATACCGAGAGAGACGAACCCCTGCAGATCCACTCACTGCCTCTATGTGGCTCGGGACTGTACCCAACTAAAACATATTTGCACGTCTCCTTTGAGCGTGGTAGGGTAGTAATCAAAGTACAGTGGGAACTCACACGAGACAAATGACGATCTCAGGTCGATGAACTAACCTGTACACATGTCACCAGGGAACTGCTATCTGACGTCAGGTATAAGACCAACTAGCATGTTCCCGGCGAGTCCTGTCCGGTGTACCCATAACCCAATGAGCACCTGTATACATCTTAGGTGAACCAACTGACACCAGTGGCTTGTTAGACCGGCTACCGTCCCTCGTCGGGGTCTCGACTGTATACACTAGTCTACTCTGTAGTATCGATGCCCTGTCTCGAAACTCCCTCGACTAGGGACCTTTTAAGGATGTGCTTATAGACCCCAGCTCCCATGTATATGATCGCCCTCATACTGCTGGAAGTCAAGCAAGAATCCTAAGGGCTCTATCAACGCGCAATAGTGACCTGTAAGGTCACCCAAAGCAGTACACGATGATAAAGATAAACCAGATAGCATACTGTCATCTTGAGTAAGAGTGTCCTATCGGGATAGGTCCTCCATCAATCATTGAAATCACGTTCCTGTGATCCAATAATTGACTCTGAGGGCACTATCTCCAACAGTGTATGTTCCGCGGCATACTTACGACACGGTACCCCGCCTAAGTGCCTTAGGACTTATTGATTGATATTCATTCCGTGATGATATACATCCTTGTGATTCGATTCCTGTTTCCTTAACGAATCTTGTTTCAATTTCCAGCCTATATGCCGACGAAGACTACGAGGGAATAGAGAGCGGCCGCTAGGGCCGAGGTCAGAGTTGACTCGCCTGAGGCAAGGACTGACCAGGGCGGTACGCCTGTTGTACCGGAGCATATTGCAATGTTTGGGGCTGGTATGCAGGACCTGCGCCAGATGATGGGGACCTTAGTAGAGTCCATTCGAGCGCAGGGGCAGGCAGTTGTTCCACCCGCTGCAGGGACCACGAAGGTACTGTAGGGTTGCTAGGCACACGCACAAGGGTCTACGAGGCATCAACCATGCCCGATTAAAATTTTAGCCGTGCCGAACAACTCTAATACGGATCTTTAAACTAGGGTTTAGGTGAAAACTTGCATGTTAACAACTTTAACACTAAGTGAAAGGGATTACAACCTTTGTAGATCTAGTCCTCCACTTCATTAGCTCCGTGTAGACGTCCCCATAGCTGCGATCGTGAACTCCGGACTCTATTGAAGCTCCACGAGAAGAACGAATGTGCTTGCTACGTTGACTTCGAGGCCGAAGATGATCTACGTCGGGGAGACACAAAATCAAGCTATTCCTTCACTAGGTCATAAACTTTGTGAAGAGAACATGCTCTACTACATGGCAAGTGGTAGAGGATGAAGAAGTAGGAAGTGGGCTCACTTTAGAATTGATTTTCTCACTCTTTTGCTCATGGCACCATTGGAGCTAGTAAGCTTTTGGATGGAGCTTGAAGATGAAGAAGAAGAAGAAAGAATTATCCATCCAAATGAAAACTTATCCAATAAATAAATGGCACCTTGGTTGAGTTAAGCCCTCATGATTAACTCATGTAGAGAATTAACCAAGGCTTCAGGTTAAAGGTTAGGTTAAAGAATATCAAAAGAAATGACAAAAGAGTGGACTTTGTCAAAGCTTCTCCAAGCTTCTCCAAGCTTGATTACTTTGACTAAGTTAAATCCTTTTTTTAAATCTTAAGATGAAACAATAACCCTAATCTTTACCCTAATCTTGGTATGAGTCTCATACACCCAACTTAGATGTATCATCAAGCATGATACAAACATGTACACTTGCATATATCATATATAAACAACGTGCACAAACTAGTGAGAAAATAAATCATAAGTGAGCTAATACTAGTTAATGCAATGTAATATATCAAATATATAATTATGCATTAAATTATTAAATAAACTCTTGATTTAATAATCCGGCTATAACCGACTAATATCAAAAGTAACAAATTATCGAATCAACACTTGATCCGATAACCCGGCTATATCGCATACAACCGATCAATGTCACGAATCGCGAGAATAGAATACGGTATCTCATATCGTATTAATCTCGGTCCCGCACATATCACATATGTGCTCCTACTTCATTTCGCTTGAGCCAGGAAACCCCTGTGTAGGACTCTAATGACTCGCCAATACGCCGGCAGTAGGTGATGATCATATCAAACACCCACAAGCCGCAAGCGGTGTGCTAAACGTAACGGCCACCCGGGTATTGAGCGATCAGAAGATCAACAAGCAAGCGCGCTAGTTCTCATGTGAATCCAATCAGTAACACTCCCGTACAGTCCGGTCTCGTCGTCTGATTTGTCGCATATCTCGCCTAGGGGTGGTAAATGTCAGACACCAGTAGCTTGATAAGTCATGTCGATATGAGGCTCATAACAGGTCGAGAAACTACTGGTAACACTTACCGGTATATCTATATATCAGCCCTAGCCAGGGACCTCCACTTATAGCCAATCGAACAAGCACAACATCAACTCCTTATACCGGGAGAGACGAATCCCCTCCTATCGCTCATTGCCTCCATGTGATTCGGGATTCGGGACTGTACCCAAAACCCACCATTTTGCACGCCCTCTTGGACGTGGTAAGGTAGAAATCAAAGAACAGTAGGAATCACACAAGACTCTATGACGATCTCGGGTCTACAGACTACCCTGTACCAGTGTCACCAGAGAACTGCCATCTGACGTGTGGTATATCACCATCTGGGAGTTCTCGGCGAGTCCGTCCAGTGTACCCAGTCTCCACTGAGCATCCGTACACCATCCTTGATGTCAAACACCGATGGATATGGGATCATCCATCGCCCATCATATGGGTCAAGATGCGTATACGCTAGTCTACTCTGGTGTATTGATGCCCCGTCTCAATATACCCTCGACTAGGAACATTTATAGGATGTACTTATCGACTACCGTGGCCCCACTAGTATGATCTCATCATAATCCCAGTAGTCGAGTACAGATCCTAAGGGCTTTATCAACATGTGAGAGAAAGACAGTAAACCAATACAAGTCAACATGTTAAGATAAAGTGAAACCAAATAGCATACTATCATGACGAGCAAGAAAGTCCTCTCTGTATATATCCAAGCATCCATTATAATATACATCAGATGTACAACAATGGCCTCTAGGGCATATACATAACTAACAATCTCCCACTTGCACTAAGGCCAGCCGATGTAGTATCTCATACCTAGCATCCCGAATAATCTCTCAAACTGTATCTGAGGAATGGCCTTCGTGAGTGGATCCGCAGTGATGTCCTTCATATCTACTCTCCTGACCTTGATCTCCCGGCGGTCAACTATCTCCCAGATCAGGTGATACCGCCTCAGAATATGTCTGGACTTCTGATGGGATCTGGGTTCCATGGCCAAAGCCACAGCTCCATTGTTATCACAATGCACAGGTATTGGATACTCAATGGATGGAACCACACCAAGTTCACTAATGAACTTCTTCATCCAGACACCCTCTTTGGCAGCATCGTTGGCAGCGATGTATTCACCCTCCATCGTCGAGTCTGCAACAGTATCCTGTTTGGAACTCTTCCAACATACCGCCCCTCCATTGAGGGTAAAGACAAATCTCGAGGGCGACTTAGAGTCGTCCTTATAACTTTGGAAGCAGGAATCGGTAAAGGACTCCACCCGGAGTTCTCCGTTACCATACACCAAGAACTTGTCTCTAGTCCTTCGCAAGTACTTGAGAATGTTCTTTACAGCTGTCCGGTGACTCTCTCCAGGATCTGCTTGATACCGACTCACTACACTTAGTGAGTATGCAACATCGGGTCTGGTACACAGCATCGCATACATGGTAGAGCGTACTGCCGAAGCATAGGGTATCCCTTGCATGCGAGCTCTCTCCAAATCATTCTTGGGAGACATCTCTTTGGAGAGAGTGAGTCCACAGATCATGGGTTGGTTCCCACGCTTGGATTCTTCCATACTAAACCTCTTTAGTATGGTGTCAATGTACCTGGATTGGGACAATCCCAGTATCCTTTTCGATCTATCTTTATAGATCCTAATCCTCGATATGCAGGAGGCATCACCTAGATCTTTCATTGAGAATCTTTGTGATAAGAAGAGCTTGACTGATTGCAGCATAGGAATATCATTTCCTATCAAGAGTATGTCATCCACGTACAATATGAGGAAGAAAAATTACTCTCTGCTACCTTCTTATAGATACAAGGTTCATATATGCTTTTGATGAAGTCAAACTCTTTGACTACTACATCAAAACAGATGTTCCAACTCCGCGATGCTTGCTTTAACCCTTAAATGGATTTAAGCAGTTTGCACACCCTTCCGCTGCTCCCAGTGTCTATGAAGCCCTCTGGCTGGGTCATGTACACGCACTCTTCTAAATCACCATTTAGAACGGCGGTCTTAACATCCATTTGCCAGATTTCGTAGTCATGGTATGCAGCAATGGCAAGTAAGATCCGGATGGACTTAAGCATAGCCACTGGAGAAAAGGTTTCGTCATAATCCACACCTGGTCGTTGACGAATACCTTTTGCTACAAGTCTAGCTTTTAAAGTATCAACTTTTCCATCTACACCAAATTTCTTTTTAAAAATCCACTTCCTCCCAATGGGTTTTACCCCTTCAGGAGCATTTTCCAAAGTCCATACTTTATTGGTGTACATGGATTCCATCTCAGATCGCATTACATCCAGCCATTTCACAGAGTCACCACTCGTGATGGCCTGCTCGAAACTAGTCGGGTCATCATCTTCCATGATGCAATCCTCGCTTCCACCATCAATGAGAAAACCGTAGTATCTCTCATGTGGATAAGATACCCTACTAGATCGGCGGAGAGGCTGGGGTTCGTCGCGTACTACCGAATCCTATGGTTCCACTAAATCTTCAGTTACAGTTTGTGTTGCTGGAACTTCTTCCAGTTCTACCTCAGAGCCACTAATCTCTTTTGCAAGAAATTCCTTTTCTAAAAATGTGGCATGTTGAGCAATAAACACCTTTTGTTGTTCACTGTGGTAGAAAAAATATCCATTTGAATGTTTAGGATATCCCACAAACTTACATGGAACTGACCGTGCCTCGAGTTTGTCTGGATTTTACCTTTTGACATAGGCCAGACAACCCCATATCATAACTCGTTTAAGATATGGTCTCTTCCCACTCCATATCTCATATGGTGTGGTAGGTACAGATTTAGCTGGAACTTGATTCAATAGAATGCTGCTGTCTCAAGTGCATACCCCTAGAAGGAAATAAGTAACTCAGTTGTACTCATCACAGAGCGCACCATATCTAATAGGGTGCGATTCCTCCGCTCCGATACACCGTTGTGCTGTGGTGTATAAGGAGGAGTAAGCTGAGAGAGAATCCCATTCTCTTTTATATAATCTAGGAACTCATTGCTTAAGTATTCTCCTCCTCGATCAGATCGAAGAATCTTAATACTTTTGCCCGTTTGTTTTTCTACTTCGTGCTTATATTCTCTGAATTTCTCAAAAGCTTCATACTTGTGTTTCATCAGGAACACATGTCCGAATCTAGAGAGATCGACAGTGAATGTAATGAAGTAGGAAGAACCGTTCCTGGCATGCGTAGACATGGGACTGCATACATCACTATGCACCAGTCCTAAGAGTTTAGTAACTCTTTCTCCGTGTCCACTAAACGGAGCTTTGGTCATTTTTCCTTTGAGACATGAATGACAAGTATCATAAGATGATAATTCGAACGGATTCAAATAACCATCCTTATGTAACTTAGCCAGTCGTGTCGCATTGATATGACCAAGTCTACAATGCCACAAGAAGGATTCGTTCATTTCTGAACTTTTCCTCTTGTGTGTGTTTTGTATATTGAGGACTGTATTCTGATTTAGAATGAATATGCCATTATGTAACGAGCCTGATGCACTCAACTTTTGATCTAGGAATATGTTCATAACATTATCCTTTACTACAAAATTATATCCTTCTTTACTTAATAAAGAGACTGATATAATGTTGCACATCATGTTCAGCATATAATAGCACTCATTTAGAATCAGTGTATTACGACTTCGCAATACTAGGTGATATTCACCAACTGCTTTGGCTGCAACACTTGCACCGTTCCCTACTTGAACGGAATGATCACCTTTTCCCAGTTCTTTACCTTTACGTAGCCCATGTAACAATTTACATATGTGGGATCCTGATCCGGTATCTAATACCCAGGACGTAAGGTGAACTGAGAAACAGTTCTCAATAACTAACACACCTGAAGAAGATGCATCAACATGCATGTTCTTTTGGGCGGCTTGAGAATCCAGATATTCTCTTATTCCCTGTTCAGTCTTATAACTCTTATAAGAAAGAACGGGTCCAATGTTCCCCTGCTCAGTATAATAAGCGGGTTCAGTCAATACATCCATATTATTATCTTGATTATGGCCTGACATGGTCGCTACCTGGAGAGAGAGAGAAGAAAACACTTTAGTGTATGCTCTTGCAAGATTAGATTGGTTATTATCTTATCTAATCAGGATGTCTCCCACTGTTTTTATCAAATCTTCCTTCAAACCGTAAAAGGTAAGAGTAGCCGGGATTAATTACACCCTACAATTTCGTCAAACTTTCAGCCAGATCAGTGTCGGTACTTGAGGGAGGTTCCCCGTGCTTTCGCACGGACCTAATTAAAGTAAACCTCGTTTTCCCAGAGGCGTAACCCCTTTAACACTTTTCTAGACACCTACTTGATCGGCTAATTGTCCTGTGTAAAACTCTCCCAGGAGTAACACTTACTCGCAGTGGGTATCGGGATCCAACTATCTCATAGGAGGTAAGCAATCTTATTGCAAATTTCAACACTTGAAATTCCTGATAATATTTTGCCCCTAGTGTGCTATGAGCTTGACAGAGGTCAACAAACCATAGTGCACTAGTCAAGTTCAACCCGTCATTTCTTGATTGAATCAAACCCACTCGCACGACCCTTGACAGAGGTCAACAAGGTCGTACGACTACCCTAATCCAATCACATCACATGCTTTACAGATAATTACTAGTCAGCTACCGCACACTACGCCTTGACAGAGGTCAACAAACACAGCACGAATACTAAATAGTCTTTATCTGAAATGACGGAGGGCTACGACAGGTTTTTCTGAAAACCTATTGCGTAATGAACTTGATATCGTCGTAGAATCAAGTGAAATTTTAAAATGGAGTGATTTTGCGGCTTTCATTAGTTTTGCTAAAGAGGTCACTCCCGGTGAAGGGATCTCGGCTCTTTCTTCATCGAATAAGGTGCAGGACATATCATATATATCACTGTGCAAAGCAAGACTCTAAAAGCAATCAAAAGACAAACCGAGTTTTGTAGCATCTGCCAGTTTCGCTAAAGAGGTCACTCCCGGTGAAGGGATCTCAGCTCTTTCCTCATCGAATAAGGTGCAGGGTATATCATGTATACCGCTATGTAAAGGAAAACTGTAGCTACCCTTTTTATAAAGTTTTGATTCCACAACATCTTTTAGGTTTCTTTTCTTTTTATTAATCTCATTAATAAAAAATCCCATCAGCTTATGCTTCCTATGCATAACAGAAGAAACGAAAGCAGTAATATTTATATATCAGCATATATATATATATATAGTATAAGCATTCGTCTCAGGCAGTAATATGATCTCATCACAGAATATTGCAGCAGAAGAACATATATGAAATATTGGATATAATAGGACGTCCGTGTTTTCAATACGAGCCGGTATAAAACACGGATTCCACGATCGCGATGAATAGCCAAACCCACATCCCTAGACCCCTACGAGAGCGGCAAGTAACACTGCCAATTCTAGGGTTAGGAGACCCGGTCTCGACTCCTCGAGATGGCCTCCCACTAGACCCTAGAACCCGGTTACTTGTGCTCCCCTCCTTGGGTCCACCTAATGCGGAAAAGTAAATAATATACAAGGGTGACATCAACCTCATCCCGGAAGTGCCCCAATAAAAGAATATTACATACATATGAATTTTACATGAATGAAAATAAAAACCCTCATCTCACATAAAACACCCGGCTATTCAGAACACGACGATCCAATATAACATATCACAACAACATATAATATCACATATCATCAACGTAAGTAAGTATGCATACACCGATCGTCGTTGTCGTATAGCAACGAAAACCGGCAATACAACTACATACTACACTTACGGTCACAGAAAAGAAATTGTAAAACTACAATATTTGGAATCCACAATCACTTTAAACATCGTAAATCCGAAATATCACATACTTCGCATTTCATGCCTAACTCTATGAATTCCACATATTGTATCACATTCCAGATAAATAGACAGTATTAAACTTTTCGAATAGATAATCAAATACCCAAAATTTCCTAAAGTACTCAACACTTGAGCGGAGTTCAAATAATCCCAGAATATGTCACAGTACCAGTGATCCAGCCGTAGAAGGGTCAAGCCAACGCCTCACATGTGGCACGCCGTACTGCCCAAAACCCAAAAGTTCAAAAGACAGTTCAAGACGGTCACATAATCGAGTTAAGGTTTGTTGTCTTCTAGAGGGTCCACCGTGTTACTTGCAGATTTTTCCGAAAGATTTAAACCCGATAAAAATTCAACACTTGAATGTTTTTCGTGCCGGGAAAAATTGAGTTAATGATATACGTTCGAACATTTTAACAGTTTCTAAATATCCGGAAATAAAAACGAATTTAAATTTTCCGATCGAATCTACGATTACAAAATAAACCCCAGAACACTCAACCCTTGAGTCAAAATAAAAATACCAGAAACTGTATAATAATCAAAAACAAAAATTACTGTGAAATAAAAATTGTCACATCAAGCGGTACTGCCGCGGAACCACGGCCCAAGCAGGGTACGGCCGCGATTCCTCGGTCGTTTGTACGGATCAATGGCTCGTATTTCACTGTTATTCTTATTTTTGTCTGATGTATTTTTCCGGTATTTTTAATTCAGAAAAAATCGCAATATTGAAAAATATCCAGAGAGTGGTTCATTTTTGTCGGTTCGGGTTCGATCGGAGTTTTAACTTCGTAAACACGTCGCCTAATACTCTAGCTAGGCTCTGATACCACTGTAGGGTTGCTAGGTACACGCATAAGGGTCTACGAGGCATCAACCATGCCCGATTAAAATTGTAGCCATGCCGAACAACTCTAATACGGATCTTTAAACTAGGGTTTAGGCGAAAACTTGCATGTTAACAACTTTAACACTAAGTGTGAGGGATTACAACCTTTGTAGATCCGGTCCTCCACTTCATTAGCTCCGTGTAGACATCCCCATCACTGCGATCGTGAACTCCGGACTGTATTGAAGCTCCACGAGAAGAACGAACGTGCTTGCTACGTTGACTTCGAGGCCGAAGATGATCTACGTCGTGGAGACACAAACTCAAGCTATTCCTTCACTAGGTCATAAACTTTGTGAAGAGAACACACTCTACTACATGGTAAGTGGTAGCGGATGAAGAAGTAGGAAGTGGGATCACTTTAGAATTGATTTTCTCACTCTTTTGCTCATGGCACCATTGGAGCTAGTAAGCTTTTGGATGGAGCTTGAAGATGAAGAAGAAGAAGAAAGAATTATCCATCCAAATGAAAAATTATCCAATAAATAAATGGCACCATGGTTGAGTTAAGCCCTCATGCTTAACTCATGTAGAGAATTAACCAAGGCTTTAAGTTAAAGGTTAGGTTAAACAATATCAAAAGAAATGACAAAAGAGTGGACTTTGTCAAAGCTTCTCCAAGCTTCTTCAAGCTTGATTACTTTGACTAAGTTAAACCCTTTTGTTAAATCTTAAGATGAAACAATAACCCTAATCTTGGTATGAGTCTCATACACCCAACTTAGATGTATCATCAAGCATAATACAAACATGTACACTTGCATATATCATATATAAACAATGTGCACAAACTAGTAAGAAAATTAATCATAAGTGAGCTAATACTAGTTAATGCAATGTAATATATCAAATATATAATTATGCATTAAATTATTAAATCAACTTTTGATTTAGTAATCCGGCTATAACCGACTAATATCAAAAGTAACAACTTATCGAATCAACACTTGATCCGATAACCCGGCTATATCGCATACAACCGATCAATGTCACGAATCGTGAGAATAGAATACGGTATCTCATATCGTATTAATCTCGGTCCCGCACATATCACATATGTGCTCCTACTTCGTTTCGCTTGAGCCAGGAAACCCCTGTGTAGGACTCTAATGACTCGCCAATACGCAGGCAGTAGATGATGTCATATCAAACACCCATAAGCCGCAAGCGGTGTGCTAAACGTAACGGCCACCCGGGTATTGAGCGATCAGAAAATCAACAAGCAAGCCTGCTAGTTCTCCTGTGAATCCAATCAGTAAATCTCCCGTACAGTCCGGTCTCATCGTCTGATATGTCGCATATCTCACCTAGGGGTGGTAAACGTCAGACCCCAGTAGCTCAATAAGTCGTGTCGATATGAGGCTCATAACAGGTCGAGAAACTACTGGTAACACTTACCAGTATATCTCTATATCAGCCCTGGCCAGGGACTTCCAGTTATAGCCAATCGAACACAGCACAACATCAACTCCCTATACCGGGAGAGACGAATCCCCTCCTATCGCTCATTGCCTCCATGTGATTCGGTACTGTACCCAACAGCCACCGTTTTGCACACCCTCTTGGATGTGGTAAGGTGGAAATCAAAGCACAGTGGGAATCACACAAGTCTCTATGACGATCTTGGGTCTACAGATTACCCTGTACCAGTGTCACCGGAGAACTGCCATCTGACGTGTGGTATATCACCATCTGGGAGTTCTCGGCGAGTCCGTCCAGTGTACCCAGTCTCCACTGAGCACCCGTACACCATCCTTGATGTCAAACACCGATGGATATGGGATCATCCATCGCCAATCATATGGGTCAAGATGCGTATACGCTAGTCTACTCTGGTGTATCGATGCCCCGTCTCGATATACCCTCGACTAGGAACATTTATAGGATGTACTCATCGACTACCGTGGCCCCACTAGTAAGATCTCATCATAATCCCAGTAGTCGAGTACAGATCCTAAGGGCTTTATCAACATGTGAGAGAAAGATAGTAAACCAATACAAGTCAACTTGTTAAGATAAAGTGAAACAAAATAGCATACTATCATGACGAGCAAGAAAGTCCTCTCTGTATATATCCAAGCATCCATTATAATATACATCAGATGTACAACAATGGCCTCTAGGGCATATACATAACTAACAGGTACCTATAGTTCCGGCAGCCGCAGTTACAGCTCCGGAGGTTATTACCGTGTCGCTGACAGAGTTCATGAGGCTGAGGCCTCCGGTGTTCACTGGCACTGATACTACTGAGGATTCGCAGTCGTTTATCGACCGGATGGCCAGGATTTGTCGTTCACTACGATGCTCCGATGAGAGATGGGTGGAGTTTGCCAGTTTTCATCTGAATGGTCTGGCCCAGAAGTGGTGTGAGTCGTTGGAGAGGGACAGAGCCGTGGGTCTTGCTCTTATGACCTGGGCCGAGTTTGTGACGGTATTTCTCGCCCGTTTTCTTCCACCGAGCGACAGGGATGCGTGAGTGCGTAGATTTTAGTCGTTACGCCAGACTCCGGGGATGACGGTGTCGGAGTATGATGTACTGTTTACCAAGATGTCAGTGTATGCTCCGTACTTGGTGGCGATAGAGGAGATGAGGGTGAAGAAGTTTGTTCGAGGCCTGCTTACCCAGTTGTTCCTAGCCATCAGCATTCAGCATTGCGACACATATGCGGCAGTGGTAGATGCAGCCCTATTGGTAGAGGAGCGTCTTTCTGAGTCGTCAGTTGCTCCGGAACCGAAGATGGTTCGTATTGGTGATTCGGCAGCGAGGCGGGCGTATAGACGTCGTGACAGTTCCAGTTCAGATAGTGGAGGTTCGGGATGAGGTCGGCTTTTTAGCTCTTACCCTCAGGAGGGTTGGCAGTTTGTATCTGGATGTTACCGGTGCGGGAGTATGGGTCATCGGGTTCGAGATTGTGCTGAGCCACGTGTGAGCGAGGCAGCTGTACCGCATGTTACCTTACCACCTTCTCCACCTCAGAAGGCGTTGCCCCTTATGCCGGTTGTTGCGCCGCATCAGACTCCTATTCAGAGAGGTCGTGGTCGCGGGGGTTTTGTACCGAGAGGGCGGGGTGGTAGAGGCGAAGGTCAGCCAGTTGCCTGTAGAGGGCAGGCTCGGGTGTTTGCCTTGACTCACCAGGACGCTCAGGCGTCCAATGCTGTGGTTTCAGGTACCCTTTCTGTATGTTCTTATGATGCACATGTTCTTTTTGATCTGGGATCTACGCATCCGTATGTTTCTACGCACTTCGTGCCGAGGTTAGGCCGAGAGTCTTGTTGGCTAGATCAGCCGCTGGTCGTGGCTACTCCTGTAGGAGAGTCATTTTTTGCACGACACGTGTTCCGGTCGTGTGTTGTCCGTTTAGGAGACAGAGTTTTGCCCGTCGACTTGATCCTTCTGGAGATGTTGGACTTCGACGTTCTATTGGGCATGGACTGGCTAGCTACATGCTACGCATCCGTGGACTGCCGCAAGAAGACAGTTAAGTTTTGTTTTCCCGGTGAGTCAGTGTTTGTTGTGCAGGGGGACCGTGGTGCCGCCCCTCACAGTTTGATTTCTGTCCTGTGCGCTAGTCGGCTTTTGAGGAGGGGATGTCGGGGATTCTTGGCTTTCATTCATGATACTGGAGCCACAATGGAGTCGTTGGACCAGGTTTCTACCGTGCGAGGGTTTCCCGATGTCTTTCCCGATGAGTTACCTGGGTTGCCGCCTGAGCGCGATATTGAGTTTTGCATTGATATGATTCCTGGCACGGAGCCTATTTCTATACCGCCTTATCGGATGGCTCTGGCAGAGCTTAGAGAGCTTAAAGATCAATTGCAAGAGTTTCTTGATTTGGGACTTGTGCGTCCGAGTGTTTCGCCGTGGGGAGCTCCTACTCTGTTCGTCAAGAAGAAGGACGGCGGTTAAGGTTATGTGTGGATTATTGTCAGTTGAACCGAGTTACAGTGCGGAACAGGTATCCTTTACCCCGCATTGACGATTTATTTTATCACCTCCAGGGTGCGAAACATTTTTCAAAGATTGATTTGCGTTCGGGTTATCATCAGTTGCGGGTTCGGAATGATGACATTCCGAAGACTGCTTTTCGTACGCGTTATGGGCACTATGAGTTTTTGGTGATGTCGTTCGGACTCACCAATGCGCCAGCAACGTTCATGGATCTGATGAACCAGATTATCAGGCCGTTCCTCGACCAGTTTATTATAGTGTTTATTGATGACATACTGGTCTACTCTAGGAGTCGTGAGGAGCATGAGAAGCATTTGAGGATTACTTTGCAGATATTGAGAGAGCACCAGCTGTATGCTAAATTCTCAAAGTACGCATTTTGGCTTGATAGAGTTGACTTCCTGGGTCATGTGGTGACTGGTGATGGTATTCTTGTGGACCCGAGGAAGATTGAGGCTGTACAGCTTTGGCCCAGACTTGTATCGGTGACTGAGGTCGGCAGCTTTTTGGGCTTAGCTGGTTATTATCGCCGTTTTGTGCAGGATTTCTCCAGTATCGCTGCACCGCTGACGGGACTGACCCGGAAGGGAGTTCCTTTTGTCTGGACTGATGCGTGCGAGCAGAGTTTTCAGCAGTTGAAGACTCGTTTGACGACAGCACCAGTTCTTTCTTTACCTTCTGGATCGATCGGCTATGTTGTTTATTATGATGCTTCTCGAGTGGGGCTCGGCTGTGTGTTGATGCAGCGCGATAGAGTGATTGCTTACGCTTCTAGACAGCTGAAGAAGCACGAGCAGAATTACCCCACTCACGGTCTTGAGATGGACGCAGTGGTCTTTGCGTTGAAGATTTGGATACACTACTTGTATGGAGAGTCGTGTCAGATCTTCACGGATAACAAGAGCTTGAAGTATATCTTCCAGCAGCGGCATCTAAACCAGAGACAGCGCCGATGGATGGAGCTAGTGAAGGATTATGATTGTGAGATCCTTTATCACCCGGGCAAGGCGAATGTGGTGGCTGATACTTTGAGTCGTAGGCCTGGGGGTAGCTTGTCGCAGATGAGCGCAGTTCTTCGTTAGTCTTCTGCAGATTGGCAGCTCTTGTGTGATAGTAGAGTGCAGTTTGAGTTTACCTCCACTGGGGACAGTTTTCTCATGTCCGCGCCCGTCCACTACTATTTGATCGTATCCGTGAGGCGCAACCCAGTGATGCCCGTTTGTCCGAGATTCTTGAGCTTGTTCGACAGGGTACAGTTTCGGAGTTCATGATTGATGACCAGGGTGTGCTACGATGCGGGACTCGCTTGTGTGTACCAGATGCTGATGGGTTGAGACGCGAGATCCTAGAGCAGGCACATCAGTCGGCTTTTAGCGTTCATCCAGGTTCCACCAAGATGTACCGTGATCTGAGAGATTTTTTTTGGTGGGAAGGGATGAAACGCGATATTTCGGACTTCGTTTCGAGGTGCCTGACTTGTCAGCAAGTCAAGGCTGAGCATGAGAGTCCGGCTGGAGAGTTGCAGCCTTTACCCGTTCCGGAGTGGAAATGGGAGCAAATTTCCATGGACTTCATTGTGGGTCTACCCAGGACCAGTAGAGGGTATGACTCCATTTGGGTGATTGTTGACCGATTGACGAAAGAGGCTCACTTCCTTCCAGTGAAGACCACTTTCGGTTATGCTCAGTATGTGCGGTTGTATATAGATGAGATTGTGCATTTGCACGGTGTTCCCACATGCATAGTATCCGACAGAGGTACCCAGTTTACTGGCCGTCTTTGGCAGAAGCTTCAGGAAGCTTTGGGTACCCGGTTGAGTTTTAGCACCGCTTTTCTTCCGCAGACCGGTGGTCAGTCGGAGCGGAATATTCAGACTCTGGAGGATATGCTCCGTGTATGTGTGCTTGATTTTGGTGGCAGTTGGGATCGTCACTTGCCGTTGATTGAGTTCTCCTACAACAACAGCTTTCAGAAGACTATTCAGATGGCACATTTTGAGGCTTTATATGGTAGGAAGTGTCGATCGACAGTCTGTTGGACCGAGCTTAGTGAGAGTCTAGTTTTGGGACCCCAGCTAATTCAGGAGACTACGGAGAAGATTCAACTGATTCAGGACTGGATGAGAGCAGCCCAGTGCAGGCAGCAGTCTTATGCCGACCGTCGTCGTCGCAGACTTGAGTTCGCAGTTGGGGATCATGTATTCCTTAGGATTTCTCCAATGAAGGGCGTTATGCGATTAGGGAAGAGGGGAAAGCTCAGTCCCAGATTTGTAGGTCCTTTCGAGATCCTTGATCGAGTGGGTTCTGTTGCTTATCGTTTGGCGCTCCCGCCTAGTTTTCCGGATGTTCACCCCGTTTTCCATATGTCGATGCTTCATAGATACCTTCATGATCCTTCTCACATGATTCAGCATGAGACCGTTCAGCTTGAGTGCGATCTTTCGTTCACCAAGCAGCCGGTAGTTATTTTGGATCGGCAGGTGAAGAAACATCGGTCAAAGGTCTTGCCGTCTGTGAAGGTTCTTTGGCGTAGCCCTACTAGTGAGGAGATCACTTGGGAGGCCGAGAGCGAGATGTGGAATAAATTCCCTCATCTCTTTGAAGGAATGCTTAGCAGTTAATGTTAATTCGGGGACCGAATTTCTTTAGGGGGGGAGATTGTAACGTTTTAGAAATCGTTATGCGAATTTGTCCGTTTTAGGGTTAAATTGTCAGTAATTTCCGTTTTGACTCGACTGTGTTCAAACGACCATATCGAATTGCCAGCACCTAGTTTAGCTAAAATAAAGCTAGTGCGCAAGCTTTGGGGGTATATGGGACGCTTTGGTTTAGATAGAATTTTTCCCAATTTTAATATTATTTTAATGCGGTATTCACATTTTGGGAAATTTCTCTTTTGCGGTCTTTTCTTCAATTTTTTCTTGTGTAAACCAAAACCTTCTCACATATCTAGATATTTGTGTGGACTAGGATAAATGGTTTAAAGAAAAGAAAAGGAATGAATGTAGATGCATGCATGTGTGCATGTTTGTGTATGAATGCAATTAATGGCATTTATTGTTAGTAATTGCTAGGAAACCCCTCACAAAACTCTCCATTCCTTCCCTTGGCCGAGATCCTCTCTCCCTCTACTGCCCTTACCCTTTTTCTTTTCATTTCTCTTCAATCCTAACTCAAAACTTCTCCAAAAATCCCAAATATATCACAAAAAAACCAAAAAAAGTCTTGATTTTTGCTCTTGGATCACTTGGAGCTAGGGAAAGCTTGGATCTTGTGAGCAAAATTGTTAGGTATAATCCATACTCTGTTATTTAGGAGTTTCTATGTTGTTTTGCTCATTGGTTGTAGCGTAGAACGCTTTTTATATCGATTAGTGCGATATCGGTTTTCTAAAGTCTTTTAAGAGCTTTCATAACTGCTGTGACCTGGAAAAATTAGTTAGTGACTGATTTGATCTCAAAAACTATCTAATAACCGCAATCAAGAACGGCGTCGCTTGATAGCTACCCGGTGAATACGGGTCGGTCCACAGGGATGTTGTGAATTTCCTAATCGCTCAAACGAGTTAATTCTTATGGGTGTTCGGATTGATTATTAAATCTAAAAACTTAATCTTTCTAAAAACTAAATTAATCTAGATCTAAATCTTGCTAGGGTTAGGTTTAGGAATGGTTTGGAAATGTAAATAAATCTCAACGCTTTTTATACCCAAATGAAGATCTATGAGGAGTTATGGTAATTATCAATAAAAGGGATTAGATCCATTCGGGAAGGTGTTCCTTCCTCTAGGTTCTTGTCCTTCCTTTATCGATCCTTACCCTAACCTCCATGGAAAACACGTGCAACCGGGCCTTTATACTACGGTATCACCGCTACCTCGAGGGATAGGGTGCCGTAGGGCACGGTGTGTGCGTGTATGCATGGAGTCCTATTGATTATATATGATGGGTAAGAAATGGATGAGAGATCTCATCTCTCAAAAGCCTTCCCAAAAGCAAACTCTAAACAATTACCTAGGGCAAGGAATTAAATCTACCTAGGGCAAAGAATGAAAAATTACTTACTTAACAGATGGCTTTCTCCAAACATCAACACAGGGTTGTCAGATCTGAATTCATGAATTTAAAAGAGGCACCGATGCTCTCCAAAAGAATTCTAAAATTTATTAATGAAGGGAGGCATGGCCTTTACAATAATTTAGAGTTCCTATTTATAGAGGATAGGAAACCCTAGGTTACAATTTATTCGCACGTCTACATTTACCAAAATATCCTTAGGAAGACCTAGTCAAAGTAGACTCCAAGTTTTGGTAAAATTTTATGCCTCTGTCTCTTTAAAATGAAGTATTGGGCCTTGAAATTTCCTTTGTTGGCTCTTCTGTCTTTGGGCTTCCTTATTATTTGGTTCTTTTATTAAAATAGCATCTATGTTTCTTCCAGAACTCTAGTGAATAATTGCGGTGGACTTTTAACCGTTCGCTTTGTAATCTTAGACCTTGTATTGCCTTGTACTTTGTGAATTTTATCTTTGATGTAGGCTTGATCAAGAGTCTTCTGTTTGTTGGTCAAATTCCACTTTTGCAACGTCTTTTCATCGTTTTCACTGTTTTCTGTCCAAGAACCTGTAACCTGTAATATATAGCAGACATGCGTCAAAAGCACCTGTTTATTTATAAAACGAATAAGAATTGAGAATATAATAATACAATATTATGGTGTGAACAAATACCCCCAAACTTATCTTTTGCTCGTCCTCGAGCAAACTTATTTTTTATTCTCTACAAAAACCTAACCGCACTTTCGCAGGGAAACGCGATTGCACTGAGCTCGTGCAACAAGCCGTTAAACCTCTAGGTGTCCCTGGTAGGAGGAGTGTTGTCTCCTGAGGGTTTTCAGCGGACACTACCCACAAAATCCTATCAATTCGGCCCATTAACTTTAATTCTCCAATTAGGTTTTCTAACAAGGAATTCTATTATCGTCGACTCGTAAATTATCCACCCATAATCTTCACACTTCCTCATCATTTAACTTAAGATTATATATGTTCTATAGACTTACTTAGCTTTCGGCATTTCTTAAGTTTTCCTTCTAGGGTTCCATCTCCACTTAGGAATTTCTATCAACTCTACTAAAGATACAAGTTCTATTCTTCGTCCCTTTCTCTCATCTAAACTCCAATCACATATCCCCACGTGTGTGTATAAATCACCCCTAAACTTGAAAATTCAAATCAAGCAATCATACCCTTCTCCGTTGTCCAAAGCACTTATTAATTGGTGAATTTTTAAATGAATTTTGCTTACACATCCTTCATGCGACCGTTAATACTTCTTGAGGTACCAACAACCGATTACAAGATATGTTTGCACTTTAAAGCGTAATTCCTAGTCTTGCAACACCCAAGGCTTTAAGCAGTGACTCCCAAACCAGTTGGTCTAAGGCTCTAGGTGATGAAGCACCCTCCCTAAATATTTTTCTATTTTTGCAGCCTTAAGTAATCACAAAAACCAGTGTTCATTCTTTTTCTTTATTCACACTTGTATTTCATTTTCTTCGTACTAAGGACTTTAGACAAGAGCATATCAAGGTCTCTTCTACTATTCCAAGTTTCAAGATGCGTGATAGTGCAAATTGTGGGGAATACATTTTCAGAATCTAGAATTAAGGTAGGAACTATTTTTCAAACTTATACTCTAATAAGAATATCAATACTTTTTCTTCGTTTCGACTTAGCCTAAGAAGTGAACCCAAAATTTGCCTATTTCTAAATAAACTACAAAAACATATACTCTCTATTGTTAAACTTTAAGAAAGGTTGTTTTTAGGGTTTTTAATTTACTAAGTCTATGATCTAGTTGTTCATAGCCAGTTGACCTATTTGTCAAACTCAAATCAAATATGGCCAAAATTGAATACAATAATTTTTATAATTTTTGAAATTTTTCAATTTTTTATTGGTTTTTAAAATAAGTATGCAAATGCAAAAATATGTACAAATGAATGCGAAGGAAAAAGACGTACCGAGCATACCCCCAAACTTAAACTTGACAGTGTCCTCACTGTCATGCTGCACCAAGAGGGTCAAAATACCGGCACTCCCCTGTTTATTTATATATATAAAAAAAATATTTTTTCTTTGTTTTTAATTTTTTTTTAAAAATTTTTTACAGAAAAAGAAATCAAAAATATATATACATATATACAAGAAGGTTCCCCCCAAACTTAAGCTTGGCCTTACACAAGCCGAAGTTTAGCACCAACTATTCAAAAATTTTATCGTGGTAATGGCCGAGTTGGTGAAATAATGGGGTGTGGAGGAAAGAAAAGAGAAACACGCGAGGCTGTGTGGAAAGAAGAATGGTAGAATATGGTCTCGGTGGGGGAGAAGAATGGCAGAAAGGAGAAAGAAGTGGAGTACGATTTTGAGAGTGTAAATCGAGTGAATAAATTAGCGCAATTTGGGACGACCGATGTGTTAAAAGTGTTTGCGCTAACCTATCAACCCGTCGTGAAATGGGGTCAAATCCTTCAAGATTCGCGAGAAAAAATGGGTACGCCGAACTTGGTATTGGAGATGAAAGCGTAACGGTCTCTTGTACGGTCAGAACGATAGGAAGGACGAAAGGGAGTGAATTAGGGATAGTATCATTCTCACCGTAGTAAACTGTCTCGAACATGAAAGATTCCATTAATAGTTCGAAACTACTGTAAGCAACCGAGTCTGATGGTTCAACTAACTCATCTGAAAATGTAAAGGACTCAAACTCTGGCGGTGAGTCATCAACCTCGTCCGAAAAAGTGAAACACTCGTAAGTGTTATCGTCTGTGAGAACTGTGTCAGATTCAAAAGAAAATTTTTCAAGGTCACAGTCTTCAAGCGTGATCTTGTGCGTGGTAGGAACGATGGAAGGGAGGGAGGGTGATTTAGGTAAAGGTTCATGAGGATGAATTGGAAAATCCGACACATCAAACAAAAATGGTTCAACCTCAATATTATCCTCACTACTCTCCTCATAATTCTCCTTAATATTTATCTCATCCATGCCATTATCATCAAAATCAAGACGCATATGAGGTTCGGAAGAAACATCTAATGACTTGGGATGATGAGTTGAACATAAAATTTCAATCAAATCGACAGGTTCATCATCCGAAATATTCCCGGCGTCTATATACTCAATCAAGTGAAAATCAATTTCTTTAGACACCTCATCAAAAGCATGGATATTTATCGATTTAGGTTCTAGAGTGGAGATGTAAAGATCGAAAGGATTAAGTGTGGTTTCACTCGAAAGGGGTTCTTAACAATTTGGCAAATCAAGCACTACAAAATCACACAACTCATTTTTATCCTTAACTGATGAATCATTTGGGACAATCGATGGAAAACCAGAGTTGTGGGCTTCAATTGGGTAAGGGTAGGTTTGATTTGTAAATCCTCTCACATTCTCACTCTGTCCAACCGCTTCCTTATACATTGAAAAATTTGAAGCTAGTGGGAAACTAGCTACCTGTTCACTAGGTTGCATAAGGGCGGCCACGGACGCTTCCACATTCCTAACCATTTTGTTTGTTGTTAAAATATAAGCTTGTAACGACTGTTCCAAACTAGACATGGGTGGTGAAGGGGTTTCGGTAAAAGATTCGAAATTGTTTGGATACGTGAAACTCCCAAAAGGTTGTGTAGAAATAGGGTCTAGAGAAGGTTGGAAAGTCGGGTAGGACTGGTAGGAATTGGATGGTTGGACAGGAGTAGGGTCAACATGTGGATAAAAAGGTGAATGGACTTGTTGATCCCTAGAACTAGATGTGTGGAGAGGGTTGAAAGATCGGCTACGAGATTGAGCAATATGCTCAGCAATGGACATCAGTTTAGGAGTTACAGCTGGACTCGAAAAAGTGGTATCAACATATGAAGGTGGTAAAGGTTGACTTGGTTGACACAAAGTGGGTTGTAAAGTAAAACTGTTTCTCCTAGACGCTTCTATTTGATCATTCAACGAAATTTTTGGCACGGAGGGATCGTCTTTAAATTGACCGAACACATTAACGTACGACGCAAAATTAGGTTCGGGATACCAAAGTTCGGCAAGAGATTTATGATGTGGGGTACCCATGATAGAAGAAAGAGAAGATGAAGAAGGTAGGTGGTGCAAGGATTTCACGTGACAAGTTGCAAGTTTTTTTATAATAAATTTTCCTTTTTTCTCTCTTTATTTGAAACTGTTTGCAAAAAAAGGATTTTGATAAAGGGCTAATACACACTTTCGATCACCCAAAAATGCACAATCAGGCCTAACTCTAGGGTCACCTAGGTCAGCTAGACAGCTCCTAACTGTTCCAAAGGGCTAGAGATAGGACCTCAAACCGCCTCTTCACCGCCAATTGCGGCCAGGTAAGTGCCAGGTAAGTTTGAGGCTCCCCGCTACAAGTAGCGGTCCTAATTAAGTAACCACTTGCCTTGACACACTTGCCTAGACACCGCAAAGTCAGGTTAGGATTAACGGCCGATGCCTATAATTAGTCCTCTGTCCTATTGAGCTCGAAGTCCTTAGGGCTGAGTCTAGTATTTTTTAATTAATAGATGGTCAATGTATATGCCTTATGTGATTTCTGGGGTCCTGGGAAGGG
The DNA here is from genome assembly GCA_030015575.1 of Agapanthus africanus. NCBI lineage: Eukaryota > Viridiplantae > Streptophyta > Magnoliopsida > Asparagales > Amaryllidaceae > Agapanthus > Agapanthus africanus. The sequence goes on along the minus strand of JASDDO010000031.1, from coordinate 208,891,226 downwards.
TGATGAAATCCCCACCCAATTTCAATTGGTCAAAAGCCCCTTAAAGTCAGTTTTAAAGATATGCAAAACAGTAAATCACTTGCAATCAAATATTTTTTTTTATTTTATGCCCGGCGCAAAGAATCCTGCACAAGATTTGTTATTTGGAAGGGAAGATTTTTCTAAAGCGCAAAGAATTCTGCAGGAGATTTGACAAAAGATATATTTTAGGTTGCAGAGGGGGGAAAAAGAAAACAAACAGTGAAATTTTCACGCGATGACGTCAGCATGACGCGGTGGTTCAGCGGCAGGAGCGCGCTTGCGCGGCGGATTGGCTGCGGTTCGGAGGCTTCAGGTCTCAAAAAAAATTGTTCTGTTCTGATTTTCCAACCTCTTGCTGTTCTGATGTATCTTTTTCTGTTTCGAACTCTGGATTTTTCCAGAACCGTCTCGATTGTAGATCCTGCAAAATTCAAACCAAAAATACCCTTCAAAAAATACAAAGATGATAAATTTTTATATTTTTTGATTTTTCAGTTTTTATGATTTTTTAATTTTATATTAACCCGAAATTGCAAAAAGAAAATGACACGCCATCCCCGGCAACGGCGCCATTTGATTTGATCTCAATAACTATCTAATAACCGTAATCAAGAACGGCGTCGCTTGACAGCTAGCCGGTGAGTACTGGTCGGTCCACAGGGATGTTGTGAATTTCCTAATCGCTCAAACGAGTTAATACCGATGGGTGTTCGGATTGATTATTAAATCTAAAAACTTAATCTATCTAAAAACTAAATTAATCTAGACCTAAATCTTGCTAGGGTTAGGTTAAGGAATGGTTTGGAAATGTAAATAAATCTCAACGCTTTCTATACCCAAATGAAGATCTATGAGGAGTTATGGTAATTATCAATAAAAGGGATTAGATCCATTCGGGAAGGTGTTCCTTCCTCTAGGTTCTTGTCCTTCCTTTATCGATCCTTACCCTAACCTCCATGGAAAACACGTGCAACCGGGCCTTTATACTACGGTATCACCGCTACCTCGATGGATAGGGTGCCGTAGGGCGAGGAGTGTGCGTGTATGCATGGAGTCCTATTGATTATATATGATGGGTAAGAAATGGATGAGAGATCTCATCTCTCAAAAGCCTTCCCAAAAGCAAACTCTAAACAATTACCTAGGGCAAGGAATTAAATCTACCTAGGGCAAAGAATGAAAAATTACTTACTTAACAGATGGCTTTCTCTAAACATCAACACAGGGTTGTCAGATCTGAATTCATGAATTTAAAAGAGGCACCGATGCTCTCCAAAAGAATTCTAAAATTTATTAATGAAGGGAGGCATGCCCTTTACAATAATTTAGAATTCCTATTTATAGAGGATAGGAAACCCTAGGTTACAATTTATTCGCACGTCTACATTTACCAAAATATCCTTAGGAAGACCTAGTCAAAGTAGACTCCAAGTTTTGGTAAAATTTTATGCCTCTGTCTCTTTAAAATGAAGTATTGGGCCTTGAAATTTCCTTTGTTGGCTCTTCTGTCTTTGGGCTTCCTTATTATTTGGTTCTTTTATTAAAATAGCTTCTATGTTTCTTCCAGAACTCCAGTGAATAATAGCGGTGGACTTTTAACCGTTCGCTTTGTAATCTTAGACCTTGTATTGCCTTGTACTTTGTGAATTTTATCTTTGATGTAGGCTTGATCAAGAGTCTTCTGTTTGTTGGTCAAAGTCCACTTTTGCATTTTCTTTTCATCGTTTTCACTGTTTTCTGTCCAAGAACCTGTAACCTGTAATATATAGCAGACATGCGTCAAAAGCACCTGTTTATTTATAAAACGAATAATAATGGGGAATATAATAATACAATATTATGGTGTGAACAAATACCCCCAAACTTATCTTTTGCTCGTCCTCGAGCAAACTTATTTTTTATTCTCTACAAAAACCTAACCGCACTTTCGCAGGGAAATGCGATTGCACTGAGCTCGTGCAACAAGCCGTTAAACCTCTAGGTGTCCCTAGTAGAAGGAGTGTTGTCTCCTGAGGGTTTTCAGCGGATACTACCCACAAAATCCTATCAATTCAGCCCATTAACTTTAATTCTCCAATTAGGTCTTCTATCAAGGAATTCTATTATCGTCGACTCGTAAATTATCCACCCATATTCTTCACACTTCCTCATCATTTAACTTAAGATTATATATGTTCTATAGACTTACTTATCTTTCGGCATTTCTTAAGTTTTCCTTCTAGGGTTCCATCTCCACTTAGGAATTTCTATCAACTCTACTAAAAATACAAGTTCTATTCTTCATCCCTTTCTCTCATCTAAACTCCAATCACATATCCCCACGTGTGTGTATAAATCACCCCTAAACTTGGAAATTCAAATCAAGCAATCATACCCTTGTCCGTTGTCCAAAGCACTTATTAATTGGTGAATTTTTAAATGAATTTTGCTTACACATCCTTCATGCGACCGTTAATACTTCTTGAGTTACCAACAACCGATTACAAGATATGTTTGCACTTTAAAGCGTAATTCCTAGTCTTGCAACACCCAAGGCTTTTAGCAGTGACTCCCAAACCAGTTGGTCTAATACACTAGGTGATGAAGCACCCTCGCTAAATATTTTTCTATTTTTGCAGCCTTAAGTAATCACAAAAACCATTGTTCATTTTTTTTTTCTTTATTCACACTTGTATTTCAATTTCTTCGTACTAAGGACTTTAGACAAGAGCATTTCAAGGTCTTTTCTACTATTCCAAGTTTCAAGATGCGTGATAGTGCAAATTGTAGGGTATACATTTTCAGAATCTAGACTTAAGGTAGGAACTATTTTTCAAACTTATACTCTAATAAGAATATCAATACTTTTCCTTCGTTTCGACTTAGCCCAAGAAGTGAACCCAAAATTTGCCTATTTCTAGATAAACTACAAAAACATATACTCTCTATTATTAAACTTTAAGGAAGGTTATTTTTAGGGTTTTTAATTTACTAAGTCTAAGATCTAGTTGTTCATAGCCAGTTGACCTATTTGTCAAACTCAAATCAAATATGGCCAAAATTGAATACAATAATTTTTATAATTTTTGAAATTTTTAAATTTTTTATGGGTTATTAAAATAAGTATGCAAATGCAAAAATATGTACAAATGAATGCGAAGGAAAAAGACGTACCGAGCAAACCCCCAAACATAAACTTGACAGTGTCCTCACTGTCATGCTGCACCAAGAGGGTCAAAATACCGGCACTCCCCTGTTTATTTATTTAAAAAAAAAATCTTTTGTTTGAATTTTTTTTTATTTATTTTTTATAGAAAAAGAAATCAAAAATATATATACATATATACAAGAAGATTCCCCCAAACTTAAGCTTGGCCTTACACACGCCAAAGGTTAGCACCAACCATTCAAAAATTTTATCGTGGTAATGGCCGAGTTGGTGAAATAATGGGGTGGGGAGGAAAGAAATGAGAAACACGCGATACCGTGTGGAAAGAAGAATGGTAGAATATGGTCTCGGTGGGGGAGAAGAATGGCGGAAAGGAGAAAGAAGTGGAGTACGATCTTGAGGGTGTAAATCGAGTGAATAAATTAGCGCAATTTGGGATGACCGATGTGTTAAAAGTGATTGCGCTAACCTTTCAACCCGTCGTGAAATGGGGTCAAATCCCTCAAGATTCGCGAGAAAACATGTGTACGCCGAACTTGGTATTGGAGATGAAAGCGTAACGGTCTCTTGTACGGTCAGAACGATAGGAAGGACGAAAGGGAGTGAATTAGGGATAGTATTATTCTCATCGTTGTAAACTGTCTCGAACTTGAAAGATTCCATTAATGGTTCGAAACTACTGTAAGAAACCGAGTCTGATGGTTCAACTAACTCATATGAAAATGTAAAGGACTCAAACTCGGGCTGTGAGTCATCAACCTCGTCCGAAAAAGTGAAGTACTCGTAAGTGTTATCGTCTGTGAGAACTGTGTCAGATTCAAAGGAAAAATTTTCAAGGTCACAGTCTTCAAGCGTGATCTTGTGCGTGGTCAGAACGATTGAAGGGAGGGAGGGTGATTTAGGTAAATGTTCAAGAGGATGAATTGGAAAATCCGACACATCAAACAAAAATGGTTCAACCTCAATATTATCATCACTACTCTCCTCATAATTCTCCTTAATATTTATCTCATCCATGCCATTATCATCAAAATCAAGACGCATATGAGATTCGGGAGAAACATCTAATGACTCGGGATGATGAGTTGAACATAAAATTTCAATCAAATCGACAGGTTCATCATCCGAAATATTCCCGGCGTCTATATCCTCAATCAAGTGAAAATCAATCTCTTTAGACACCTCATCAAAAGCATGGATATTTATCGATTTTGGTTCTAGAGTGGAGGTGTAAAGATCGAAAGGATTAGGTGTGGTTTCACTCGAAAAAGGTTCTTCACAATTTGGCAAATCAAGCACTACAAAATCACACAACTCATTTTTATCCTTAACTGATGAATCATTTGGGACAATCGATGGAAAACCGGAGTTGTGGGCTTCAATTGGGTAAGGGTAGGTTTGATTTGTAAATCCTCTCACATTCTCACTCTGTCGAACCACCTCCTTAGACATTGAAAAATTTGAACCTAGTGGGAAACTAGCTACCGGTTCACTTGGTTGCATAAGGGCGGCCACGGACGCTTCCACATTCCTAACCATTTTGTTTGTTGCTAAAATATAAGCTTGCAACGACTGTTACAAACTAGACATGGGTGGTGAAGGGGTTTCGGTAAAAGATTCAAATTTTTTTGGATACGTGAAACTCCCAAAAGGTTGTGTAGAAACAGGGTCTAGAGAAGGTGGGAAAGTCGGGTAGGACTGGTAGGAATTGGATGGTTGGACAGGAGTAGGGTCAACATGTGGATAGAAAGGTGAATGGACTTGTTGATCCCTAGAACTAGATTTGTGGAGAGGGGAGAAAGATCGGCTACGAGATTGAGCAATATGCTCAGCAATGGATATCAGTTTAGGAGTTACAGTTGGACTCGAAAAAGTGGTATCAACATATGAAGGTGGTAAAGGTTGACTTGGTTGACACAAAGTGGGTTGTAAAGTAAAACTGTTTCTCCTAGACGCTTCTATTTGATCTTTCAACGAAATTTTTAGCACGGAGGGACCGATACGTGGAATACAAGTGTCGAAGTGGGATACTTGGGTTTCGAGGAACGTATGGATACGAGTATTTACGTGTCGAAGTTAGGCATTGGTTTTCATGTTGTTTTAGAGTGTCGATGTTTGACACTCAGGTTCCATGAGACGTACAGGATCTGAGGGCCGATCTGAGTATTTTGGGATTTGGGGTGTTGTTGAGTTACACCGTGTTTTTTTTCCATGCTTATGATTTGTGCATGAGATTATTTACTATCCCGCACTCAGTGTTCAGTTGATATGCATTTACTTCATGTAGATATAATACCCTGGTGGTGTACCTTGATCATGATAGTTGCATATTCATATTGTCATACTCATGCTACCAGCTTACATGCTATTGGTCATTGTTGTTAGTGCATACTTGCGATTTTCAGTATGATGTTATTTACTATTCACGAGTTGGAAACTCACCCTCGTTGTGCCACAGTGTTTTGCAGGACTTACCCTTTGAGTAGTCGTGCAGGGCGTCTTATCATCTCTACTTTTGCGGATACCGCTACATTAGGCAGCGAGGCCTTTACTTTTAGGTGGGTTTGCGGTTATCTGTCGGTACTTTGTATATCTTTTTGTTGGATCTAGTATTCTCCATCTACCACTATTTGTATGTGTCTTAGAGGCGACTTGTGAGGACTCTGGTTTAAATATTTTGGTGACTTTGGGTGCCGTGCTCGTGGGAGCCGGTTATGATGGAAAGTTTTACCTCTTTATGCAGTTTCCTTTGATATTTCTTCGCTTCGGCGTCCTATACTTTTTTTGATGGTTGTCTCCGCCGTTGGGCGTGATTTTTCTCCCAATTAGGATGCTTTATATATTATCTATGTTGTACCCGTTTTCGGGGCTAGTTTTTACAAAGGAGGTGCTGCCGAAATTTTCAAGAAAGAAAACAATAGTTAAAAATTTTACTTGTGATTTTCAAAATGTTAAAACTGTATTTTTCTCCGTTGATCCAGATTTGGGTGGTTTAGATTTCTGGGTTTCGGCTTACTTAAGTTGCGTACGCCTGTAGACTTTACGTAATTTAAGTGCCGGTTACGGGCCAAATTTTGGGTCGTGACAAAATCATAAATCAACACAACGGTGTATAAAGCATATCTCAAGTGTAATAACTATGCACTAAATATAAATACTCAGTAGTTGCAATAATGGTGCACGAAAGCAAATATCATGAAACTCGGTCATCAAAACTCAATCATGCAATAAATCACCCACAATACCGAAATCCAAAGCGACGGATACGTGATAGTCAACTGTCACGACCCGAAATATTAGCTCATGACCAGCACTTGAGTTACGCAACGTCCAAAGGCATAACGAAATTCAAGTAAGTTGAAACCCAGAAATCTAAACCATTTAAGAAAAATAAAGGAGGTGAAGTTTTGAGATAAAGGTATAATGAAATCAAGTTTTCTTAAATGCATGGAATAGAGACAAGAATAATGCAAGTGAAATTTACTAGTTTGAAAACATATTTTGTATTTTAAAAATTTGGGCAGCACCTTCTTTGTATATTTTGATCCAAAACCACAATACATGATAAAATAAAGGCATCCCCAAGCGAGTGCTAGCTATTCGCCAACCGGCGGATCACAAACACGCAAGACAATATATATAAGTATATGATGCCCAACGGTGAAGATCACCACAAAAGATAAAGAATAAAGCGAGAAATCAACCAAGAAAGGTGAACATAAAACCCATCGCTCAAGTCTCGCACTAACAGTCTTGCTAAGTCTCATTACTTATACAAATACTAGCTTTGATTGATGGAGTTGACTAGATACAATATGAAATATAAATACAAGAGTGGGTACGATACAAATGTCCCACCTACCAATGCAAAACACCCAAATGAAGCTATGTACCAGCGGTGCCGCTACGGATCCATGTGGTCAACCTGCAAGAACTGTGACACAACGGGGGTGAGTTGCCAACTCGTGAGTAGAAAAATATCAACAGATAGAAATTGAATAAACAATGACTCCTAGGTCAACTATATCATAAAGGTAATACTATGATATCTAGGGTGACCGGGTCATCATATGTGCCAACAATGTAATCAATACTTATAAGTATGCGGATATAATCCATCAATATAACCAGTGTTTGTATGCATGTGGATCTCGTCCAACCAGATAATCAGTGTATGTATGCATGTGGATCTCATCCAACCATAATCAATATATGTATGCATGTGATCTCATCCAACCATAATCAATATATGTATGCATGTGATCTCATCCAACTATAATCAATGTATGTATACATGTGGATCTCTTCCAACCATAGTCAATGTATGTATGCATGTGGATCTCGTCCAACCAGATAATCAATGTCTGTATGTAAGTAAGTATGAGGATATAAATCAACGGTGTCCCTCACGACACATCAAAATCATGGAACCTGGGTGTCCAACATCGACGCCCGAAAACATCATGAAACCCGTGTCCAGCATCGACACGTAAATCCTCATATCTCAGGCTCCGCCAGTCCAGATCGGCCCACGGGCTCCGTCCGCCCGGATCGACCCTATCATCTCTCGACTCTGGTCGGTATCCTACGGATATCATCCAGGCCTAACCAATCACCGGTAAGTAGTAGTCCCTCTGCCAAGCTCACTGTCTGTATACACAGCATCCCTTTCTTGCCCCGGGGTACCGTACCGGGTCCACCATGTACCCGCAATCGGCCTCATCCGCCTCCTCGAATCGGGTTTCATATGTCATACGTCTCAGAACCGAGAAAACACATGGTGGACGCACTGAAATATCATATCAAGAGAAACCGGGTTTTTAAAACAATACAAACTTTCTTTTGAAATAACCACGGTTCTCAAATCCAGAAATCTCATGAAAATAGCATATCTCAATGCGTAAAATCATAAAGCATGATGTATGCGACATATGATAGAAATGTAAACATATCCGTATATCATGCAACATGGAACAGTAATATGCACATACCGAGGGAAAACCGCTCTTTTAAATGGATCCAGTTTTAAAATATATCATGCGGTTCCCAAATCTCCAAATCGAATGCAATACCGTATAAAGGTGCATATGTGTATATACGCATGTATGGACGTACAAATGTGTATGTCCGCAAGTATGGTGTACAATATGTATGTACGCAAGTATGGTGTACAATATGTATGTACGCAAGTATGGTGTACAATATGCATGTACGCAAGTATGGTGTACAATGTGGATGTGCACAAGTATGGTGTGCAATATGTATGTGCGCATGTATGTTATGTGAAGAGTCATATCATGATGCAGCAATCTTACTGTGTAGTGACATGGCAAATATCGATGATGAAGTGTGTGAGCCTACAATCTGTGTACGTGTAACATACGCATCATCGATAATGGTGCAGGTGTACTATCACAGGTATATGTAATGCAATGCGAATAAAATGAATGCAGCATAAGGTAAATCATATGCAAATGCTGACGGGTATACGTATCTAACATGACCGAGTCGGTGAATCTATCAATCGGCATCCAGCCTCACAACATCCTGTACGGTATACTCCATCGTACGACATTCTCTAGTCAAGGGTATGGATCAATCATCAAGTCAAACCCATCACGTACGGAAAATCATCGTATAGCGGCATAATTGTAAGTCCACGTTGCCCACCCCGGTGCTTACGGTGAGGCGGAAAACGGAATAAAAATTAAATTTTTATCATACTAGGCAACATGGACTAGACAAAGGAGGATCTTTGCTGAACAAAAACAAGCTAAAGCTAACTAGAAACTAGCTAAAGGTTAGAATGGTTATACCTAGGGCTTTATGTCCTTCTCTCCTTGCTCCTTGGAGTAGTAGAAAGAGATCACCTTTGTCGTCTTCTCACGTCGAAGAAGGATCCACCCGAAAGCCTCAACCTTTGGCTTCAACTCCAAGCTAGAAGTAACTAGGGTGCTAGAAGTGCCAATCCTAGAACCCTAGATGAGAGTAGAGATTACTATGGAATGGTTTTTCTCAAGCTCAAGTGTTTCTCAACACATGAGAGGGGAGAGCTTGAGGAAGTGGAAGAGCAAGAGAGAGAAAGTAAAAAATAGAATGAGAGAAATATGAAGCATTCTCACATATATGTGTGAATTATTGTAAATAGATAATTAGTGAGATAATTGTCATGGCTTAATCAAGACATGACCATTATCATTTCATTTTTAATGCAAATTGCAAGGATCAAAGAGCATCTTCCAAATGAAATGATGATGGTCAAAGTGTCAACCTAGGTCAACAAGTCAAGAATGTCAAATGGTCAACAACCATAACCATGCACAATTATATTAAACTAATATCAATTAACCATAATACACACATAAGCATTAGGGTTAATAAAATGACAATGGTCATTAACCCTAATCAAAGTCCTCTCCCTCTGTCTCAAGCAACTGTGCATACGCACCCGTATTCGTGATCCGGGGAACACGAATACAGAGAGATAAAACCAATCCCAAATCATATACTAGGATCCGGCTTAAACCAAAGCCCGCTAGTATAAGCTGTCCGGACATCAAACGTGCACAAGTGCGCGAATGTGAACGAACCCTGTCGCAAAACCATGCGACCTCTACTCATTTTGCCTAAAGGCGAATAGCTCTCTGTATGGGACTCTAAAGACTCGACACAACGCTGGCAGTGGGTTTAACCACAGACCGCAAGCGGCACTAGCTGTACGTAACAGTCCCCAGGTAGATGCCGATAAGAAGACTGACGAGGTGACCCCATCTGAACTCCTACTGAGCCTGTATGTGACAGTCTCCGTACAGTCCGGTTTGTTCGTATGATACATCGCATGGCGGGCCTAGGGGGCGGTGAACGTCAGTCCCCTAATAGCGGTACAAGTCGTGTCGGAGTGTAGCCCAGAACACCCTGAGATAACACTGGAAACCTACCAGTATATCTCGCTTGCCCTAGCCAGGGTCTACTTATGTAATGGCTCTCCTGGACACAGCGCGATGTCAACCCCCAATACCGGGAGAGACGAATCCTGTCTAACCGTCACTGCCTCCAAGTGCTTCAGGACTGCACCCAAAAACTACCTGTTTGCACGACTCCTTTGAGCCGTGGTAGGGTAGTAATCAATGTGCATTGGGAACACACTCGAGGCGAAGTGACAGTGTCAAGTCAGCGGACTAAGCTGTACTCATGTCACCTGGGAACTGGTAACTGACGATAGGTATAATACCAACCAACAGTTCCCGACGAGTCCTGTCCAGTGTACTCGTAACCTAACGAGCACCCGTATACTATCTCAAGTACGACGTACTGACGGCTGTGGGACAGACCGTCTCCCACACTGGGATGAGAAGCGCATACGCTAGTCTACTCCGGAGTATCGATGCCCTGTCTCGATAGTCCAACGACCAGGGACCTGTATAAGGATGTGCTTATGGATTACCCAGCCCCCACGAGTGTGAGCACCATCACAACGCTGGTAATCAAGCAAAAATCCTAAGGGCTCTACTAATATGTATATCAGCGATATGCTAAAAAAAACACATGCACATATTAAAGCAGAGACAAACCAAGTAGCATACTACCATTTTGAGCAAGATTGTATATAAAACTGTGAATATCCCAAGCTTCCATCAAGTAATATACAAACTAGTATGATACAGTAATGGCCTCTAGGGCATATATACTAACAATAATACCAATAGGGATCCTATCAACCTTTACGACAATGAGGGTACGGACCTAACGACTCGTACGGCTTATCATTCCAGATTCACCACAATATAAATATCTATATACCTATGTCCCAGGTCACATCCATAACAATCTCATATCAGCGGACCGACAAGGTATCAATCATCTCAATCGACTCGCACCCGTATACCAACATATCATCATATCACATGTCAATTCGTATTCTCTTTTCATCACATTTATATCTCACAAAGGTCGATTTTACAATACATCCTACCTTTACTATAAGCATACGTATCTAATCTAACATAAACACCCGAACCATACAATCAGTTTTTGAAAGATGCGAATCGTAGTTTTGATAGTAGGAGCTACGGTGTTTTTAAAGAAAAGATATCATTTGAAAATCCATAACGTCCCTCAAGGTATCTGTTTAAAAGATGTATACGATTTTTCAGTTTGAAAATAGGCATGGTTCGGATGACACATCTACGTCGACTATCTAGTCCTATAGTACCCTAAACGACAATATCATCAAATATCATCCTCAACTCCCGTCGTCACATACTAGTGGTATGATTTCCCTTCTAATTATTCTTTAGTTTCTAATATAGTTATCTAACTATATTTTAACTCTATCTATAGTTTTCTATTAAAGGTTTTCTTAAACAAAAACTATGAATCGGTTTCCATCAAAATGTGCGGGGGTGCTATACGCCATCCACCCGACTTCCCCCATGGATATAGATCCACTCACCTTGGTCGTCGATTGCCGAAGTCGATGACGCCACGCTCTGTCTCCTCGGAATCCACGCGAGGGTACCTATAATAGTAAACAATCGCAATCGCTATTAAAATCGAGTTCTGAAATCCAAACGGCACACGCGTTGCTCATAGGCTAGAACCTATAGCTTACGCGTACAAAACCAACAATTTACCCCAAGTCGTCGATGTAAAAACATCAAACAACAAATTACAAATCCAAATATCAAAACTCATCATTCAAAATACGGAAAACATATCCTAAATCACACACAACTGTTCCCAGATTTTGACTCAGGTGAAAAGGGGTTGCACAAACAAGTCTAGGGTATAGTAGAAGGTGTATATGACATACAGGACCAACCTAGACCCCAACTACCACTATAAAACCGGCCACTACCCATGAAATTCCTTCCAGGTTGGTTTTACTGGCTCTTCTGGGCTTCGTCTTCATAGGGTGGTCTCCTGGTGGTGTATCGAGGTCTCTGGTATTGTTTGGTTGTCTCAGAAATTCCCCGGGTTGCTCCAGATTTCCCTGCACACCCTATATCCTCACAAAACCGACATGGATCAAGTCAAAAGTTTGTATCCTCTGTTCTAAACTCAGTTCCCGGTCTAGAATTTGATCCCTAGGGTCTTGTACAACCACTATACACCATCAATTTCCCAAACCTTTCTCTAGAATTTCAAAGTTCACAAATCCACCAATCCAAGTCAACTTCTAAACTATCTAAAACATAAGAAAACTAAAACTAACTAAATTGAAATGATTATACCTCATGGTTACACCCAAGCAAAACCCTAGCTCTTCAATGTTGTCAAAATCTCACTTTGCTTGGTTCAATGTGTAGAGGAAGATATGGGGATCAATATTTGTGAAGGGAGTATAAGGTTTTGGGGATTATTTGTTGATGGATCTAGGGTTTGAAGTGGAGGGAAATGGGGTTGGAGGAAGATGAAGAAGGAGGAAGAAAATGATGGGGGAAAAGGTTAGGCAGCAGCCCCCCCTCTCTCACTTATTCACACACTCTCTCTCTCTCCAATCATACCCTTTTTAACGCCTTTTTACATTTCTTTATCTTTTCTCTTTTAAATTTTAAAACCAACTCACATAGTACCCATAAATCAACACAAATGCAACAACATGTAACCAAATGTAACATGACATGGTACACTATCCATGGAAAACTGTAGAATCACGGATTTGGCTTAATCGCGATTAGCAGTGCACTAATTGGGTTTTTATCGAAACTGCATATAATAAATTTTAAAAATGCCAAATCCTTTAATTATATTATTAAATGAACAAATCGTTTTAATTTTCATTTATTTCACAATTATTGGTATATATTTATACCCTTTTTCGAAAACCCCAATTTCGCAAATCGGGCTGTTTTCAGGAAAAAATATTATTTTAATATTAAATTCCAAAAATAATATTTTATATTTTTTGAAATGTTACATCAACTCACGAATTCACAAATCGTAAATACTGTCGTCGATATGTCCTTCCTTCAAGGTCGAGAAGGTGTCGGTGCATCCAATGCTAACAGAGCAGGATATCTACTTGCCTCCTGATCATGGCCTGTCGCCTGGTGCCCTTAGGCTCTCGTCTCTCACTGTGAATTGCTAAGTACATAGTTCCCCGGCTCAACGTTCCAATATGGAAACTATAATGGAAGTAGTCCGCTCTGGCACATCCTCTAAAGATCTCTGGCCAACTCTTATGATCACTCATAACCTGTCTCGTCGACGATGCTGAACTCTGGCCTGCTGGGTGTGTGCAATATGACTGATCCTGGGTCCAAGTCTTCTCGTATAGTATTCCAGAAAGGTCCTGTCAAGGTCTCTCCCAAATCTCGTTTCTGCCGAACTGCCCGGAAGTTATCACCCGTACTATATCCGTTTCTTGTCCCGGAACGGCTGCATACTCATCGCGACTCCTTCTGGAAGATATATCCATATGTAACGCCTCTGCATGCGTATCACATCTCTGATGTCGGCGGAGTGGAACGTCACCTCATCAAGATCTCGTACGAACCTCTTACTCCACTTTTCTCTACTGTCGACTGATTCGGATTCGTCTCCTCGTGCCTGCATGGACTGTGCTCCAACGGCTATACTCGTATCTGGAGTCTCCCAAGCAATGCAGCCCATCACATGATATCCGAAATATGTCGAACAATCCGATCGACTCATCAATCTTCGATGTCACAACACCAATGGATATGGGATCATCCATCGCCCATCATATGGGTCAAGAAACGTATACGCTAGTCTACTCTGGAATATCGATGCCGTGTCTCGATATACCCTCGACTAGGAACATTCTAGGATATGCTTATAAACTATACATGCCCCCACTAGTATGATCTCCATCATAGTCATGGAAGTCAAGCAAATATCCTGAGGGCTTTATCAACATGTATGAAATGAACAGTATAATACAATCAAGTAAACATGTTAAGATAAAGTACAACCAGATAGCATACTATCATGTCGAGCAAGAAAGTCATCTGTATATATATACATGTCCAAGCATACACTATACATATAATGGCCTCTAGGGCATACATATATCCAACAATCTCCCACTTGCACTAAGGCCATTTATTGGCGTATCTCATACCCAACATCTCAAAAAGTCGCTCATGTTGCTGCTGTGGAAGTGTTGGAGATAGTGCCTTCATAGTCAATTATTGGATCACAGGTACGTGATTGCAATGATTGCGGAGGACCTATACCGGTAGGACAGTCTTACTCAAAATGATAGTATGCTATCTGGTTTGCCTTTATCAGTCGTGTACATGTTCAGGTGACTGATTACATGTTACACTTTGATAGAGCCCTTAGGATCTTGCTTTACCACCAACAGTATGATGGCGATCATATACGTGAGAGTTGGGTGGTTTATACGCATATCCTTAATTATGGTCCCTAGTCGTGGGAGTTTCGAGACAGGGCATCGATACTCCGGAGTAGACTAGTGTGTACAGTCGAGACCCCGACGAGGGGCGGTGGCCGGTCTCACAAGCCACTGGTGTTAGTTGGATCACCTAAGATGTATACAGGTGCTCATTGGGTTATGAGTACACCGGACAGGACTCGCCGGGAATCTGCTAGTTAGTATTATATCTATCGTCAGATAGCAGTTCCCTGGTGACTTGTGTACAGGTTAGTTCATCGACCTGAGGTCGTCATTTGTCTCGTGTGAGTTCCCACTGTGCTTTGATTTCTACCCTACCACGGCTCAAAGGAGTCGTGCAAACAGGTAGTTTTTGGGTACAGTCCCGAGCCATATGGAGTCACGTGAGCGGATCGGCAGGGGATTCGTCTCTCCCGGTATTGGGGGCGAGGTCGTGCTGTGTCTAGGAGAGCCATTACACAAAGTCCATGGCCATGGCAGGAGATTTACTGGTAGGTACTCCAGTAGTATCTCAGGGTGTTATTGGGCTTCACTCCGACACGACTTATACTGCTATTGGGGGTCTGACGTTACTAGCCCCCTAGGCAGATATGCGATACTCATAGACGAACGGACCGGACTGTATATACATTGTCACTGTTAGGCTCAGTAGGGTTTTCCGGATGAGTGCGCTCATCGGCATCCCTTGAGGTCAGTCCATGGGCAGCCGTTACGCATTGCTAGTGCCGCTGACGGTTTGTGGTTAAACCCACTGCCAGGGTACTGACGAGTCATTAGAGTCCCCCACAGACAGTTTCCCAAGTTCGGGCGAAACGTTGTAGAGGCCGTATGGTTTTATGGCAGGGTTCGGAAAATGCACGTGCGTTTACGCACGTGTTATTTTTTGGGCAGATGATACTGGTCGGCTTTGGTTTAAGCCAGATCCGAGTATTATATTGAGTAGGTATAATATCTTTGTCTCAGTTGCATTTGTATTCGGTCGTAATACAAATGCGGGTGTATTTATAAAGTTTCGGGGTTGTCCTGAAATTCGTTTCAGGATCACTTTTGGAAGTTGCCAGTTTCCAGTTTTCTATCAGCCGTCTTTTAACATTCGGTTAAAGGCGGATTTATCTTTTCTTGGATGAGAGTGAGTCGTGCTTCTAGAAGCTTCTAGAAGGTTCTAGAAATGGAGAGGTGTCTTGTGACTCATGCTTTGATTTCTAAACATTCTTGTTTTCCTTAAGATCTTTATGCTTGATATTTTCATGTGTTCACACATGATATTTTTCTTGTGGTCACCCCCCTCTCCTACGGTCACCCCCTTCTTGCTATAAGTGGCCGGCCCCCTCCTCTCTATCACTCACTTGTTGTTTCACTTGAAAAGATATGATAGTATTTGGGGTGAATGGAATTTTACAGTTCATTTCATTCCATCACCCAATTCCCTCGGCAACTTCATTAACCGATCGTCCACGGATTTGGACGAAGTGAGACAAAGTCATCTACTCATTCTCTACATCATTCTTGGTCGTCTCTTTTAGCAAACTTGATGATCGAGTTGCCTCAAGTCAGAGGCGGGAGCCCGTTTAAAGAATCGTCGACGTGGTGCCACCTCGACGAAGGAATCGGAGATCGACGAGATCGGAGCAGCCGCAACGGAGCGTGGGATGATGGTTGAAGAACGAAGGACTCGGATCGTTCGGTATAACCTTTCTACACTCTTTACAGTTTGTTAGTTTAGCAATAATGACAGATCCGGGTTAAAGTATACGATAGCGCCAGTTAAAAAGTTTTTGTTCCGCATTTTGCGTCTGTACACTGCCGGGGCGCTAGCGTAGACTTACAGTGGTATCAGAGCCTAACCATTTTGCTATGCTAAGTTGTGCTAACGCGTTTAAAACATCGATCGAACCGGAAATCAAAAATCACATTTTTACAATATGACAGTTTCTGTTGATTTTAAATGGTGTCCTAAAATTTTTCTACACATCTCAGAAAACTGTGCAGGCATTTATTAGAACGATGACAAAATTTGGGCTCGTGACCCCACCAAACCGCCGCGGAAACGCGGTCAAACCCATGGTTTGACCGCGCATCCGCGGCCACGTAGTGAGCTCGTCCTCCCAAATTTTTTCAGTGGGTTCTTCTCTGGAATTTGTGGTTTTTGGTAAATATCGTTTTGGCCCAGATTTTGTTACTGTTCACATGTAAGTCGTGGGGCCCACTTTTTGATATTTGGTCGATCGAAATTTAAACACGTTAGTTTACAGTGCTTACATTATATCTCCGACCGGGAATGTCATTTGATCGGTAAACCGCGTTTGATTGCTATAGTTCTTTTAGACGGGTTTGCGAACCTGACATTCACGTTGATGTTCTGTTTTGTGCTGTGATGTTGCGGATTTGTCGTGGTGGATAGCAGTGTGCAATGATAGTGCAGGTTGAGTTTATTTGTACATTTGATATTGCGGGGCGAGCGTCCAACATGTGGACTGCCGTCACTGCCTGTTGTATAATATTCTTTTGGGGCACGACCAGGTTGCGGTCGATGTACATTTTGTACTATTTTTCATTACTGTACTAGGTTCTGCCCCGCGACGGAGTGCACGGATAGCCGGGTTCTGGGGGGCAACGGGTCCGCATCTCATGTCTTTGAGAGGCAGAGGGGTCCCACTCTAGAATTGGCAGACTATTCGCCGCACTCGTAGGGGGTACAGGTTGACCCAAGGAGGGGTGCTCAAGCTACCGGATTCCGTGAAGTGCAGGGTGGTCCATTCACTATGCTGTAGAGGGCTGCCTCGCTTCAGGTTTTGGCGGGTAACTTGCCGCATCCGTAGGGGTCTAGGTTTCATTGCACAGGCTATCCACACGACAGGGGAACGTCGGGTTTCAGCAGCGGCTCTGTGAAACCCGGGGATCCCAGATTATCTGTATTGTTCTGTGATGCTTATTACTTTTCTGTAATGTTGCATATTATCACGCCTGGAACGATTATTGTATATTGGTTTATATACTATTAGATGTTGTATATGTTTTACACCCGCGCTAGTCCAGTCCCCGCTCTGTCGTTAGTTAAGTAACCTAACGGGTGATGACGGGACCCAGTGACGAATGCGGATGGCATATACGTACATTTTATTTTCTTTCTTTTCTGGTGTGATTAAATGATGGGACTGTGTTGATTCTGATCAACGCAAAGTAAAACAAACCTGTTTACAGTTGTTGGAACAAATTTAAAAAGTGTTGTTACAAAGAAGTTTCCTTTTGTTATGCATAGTGGTATTCAGTGGAATATCCTGCACCTCATTCGACGGGGCAAGGGCCGATATCCCTTCACCGGGACTGACCCCTTGTGCAGAAGTTTGCGTCAGCGTAATAACTTCACAATAGTCGATTACAAGTTGCTTTGCATAGCGGTATTCAGTGGAATATCCTGCACCTCATTCCACGAGGAAAGAGCCGAGATCCCTTTACCGGGAATGACCTCTTTAGCAAAAGGTTTTCACCACTATATTTTAAAAAGCTATCAGGTTCCTTCAGCGATATCAAGTTCATTACGTTAAAGGTTTTTCGCCAAAAACCAGCCGTAGCCCTCCGTCACTTCTTTTGGGTATTTAGTAGTATTCAAGCTATGTATTTTGACCAACGCCAAGGCATAGTGTTTGGTAGCTGCTGGGTATTCAATTGTTGCATAGATAGATAAGTTAGTTTGGGACAGTCGTTCTGCCATTTTGGCCAACGTCAAGGGCATGTGCGGGTGGGTTCAAATTGACAAGATAGTGACGGCTAGAACTTGGCATGTGACTTATGACATTTTGACCAATGCCAAGGTTATAAGAGCATGGGGCAAAAAATCATATCGGGAGTTTCTAAAGAAACTGAAACTTGCCAAGTATGCGCATACCATCTGGAGTATGAGTAACGTGGATGCATTCCATCACGTTATCATGCGATGAGAGTTGGATCTCGATTCCCACTGATGAGTTGGTTTACTCTTCGGGTGATCCCGATTGATTCTTCTTTAGGTTTGGAGGAGAATTTGACAGGACAGTGGGAGGTTTCCGGATTAGATAAAGTGATGACCATACTGATCTAGGTTAGAGTGCACGCAGAGTGTTTCTTTTCTCTCTCTCTCTTTGGCAGCGACCTTTGACCGACCTTAGACTTTGACTCAGTGACCAGGTTGACCGAACCTTCTTAAAAATACTGGCTTTTGGATTGTCTATGTTGCATAAGTCATTGCCACTCCTTCTTTTACCCTTTGCATTTCTCAGAACACCCGTATTACTACGGATATCCACTTCCATTGGATAGATCCATCGTATGGTTATATACGAACTCGAAGGGACTTCTTCGAGGATGGATCCAGGTTCAGGAGAAATAGAATTGGTTTATTCAGTTGTCTTTTATTATCACCTTCTCTCAGGTTACGAGAGCTCCTTGGTTTAGGAGAGTACACCTATTACGCTTATTGGATAGTCTTATTCCAAACCATAGGCTGGTGCCGAAAGGTAGGGAATGAAGAAAACCAATTAGCCTAAGTAGGGTGTGCAGAAGGTAATATGTAAAGACAAAATAAAGGGATTAGAAAGAGGGCAAAGTAAATTGCGACTGATATCATTCACGACCAAAACCGCGTACTTCATCGCCACTCCTATTTCACCTTTAAAAGAATAAGGTATTATTCAGTTGTCTTTTATCATCACCTTCTCTCAGTTGCGAGTACTCCTTGGTTTAGGAGGGTACACCTATTATGCTTACTGGATAGTCTTCTTCCAAACCATAGGCTGGTGCCGAACGGTAGGGAAGGAAGAAAACCATTTAGCCTAATGATGGTGTACAGAAGGTAACGACTAAAGACAAATAAAGGGATTTGGAGAGATGGCAATAAAATATACGGTTGAAGTCATGAATTGGATTATGGAAGAGGCATTGCTATGAATACCAGGATACCCCTACGAAACATTTTCATGTTTCAGTGCATTGTTAAAGAAAAACTGTTTTCCCGATTAGACACTTACTCCAAGGGTATGTATTTACCAGGTTTCATTCTCATATCTGTATGGTTTTACAGATAATGAGTGGGAGTAAGATATTGGGAATTAGGTGATCATCCTCATTATATCGGAATTCGTTGTAATTGGTGATATTTGAGGAAATCGCCAGGGTACGGTTTTCCACCTACGAACGCACAGGTTTTGAGTTGTTTAACTCAGCGGACTTATACAGAGTATTGTATGTTGTCCAAGTGTCCGTCAGGACAAAGGGGTAGGTCCTCGTACTATGTTCTGTTTACTTATAACTTCTCTAGTATTTAGACAAGTGTTTCGTAGAAATACAAGGTCTAAGTTTTGAGAAGTTGTGGGTATAAGAATAAAGTAGAAAACCAGGTATCACAAGTATCGGGATTCTTCAAAGAGATCGAAGATGTAGATTCTTGTGATTGGTATTCAGATGATTGTGATGGTTTTGAGAAACGTGTTTGTCTTTCAGGTTACTCATAATTGGATGGATTCCTAAGTTGAGTAATGCTGATTAGCCTCTTTCCATTAAGTTGATATGCACTGGAGACAGCTGCATGGTTAGAATATGGTTCCAATTAAATTAGTGCCAAAGTTTCTATATTGGATATAGAATAGTTCGTACCTTAAAAGATATTGAGGTACGGGGAGTTGTCCAGCTTATGCTTAAAACCAGACTCTGGATAACTCAGGGCACGTTTCTGTAATGGCTGTTTGTGGGTTGACCCTGGCTATGACGAGGGTTGATATTCTACCATTTGGAAGATCAATAGTGATATTTTTCTTGACTCGCCACAGTTTTAGTAAAATGGATCTTTTTCAGAAAACAGTAGTGGGAGTATGGTAGAACTGGAAGTGATTCCAGAACCGCGAACGATTACGGAAAATTTAATAGGACCTATATATTCAATCAGGTTTGACATTCCAATAGCCACTCCGCAGGTATGGTAGGTAACCTCAGATGCCCGAGAGGTACTTCGGTAGCCTCAGAGACGGTGACAGGGAGGTTCTTATCTACCAAGACTTGACACTACTGTTGTTCCAGGATATGAGACCCGGTAGGAGGGTTGTCGTAGTCAGTGGGAGCAGCGGAAGAATAGTGGGCAAGATACTTATATCTATTTATAGACTTGAGCAGTTATAGCGGAGATAGATCATCTAATTTTGATGTGACAGTCATGGGTTTGACTTCAATCAGAATAAGGGATGGATCTGTTAAGAAGGTAGTAGGGTGTGATGTCATGGTATCTGGATGACATACACAGAGTAGGAAGTAAAATTCCTATATACGATCGGTTGTACTGTGGTCGTCACACAGTTGTTTCTCCAGACAGGATATGGATATAATATTTGACATTCTGGTTTCTGGATCTATGGTTTTAGATCTGGATTTGGGTAGTTTCCAATGTGGGTACTTTGACAGATATTCTAATGGTTTTTGGAATAGTTGACTCCTAGCATGGTGGTGTACCTGCAGGTGATGGAGTCACCCTCTCTAAAGGTGTCTTACAGACTAAAGGGGAGAGGGATGTGCATGATTAGCAGATCACTTGCTTAGGCAATTGAGTCAATCATGAGATGTCAAGTACCACACCAAATGTTGTTTTTGCACTAGATGCAATAAGTTTGTATTAATCCAATCCTGGAGAAACATAAGGAAGCGGTTTTAGAACATAAGTACATGTTCTACGGATTTGATGACGGCAGCCTCTTTCGGGAGACGGTTATCATTCCAGGCTTCAAAGGTGAGATGGTTGACAGAGTGATTGTCAGAGTTATAGTTTTTTCCCTCTGAAGAAGAGGGACAGTATTATGGACAGGTGGTCCAAGAGGATACTGTGGGTGGCATGGTGCCGGATACTGATTAGGTTCAGTGATCGATACAGTCTAAGAAGTTTGGATTTGGAGTTCATTTATGAACTAGGTCCCATCAGATATCCAAACATATTCTAAGACAGGTATTACTCGATTCGGGAGATGGCTTTCTCCGCGAATTTGAGATTAAGAGAGATATAGAAAGAAGCTTCTAGGCGGATCCACTCACTGGGGCTATTTCTCAAACACAATAGTTTTACAAACGGGCTTTGTGATACTGATTAGTAGAGGAGTTGGATGTTCGGTTTCACACGGGCTGTGAGTAGTCGACATCGCAATAATTAGCCTTGAGTGCAAGTGGGAGATTGTTGGAGATAGTGCCCTCATAGTCAATTATTGGATCACAGGTACGTGATTGCAATGATTGCGGAGGACCTATACCGGTAGGACAGTCTTACTCAAAATGATAGTATGCTATCTGGTTTGCCTTTATCAGTCGTGTACATGTTCAGGTGACTGATTACATGTTACACTTTGATAGAGCCCTTAGGATCTTGCTTTACCACCAACAGTATGATGGCGATCATATACGTGAGAGTTGGGTGGTTTATACGCATATCCTTAATTGTGGTCCCTAGTCATGGGAGTTTCGAGACAGGGCATCGATACTCCGGAGTATACTAGTGTGTACAGTCGAGACCCCGACGAGGGGCGGTGGCCGGTCTCACAAGCCACTGGTGTCAGTTGGATCACCTAAGATGTATACATGTGCTCATTGGGTTATGAGTACACCGGACAGGACTCGCCGGGAATCTGCTAGTTAGTATTATATCTATCGTCAGATAGCAGTTCCCTGGTGACATATGTACAGGTTAGTTCATCGACCTGAGGTCGTCATTTGTCTCGTGTGAGTTCCCACTGTGCTTTGATTTCTACCCTACCACGGCTCAAAGGAGTCGTGCAAACAGGTAGTTTTTGGGTACAGTCCCGAGCCATATGGAGGCACGTGAGCGGATCGGCAGGGGATTCGTCTCTCCCGGTATTGGGGGCGAGGTCGTGCTGTGTCTAGGAGAGCCATTACACAAAGTCCATGGCCATGGCAGGAGATTTACTGGTAGGTACTCCAGTAGTATCTCAGGGTGTTATTGGGCTTCACTCCGACACGACTTATACTGCTATTGGGGGTCTGACGTTACTAGCCCCCTAGGCAGATATGCGATACTCATAGACGAACGGACCGGACTGTATATACATTGTCACTGTTAGGCTCAGTAGGGTTTTCCGGATGAGTGCGCTCATCGGCATCCCTTGAGGTCAGTCCATGGGCAGCCGTTACGCATTGCTAGTGCCGCTGACGGTTTGTGGTTAAACCCACTGCCAGGGTACTGACGAGTCATTAGAGTCCCCCACAGACAGTTTCCCAAGTTCGGGCGAAACGTTGTAGAGGACGTATGGTTTTATGGCAGGGTTCGGAAAATGCACGTGCGTTTACGCACGCGTTATTTTTCGGGCAGATGATACAGGTCGGCTTTGGTTTAAGCCGGATCCGAGTATTATGTTAAGTAGGTATAATATCTTTGTCTCAGTTGCATTTGTATTCGGTTGTAATACAAATGCGGGTGTATTTATACAGTTTCGGGGTTGTCCTGAAATTCGTTTCAGGATCACTTTTGGAAGTTGCCAGTTTCCAGTTTTCTATCAGCCGTCTTTTAACATTCGGTTAAAGACGGATTTATCTTTTCTTGGATGATAGTGAGTCGTGCTTCTAGAAGCTTCTAGAAGGTTCTAGAAATGGAGAGGTGTCTTGTGACTCATGCTTTGATTTCTAAACATTCTTGTTTTCCTTAAGATCTTTATGCTTGATATTTTCATGTGTTCACACATGATATTTTTCTTGTGGTCACCCCCCTCTCCTACGGTCACCCCCCTCTTGCTATAAGTGGCCGGCCCCCTCCTCTCTCTCACTCACTTGTTGTTTCACTTGAAAAGATATGATAGTATTTGGGGTGAATGGAATTTTACAGTTCATTTCATTCCATCACCCAATTCCCTCGGCAACTTCATTAACCGATCGTCCACGGATTTGGACGAAGTGAGACAAAGTCATCTACTCATTCTCTACATCATTCTTGGTCGTCTCTTTTAGCAAACTTGACGATCGAGTTGCCTCAAGTCAGAGGCGGGAGCCCGTTTAAAGAATCGTCGACGTGGTGCCACCTCGACGAAGGAATCGGAGATCGACGAGATCGGAGCAGCCGCAACGGAGCGTGGGATGATGGTTGAAGAACGAAGGACTCGGATCGTTCGGTATAACCTTTCTACACTCTTTACAGTTTGTTAGTTTAGCAATAATGGCAGATCCGGGTTAAAGTATACGATAGCGCCAGTTAAAAAGTTTTTGTTCCGCATTTGGCGTCTGTAGACTGCCGGGGCGCTAGCGTAAAGTTACAGGAAGGGCCTTGGTGAGTGGATCCGCGGTGTTTTTCTTTGTATCTACTCTCCGAATCTCGATGTCGTGGCGATCTACTATCTCCTGGATCAAATGATATCGTGTCACGACCCGAAATAGCATGTGACTGGCACTTGAATAATATGAAGTCTATAGGACCCTATCTAATTCAAGTAAGCCAAAAGCCCAGAAATCTAAAACTATTTTAGGTAAGAAGGAACTTATTTTAAAACGAGTGGTTTTAATAGAATAAGCCGAATATGCATTTTTAAAGTCGCAAATCCTTTGTGAAAATTTCGGCAGAGTTTCCTTTGTAAATACTGGCCCCGAACGGGGTACAACATGATAAATATATACATCAATGATAAAAGGCATCCCCAAGCGGGAGCTAGCTCTTCGTCAATCGACGGGCATAACCACGCAAACAATGTAATATACAACGCCGAAGGGCGAGGATCAAAACTGGGAAGGAAACTCAAAACAGCATGAAAACCATAATAGTATAACGCGCGACTCTAAGGTCGAAAGAATAAACACCACTGGTCTCTAAGTCTGAAATAAATATAAAAGTCTGGTTGATGGAGTTTCTAGATACAACTGAATAAAATAAGTACAAGGGTGGTCACGATGCAAGCAAAACCACCTACCAAAGCAAATCACCCGAAATGGAAGCAGCGTACCAGCAAAGCCGTAACGAAACCTGTACGGAAAAACCTGCAAGAAACTGTGGCACAACGGGGGTGAGTTGCCAACTCGTGAGTAGAAAACATCACCGAGCAGAAATCGTATGTATGACACAATCCTAGGTCAGTACGATCAATAATAGATATATAACCTCAAAAGATAAGTCTGAAGCAAGAAAAGGTGGTAAGGGTAAACATCTACACATAAGTGTAATCCCAGTGCTCGTGTCAGTGCCTCAAGTTGCAATATATCATATGTATGAGGTATGAATGTAATGTAATGAAATGAGTGAGACATCTGTTTTCTTTTATTTAATGAGATTTCTGTACGTATATAAATCGAGTATCATCATGAAATCAATAGAGAAATCCGTGTCAAGTATCGACACAAAACATAAATCCCAATATCTCAATATCTCAGGCTCCGGCTACCCGGACTGGTCTGTATCATCAAATCTCAAAATCTCAGTGTCTCAAATCTCAATAACTCAATGTCTCAGGCATCCGTATCATCTGCGGGATCGGCTCATATCATCGAATCACACGACCACGGACGGTATTCTCCGAATATCCGCCGCGCCAGGTAAAATCACCAGTAGGTTGTACTCCCCTGCCAGGCTCATCGTCTACAACTCGAGCTTATTGCCCGGGGGTACCTTACCGGGCCCACCATGTAACCGAGACGGTTCATCCTACTCCTTGAATCGGGTCTCGAAAACCAACAACAGTCATGAAAACTCATGATGGACGACACATACATCACGAGAAAACCACAACTTTCATTTTAAAAAAAGGGGGAGAGAGAGAAGTTTAAATATATTCTTGCGTTTCCCCCCAAAAATACAGAAATCTCAAGAAGGATCCGAAATCATCAAATCACGATGTCAATAACAATGAAAACCGGCATAAATCTCCATAATACTGCATAACCAATGGATATATGAATGCATGAAGTATCTATGTAAAGAGTGCAATCTCTAAGATAACATATGAGAGCAATCACGCAATATTATGTGGTAACTAGCATTTAGCTGATTATATCAATGAAATAATATGTTCTAAAGTGTACGTGACATGGCAATTACCGATGATAATGTGTGTGAGCCGGCAAGCAAGTGTACGTGGAGCATACGCATCATCGGTAATGGTGCTGGTGTCCTGACAGCATGGTTTCGTAATCACTAAGTATACAATAAACATGCAATGAAACTTTAACAACATAATATATGGCAATGAATAGTAAATGCAACTATAATATGCGGAACATGAATGAAAACGTAACTCTAAAGAATCTACATCGATATATATGTGTCATACTGTTTGCCATTCGAAATAACACGAATCGTGGTGTTTTTGAAAATAAGGGCTACGGTGTTTTTAAGAAAAGATACATCCTTTGAAATTTCCGTAGAATCCCGTGCCCTGTCTTTTAAAATACCCACGATTAGTTAGCTTTGAAATTGGTATGAATCGAATCTAGTCTAACATTTACAATAAACTACTGGACTGAGCGAACAGGCTAATCGAAAAGGGTAAGGAAACCACCTACATCTGAGTCGATATATCTATATCAATATAATAGTCGTTGATCCCGCCTCAATAGTATCTCACGATACACCATCTAATATGACATCCTCGATTCAAAAGTGCGGATCTATAATCAATAGCTCGTACGGTAAATCCATCGTACGGCATCCCAAATCAGGGTACGGGTCAAATATCACATTATCTCATTATTCATCAGGTATCATCATCATCACCAATCGTGAACAGGGGTACTGATCTAGGTCTAGTACAATACTAATATCATCTACATATATATATATATATACTTGATGCCGCGAGATGTGATGTGATATATATATATATATATATATATATATATATATATATATGCGTGTGTATGAAACACATCGCCCACCGATCCGCTATCATCACATGTCGCATCTCATAATACGATCCATATCACATCACCGATCTCGTGGCATCAAGCCCAATCTCATCGACTCATCTCCAACTATCATACACTATCCTCGTATCCATGTATAGGTATACGTATATATATATATATAGTCCCATACCTATGCGTGTATATATATATATATATACGTATCCCCATATACGCACAAGTGATGATAATAATGCATGCAAGGGTGTGTGTGCGTGTGTGCAAACCTATTCTATGGTTCGTGACTAAGAAACCAACTAAATCCCTTTTTCAATTCTCGCTAACACTAAACCCATGATCTCCTAAAGCTTTTCTTGCTAAGGTTCTTATCACACAATAACATATAAAAGTATATATATATATATATATATATATATATATATATATATATATCACATCACATCATTTCTCACAACTTTGCAGGGGTGCTATATGCCATCCACCCGACATCCCCCGTAGATATAATCTACTCACATGATCTTGCTTGCCGATGTCGATGTTGCCATCATCTTTTTCATCCACTCGAATCGTCGTGGGGGTACCTACATGCCACACATATCGTATCGCGTTGAAAACCAAATCGAAACCATAACGACACGCAGAACTCACATAGGTCAAAACCTATGGTCTACTCCTGCAAATCAACCAGATATCACTCGATATAGACGTACAAACGTCACGTGATCGAGATAAAGCACAAATACTAAAATCCAGAAATCGAAATACGAAAAATATAGCCTCGAATCAAAACGGAAACACATGTATTCAGTCCCAGATTTTGATGAAGGTGAAAACAATGTGAGCAAAAACCACTAGGGTGATATATATGGTGCATGTGACCAACAGAAGAAACCTGAACCCACTCCCACACCATGTTGCCGAGCCCCACCCCCTAATTTCCGAGCACTCCCGCCCTGGGTGTTCCCATGGGTTCATCTTGCTACAAGGGGTTCCTAGGGTCAATTCTAGTGTACTGGAGTTGTTTGCTCAACTCGTAATTTACACAGGTCATTCCAGATTTCCCTGCACACTTTAAGTTCACAAACCGACATTGCAAAGTTCTGTAAATCCGTATTTTGGGTTTCAGTTGGGTTGGTCTGCGTTTCTATCAATTGGGAGGGGTTTAAGGTCACCACCAGGCCTCAATTCACAATCATAACTCAAATCAAACCCTACCCCTCTCTAGAAATCTCCAAAGTTCACCAAATCGCACCAAATCACAACTAAACACATAATTGATTTAAAGTGAATGAAAAAATACACTAAGTGTGAAGGGATTACCTCATTTAGCACCCATGAATCCTTTACAACGCCAAAATGCAAACTTTCTTGGTCCAAAGTGTAGCTTGTGAGCTTGTGCACAATTTTTGTGAAGTGGGGATGAACTTTGGGTGAAGTTTTGATGGTGTTTTGTGAGTTTTGAAGAGGAGGGAGGAGAGAGTGCTGCCATTGAGAGAGGGAGAAGAAATGGTGAAGAGATGAAGAGATAAACAATGAGCCATCACTTTGGTTTGACCCCTCACCCTCTCTCTCTCATGCCCATCTCTCTTGTCATCATTGCCTCATTGACTTTTCTTTTCTTCTCTCAAATAAAACAACAACCATGATAAAAAAAACATGAGGAAAAGCCATGATAAAAATGTAACAAGTGTAAAAATGACATGATGAATGTCATGTGCACAAAACAAGCTTAATGCGCGATTAGCGATATTTAATCGCGATTAGCACAAAAGTGAATATAATAAATCATAAAATTTCATAATTTGCTTAAATCCAATAAAACACCCTTATTTTATTAATTTCTATAATTTTCCCAATTTTCCCATTTTAATTATTCCGCCCTATTAAAATATTCAATATTTTATTATTTAATTATAAAAATTCCCAAAAATAAATTTTTTTCTGAAATGTTACATATCGCCTCAGGAAGTGTCTGGACTTCTGATGGGACCTGTGTTCTTTGGCCAACGCTATAGCCCCAATATTATCACTATACAATGGTATTGGATCAATAATAGTTGGAACTACTCCTAGTTCCGCGACGAACTTCCTCATCCAGACGGCTTCCTTGGTAGCATCATTTGCAGCAATATACTCAGCTTCCATCGTGGAGTCTGCACCGGTATCCTGTTTGGAACTTTTCCAACTAACTGCCCATCCATTGTGGGTAAATACAAACCCTGAGATAGTGTCACTCCCCGAAGTTCGACTCATGACCGGCACTTAACCACGTAACGTCTACAGGCATGACGCGACTAAGTAAGCCGAAACCCAGAAATCAAAACCATTAAAAGTAGTGAGTGTTGAAAACATTTGTTTAAAACATTTGGAAAGCTTTAAGTAGTTAATAACAATCTTTAAATTTTAAGTTATTATCTTAAAAAATTTGGCAGCATTTCCTTTGTAAAACTAACACCGAAATCGGGTACAAAACAGGATATGAGTGAAAATGATACACAATATAGTGAAGCATCCCAAATGGAAGCAATCACGCCCAACGGCGGAATCAAACACCACAAGAGTAAATATACGACGCCGTAGCGAAGAAATGAACAATAAGTGAAAAACATCACAGAATGATAAACTGCATAAGTGAAGTCGGCTCACACGAGCTCGACACCAGAATACAAATAATATATATCATCATCCTCACACTGGTCTCTAAGTCACATACATATAAAGGTAGATGGAGAATACTAGATACAAAAATATGTGTACAATGGAAATAACTGGATACCACAACCCACCTAACAAAACAGCTCACGCTCCAACTGTAGTGGTATCCGTAGCCAAAAAGATACAAGGAAGCAGCCTGCCACGAATACTCTGAGGGGCAACCTGCAAATACTGTGGCACAACGGGGGTGAGTTGCTAACTCGTGAATAGAGATAACATATAAAGGTAATCGCGAGCATGCACGTACTGCGCTACTCTATCATATGCCAGCAGATGATATCTATATGCGATAAGCAGTATGTGTAATAATCATGCTAGTGCTCTATCAGGTAATATAACTACAGGATGAGATGCAAAATAATGAATGCTGAGCATGGGAAATATAACATCTACACGGAATGCCAACGTGGAAAATATAATCGGTGCCCATCAATGCACCCAGATCCCAATAAACTCAGGCGCCGGCACTCTCATCGGCCCTCAAATCCTGTAAATCTCAGAGAATCACGAGTGCCCAACATCGGCACTCAATTATCATGAAATAATCGTGCCCAGCATCGACACGTAAATCCTCATATATCGGGCCTCGTCAGTCCGTATCGGCCCACGGGCTTCGTCTGCGGTATCTGAAGGGTTTCCTACAGCACCACTACTAGGGTTTGGAGGCAACACACATGCCATATTTTAATTTTAGATGGTGCTAAAGAAACAATCACAAGGATCATGCTAGAAAAATTAGCGCAACTAAACTTTAACACAAACACAAGTAGAAAAAGCTAGGGTTTTGAGAGTACAACCTTTGTAGCTCCCTACGCTAGACTCCTTGGCTACTTGAGAGTTGGAAAAAGGTCCGCTAGAGAACCTCTAGGTCCACGACGATCCACCCGGAGTCCTCTTTGTCCAAGCTAGAAGCTTCACAAGATCAAGAGAAGAAATGGAAGCTAACACTCTACATTAATGGGCAAGACTAGTGTATAATGGTGTTGTGGTTGGTTTTCTCACTTCAAAATCCTAACTTGGTCACTCTTTGGCTCACTTGAGAAAACTAGAGAGCAAGAGAGAAAGGAGGAAGAAGATGATGGCTTTCTAAAACTCAAGATAATGATAAGCTTGTTGAATAAAATGAGAAAATGAAAATATATATATTTTCACTCTCTCATTCTCAACCATGGTTATAAAATATCTAGATATTTTTATTTGGAACAAAAATGACCATAGAAATTAAATCATGGTTAAACTAAAGGGTTAATGAAAGAATAAAATATTCAACCATGAAACAATTTCCATTTTCATTTTTCTTTTCCAAAAATAATATCCATATATTTTATAAAGGGTGTGAGTCTTATATTGCCACCATCCACTATATCAACAACCATGATAGAATGATGTATGCATGTATGTGTGCATGCACATCCATATGTGCATGAACAAGAATGAATGCATACATGCATGCATAAATCATAAAAGACAAGAAAGGATTTCTAGTGAGAAACTAATGGTCAATGATAAATCAACACTTGATTTAGCAACCCGGTCATATCACATACGACCCGACCAAAAGCAAACCGCCCGACTAATATACGGTATCACATACACGCATTTTAACCGGGTCCATGCGCATATCTCATATGCACACCACATCGTTTCACCTGGACTAGGCAACTCCATTGTGGGACTCTAAGACCCGTCAATACGCCGGCAGTCGGTGATGATCATATCAAGCACCCCCAAGCCGCAAGAGGTCAGCTAAACGTAACGGCCACCCGGGTCTTGAGCGATCAGAAGAAAACAAGCGAAACTGTTACAACTCCCGTCGAGCCAACCGGAAACACTACCGTACAGTCCGGTCTCTTCACCAGATATGCTGCATATCAAGTCTAGGGATGGTAACATCGACCCCAATAACTCAATAAGTCGTGCCGATTAATGATCTATAACAGATCGAGAAACTATTGATAACACTTATCAGTAAATCTCAATAGCCCTGGCCAGGGACTTACTGATATAGCCAGTCGAGCACAGCACAACTTCAACTCCCAATACCGGGAGAGACGAAACCCCTCCTATTGCTCATCTCCTTCGTGTGTCTCGGGACTGTACCCAACGGCCACCTGTTTGCACGACTCGGTAGAGCCGTGGTAGGGTGGTAATCATAGTACAGTGGGAGAACACACCAGACTCTATGACGATCTCGGGTCTACAGACTAAACTGCATCAGTGTCACCAGAGAACTGCTATCCGACGATAGATATAATTCCATATAGGAGTTCTCGGTGAGTCCATCCAGTGTACCCAGTCACCAGTGAGCACCCGTATACGATCTCGATGTCAAACATCGATGAATGTGGGAACATCTATCGCCCATCATATGGGTCTAGTATCATATACGCTAGTCTACTCTGGTATATCGATGCCCCGTCTCGATATACCTACGACTAGGGACATTTCAGGATATGCTTATAAACTACAGATGTCCCACTAGTATGATCTCCATCATAATCACAGTAGTCAAGCCTATATCCTCAGGGCTTTATCAACATGTATGAATGAATAAAAGCATGATCAAATCAACATGTCAGATAAAGAAGAACCAGATACCATACTATCATGTCGAGCAAGAATGTACACTGAATATATATATACACATGTATAAATACATCGACTATCATATAATGGCCTCTAGGGCATTACATATATCCAACAATCTCCCACTTGCACTAAGGCCAGTTATTGGCGTATCTCATACCCAACATCTCAAAAAGTCGCTCATGCTGCGGCTGAGGGAGGGCCTTGGTGAATGGATCCGCGGTGTTATTCTTTGTGTCTACTCTCCTAATCTCGATTTTGTGACAATCTACAATCTCCCGAATCAAATGAAAACGGCTCAGGATGTGTCTGGACCGCTGATGGGACCTGGGCTCCTTGGCTAACGCAATAGCCCCATTATTATCACAATACAATGGTATTGGATCAATAATGGTTGGAACTACTCCTAGCTCCGAGACGAACTTCTTCATCCAGACGGCTTCCTTGGCGGCATCATTCGCAGCAATGTACTCAGCCTCCATAGTAGAGTCTGCAACGGTATCCTGTTTGGAACTTTTCCAACTTACCGCCCCTCCATTGAGGGTAAATACAAACCCGGAGATAGATTTGTTGTCGTCCTTATTGCTCTGAAAGCTCGAATCGGTAAAGGCCTCCATTTGGAGATCTCCATTACCATACACCAAGAACAATTCTTTAGTCCTTCGCAAGTACTTAAGAATGTTCTTCACAGCTATCCAGTGATTCTCCCCTGGGTTGGATTGATACCTGCTTACAATACTAAGTGCATAAGCTACATCTGGTCGTGTACATAACATCGCATACATTATAGATCCTACTGCCGAAGCATTGGGTATAATGCTCATGCGAGCTCTTTCTTCATCGGTCTTTGGGCAAGAATCCTTAGAGAGAGTGACCCTATAGCAAGCGGGTAAGGCACCTCGCTTGGAGTCTTCCATACTAAACCTTTTTAGGATGGTGTTGATGTACCTGGTTTGGGACAATCCCAATAACCTCTTGGATCTATCCCTATAGTTCCTAATGCCCAGAATGTATGTGGCATCACCCAGGTCCTTCATGGAGAACCTTAGTGATAAGAAAGATTTGACCGACTGTAGCATAGGAATATCATTTCTAATCAGAAGAATGTCATCCACGTACAATACGAGGAATGTGACAGCTCTCCCTATAGCCTTCTTATAAACACAAGGTTCATCTGGATTTTTGATGAAATCAAACTCTTTGATAACATCATCGAAACAGATGTTCCAACTCCGTGATGCCTGCTTTAACCCATATATGGATTTAAGCAATCTACATGCTTTCCCGCTGCTCCCACTGTCAATGAAGCCCTCCGGCCGATCCATATAAACGCAGTCTTCTAAATCCCCATTTAGAAATGTCGTTTTAACGTCCATCTGCCAGATTTCATAGTCGTAGTGAGCAGAAATAGCAAGTAGGATCCGAATGGATTTAAGCATGGCTACGGGCGAAAAAGACTCGTCATAGTCCAAACCTGGTCTTTGACGAAAACCCTTCGCCACAAGTCTTGCCTTATAGGTCTCTACCTGCCCATCTACACCAATCTTTCTTTGAAAGATCCATTTTCACCCTACAGGTTTTACCCCAGGGGGTACAACGTCCAAAGTCCATACTTTGTTGGTGTACATAGACTCCATTTCGGATCTTATGGCATCCAGCCACTTCACAGAGTCTCCACTCGTGATAGCTTGCTGAAAACTGGTAGGATCATCATCCTCCATGATGCAGTCTTCTCTGTCACCATCAATGAGGAAACCGTAGTACCTCTTCGGTGGGCGAGAAGTCTTACCAGACCTACGGAGTGGCCGAGGTTCCTCTGTTTCTATTGCAACAGCCGGTTCAACCAAGTCGTCATTTGTAGTTTGTGTCTCTAGAACCTCTTCTAGATCTACCACATTGCCATCAGTTTCATTTGTGAAAAACTCTTTTTCCAAGAATGTGGCATGCAGAGAAACAAACACCTTTTGTTCCTCCTTGTGGTAGAAAAGATATCCATAAGAGTTCTTTGGATATCCCACAAAATTACACATGACCGACCGTGTCTCGTGTTTGTCCGGATTCTGCTTTTTAACATAGGTCGGGCAACCTCAAATCTTAAATCTCTTCAGAGATGGTCTCTTCCCATGCCATATCTCATATGGCGTGGTAGACACGGTTTTGGTTGGAACCCTGTTCAGTAGAAACGCTGCAGTCTCCAATGCATGCCCCAAAATGAGACAGGTAACTCAGCATCACTCATCATGGAACGTACCATATCTAATAGGGTCCGATTCCATCGTTCAGACACACCGTTGTGCTGTGGTGTGTAAGGAGGAGTGAGCTGAGAGAGAATCCCATTCTCTTTTAGGAAGTTTGCAAATTCTGTACTATGGTACTCCCCACCTCGATCTGATCGAAGAATTTTACTACTCAAGCCAGTTTGTTTTTCTACTTCGAGTTTATATTCGGTGAATTTCTCGAAAGCTTCGGATTTGTGATTTAATAAAAATACATGACCGAATTTTGAGAAATCGTCAGTGAAAGTAATGAAGTAAGAAAAACCGCCTCTAGCTTATGTAGACATTGGCCCACATACATCACTATGTATGAGTCCTACGAGCTCGGTAGCTCTTTCTCCGTGTCCGGTAAACGGAGTTTTGGTCATTTTACCCTTGATACAAGACTGGCAAGTCGCATAAGATTTATATTCAAAAGAGTTTAAATATCCATCTTTGTGTAACTTGTTTAGTCTTGTTTCGTTAATATGCCTAAGTCTACAGTGCCAAAGAAAAGCTTCATTTATTTCTGAAAGTTTTCTTTTATTAGTGTGTTGTAAGCTGAAAACTGTGTGTTGATTTAGGACGTATATCCCGTTATTAAGCGTACCATACCCAACCAACATTTGATTCAGGTGAATGTTCACAACATTGTTCTGCAATACAAAATTATATTCTTCATTGTCTAACAAAGAAACAGATATTATATTACAAAGCATACTTGGTACAAAATAACATGGGTTCAAAACCAATATACACCCAGATGGCAACTCCAAATGATACTCTCCCACTGCGACTGTATGTACATTAGAACCATTTCCAACGCGGAGAGTATGGTCACCTGTTTTCAAAACCTTGCTATTTCTCAGCCGCTGCATAGAATTGTAAATGTGAGAACCTGAACCGGTATCTATTACCTAGGAAGCAGAGTTTATTGAAAAACAGTTTTCTGTCACAAACACACTTGAAGCGGAAGCATCCCCATGCTTCTTCTTGAGATTTAAGTACTCTATGCAGTTGCGCTTCCAATGTCCTGTTTTGTGGGAGTGATAACATTCCACTTTCCCCAATTTTCCAGCTTTGGACTTGTCCTTCCCCGTAACCTTTTTAACTCCACCCCTAGGCTTAGTGGGCTTCTTCTTCGTCTTTCCCTTGGCCTTAGCCTTTGGGCGAGAAGAAGAAGATTGCCCAACACTCAAAATGGGAGTTTTCACTGATTTCAATGTGCTCTCGGCACTCCTTAACATATTAAGGAGTTCAGGTAGTTCCTTCTCCATGTTGTGCATGTTGAAGTTAACTATAAATTGAGCAAAGGTGGAGGGGAGGCACTGCAGAATAATATCCGTATATTGTTCATTGTCCATAGTCCATCCAAGTTCCTCAAGCTCTTCTATGAGAGCTATCATCTTCAGAACAAGGTCTCCTACTGGTGTGCCAGGGGCTATTCGCATCTGAAACAATTTCTTTGATGCTTCGTATAGTAATACGCGGGATTGCTCTCCATACAACTCCTTTGTATGGAGGAATATGGTGTGAATGTCCATATTCTCGTGCTGCTTTTGATGTGTGTTATCCATCGATGCAAGCGCGAGGCATTTGGCCGTGGCACAGTCAGCGTCCCATGTCTTGCGGACGTCAATATCCGCAACTGAGGATTTTGGACCTGGGACGGGCGGGGCTGAAGCCGTGAGGACATATGATACTTTATCATAAGTCAAGGCAATGTTCAGATTCCTCAGCCAGTCTTTATAATTGGTCCCATTCAGTTTATTTTTATCTAGTAGAAGCTTGAGTCCTGTCATTGGTATCTGCCATTAAGAGAGAGAAAAGAATACACTCAGCGAAAGCTCTAGCAAAGATCAGATTGGTTATTATCTTATCTAATCGATGTCTCCTACTGCTTTAATCAAGTTTTTCTTTCAAACCTTAAAAAGAAAACTAGCCAGGATTAGTTACAGTCTACAACTTCGCTAACCGTTCAGCCAGGCCAGTGTCGGTACTTGAGGGAGGTTCCCCGTGCTTTCGCACGTACCTAATTAAAGTAAACCTCGTCTTCCCAGAGGCGTAGCCCCGTTAACACTTTTCTAGACACCTAATGGGTTAGCTAATTATAAACTGCAAAACTCTCCTGGGAGCAACTATTGCCCACAGTGGGATCGGGATCCAACCATCATATGGAAGGTATGCAATCTCATTGCAAATTTCAACTATTGAAATTCCCGATGTGTTTTTTACCCCTAGCACTCATGACCTTGGCTATGGTCAACAAATCACAAACACTAGTCAAGTTCAACCCGTCATTTCTTGATTAATTAGACCCGTTCACATGACCCTTGGCTAAGGTCAACAAAGTCACATGCCCGTCCCAATTAATCTGCATCATATGCATTGTAGGAAGACATCACTTAGCTACCGTACACTACGCCTTGGCTAAGGTCAACAAACGTAGCACGAATACTAAGTACTCTACTTCCTAAAATGATGGAGGGTTGCGGATGATTTTTAAGAAAATCTTTAACGCTTTGATCTTGATATCATCGTAGAATCAAATGGTTTTCAAAAGGAGTGTCTTGAGCTCCGTAGTTTTGAAATATAGCTTTTTCATAAAGAGCCGAGTGGTTTTCAAATCTGATTCTACAACATCTTTTTAGGTTTATTTTCTTTACATTAATCATATTAATGTAGCCCCATCATTTAAGTCCTTAAGCCAACCACAGAAAAGAAACGAAAATACAACGTACGCTTATGCCATCCGCATTCGCCGTAATGTTCCGTTATGCACCGTTAGGTTACTTAACTAACGGCATACCGGGACGGGACTAGCGCGGGTGTAAAACATAAGCAACGTCTACTATATATCTCATATATAATATATCATTCGTCTCAGATATCACATCACAGTATACAGGCAGCAGAAACACAGATATAATGTGGGATATACTAGGACGTCCGTATTTAGTATTTAGCCAACAATAGAAAATACGGATTCCACAGTCGCGATGAATAGCCAAGCCCACACCCCTAGACCCCTACGAGAGTGGCAAGCGACCCTACCAATTCTGGAGTTTAGGAGACCCGGTCTCGACTCCTCGAGATGGCCTCCCACTGAACCCCTGAACCCGGTCACTTGTGCTCCCATCCTTGGGTCTATCCTAATGCGGAAAAGTAAATAATATACAACACTGGTGGCATCAACCTCAACCCGGAAGTGCCCCAAATAAAAGAATATTACATTACATTTGAATTTTACATGAATGAAAAGAAAACTCTCATCTCACATAAAAAAAAACCCGGCTATTCAATCGCGACAATCCTGCACATCATATCTCAGCAACACATAATATCATATATCATCAACGTAAATAAGTATGCGTACCCCGATTGTTGTTGATGTATAGCAACGAAACCGGCGATATGCAACATACTACATTTACGGTCACAGAAAAGAAAGTGTAAAACTACAACATTTGGAATCCACAATCACTTTAGACATCGTAAATCCGAAGTATCACATACTTCGCATTTCATGCCTAACTATATGAATTCCACATATTGTATCACATTTCAGATAAATAGACAGTATTAAACTTTCCGATCGAATAATCAAATACCCAAGATTTCCTAAATAGCTCAACACTTGAGCGGAGTTCAAAAATCCCAGAACATGTCACAGTAGCAGCGGTCCAGCCGTAGAAGGGTCAAGCCATCGCATCACATGTGGCACGCCGTACTGCCCCAAACCCTAAGGTTTAGAGGCAGTTCAGACGGTCACATAATCGAGTTAAGGTTTGTGTTCTTCTAGAGGGTCCACCACGTTACTTGCACGTATTTCCGAAAGATTTAAACTCGAGAAAAAAATCAACACTTGAAAATTTTCGTGCCGGGAAAAAGTGAGTTAATGATATTCGTTCGAACTTTTTAATACTTTCTAAATTACCCGAAAAAAGAACGAAATTAAAAATTCTGATCGAATCAATGAATCCAAAACAATCCCCAGAACACTCAACACTTGAGTCAGATTAAAAATACCCAAAAATATGTACAAGAAGATACTAACATTACTTTATAAAAATGAGGCCACATCTCTTCTGTACGGCCGCGGATCCGCGGCCCAAGCAAGGTATGGCCGCGGTTCCGCGGCGATATGTTCGACTTATTGCTTCGTTTTTTACAGCATTGCTTAGATTTCCCTGCCGAATTTTTAAAGTATTTTTAATTCTGAAAAAACACAGTTTTGAAAAAATGTACAGAGAAGGGTTAAAAAAGCGTATTTCAGGTTCGATCGGAGTTTTAACTTCGCCAAAGCGTCGCCTAAGGTTCTAGCTTGGCTCTGATACCATGAAGGGTTTCCTACAGCACCACTACTAGGATTTGGAGGCAACACACATTCCATATTTTAATTTTAGATGGTGCTAAAGAAACAATCACAAGGATCATGCTAGAAAAATTAGGGCAACTAAACTTTAACACAAACACAAGTAGAAAAAGCTGAGGTTTTGAGAGTACAACCTTTGTAGCTCCCTACGCTAGACTCCTTGGCTACTTGAGAGTTGGAAAAAGGTCCGCTAGAGAACCTCTAGGTCCACGACGATCCACCCGGAGTCCTCTTTGTCCAAGCTAGAAGCTTCACAAGATCAAGAGAAGAAATGGAAGCTAACACTCTACACTAATGGGCAAGACTAGTGTATAATGGTGTTGTGGTTGGTTTTCTCACTTCAAAATCCTAACTTGGTCACTCTTTGGCTCACTTGAGAAAACTAGAGAGCAAGAGTGAAAGGAGGAAGAAGATGATGGCTTTCTAAAACTCAAGATAATGATAAGCTTGTTGAATAAAATGAGAAAATGAAAATATATATATTTTCACTCTCTCATTCTCAAACATGGTTATAAAATATCTAGATATTTTTGTTTGGAACAAAAATGACCATAGAAATTAAATCATGGTTAAACTAAAGGTTTAATGAAAGAATAAAATATTCAACCATGAAACAATTTCCATTTTCATTTTTCTTTTCCAAAAATAATATCCATATATTTTATAAAGGGTGTGAGTCTTATATTGCCACCATCCACTATATCAACAACCATGATAGAATGATGTATGCATGTATGTGTGCATGCACATCCATATGTGCATGAATAAGAATGAATGCATACATGCATACATAAATCATAAAAGACAAGAAAGGATTTCTAGTGAGAAACTAATGGTCAATGATAAATCAACACTTGATTTAGCAACCCGGTCATATCACATACGACCCGACCAAAAGCAAACCGCCCGACTAATATACGGTATCACATACACGCATTTTAACCGGGTCCACGTGCATATCTCATATGCGCACCACATCGTTTCGTCTGGACTAGGCAACTCCATTGGGGGACTCTAAGACCCGTCAATACGCCGGCAGTGGATGATGATCATATCAAGCACCCCCAAGCGGCAAGAGGTCAGCTAAACGTAACGGCCACCCGGGTATTGAGCGATCAGAAAAAAACAAGCGAAACTGTTACAACTCCCGTCGAGCCAACCGGAAACACTACAGTACAGTCCGGTCTCTTCGTCAGATATGCTGCATATCAAGTCTAGGGATGGTAACATCGACTCCAATAACTTAATAAGTTGTGCCAATGAATGGTCTATAACAGATCGAGAAACTACTGATAACACTTATCAGTAAATCTCAACAGCCCTGGCCAGGGAATTACTGATATAGACAGTCGAGCACAGCACAGCTTCAACTCCCAATACCGGGAGAGACGAAACCCCTCCTATCGCTCGTCGCCTTCGTTTGTCTCGGGACTGTATCCAACGGCCAACTGTTTGCACGACTCGGTAGAACCGTGGTAGGGTGGTAATCAAAGTACAGTGGGAGAACACACAAGACTCTATGACGATCTCGGGTCTACAGACTAACCCGCACCAGTGTCACCAGAGAACTGCTATCCGACGATAGATATAATTCCATATAGGAGTTCTCGGTGAGTCCTTCCAGTGTACCCAGTCACCACTGAGCACCCGTATACGATCTCGATGTCAAACATCGATGAATGTGGGAACATCTATCGCCCATCATATGGGTCTAGTATCATATACGCTAGTCTACTCTGGTATATCGATGCCCCGTCTCGATATACCTACGACTAGGGACATTTCAGGATATGCTTATAAACTACAGATGTCCCACTAGTATGATCTCCATCATAATCACAGTAGTCAAGCCTATATCCTCAGGGCTTTATCAACATGTATGAATGAATAAAAGTATGATCAAATCAACATGTCAGATAAAGAAGAACCAGATGGCATACTATCATGTCGAGCAAGAATGTACACTATATATATATACATGTATAAATACATCCACTATCATATAATGTCCTCTACGGCATACATATATCCAACAGTATTGGCCCTCAGCCCCGACAGTACGGGTCATCCCGCATCCATCTATCGACTCGGGTCACTATCCTCCGGATAACCGCCAGGTCCAACCAATCACCGGTAGGTAGTCGCCACCCTGCCAGGCTCATCGTTTACTCCACGAAAAACATTTCTCGTCCCGAGGAACCATACCGAGTCCACCACGAACCCGCAAACGGATCATCCAACTCGTCGAATCGGGTTTCAAGCACACGTCTCTGAACCGAAAAAACGCATGGTGGACGCACCAAAATATCATATCAAGAGGAAACGGGGTTTTCAAATAGTGCATACTTTCTTAAATAACTCCACGGTCCTCAAAACCAGAAATCACATGAAATCCAAAACCAACGTGTAAGTCAATGCGATGTGATATGTGCATCAAGTCATACTATAAGTAAAAGGGATAAACCGCTCTTTAAAATAGTTTCAGTTTTTCAAAAGGCATAATGTGGCTCCCAGTTTTTACCCAAATCAGCATATCCAGGTAGGTACAGTTTGAATATGCATAAGTATGTAAATGAGTACGTGCACAAGTATGAATATGTGAAAGAGTACGTGCAGAAGTATGAACATGTAAAGGAGTACGTGCACAAGTATGAATATGTGAATGAGTACGTGCACAAGTATGAATATGTAAAGGAGTACATGCACAAGTATGAACATGTAAAGGAGTACGTGCACAAGTGTGAACATGTAAAGGAGTACGTGCACAAGTGTGAACATGTGAATGAGTACGTGCACAAGTATGAACATGTAAAAGAGTACGTGCACAAGTATGAACATGTCAAGGAGTACATGCACAAGTATGAACTTGTAAAGGAGTACGTGCACAAGTATGAACATGTAAAGGAGTATGTGCACAAGTATGAACATGTATCGAATCATATGTGAGATGAACTGCAGTATAATGATCATGGCAATTCTACAATGTGAGTGTCATGGCAGTTACTAATGGTGTGTGTGTAACATGCAGATTTGTGCTCGTGCAACATGAACCGTTAGTAACAGTGCGGTGTTTTATCAATTCTAAGTTCATATACATGTAGCAGAGAATGCGGTATTGAACAAATAGTATCCATGAATCGTCAATGAATGTAAATGCAATATGCTACGACAAGGTCCTATCAACCCTGATGCATAACGCCATGTGGACGATTTCCCCGTAGATGTTAAATCTACTCACCGTAGTTTCGCACTAAGTGTAGCCGACGACTTGTTTCCCCTTCTTTGCGGCGTCCGCCGTACTCGCCTGCGAACCTAGAATTTCACAAAATATCACACATAAGCTCGAATCCACAAAAGCACGACATTAAAGCCAACTAGAAACCCGCGTCGCGAATCAAGCGCGTGCGTGCGCGATACGCTAAAACGTGTGATTACGCGCCTGAAGCTACTCTGACACGTCGCGATACGCAGAAAACCCCAAACCCACACACGTATCACACGTATCGCGAAGGTTTAAAATACGAGAAATAGGGTAATTGACCCCAGATTTTGCTATAGGAACAATTTTACAAAATTATATATACCATAAGCTTTCACATAGCAGCAGACTCCTACCATACAAACTCCAACCCCCAGATCACCCATCTGGCCGCAAATTGCGGCCAGAATGCATTTTTCGGCGGCCTTCCTTGGGAATTGGGCTCCCGGGTTTCGTGTGTGTACTCTATACCCATTTTGTATGCTCCAGTAATTACAATTTTGAACTGAAGGAACCGGGGTACTAGCAGATTCCAACAGAGCCACAAACTAGCTAAAATCAACATTTTAGCACTAAATCGATACTTTAGGGTATTTTTGTGAAACTGAAATGAAAGCCTGGTTTAAACAACACTAATAGCACTTAATTAGGTTAACCAAGCCATAAAAATACTGATTTAACACATACTTCACAAAGATCCCCTCATTAGCCCAAAATTGCACATAAAACACGATTTTAGCTAAAAATACTACAAGATAGGAAATAGGGTGTTAAGTGTGAGTTATATACCTTCAAAAGACCTTTAGAAAAACCAAAATTCCTTCTCTTTCCCTCAAGTGTACAGACTTGCCACTAAACACCTCAAAAGGTCACCTTTCCAAGGCTTTTTGTGAAGAAAAATAGGTTTTTGGTGTAGGGTTTGAATGAGGATCCAAAGAGAAGTGAAAACAAGAAGAGAAAATGTTGTTATTGCTGCTGCTTTTTCTGCTGGAACTCAGAAATGAGGGAAAGAGAGAGAAATGAGAGAGAAATCAATGGTCAAACAAAGTCAAATTCTTTACCTAACCACCATACCTCCATTTTCTATTTAAATTTTAAAATTCAAAAGGGTTTGACTTGGTTTAAAATGGGTGGGGGATAATAGAACCATGCGAGTAAGAAAAGGGTTAACAAATTAACACTTTTAACCTAAGTCACAAAAAGTGTGCTAAGTGTGCATGTGTACACTTAACACAAGAATTCCCAATTAGGGTAAACACGACTAAATTATAATTAATAACCCTATATATATATATATATATATATATATATATATATATATATATATATATATATATATATATAACACTTCACAACACGATTATCACTAGTCAAGAAGGAAAATAAGATCCTCGGGTTTTTATGAAAAACACGCATAATTGCTAATAAACGCGAAAATATCCTAAACGAATTTCAAAGCCTTAAAGATAGATTTGTTGTCATCCTTATCACTTTGGAAGCTGGAATTAGTAAAGGCCTCCATTTGGAGATCCCCATTACCATACACCAAGAACAATTCCTTAGTCCTTCGCAAGTACTTAAGAATGTTCTTCTGCTGTCCAATGTTCTCCCCTGGGTTGGATTGATATCTGCTTACTACAGCTAGTGCATAAGCTACATCAGGGCGAGTACATAACATTGCATACATTATAAATCCTACGGCTGAAGCGTAGGGTATAATGCTCATATGAGCTCTCTCTTCTTCAGTCTTCGGATAGAAGTCCTTGGAGAGAGTGATTCCATGGCAAGCGGGCAAGGCACCACACTTGGAATCTTCCATACTAAACCTTTTTAGGATGGTGTCAATGTACTTTGATTGGGACAATCCCAATAACCTCTTGGATCTATCTCTATAGATCCTTATGCCCAAAATGCAAGAGGCATCACCCAGGTCCTTCATGGAGAACCTTTGTGATAAGAATAGTTTGACCGATTGTAGCATAGGAATATCATTTCATATCAAGAGAATGTCATCCACGTACAATACGAGGAATGTGACAGTACTCCCTACAATCTTCTTATAAATGCATGGTTCATCTATATTTTTGACAAAATCAAACTCTTTGATTGTATCATCAAAGCAGATGTTCCAGCTCCGTGATGCCTGCTTTAATCCATAAATGGATTTAAGCAACCTACATGCCTTTTCGCTGCTCACACTATCAACGAAGCCCTCTGGCTGATCCATAAAAACGCATTCTTCAAAATCACCATTTAGAAATGCAGTTTTAACGTCCATCTGCCAGATTTCATAATCGTAGTGAGCAGAAATAGCAAGTAGGATCCGAATGGATTTAAGCCTTGCTACTGGAGAGAAAGTTTCATCATAGTCCAATCCTGGTCTTTGACGAAAACCTTTCGCTACAAGCCTTGCTTTAAAGGTCTCCACCTGTCCATCTACACCAATCTTTCTCTTAAAGATCCATTTGCAACCTACGGGTTTTATCCCAGGAGGTGCAACAT
Organism: Agapanthus africanus; assembly: GCA_030015575.1. Classification (NCBI taxonomy): domain Eukaryota; kingdom Viridiplantae; phylum Streptophyta; class Magnoliopsida; order Asparagales; family Amaryllidaceae; genus Agapanthus; species Agapanthus africanus. The sequence goes on along the minus strand of JASDDO010000031.1, from coordinate 208,847,123 downwards.
CCAAAGTCCATACTTTGTTGGTGTGCATGGACTCCATTTCGGATCTCATGGTATCCAGCCACTTCACTGAGTCACCATTCGTGATAGCTTGCTGAAAACTAGTAGGGTCATCATCATCTATGATGCAATCTTCTCTATCACCATCAATGAGAAGCCCATAGTATCTCTCCAGTGGACGAGAAGTTCTACTAGATCTCCGGCGCGGCTGAGGTTCTTGTAGTTCTACTGCAACATCAGTTTCAACCAATTCGTCATGAGTAATTTGTGTCTCTAGAACCTCTTCTAGTTCCACCGCATTGCCATCAGTACTATTTATAAAAAATTTATTTTCTAAAAATGTGGCATGTTGAGAAACAAACACTCTTTGTTCCTCCTTGTGGTAGAATAGATATCGATATGAAAGTTTTGGATATCCCACAAATTTACACATGACCGATCGTGTCTCGAGTTTATCTGGATTCTGCTTTTTAACAAAAGCTGGACAACCCCATATCCTAACTCTTTTAAGAGATGGTCTCTTCCCACACCATATCTCATATGGAGTGGTAGACACGGTCTTGGTTGGAACCCTGTTCAACAGATACATGGTTGTCTCTAATGCATGTCCCCAAAAGGAATGTGGTAACTCAGCATCACTCATCATGGACCGTACCATATCTAATAGGGTACGATTCCTCCGTTCTGATACACCGTTGTGCTGTGGTGTGGAAGGGGGAGTGAGCTGAGAGAGAATCCAATTCTCTTTTAAGAAGTCTGAAAACTCTGTACTCAAATACTCTCCACCTCGATCCGATCGAAGTTTCTTGATGCTCAAGCCTGTTTGTTTTTCTACTTCAAGTTTGTACTCATTGAATTTCTCGAAAGCTTCGGATTTATGCTTCAATAAAAACACGTGTCCGAATCTTTAGAAATCATCAGTAAAAGTGATGAAGTAAGAAAAACCGCCTCTAGCATGTGTAGACATTGGTCCGCATACATCACTATGTATGAAGCCTAAGAGTTCTATAGCTCTTTCTCCGTGTCCAATAAATGGAGTTTTGGTCATTTTACCTTTGATACAGGACTGACAAGTCGCATAAGATTTATATTCAAAAAGATTTAAATATCCATCTTTATGTAGCTTGTTTAGTCTCGTTTCATTAATATGACCAAGTCTACAATGCCAAAGAAAAACTTCATTTATATCTGAAAATTTTCTTTTATTTGTATGTTGTATGTTGAAAACTGTGTGTTGGTTTAGAACGTAAATACCGTTATTTAGTGTACCATACCCAATCCACTGTTGATTCAAGTTAATGTTCATAACAATATTTTGCAACACAAAATGATATCCTTCATTGTCTAACAAAGAAACGGATATTATATTACATAACATACTGGGTACATAATAACAAGGGTTCAAAACTAAAATACATCCCGAAGGCAACCCCGGATGACACTCTCCTACAGATACAACATGTACATTGGAACCATTTCCACCTCGAAGAGTGTGGTCACCAGTCTTCAAAACTCTACTATTTCTCAATCCCTACATACAATTGCCGATGTGAGAACCAGAACCGGTATATAATACCCAAGATGTAGAGTTTATAGAAAAAACAGTTTTCAGTTACAAACACACCTGAAGCGGAAGCATCAGTATGCTTCTTCTTCTTAAGATCGGCAAGATACAGAGCACATTTGAGTTTCCAGTGTCCTGACTTATGGCAGAAAAAACATTCTCCTTTTCCACTTCCTGCGGCTCCGGATTTGTCTTTCCCCTTCGCCTTTTTCAACTCCAACTCTCGGTTTGGTGGGTTTCTTCTTCTTCTTTCCTTTGGCCTTGGCTTTTGGGACGGAAGAAGAAGATGGCCCAACAAGCAGAGCGGGAGTTTTCGTTGTCTTAAGCGTGCTCTCTGCACTTCTCAACATATTAAGAAGTTCACGCAGTGATTTCTCCAAATCGTTCATATTGAAGTTCACTATGAATGGAGAAAAGGCAGGGGGAGAGACTATAGAACAATATCTGTATATTGCTCGTTGTCTATGGTCCATTCTAGGTCATCAAGTTCTTCTATAAGACCAATCGTATTCAAGACATGTTCACCTACTGATGTGCCAGAAGCCATCCACATCTGAAACAGCTTTCGAGATGCCTTGATCGCACACAGAATGCGTGTCGGAGTTCAAAATTCTAAAGTTATAACCGCGATCAAGACGGTGTCGCTTTGCAGCTAGCCGGTTGAGCACGGGTCGATCCGCAGGGAGATGGTTGTATGTCCGTTCGTGTTTTAGACGAGTCAATGAAGAATGTGTATATTTGTGTTCAATTCTATCCTGAGTGTTTGTATTTTATGTTCAAGTAAGCTTGTTAAGGTTAAGGTCGGTTAGTAGAGTTAGGATTAGTCTTGTGTTTATCTTTTGCCATTCTTAAAACGATGTTGGGATAATCGAAAGTAGCGGGGATTAGGAGGACATAGGAATGGGATTTGCGAGTTTAAGCGAGCTTTCCAACGCTAAATCCATTCCTAGTGCCCCTTGTCCGTCGGCTAAATGCGCTTATTTCCAACCCTCGGTCAAACACCGACAACCATGTATCCAATTAAGTCACAACTATATGTCACGTTATAATGCGTTTAATGGACTTCTCGGCTTAGATCGTGGCTACATGTCACGTATAGCGCGCCTAAGTGAGGGGGTTGCGTTTGTTTGGTCGTGGTTCGTTTCAAGGTGTTTGGCGAAGAGAAGCACAAGAGATTTCTCCGTCCCTCATACCACCTTCCTTAGCCTTAACAAGTGGGAAATTATGCACGCATTATAAAAGAAAATAAAACAAAACAAGAAGGAAGAAAAGAAGAAAAAGGAAAAAATATGATTTTACAAGCTAATTCTTAGGTCCTCACCTAAGCAAGGAACTCCGTCGAAATATCATCGCTTGAAAATAATACGGAAAAGAAGAAAAGAAAAGAGAACAAGCAAAGAAATAACAACAACTACTTAACAACAAGAATTAAAATTACAATACAAGATAATAAAATTACAAGACAATAAATAAAAGAGATAAGATAAAAATAACCCTCATCGTCATTTCATCATCCACTCAATGCTCTCACTACATTTTAATGGAGGAAGACATGAAGAAGAAGAAGAAGCTAAACTAAATCTTAACAAAAAGAGATGGGAAATGAAGACCCTTGGCTTGGCATAAAACTGGGCTATTTATAGGCTGAGTGGTGAAACCCTAGGGCAATATTCTGGCCCTAAATGAAATGACCAAACTACCCCCAAAATCCGAGTTGACACTGAGTCAACTCGGCCGCGGATCCGCCGCGAATCGGCCATATTGGGCACGGATCCGTGGTCATTTGGAGGAGTTGGCATGTCGTATTTTATGGGTTTTCTTGTGTTGCTATCCTCTGTTGTTCTAAATGTTCCAAATTGCAAATTGCTTCCACAATTTCTTCAGATCTGCAACAGTCCAAAATGGCTTCAAAAACAATTCTTTTGACCTCATTTCCCTCGAGCTCCGTGCACCCATTGATTCTTGTGTTGCCCCACTCATGCTCTGTGCTTGTCCGAGACACGAATGACCACTGTCATTTGTCTGGTCTCTGGAACTGGTACGCGGCACTAGACGGATACGGATGACCTGAACACGGCTTTTATCAGTTGGCAACAAATATTCTGTATTTTGGCGTAACTGTGGAGATTTTGTATCATTTACGTTATTTTGGACTAGGAACCTGTAGCCTGTAAATATGTAGAAAACACGGATTAAAAGCACCTACCTATAAACAAACGAGCATAAGAATGGGTGGTAGTAAATGCAATATTCTGGTATGAACAAATACCCCCAAACTTAACTATTGTTCGTCCCGAGCAAAACCAATTATTCACAATAAGTCCTAAACTCATTTTCACAGAGAACGCGGTTTCTCTGAGCTCGTGCAACAAGTCGTTAAACCTCTAGGTGTCCCTAGTAGGAAGAGTGTTGTCTCCTGAGGGTTTTCAATGGATTACACCCACAAAACCCCGTCAAGCTAGTGTCATAAGTTAACATCGATTCTACTCCTACATTTTAGTATCTAGGTTAGAAATTCTATCATCCTAAGTTAGAAATATCCAACCCTTATGTTTCATACCTCCTATCTATTTAACCTTAGATCCTATACGTTCCAAAAAAGTTTAGAAAGATGTTGGTATCTTCTGAGTTTTCTTTCTAAAGTGCGGTCTCCAATAAATGATTTTTATCAGTTTTACAGAAAACATAAGCCTTATTCTTTATTTCTATCTTTTATCCAAACATCGATTGTATACCCCTACGTGTGTGTATTATTTCACCCCTACACTTGAGAATTCAATTCAAGCTATAGTACGCTTGCCCTAATACATAATACTACTTCATTTCATTTATGATGAACGGTGCTGCTCACACACCTCATGCGACTATTAATGCATCTTGAGGCACTAACGGCCGATTACTGAATGTGTGAGCTTAAAGCGTAAATAGCAGTTTCCAGGTCTTGACTTTATTTATTTATTTTTCTTTTCTTTATTTTTCTTTTTCAAGACCGGATATATTTTTCAATATGCTCTTTTGGTGTTTGCTTTAAATACCGTTTTTTCTTTCATACTAGATTTTCAGGCAAGAGTATTTCTAAGTATCCTCAACTATCCCAAGTTTCAAGGTGCGTGCATGTGCAGTTTGTAGAGTATATACTTTCTTCATTTGAACTCAAGAATAGAAACTATTTTTCAGACTTATCCTTCTGTAAAGATTCAATACTTTCCCTTCATTTCGACTTAACTAAAGAACTTAACTCAAGATTACCCATTTCTCAAAAAAAAACTGTAAGGACGTATAATCACTAAGATTAAACAGAATGAGGGTTAGTTTTAGGGTTTTCAATTCCTAAGCCTAGGATTTAGTTATTCCTAACGTATCAACTAAACTTTCGGAATAAAAAATCAATGTTACCCTATTAGCTAACTTGACGACAAAGTTTTTATATTTTTGTAAAAGTTTTTGATTTTTGTGGGTTTTAATAAGTATGCAAATGCAAAATATACAAATAAATGCGAAGGAAGAAAGCTTACCGAGCATACCCCCAAACTTAAACTTGACAGTGCCCTTACTGTCAGGCTACACCAAGAGGGTCAAAATTGTCGGCGCTCCCTAAAAGAAAATTTTATACAAAACAAAAAGAAAAACAAAAATATATACACAAAAAGGTTCCCCCCAAACTTAAGTGAAACAGTGCTTCCACTGTTTAAGCGTTAAAGTTCAGAGTTAGGGGGAGATAACGGTATCAAGCTATACAAGGCCTTACACAGGCCAAAGGTTAGCACCGACCATTCAAAAAATTTATCGTTATAATGGTGTGGTTAGTGAAAGAATGGAGTGTAAACAAAAGAAATGAGAAACACGCGAGACCGTGTGGGGATAGAAGCGGCGTACGATCTCGGTAGAGGAGAAGAAGGGAGAAAGAAGTGGAATACGAATTTGAGGGTGAAAATGGAGTGAATAAATTAGCACAATTTATAATTACCGATGTGTAAAAAGAGATTGTGTTAATCTATCAACCCGTCGAGAAATGGAGTCAAATCCCTCAAGATTCGTGAGAAAACATGGGTACGCTAAACTGGTAAACCAGACATGGTAAATGAAAGTGATACGATTTCTTGCGCGGTCGGAACGATGGAAAGGATGGAATGGAGTGATTGAGGAAGGTTATCGATTATAGGTTCAGGAGGTTGTACACAGTCAGTGAAAGGGACAGGATGAATTGGAAAATCTGACTCATCAAGTAAAACCGGTTCATCCTCAATACTATCCGCAAATTTCTCCTCAAAATTCAGCTTATCCATGCAATTTTCATCAAACTCAAGAACCATATGAAGTTCGGGAAAAGCAGTTAATGAGTCGGGATGATGTCCACACGGAAGTGAAAGTAAATGATGAATTTGAGAGACAAACTCATCAAAAGTTGTGGGTTCATCATCCGAAATATTCCCGGCGTCGATATCCTCAATCAAGTGAAAATCAATATTCTCAGACTCCTCATCAAAAGCATGGATATTAATCAATTCAGGTTCTAAGATGGAGGTGTAGAGGTCAAAAGGTTTAGGATTGGTTTCACTTGGAATGGACCCTTCACAGTTAGGTAAATCAAACACTACAAATTCATACAACTCATCAAACGTTCCATCGGCAATTGGTAAATCATTTGGGATACTTGATAGAAATTCAAAACCGGAGTTGGGATTCAATTGGGGCTGGGTAGGTTTGATTTGCAAGGGTGTACAGCTCACTCTCACCACTCAAATTCTCAGCCTGTCCTACCGCCACATCATACATTGGAAAATGTCGAGCTAGTTGGAAACTAGCTACCGGGTCACTAGGTTGTATGAGAGCGGACATGGACGCATTCAAATCCATCATCTGTTGGTACGACGCTACCCGAAAGTCTTACAATGACTGTTCCAGACTAGACATGGGTTGTGAAGGGGTTTCAGTAAAAGATTCAAACTCGTTTGGATACTGGAAACTTCAAAAAGGCTGTTCAGAAGCAATGACTAGGGAAGGTGCAAAAGTCGGGTAGGACAGGTAGGAATTGAATGGTTGGACAGGAGTAGGATCAACATTTGGGTAAGAAGGTGAATCGAATCGTTGATCCCAAGAATTTGAAGTTGGAAAAGGAGTGAAAGATCGGCTACGGGATTGTTCAGTACGTTCAGCAATAGACATGGGTTTCGGAGTTACAACAGGACTCACAAAAGGGGTATCAACGTAAGAAGGGGTGAATGTTTGAAATGGTTGATACGAAGTGGATTGCGAAGTCCAATTGTTTGTCCTAGACGCGTCTATCAGATCATTCAATAAAATTTTGGGCATGGATAGATCGTTCGAGGTTCGGCCAAAGCAAGAACCGTAAGAAGTAATGTCTGGTTATGGGTACCAAAGTTCGGCAAGAGTTTTGCGAGGTGGGTTACCCATGTTGGAAGAGTGAAAAGGTAGGAAGGGAAGGAAGTGGTAATTTTTTTTATAGTTTTTTTTTAAAAAATTGTTTGTTTTTAGAGTTTTAAAAATTGTTTGTTTGAAAGAATACGGAATTATAGGACTACACTTTACATAAGCACAATCACAATCACAAAATGCACAAACAATCACCTAGAGTTAGGGTCTTTAAAGTTCAACTAGACCGCTCCTAGACTTCCAAGCGACAAGTTGCAGGATAACCCTCGAATCGCCTCTTCACTACCAATTGTGGCCAGGTAAGCACAAGTGAGGGAAGGAGGGTTAAACTCACGAATCACCGTGAGACGGGCCTTTCAAAATTACCTCCTCACTTGTCTAGCCTAGGCACCACAAAGTCAGGTTTAGATAAACGACCGATTCCCCGCAACCTTCACTTGTCCTAAATGAGCGCGACAAGTCCTTAAAAGGTTTAGTCTAGATATTTTTTTATTAGCTCAAGGTAATGCGTATGCTTTTAGTGATTTGTGGGGTCTTAGGAAGGGTGATGAAATCCCCACCCAATCTAAATTGGTGTTATAGCCCCTTAAAGTCCGTATTATTACATGCAAAGCGCGTAAACAAACAAAATCTAAAACAACAAAAATTTATTTGGCGGCGGCGCATTTTTGTGTAAAGATACCTGCAGAAAATACAGTTAAGTGGAACTTACAGAGAAATAAAAGGAAAGAGAGTAGGTGAAAAAAAATTGAGGCTGAGAAGCATCAATTGAGCCGCGGATCCGCCGCACAAAGCAAGGTTTGACCGCGGTTCCGCGGTCAAACTTTAGAATTAGGGCTTCAAAGTTGGTCCCTGGACTCCCCTTGCTCTCTACTCCAAAATAAAATGCTCTGTTTTCTTTTTAGATTACTGTACTTGCTCTAGATAGTCCTGCACACTTGCACACAAAAAATATTAAAAATAACAAAAAGATTTTCTTTTTATATTATATTTATAATTTTATAAATATACAAAAAGAATATTAACCCGAATAACAAGAAAGAAAATACGTTACCGTCTCCCCGGCAACGGCGCCATTCGATCGCACGCGGAAAACGTGTCGGGGTTCAAAATTCTAAAGTTATACCCGCGATCAAGACGGTGTCGCTATGCAGCTAGCCGGTTGAGCACGAGTCGATCCGCAGGGAGATGGTTGTATGTCCGTTCGTGTTTTAGACGAGTCAATGAAGAATGTATATATTTTTGCTCAATTCTATCCTAAGTGTTTGTATTTTATGTTCAAGTAAGCTTGCTAAGGTTAAGGTCGGTTAGTAAAGTTAGGATTAGTCTTGTGCTTGTCTTTTTCCATTCTTAAAACGATGTTGGGATAATCGAAAGTAGCGGGGATTAGGAGGACATAGGAATGGGATTTGCGAGTTTAAGTGAGCTTTCCAACGCTAAATCCATTCCTAGTGCCCCTTGTCCGTCCGCTAAATGCGCTTATTTCCAATCCTTGTCCAAACACCCGCAACCATGTATCCAATTAAGTCTCAACTATATGTCACGTTGTAGTGCGCTTAAAAGACTTCTCGGCTTTGGTCGCGGCTACATGTCACGTATTGCGCGCCTAAGTGAGAGGGTTGCGTTTTTTTAGTCGGGGTTTGTTTCAAGATGTTTGGAGAAGAGAAGCATAAGGGATTTCTCCGTCCCTCATATCACCTTCCTTAGCCTTAACAAGTGGGAAATTATCGACACATTATAAAAGAAAATAAAACAAAACAAGAAGGAAGAAAAGAAGAAAAAGGAAAAAATACGGTTTTACAAGCTAACTCTTGGGTCCTTACCTAAGCAAGGAACTTCGTCGAAATATCATCGCTTGAAAATAAAACGGAAAAAAAGAAAAGAAAAGAGAACAAGCAAAGAAATAACAACAACTACTTAACAACAAGTATTAAAATTATAATACAAGATAATAAAATTACAAGACAATAAATAAAAGAGACAAGATAAAAATAACCCTCATCATCATTTCATCATCTACTCAATGCTCTCACTATATTTTAATGGAGGAATACATGAAGAAGAAGAAGAAGAAGCTAAACTAAATCCTAACAAAAAGAGATGGGAAAAGAAGACCCTTGGCTTGGCACAAAACTGGGTTGTTTATAGGCTGAGTGGTGAAACCCTAAGGCAACATTCTGGCCCTAAATGAAATGACCAAACTACCCCCAAAATCCGAGTTGGCACTGAGTCAACTCGGCCGCGGATCTGCCTCGAATCTGCCATATTGGGCGCGGATCCGCGGTCATTTGAAGGAGTTGGCATGTCGTATTTTGTGGGTTTTCTTGTGTTGCTATCCTCTGTTGTTCTAAATGTTCCAAATTGCAAATTGCTTCCACAATTTCTTCATATCTGCAACAGTCCAAAATGGCTTCAAAAACAATTCTTTTGACCCCATCTCCCTCGAGCTCCGTGCACCCATTGATTCTTGTGCTGCCCCCTCGTGCTCTGTGCTTGTCCGAGACACGAATGACCACTGTCATTTGTCTTGTCTCTGGAACTGGTATGCGGCACTGGACGGATACGGATGACCGGAACCCGGCTTTTATCTGTTGGCAACAGATGTTCTGTATTTTGGCGTAACTGTGGAGATTTCGCATCATTTGCATTATTTTGGACTAGGAACCTGTAGCCTGTAAATATGTAGAAAACATGGATTAAAAGCACCTACCGATAAACAAACGAGCATAATAATGGGCGGTAATAAATGCAATATTCTGGTATGAACAAATACCAACAAACTTAACTTTTGTTCGTCCCGAGCAAAACCAATTATTCATAAAAAGTCCTAACCTCACTCTCACAGGGAACGCGATTGCACTGAGCTCGTGCAAAAAGTCGTTAAACCTCTAGTTGTCCCTAGTAGGAAGAGTGTTGTCTCCTGAGGGTTTTCAGCGGATTGCACCCACAAAATCCCGTCAAGCTAGTGTCATAAGTTAACATCGATTCTACTCCTATAGTTTAGTATCTAGGTTAGAAATTCTATCATCCTAAGTTAGAAATATCCAACCCTTATATTTCACACCTCCTATCTATTTAACCTTAGATCCTATACGTTCCAAAAAAGTTTAGAAAGATGTTGGTATCTCCTGAGTTTTCCTTCTAAAGTGCGGTCTCCAATCAGTGATTTTTATCAGTTTTACAGAAAACATAAGTCTTATTCTTTATTTCTATCTTTTATCCAAACATCGATTGTATACCCCTACGTGTGTGTATTATTTCACCCCTACACTTGAGAATTCAATTCAAGCTATAGTACGCTTGCCCTAATACATAATACTACTTCATTTCATTTATGATGAACGGTGCTGCTCACACACCTCATGCGACTATTAATGCATCTTGAGGCACTAACGGCCGATTACTGAATGTGTGAGCTTAAAGCGTAAATAGCAGTTTCCAGGTCTTGACTTTATTTATTTATTTTTCTTTTCTTTATTTTTCTTTTTCAAGACCGGATATATTTTTCAATATGCTCTTTTGGTGTTTAGCTTTAAATACCGTTTTTTCTTTCATACTAGATTTTCAGGCAAGAGTATTTCTAAGTATCCTCAACTATCCCAAGTTTCAAGGTGCGTGCATGTGCAGTTTGTAGGGTATATACTTTCTTCATTTGAACTCAAGAATAGAAACTATTTTTAAGACTTATCCTTCAGTAAAGCTTCAATACTTTCCCTTCATTTCGACTTAACTAAAGAACCGAACTCAAGATTACCCATTTCTCAAAAAAAACTGTAAGGATGTATAATCACTAAGATTAAACAGAATGAGGGTTAGTTTTAGGGTTTTCAATTCCTAAGCCAAGGATTTAGTTATTCCTAACGTATCATCTAAACTTTCGGAATAAAAAATCAATGTTACCCTATTAGCCAACTTGACGACAAAGTTTTTATATTTTTGTAAAAGTTTTTGATTTTTGTGGGTTTTAATAAGTATGCAAATGCAAAATATTCAAATGAATGCGAAGGAAGAAAGCTTACCGAGCACACCCCGAAACTTAAACTTGACAGTGCCCTCACTGTCATGCTACACAAAGAGGGCCAAAATTGTCGGCGCTCCCTAAAAGAAAATTTTATACAAAACAAAAAGAAAAACAAAAATATATACAAAAAAAGTTTCCCCCCAAACTTAAGTGAAACAGTGCTTCCACTGTTTAAGCGTTAAAGTTCAGAGTTAGGGAGAGATAACGGTATCAAGCTATACAAGGCCTTACACAGGCCAAAGGTTAGCACCAACCATTCAAAATTTTATCGTTATAATGGCGTGGTTTGTGAAAGAATGGAGTGTAAAGAAAAGAAATAAGAAACTCGCGAGACCGTGTGGGGATAGAAGCGACGTCCGGTCTCGGTAAAGGAGAAGAATGGAGGAAGGGAGAAAGAAGTGGAATACGAATTTGAGGGTGAAAATGGAGTGAATAAATTAGCACAATTTATAATTACCGATGTGTAAAAAGCGATTGTGCTAATCTATCAACCCGTCGAGAAATGGAGTCATATCCCTCAAGATTCGTGAGAAAACATGGGTACGCCGAACTTGGTAAACCAGATATGGTAAATGAAAGTCATACGATTTCTTGCGCGGTCGGAACGATGGAAAGGATGGAGAGGAGTGATTGAGGAAGGTTATCGGTTATAGGTTCAGGAGGTTGTACACAGTCAGTGAAAGGGACAGGATAAATTGGAAAATCCGACTCATCAAGTAAAACCGGTTCATCCTCAATACTATCCTCAAAATTCTCCTCAAAATTCAGCTTATCCATGCAATTTTCATCAAACTCAAGATGCATATGAAGTTCGAGAAAAGCAGTTAATGAGTCGGGATGATGTCCACACGGAAGTGAAAGTAAATGATGAATTTGAGAGACAAACTTATCCAAAGTTGTGGGTTCATCATCCGAAATATTCCCGGCGTCGATATCCTCAATCAAGTGAAAATCAATATTCTCAGACACCTCATCAAAAGCGTGAATATTAATCAATTCAGGTTCTAAATTGGAGGTGTAGAGGTCAAAAGGTTTAGGATTGGTTTCACTTGGAATGGACCCTTCACAGTTAGGTAAATCAAACACTACAAATTCATACAACTCATCAAACGTTCCATCGACAATTGGTAAATCATTTAGGATACTTGATAGACATTCAAAACCGGAGTTGGGATTCAATTGGGGCTGGGTAGGTTTGATTTGCAAGCGTGTACAGCTCACTCTCACCACTCAAATTCTCAGCCTGTCCTACCGCCACATCATACATTGGAAAATGTCGAGCTAGTTGGAAACTAGCTACCGGGTCACTAGGTTGTATGAGGGCGGCCATGGACGCATTCAAATCTATCATCTGTTGGTACGACGCTACCCAAAAGTCTTACAATGACTGTTCCAAACTAGACATGGGTTGTGAAGGGGTTTCAGTAAAAGATTCAAACTCGTTTGGATACTGGAAACTCCAAAAAGGCTGTTCAAAAGCAATGTCTAGGGAAGGTGCAAAAGTCGCGTAGGACAGGTAGGAATTGAATGGTTGGACAGGAGTAGGATCAACATTTGGGTAAGAAGGTGAATCGAATTGTTGATCCCAAGAATTTGAAGTGGGGAAAGGAGTGAAAGATCGGCTAAGGGATTGTTCAATACGTTCAGCAATAGACATGGGTTTCGGAGTTACAACAGGACTCTCAAAAAGGGTATCAACGTAAGAAGGGGTGAATGTTTGAAATGGTTGATACGAAGTGGATTGCTAAGTCCAATTGTTTGCCTAGACGCGTCTATCGGATCTTTCAATAAAATTTTGGACATGGATGGATCGTTAGAGGTTCGGCCAAAGAAAGAATCGTAAGATAATGTCTGGTTGTGGGTACCAAAGTTCGGCAAGAGTTTTGCGAGGTGGGGTACCCATGTTGGAAGAGTGAAAATGTAGGACGGGAAGGAAGTGGTATTTTTTTTATAATTTTAAAAAAAATTGTTTGTTTTTGGAGTTTTAACAATTGTTTGTTTGAAAGAATACGGAATTATGGGACTAAACTTTTCATAAGCACAATCACAATCACAAAATGCACAAACAATCACCTAGAGCTAGGGTCTTTAAAGTCCAACAAGACCGCTCCTAGACTTCCAAGCGACAAGTTGCAGGATAACCCTCGAATCGCCTCTTCACTGCCAATTGTGGCCAGGTAAGCACAAGTGAGAGAATGAGGGTTCCGCTCACGAATCACCGTGAGACGGGCCTTTCAAAATTACCTCCTCACTTGTCTAGCCTAGGCACCACAAAGTCAAGTTTAGATAAACGACCGATTCCCCGCAACCTTCACTTGTCCTAAATGAGCGCGACAAGTCCTTAAAAGGTTTAGTCTAGATATTTTTTTATTAGCTCAAGGTAATGCGTATGCTTTTAGTGATTTGTGGGGTCTTAGTAAGAGTGATGAAATCCCCACCCAATCTAAATTGGTGTTATAGCCCTTTAAAGTTCGTATTATTACATGCAATGTGCGTAAACAAACAAACTCTAAAACAACAAAAATTTATTTGGCGGCGGCACATTTTTGTGTAAAGATACCTGCAGAAAATACAGTTAAGTGGAATTTACAGAGAAATAAAAGGAAAGAGAGTAGGTGAAAAAAAATTGAGGCTGAGAAGCATCAATTGAGCCGCGGAACCGCCGCACAAAGCAAGGTTTGACCGCGGTTCCGCGGTCAAACTTTAGAATTGGGGCTTCAAAGTTGGTCCCTGGACTCCACTTGCTCTCTACTCCAAAATAAAATGCTCTGTTTTCTTTTTAGATTATTGTACTTGCTCTAGATAGTCCTGCACACTTGAACACAAAAAATATTAAAAATAACAAAAAGATTTTCTTTATATATTATATTTATAAATTTATATATATACAAAAAGAATATTAACCCGAATAACAAGAAAGAAAATACGTTACCGTCTCCCCGGCAACGGCGCCATTTGATCGCAGGCGGAAAACGTGTCGGAGTTCAAAATCCTAAAGTTATACCCGCGATCAAGATGGTGTCGCTTTGCAGCTAGCCGGTTGAGCACGAGTCGATCCGCAGGGAGATGGTTGTATGTCCGTTCGTGTTTTAGACGAGTCAATGAAGAATGTGCATATTTGTGTTTGATTCTATCCTAAGTGTTTGTATTTTATGTTCAAGTAAGCTTGTTAAGGTTAAGGTCGGTTCGTATAGTTTGGATTAGTCTTGTGCTTGTCTTTTGCCATTCTTAAAACGATGTTGGGATAATCGAAAGTAGCGGGGAATAGGAGGACATAGGAATGGGATTTGCGAGTTTAAGCGAGCTTTCCAACGCTAAATCCATTCCTAGTGCCTCTTGTCCGTCCGCTAAATACGCTTATTTCCAACCCTTGGCCAAACACCCGCTACCATGTATCCAATTAAGTCACAACTATATGTCACGTTGTAGTGCGCTTAAAGGACTTCTCGGGTTAGGTCAGGACTACATGTCACGTATAGCACGCCTAAGTGAGTGGGTTGCGTTTGCTTGGTCGGGGTTTGTTTCAAGATGTTTGGCGAAGAGAAGCACAAGGGATTTATCCGTGTCTCATACCATCTTCCTTAGCCTTAACAAGTAGGAAATTATCCACACATTATAAAAGAAAATAAAACAAAACAAGAAGGAAGAAAAGAAGAAAAGGAAACAATACAGTTTTACAAGCTAACACTTGGGTCCTCACCTAAGCAAGGAACTTCGTCGAAATATCATCGCTTGAAAATAATACGGAAAAGAAGAAAAGAAAAGAGAACAAGCAAAGAAATAACAACTACTTAACAACAAGAATTAAAATTACAATACAAGATAATAAAATTACAAGACAATAAAAAAAAGAAACAAGATAAAAATAACTCTCATCTTCATTTCATCATCCACTCAATGCTCTCACTAAATTTTAATGGAGGAAGACATGAAGAAGAAGAAGAAGAAGCAGCTAAACTAAATCCTAACAAAAAGAGATGGGAAAAGAAGAACCTTGGCTTGGCACAAAACTGGGCTATTTATAGGCTGAGTGGTGAAACCCTAAGGAAACATTCTGGCCCTAAATGAAATGACCAAACTACCCCCAAAATCCGAGTTGACACTGAGTCAACTCGGCCGCGGATCTGCCTCAAATCTGCCATATTGGCCGCGGATCCGCGGTCATTTGGAGTAGTTGGCATGTCTCATTTTGTGGGTTTTCTTGTGTTTCTATCCTCTGTTGTTCTAAATGTTCCAAATTGCAAATTGCTTCCACAATTTCTTCATATCTGCAACAGTCCAAAATGGCTTCAAAAACTATTCTTTTGACCTCATCTCCCTCGAGCTCCGTGCACCCATTGATTCTTGTGCTTCCCCCTCGTGCTCTGTGCTTGTCCGAGACACAAATGACCACTATCATTTGTCTTGTCTCTAGAACTGGTACACGGCAATGGACGGATACGGATGACCGGAACCCGGCTTTTATCTGTTGGCAACAGATGTTCTCTATTTTGGCATAACTGTGGATATTTTGTATCATTTACGTTATTTTGGACTAGGAACATGTAGCTTGTAAATATGTAGTAAACAAGGATTAAATGCACCTATCTATAAACAAACGAGCATAAGAATGGGAGGTAATAAATGCAATATTCTGGTATGAACATGCCTCGTAGCGTAAAGCCCGAGATTGCTCTCTATACAACTCCTTTGTATGAAGAAAGATGGATTGAACATCCATCTTCTCATGCTGCTTCTGATGTATATTGACCATAGAAGCAAGTGCGGGGCACTTGGCCGTGTCACAATCAATATCCCATGTTTTTCGGATCTCCTTATCCGAAACAGATGATTCAGGACCTGGGACGGGTGGGGCTTTAGCAGTGAGGACATATGATACTTTATCATATGTGCGTGCAATGTTCAGGTTCCTTATCCATTCTTTATAATTCGGTCCTGTCAGTTTGTTTTTCTCTAACAGAAGCTTAAGTCCCGTCATTGGTATATGCCATTAGGAGAAAGAAAAGAAAACACTCAGCGAAATACTCTTGCAAAGATTTAGAATGGTTATTATCTTATTTAATCGATGTCTCTCACTGCTTTTACCAAATTTTCTTTCAAAACCTCAAAAAGAAAACTAGCAGGATAAATTACCTTCTACAGTTTCGCTAACCGGTCAGCCAGGCCAGTGTCGGTACTTTGAGGGAGGTTCCTCGTGCTTTCGCACGGACCTAATTAAAATAAACCTCGTTTTCCCAGAGGTGTAACCCCGTTGACACCTTTCTAGTCACCTACTGGATTAGCTAATTGTAAAGTGCAAAACTCTTCTAGGAGTAACTCTTACTCACAGTGAGATCGGGATCCAACTATCATATAGAAGGTATGCAATCTAATTGCAAATTTCAACTCCTGAAACTCCCAATATGGTTTTACCCCTAGCATCTTATGACCTTGGCTATGGTCAACATATCATAAACACTAGTCAAGTTCTACCCGTCATTTCATGATTAACTAGACCTACCCATATGACCCTTGACTATGATCAACATAATCACATGAATGTCCTAACTAATCGCATCATATGTTTTGTAGGAAGACATCACTTGGCTACCGTACACTACGCCTTGACTATAATCAACATACGTAGTACGAATACTAAGTACTCTGCTTCCTAAAATGACGGAGGATTGCGGATGGTTTTTATGAAAACCTTTAACGCTTTGAACTTGATCTCGTTAAAGAATCTAAATAGTTTAGAAAAGGAGTGGCTTAAGCTCCGCATCTTTTGAAGCTTTCTTTTTCATAGAAAGGCCGAGTGGATTTCAAAAACGATTCTAAAATATCTTTAGGTTTCTTTTTCTTTACATTAATCTTATTAATTTAGTCCCATCATTTAAGTTCCTAAGCCATCACAGAAAATAAACGAAAAATAGAACGTAGACTTATGCCATCCGCATTCACCATAGTGTCCCGTTATGCACCGTTAGGTTACTTAACTAACGGCATAGCGGAGCGGGACTAGCACGGATGTAAAACATAAGCAATGTTTATTATATATCATATATATATAATAATATTCCATTCGTCTCAGATATTAAGTAATCTCATCACAGAATAATCAGCAGTAGAAAACACATATATGAAAATATAGGATATACTAGGAAGTCCGTATTTTATATTTAGCCTACAATAGAAAATGCGAATTCCATGGTCGTGATGAATAGCTAAGCCCACACCCTTAGACCCCTACGAGAGCGGCAAGTGACCCTACCAATTCTGGAGTTAGGAGACCCGGTCTTGACTCCTCGAGATGGCCTCCCACTGGACTACAGAACGCGGTCACTTGTGCTCCCCTCCTTAGGTCTATCTTAATGCGGAAAAGTAAATAATATACATAATGGTGACATCATCCTCAACCCGGAAGTGCCCCAATAAAAGAATATTACATACAAAGAATTTTACATGAATAAAAAGAAAAACTCTCGTCTCACATAAAACCCCCGGGCATTCAATCACGGCGATCCTGTACATCATATCACAACAACATATAACATCACATGTCATCAACGTAAGTAAATATGCGTATCCCAATTGTCGTTGACGTATAGCAACGAAACTGGCAACACACCACATATTACACTTACGGTCGCAGAAAACAAATGTAAAACTACAACATTTGGAATCTGCACTTTTCCTTAGACATCGCAAACTTGGAATATCACATACCTCGGATTTCATGCTAACATTGTAGATCTTACATTTAGGTCTTAATAATGAAAACACTTTTCAAAAGAGATCGGGTAATTCAACAAGATTCCCGACATCCAACGAGACCGAAATGTTAGATTTACAAATAACCAATTAATTTTCTCAAAAATAATTAGCGTAGATTCCAAATATTGTATCACATGCAGAAAGATTAAACGACGTTAAATATATCAATCAACACATCAACATGCCCATTGTTCTCATAGATCTCAACAGTTGAACCTATTTTAAAAATTCCCAGAGAGCACAGCATGTACCCATGGATAAGCACAAGAAGGCATGGTTCAGGCCTCACCAACGGCGTCGCGGAACCGCCGCAAATGACATGATTTGGCCGCGGTTCCGCGGTCGTTGTGTCGAGTTAGGCACTCGTTCTTCTTGGGGATCCACAGAAAACCCTCCACTATTTTCTGAATATTTTTAAACCCCAAAATTCCAACATTTGAAAAAATTTCCAGTGAGTGTGTAAAAATCACATTTTTAATGTTCGATTGAGTATTTTAATACCGTCTATGTTACCCTAAAGCTCTAGCTAGGCTCTGATACCATGTTGGTGTGTAGTAGCGTCTCAAGGTAGGTTTAAACAATATAAAGTAATGAGCTTTTCAAATCCTGCTAATACAAACAAACTCCGAATCGAAACTAGAGATTAGGGTAAAAGCGATAATAAAAGAAGTCTAAGCTAAGAGATAAGGAACTATAACCTTTTTAGTCAACTCCTTCACTCTCTTTGGACTCCTACGGCTCCACTCGAAGCTTTGATCAACTCCGCTCAAAGTCTTTCGTCGTCTACGATGATCCACCCGGAGTATCTTTGCTCAAGCTCTTTGCTTCACCAAACTAGGATGAATGAAGCAAAACAACCTACACTAATGGGCTAGAGTAGTATAGATTGGTGAAGTTGGGATTTTTCTCTCTTGGAAAACCTTTCGTTTTCTTCTTTTCAAAAACCTAGCAAGTGTAATGAGGAAGAAGAAGAAGCAACTAGGGTTATGTTTAACTCAAGTAAATAATCACATAATTAGCCATGGAGATATTTTAGATATTTAACTAAATAAATATGAGTGGAATGGTGAGTCATGAGTGTAGATATTTTGAGAATATTGTAGAAGCTATGACTCATTTTTATTTAATTAAAAATCTAATTTAATCTCCAATGTGAGTCTTGCACACCCATGTTGCATGTATCATCAACCTTGACACTAATTATAAATACATGTTTATATAAATAATACATATATATACACACTCACACACAAACATATACACTTATATATATATATGTAAATATAATTACTAAAGAAAGGATTTTACAAAAAGAAATTAGTCATTTTATAAAATCAACAATTGATTTAATAACCCGGTCATATCACATATAACCTGACTAATATATCCTCTAAATTAAATACGGTATCATATACTAGCATTTAATCAAGCCCCCGCACATATCTCCATATGTGCTCCCACTTCGTTTCGTCTGAGTTCGGAAAATCCCCTTGTGGGACTCTAAGACTCGTCAATACGCTAGCAGTAGGTAGTGATCATATCAGATACCCACAAACCGTCAGCGATACTATCTGCACGTAACGACTCACAGGTATTGTACGAACAGAAGAACAACAAGCGAACTTGTCAAAACCCCCGCAGAGCAATTGGTAACACTTACCGCACAGTCCGGTCTCTTCGTCTGATATGTTGCATATCAAGTGTAGAGATGGAATCGTCGAGCCCTAATAAATCAATAATTCATGCCGATATGGACTGTTAGTTATATGTATGCCCTAGAGGCATTACTGTACATTGGATGTATATTGTAGTGGATGCTGGGACATATATAGGTATGACTTTCTTGCTCGATATGATAGTATGCTATCTGATTGCTCTTTATCTTAACATGTATACTTTCTGTCTCTCTATTAAATGTTGATAAAGCCCTTAGGATATGTGCTCGACTTCCAGGACTATAATGCAGATCATACTAGTGGGGCCTGGGTAGTCCATGAGTACATCCTTCAATGTTCCTAGTCGTGGGAATATCGAGACGGGGCATCGATATTCCAGAGTAGACTAGCGTATATCTTCTCGACCCATGTGATGGGCGATGGATGATCCCATATCCATTGGTGTTTGACATCAGAGATGGTATGCGGGTGCTCAATGGAGACTAGGTACACTGAACGGACTCGCCGAGAACTCCCAGATGGTATTATACCTTACGTCAGATGGCAGTTCTCTGGTGACACTGGGACAGCATAGTCTGTTGACCCGAGATCCTCATAGAGTCTTGTGTGTCTCCCACTGTGCTTTGATTTCCACCCTACCACGGCTCTATTGAGTCGTGCAAACAGGTGGTTTTGGGGTACAGTCCCGATTCATATGGAGGCAATGAGCGATAGGAGGGGATTCGTCTCTCCCGGTATTGGGGGTTGATGTTGCGCTATGCTCGACTGGCCATAACTGGAAATCCCTGGCCAGGGTTGCAGTGATTTACTGGTAAGAGTTATCAGTAGTTTCATGCTTGTTATGGACCTTACGTCGGCATGACTTATCAAGCTACTGGGGTCTGACGTTTACCACCCCTAGGCGAGATATGCGACATATCAGACGAACAGACCGGACTGTACGGTAAGTGTTACTGGTTGGATTCACAGGAGTGTGAGCGGGCTTGCTCGTTGATCTTCTGATCGCTCAATACCCGGGTGGCCGTTACGTTTAGCAGACCGCTTGCGGCTTGTGGGTGTTTGATATGATCATCACCTGCTGTCGGCGTATTGACGAGTCTTTAGAGTCCTACACAGAGGTTTCCTGGCTCAAGCGAAACGAAATAGGAGCGAATATGAGATATGTGCGGGACCGAGAATAATACCAGTTTGTGATTCTGGATTCTATTCTCGCGATTTGTATCATCGGACGGTTATATAAGATATAGCCGGGTTACCGAATCAAATGTTGATTCGATATATTGATACACTTGATATTAGTCGGTTATATGCGGTATGACCGGATCATTAAATCAAGTGTTGATTTAATGATTTAATGTATAATTATATATTTGATATATTACTTTACATTAACTAGTATTTGTTCACTTAAGATTGATTTTCTCACTTGATGTGCACAAGTAGTATATGTGATATATTTTTGTGCACTTGATTGTATCATGTTTGATGATACATGCAAACTTGGGTGTGTGCATGATATACACCATGTTTAGTAAATGGTTAGGGTTTTATTTACCTTATTTATTTTTGGTTAAAAAGATAAAACTAAATGGTTGCTTTTGTTTTATGCAAGAAGCTTCTTGATGCTTCATGCATTTTTTGACAAAGTAACCATTTTGTTTTTATTCCTTAACCTAACCATTTCACCTAAACCTTAGTTTATTCTCTACAAAAGTAAACTAACCCATGGTTGCTATATGATAAGAATCACTTGATTTATTATTTTCAAGAATTCATTATTCATTTTCTTTTCTCCTTCTTCTTCTTCTTCATGAAGAGAAGAAAGCATTCTTGAAAATTTCCAAGTGATGAATCCAAGTGAGAAATCCAAATCCAAAGTGAACCGACTTCCTATTTCTTCATCCTCTACCGCTTGCCATGTAGTAGAGTGTGTTATCTTCATAAGTTTTATGACCAAGTGAAGATGGAGCTTGATCTTGAGTTGCCTCGACGTAGATCATCTTCGGCATCGAAATCGACGACCTAGCCCGATCATTTCTCCGACGAAACCATCGCTAGAGTCCGGGATCCGATGATCGCAACGGAGGGACGTCATCACGGAGTTAAAGAGGTGGAGGAACGGATCTACAAAGGTTGTAGTCACTTTCACTTAGTAGCAAAGTAGTTTGCTTGCTTAGTTTCGCCTTACCTCTAGTAACGGTCTAGCATTAGGGTTCTTTGGCATATGGAAATTTTTGATTTTGGCATGCTTGATCAGTTGTAGAACCTCATGAGTGTGCCTAGGATCCCTACAGTGGTATCAGAGCTACTAGGCATTGGATGTCGACCTATGGGGGGTTCTGACTGTGTGACAGTGTGGCGAAGCATAGGCTCTTACCCCCAGGGTGTCCCGAGACCGGAAGGTGTTTCGTTGGGTTGTAGTCCTCGCGAGGAGGCATGCGTAAAAAGTGGCGGCTGAGGGACCCGTTGGTGCCACGGCGACCCCATTGGATGGGGTGGCTTCCTGACTAACAATGGTATCAGAGCCTAGCTAGAGCTTTAGGCGAAGTGTAGACGAAGTTAGAGATCCGATCGAACCCCGAAACCCCGATCAAAACCCTTCTCTGTACATTTTTTCAAACTGTGGATTTTTGTGAATTAAAAATGCTCAGAAAATTAAGCAGGAAAATCTAAGAATTAATTTGAAGAACGGACCTCTAACTCAAAAATTTGACCGCGGAACCGTGGACAAACCAAGGGTTTGGCGGCGGTTCCGCGGCCAAAATTGTAAATTAGTCCCTTAAACTTCACATATTTATTCTTAGGTCCTTTCTTGTCATTTTACTCTGGGAATGTTTTAATTCCACTCAAGTGTTGAGTTTTCTAGGGTTTTATTGGGGACTCGTTAATTCGATCGGATAATTTAACTTCGTTTATGTTTTTCCGGGTATTTTAGAACATGTTAAAAAGTTTGACCGGATATAAATACCCACTTTTTCCCCTGACGGGAAATTTCCAAGTGTTGGATTTTTTCCGTAGTTTAAGAACGCCTAAGTAGTGAAAGTAACGCGATGGACCCTCTAGAAGACAACAAACCTTAACTCGATTATGTGACCGTCTTGAACTGCCCTTTGAACCTTAGGGTTTAGGGCAGTACGGCGTGCCGCATGTGAGACGTTGGCTTGACCCTTCTACGGCTGGACCGTTGGTACTGTGGCATGAAGTGGATGTTTTTAAATTTATTTCATGTGTTGAGCTTTTAGGGAAAACTTGGGTGTTTGATTGTTCGATCGGAAAGTTTAACATTTTCTATTTATCTGGAATGTGATACAATAATTGGAATCAACAACATTTGAATGTTATAGACATAGAAGTTTAGTCTCATTTGATCGGTTGCCACGGAATTTTGATGCGATCAAAAGTCCGTCGCAATCACGTAGCGTACGCGGATACTCGCCGGGTAAACTTAATAGACAGACACACCCCATAGCCCCGACCAAGTGACTGTAGGAGAACCCCGTCGCCGAAAGCATCCGTTCGGGTGCTCGCGGAAGCGGTGTTCCGCCTTGGTGCACTTCGTCGACGGCATCGGGGGGTGCGGCCGTCTACTAAAGTTTGCGATGAGCATTCGTTCTGGATGTCGGGAATCTTGTTGAATTGCCCGACTTGGTATCGAAAAGAGTTTTCGATAATGAGACTAAAATGCGGGGTTTATAATTGTTAGGCATGCGATGTCTAAGGGATTCATTTGATTAGGCATGCGATGTCTAAAGAGTTTGCGGATTCCAACTGTTGTAGTTTTACACTTTCTTTTCTGCGACCGTAAGTGTAATATGTGATATCGCCAGTTTCGTTGCTATATGTCAACGACAATTGGGATAGGCATATTTTCTTACGTTGATGACATGTGATGTTATGTGTTGCTGGATATGTTATATTGGATCGTCGTGTTTGAATAGCCGGGGGGTTTTATGTGAGATGAGTGTCTTTCATTTTGATTCATGTAAAAAACTTGTATGTAATATTCTTTTATTGGGGCACTTCCAGGTTACGGATGATGTCACCATTTGTATATTATTTACTTTTCCGCATTAGGATAGACCCAAGGAGGGGAGCA
Source organism: Agapanthus africanus (assembly GCA_030015575.1). Lineage (NCBI taxonomy): Eukaryota > Viridiplantae > Streptophyta > Magnoliopsida > Asparagales > Amaryllidaceae > Agapanthus > Agapanthus africanus. Next base: position 208,823,622 of record JASDDO010000031.1, on the reverse strand, counting down.
CAAGTAACCGGGTTCTAGGGTCCAGTGGGAGACCATCTCGAGGAGTCGAGTCCGGGTCTACTAACCCTAGAATTGGTAGGGTTGCTTGCCGCTCTCGTAGGGGTCTAGGGGTGTGGGATTGGCTATTCATCACGACCGTGGAATCCGTGTTTTATTCAGGCTCAAAATAAAACACGGACGTCCTAGCATATCCAATATTTCATATGATATTTTCTGCTGCGTTATCTGTGATATGTTCAGATAGATATTGCATATAGTATATATGATATATTATATAGACGTTGCTTATGTTTTACACCCGCGCTAGCCCTGCCCCGCTCTGCCGTTAGTTACCTAACCTAACGGTGCAGACGGGACATCGAGGCGAATGCGGATGGCATAAGCGTACGTTATATTTATCTGTGATGTTTAGGTGGACTTAAATGATGGGACATTCATTAATGAGATTAATGAAAGAAAATAAACCTAAAAGATGTTGTGGAATCGAATTTCAAAAATAAAAAAAAGGTAGCTACAGTTCTTGCTTTGCATCGCGGTGTTCCTTGTAGAACATCCTGCACCTTATTCGATAAGGAAAGGGCCGAGATCCCTTCACCGGGAGTGACCCCTTTTGCAATAACTGGTAGATGCTACAACCCTCGGTTTGTCTTTTGATTGCTTCTATAGTTTTTGCTTTGCACAGAGGTATATATGATATATCCTGCACCTTATTCGATGCGGAAAGGGCCGACGATCCCTTCACCGGGAGTGACCCCTTTAGCAAAACTAGAATAACCTTAAAAACACTCCATTTAAAAACCATTTGATTCCGCAACGAGATCAAGTTCAAAGAGTTAAAGGTTTTCTTAAAAACCATCCGCAACCCTCCATCATTTTAGGAAGTAGAGTACTTAGTATTCATGCTGTGTTTGTTGACCAAAGTCAAGGCACAGTGTACGGTAGCTAAGTGATGTCTTCCTACACCGCATATGATGCGATTAGTTAGGACAGTCGCGTGACTTTGTTGACCTTAGTTAAGGGTCATGTGGGTGGGTCTAATTAATCACGAAATGACGGGTAGAACTTGACTAGTGCTTATGATTTGTTGACCATAGTTAAGGTCATAAGTGCTAGGGGTAAAAACCTTTATCGGGAGTTTCAAGTGTTGAAATTTGCAATGAGATTGCATACCTTCTATATGATAGTTGGATCCCGATACGTACTGCGAGTAATTGTTACTCCTGCGAGAGTTTTGCACTTTACAATTAGCCGATCAAGTAGGTGTCTAGAAAGGTGTCAACGGGGTTACGCCTCTGGGAAAATGAGATTTACTTTAATTAGGTCCGTGCGAAAGAACGGGGAACCTCCCTCAAAGTACCGACACTGGCCTGGCTGAAAGATTGGCGAACTGGTAGAGTGCAATTAATCCCAGCTAGTCTTTCCTTTTATGGTTTGAAGGAAGATTTGATAAAAACAGTGGGAGCCATCCTGATTAGATAAAATAAATAACCAATCTAATCTTGCAAGAGCGCACGCAGAGTGTTTTCTTCTCTCTCTCTCCAGGTAGCAACCACATCACGCCTTAATCAAGATAATAATATGGATGTATTGACCGAACCCGCTTGTTATACTGAGCTGGGGAACGTTGGTCCCGCTCCAACTTATAATTGTTATAAGACCGAGCAGGAATTAGGGGAATACCAAGATTCCCATGCCGCCCAAACGAAGAAAGTGCATATGATGCATCTTCTTCGGGTGTGTTCGTTACACAGAACTGTTTCTCAGTATCCTCTGCGTCCTGGGTATCTGGTACCGGATCAGGATCCCAGATATGTAATCTGTTACATAGGGCTACAGAAAGGCAGAGAACTGAGAACGGGTGATAAGTTTCATGAGACAGAAAACGGTGCAAGTGTTGCAGCCAAGTCTGTTGGTCACTGTCACCCTGTATTATCAATACATTGATTCTGAACAAATGCTATTAGATACCGAACCTGATATACAAAATCATATCAATCTCTTTATTTATTAAAGAAAGATATACTTTTGTATTGTTGAATATTGTTTTGAACATTTCAAAAGTTGATCGGTTCAGGCACGTTATCTAAAAGCATTGACGTTCTAAATCAAACTACAATTCCTAATATACGGAACACACACAAGAGGAAGAGTTCAGAAATGAACGAATCCTTCTTGAGGCATTGTAGACTAGGTCATATCAATGCGACCCGACTGGCTGAAGTTACATTTAGATGCATATTTAAATTAGTTTGAATTTACATCTTATGAAACTTTCCAGTCATGTCACAAAGATTAGATGACCATAGCTCTGTTTATTGGAAACAGAGAAAGAGTTAGTGAACTCTTGGGACTGTTACATGATGATGTTTGTAAGATCCCCTGTCTACACATACCAGGACCGGTTCTTTATACTTCATTACATTCTCTGATGATCTCTCAAGATTCAGTCATATGTTCCTGTTGAAACATAAGTCTGAAGCTTTTGAGATATTCACAGAATATAAGTTAGAAGCAAAGAACCAAAAACAGGGTATAAGTATTATGTCTTATGATAAGATCAGGGAGGAGAATACTTGTGCATAGAGTTCCTGGACTATTTTAAAGGAGAATGAGATTCTCTCTCCGTATTACTCCTCTGAATATACCACAACACATTGGTGTATCAGGGCGGAGTGATCGCACCATATTAGATATGGTGTGCTCTATGATGAGTACTACTGAGTTACATATTTCCTTTTGGGGTTGTGTACTTGAGAAGTTGCATACCTATTGAATTGGATTCGAATCAAATCAGTGCCTACCACTCCATATAAGATATGGTATGGGAAGAGCCTATCTCTTAAGTAAGTTTAGATTTGGGATTGTCCGGCCTACGTCAAAAGCAAAATCCGGACAAGATCGAGGCAAGGTCGGTTATGTAGAATTGGAAAGGTTCCAGCTATACAAAACTGCAGCTGATGATTTGACAGAACCAAGGGATTCAATAGTCCCCGACGAACCTCAGCCTCTCCGCCGATCTAGCAGGGTTCCTCATCCGCCTGAGAGATACTTCGGTTTCTCGATGACAGTGGGAGCGAGGATTGCATCATGAGATGATGACCCAACTAGTTTCAAGCAGGCCATCGAGAGTAGGGACTCTGTAAGAATGGCAAGATGCTATATCTAAAGGGTTAAATCCCCATCAGGAGCAAGTATATTTTGAGAAGATTACTTGGTGTAGATGGAAAGGTTGAGACTTTCAAAGCTAGACTTGTTGAATGTTTTCGTCATCGACCAGGCGTGGATAATGATGAAACCTTTTCCAGGGACTATGCTTAAGTCCATCCAGATCCTACGTGCCATTGCTACATACCATGACTACGATATCTGGTGGTTGGGTGCCATGACTGCTTTTCTAAGATGATTTAGAAGAGAACGTCTATAAGTACACAGCCAGAGGGCTTCGTAAACAGTGGGAGCAGCGGAAACATGTGCAAGTTGCTTTATAGGATAAAGCAGGCATCACGGAGTTGGAATGTCTGTTTTTGATGTGGTAGTCAAAGTGTTTGACTTCATCAAAATGGTAGATGAACCTTCTATATACAAAACGGTAGTAGAGAGTAAGATGGTCATTCTCGTATTGTACGTGGACAACATACTCTTGATAGGAAAAGAGTTTCTTATGCTACGCACGGTCAATCTCCTCTTATCACAAGGATTCTCCAAATAGGATAAAGGTGATACCTCCTAAATCCAGGGATTTGGATCTATGAGATAGATCTAAATGGATGTTAGGGTTCTCACTAGGTTTAGTGATACAGTATCAATCGATCCTGGGGAGAATCACTGGAAAGGTTCCAGAGTGATAAGGATGACTGAATGTTAGTCGCAGGCATTGTCTTTACCCTCAGTGAAGGGACGGTATGTTGGAAGAGTTCTAAGCTAGATACCGTGGCAGACTAGACGATAAAGGCTGGTAACATCGCTATTAAAGATACTACCAAAGATACAGTTTGGGTGTATATTGGTTCATGAGATGAACTAGGTTCCTACCATTGTGTGACAATGGAAGTGTGGCTTTGGCACAGGAACCCTGGTCCCATCAGTGACCCAGACATATTCTGAGGCAGCATCACCTGATCATGGAGATAGTTGATCTCCAGGGTGATCAAGGTTAGGAGAGTAAACTCAGAGGACAACACGGCGGATCCACTCACAAAGGCTTTTTCCCAGAAAGAGACTTATATGGGATGGTTGAGTATTAGATACTACAACCACTACTACATGTGGCCCTAGTGCAAGTGGGAGATTGTTAGTTATATGTATGCCCTAGAGGCATTACTGTACATTGGATGTATATTGTAGTGGATGCTGGGACATATATAGGTATGACTTTCTTGCTCGACATGATAGTATGCTATCTGATTGCTCTTTATCTTAACATGTATACTTTCTGTCTCTCTATTACATGTTGATAAAGCCCTTAGGATATGTGCTCGACTTCTCGGACTATGATGCAGATCATACTGGTGGGGTCTGGGTAGTCCATGAGTACATCCTTCAATGTTCCTAGTCGTGAGAATATCGAGACGGGGCATCGATATTCCAGAGTAGACTAGCGTATATCTTCTCGACCCATGTGATGGGCGATGGATGATCCCATATCCATTGGTGTTTGACATGAGAGATGGTATGCGGGTGCTCGGTGGAGACTGGGTACACTGAACGGACTCGCTGAGAACTCCCAGATGGTATTATACTTTACGTCAGATGGCAGTTCTCTGGTGACACTGGTATAGCTTAGTCTGTTGACCCGAGATCGTCATAGAGTCTTGTGTGTCTCCCACTATGCTTTGATTTCCACCCCACCATGGCTCTATTGAGTCGTGCAAACAGGTGGTTTTTAGGTACAGTCCCGATTCACAAGGAGGAAATGAGCGATAGGAGGGGATTCGTCTCTCCCGGTATTGGGGGTTGATGTTGCGCTATGCTCGACTGGCCATAACTGGAAATCCCTGGCCAGGGTTGCAGTGATTTACTCGTAAGAGTTATCAGTAGTTTCATGCTTGTTATGGACCTTACGTCGGCATGACTTATCAAGCTACTGGGGTCTGACGTTTACCACCCCTAGGCGAGATATGCGACATATCAGATGAACAGACCGGACTGTACGGTTAGTGTTACTGGTTGGATTCACAGGAGTGTGAGCGGGCTTGCTCGTTGATCTTCTGATCGCTCAATACCCGGGTGGCCGTTACGTTTAGCAGACCGCTTGCGGCTTGTGGGTGTTTGATATGATCATCACCTGCTGCCGGCGTATTGACGAGTCTTTAGAGTCCTACACAGAGGTTTCCTGGCTCAAGAGAAACGAAATAGGAGCGCATATGAGATATGTTCGGAACCGAGAATAATACCGGTATGTGATACTGGATTCTATTGTCGCGATTTGTATCATCGGACGGTTATATAAGATATAGCCTGGTTACCGAATCAAATGTTGATTCGATATATTGATACAATTGATATTAGTCGGTTATATGCGGTATAACCAGATCATTAAATCAAGTGTTGATTTAATAATTTAATGTATAATTATATATTTGATATATTACTTTACATTAACTAGTATTTGTTCACTTAAGATTGATTTTCTCACTTGATGTGCACAAGTAGTATATGTGATATATTTTTGTGCACTTGATTGTATCATGTTTGATGATACATGCAAACTTGGGTTTGTGTATGATATACACCATGTTTAGTAAATGGTTAGGGTTTTATTTACCTTATTTATTTTTGGTTAAAAAGAAAAAACTAAATGGTTGCTTTTTTTTTATGCAAGAAGCTTCTTGATGCTTCATGCATTTTTTGACAAAGTAACCATTTTGTTTTTATTCCTTAACCTAACGATTTCACCTAAACCTTAGTTTATTCTCTACAAAAGTAAACTAACCCATGGTTGCTATATGATAAGAACCACTTGATTTATTATTTTCAAGAATTCATTATTCATTTTCTTTTCTCCTTCTTCTTCTTCTTCATGAAGAGAAGAAAGCATTCTTGAAAATTTCCAAGTGATGAATCCAAGTGATGAATCCAAGTGAGAAATCCAAATCCAAAGTGAACCCACTTCCTATTTCTTCATCCTCTACCACTTTCCATGTAGTAGAGTGTGTTATCTTCACAAGTTTTATGACCAAGTGAAGATGGAGCTTGATCTTGAGTTGCCTCGACGTAGATCATCTTCGGCATCGAAGTCGACGACCTAGCCCGATCATTTCTCCGACGAAACCATCGCTAGAGTCCGGGATCCGATGATCGCAGCAGAGGGACGTCATCACAGAGCTAAAGAGGTGGAGGACCGGATCTACAAAGGTTGTAGTCACTTTCACTTAGTAGCAAAGTAGTTTGCTTGCTTAGTTTCGCCTTACCTCTAGTAACGATCTAGCATTAGGGTTCTTTGGCACATGGAAAATTTTGATTTTGGCTTCGTTGATCAGTTGTAGAACCTCATGAGTGTGCCTAGGATCCCTACATGGACTTGTTAGTGTATATGCCCTAGAGGCCATTACTGTATCATACTAGTTTGTATATTACTTAATGGAAGCTTGGGATATTCACCTTGTATATACAATCTTGCTCAAAATAGTAGTATGCTACTTGGTTTGTTTCTACTTCAATGTGTACATGTGTTTATTTTTGTATATCGCCTATACACATTAGTGGAGCCCTTAGGATCTTTGCTTGATTACCAGCGATGTGATGGCCGTCACACTAGTGGGGCTGGGTAATCTATAAGCACATCCTTATGCAGGTCCCTGGTCGCAGGACTATCGAGACAGGGCATCGATACTCCGGAGTAGACCAGCGCATGCGCTTCTCATCCCAGTGTGGGAGACGGTCTGTCCTACAGCCGTCAGTACGTCGTACTTGAGATAGTATGCGGGTGCTCGTTAGGTTACGGGTACACTGGACAGGACTCGTCGGGAACTGACTAGTTGGTATTATGCCTATCGTCAGTTATCAGTTCCCAGGTGACATGAGTACAGCTTAGTCCGCTGACTTGACACTGTCACTTCGCCTCGAGTGTGTTCCCACTGTACTTTGATCACTATCCTACCACGGCTCAAAGGAGTCGTGCAAACAGGTAGTAGTTGGGTGCAGTCCCGAAGCACTTGGAGGCAGTGACGGTTAGACAGGATTCGTCTCTCCCGGTATTGGGGGTTGACATCGCGCTGTGTCTAGGAGAGCCATTACACGAGTAGTCCCTGGCCAGGGCAAACGAGATATACTGGTAAGCTTCCAGTGTTATCTCAGGGTGTTTTGGGCTTCGCTCCGGCACGACTTGTACCGCTATTGGGGGACTGACGTTTACCTCAACCTAGGCCCGCCATGCGATGTATCAGACGAACAGACCGGACTGTACGGAGAATGTCACATTCAGGCTCAGTAGGAGTTCAGATGGGTTTCTCCTCGTCGGTCTTCTTGTCGGCATTACCTGGGGACCGTTACGCACAGCTAGTGCCGCTTGCGGTCTGTGGTTAAACCCACTGCCAGCGTAATGTCGAGTCTTTAGAGTCCCACACAGAAAGCTTTTCGCCTTTAGGCAAAAGAGTAGAGGTCGCATGGTATTGCGACAGGTCGCATGGTTTTGCGACAGGGTTCGGTCACATCCGTGCACTTGTGCACGTACAGTGTCCAGACAGTTTACACTAGCGGGCTTTGGTTTAAGCCAGATCCTAGTGTACCTTATGGGATTGGATTTATCCAGTTTGCATTCGTGTTCCTCGGAACACGGATGCGGGTGTGTATGCACAGTTGACAGGGAGATAGAGGCAGTGGATTCTCATTAGGGTTGTTGACAGTTGACCGTTGACTATTGACCTTTTCATCAACCCTAATGAGAATATGATATGAGATTAACAATTATATTAATTAAGTATTATGGTGACATGGTTGTTGACTTTGTTGACTTGTTGACTTTGTTGACCGGTTGACTAGGCTTGACTAGTTGACCATCATGATAACCATAGCTATCATTTCATGGCAAAGACTTTTGCTTGCTTGCTCATTTGTGCAAAATAAGTGCATGAAATGATATGGTTATGGTTGCTTCAACCATCACATAACACTTGATTGGTATGATGTGTGATCATTGCTTTGGATTATGAGAGGGTGAAAGACAAAAGGGAGCCTCATTCTTTCTTGCTCATTCTCTCTCTTGTTCTTGAGCTCTCTTGCTCTTGCTTTCACTCTCATCCTCTTGCTCCCTCTCTTGACTCTATGGTTCATATCTCTCATGAGTTGAGAATCAAGAACCATAGATAAAATCCCATTCTAATTCTTCTCTACTCATTCTAGTTCACTAGGTTTAGCAAACCAAGTGAACTAGTTTCTTCAAAGAACGAAGAAGGAGCTAAAGGTTGGAGCTTTCAGGTGGATCTATCTTTGGCGTACGGAGACGACGGGAAGAAGCCAATCCGGACCACCATCGGAGCTTGAAGACGAAGGAGTTCAAGACAAGCAAGGTATAACCCCCTAACCGAGTAGCTAGAAACTCATAGTTAGGTTGTTAGATAGATGTTTAACCAAGATCCGGGTTATAGGTCCATGTTACCACCTCCGTAAAAATTGTTTTTACCAAATTCCGCATTCCCGAAAGTACCGGGAGAGGTAGCATGGACTTACAGTGGTATCAGAGAGTAGTTAAACTCTATCTAGCATGTTAGCAAGTAACTAGAAGATCGATCAAAGAAAATGTCCCGAAAACGAACCCCAAAAAAATTCGAGTTTCTGTCGATTTTTTTACTGTTCAAAAGTTGATTATTTTAACACCTAAAATCGGCTCAGGGTTTTTAAAAGCCACTGTAGAAAAATGAACAAGAGATCCCCCTAAACGACAGCGGAAACGCGGCAATAGCTTGCTATTGCCGCGGATCCGCGGCCTCCTTGGCCCCTCTCTGTTGTTTATTTGCTACAGTGTGCTTCTGGGGGTATTTTGGGAATTTTGGTACATGTATTTTCAACCCAGATTTTCCAGAACGAAAATTTTATTTTGGGGTCCCGAAAATCCGTATTTTTGATCGAACTTCTAAAAGACTTAAGCTAACGGGTTTTTCTGTAATGTGATATTTGTATTGAACGTCTACTAATCGCTATATGTCGATTAGTGGGGGTTATACAAATCTGTGATCTGTAATGTTGCTGGAATGTGTATATGAATATGTTGGATTGTCGCGGGTGAATAGCCGGGGGTTGTGAGACGAGAGTTTTCTTTTCTTTCAATTCATGTAAATTTGTAAATTGATGTAATAATTATTTGTATGGCCTCACAACCGGGTCGGGGTTGTAGCCATCATTGTATAATTTCTTTTTACTGTTTTTGCTCCTAGGATAGACCCATGGAGGGGGTGCACAAACTACCGGGTATGCCGAAGTGTCGAGTGGCCTACTCATGGAGATGAGGGAGGTTGCTACGCTTCGGGTACTTGGCGGGTAGTTTGCCGCACCCGTAGGGGTCTTGGATGGGGTATTGGCTATTCACCGCGACCGTGTAATCTGTCTTTCGTTACAGGCTCGTACGAATTACAGATTCCTAGTATATCCAATGTATTCATCTGTGATCTGAAATGTTTATCGTTGCAGTATATCTATATATGATATTATTTAGGCATTGCTTATGTTTTACAGACGCGCTAGCCCAGCCCCCGCTCTGTCGTTTGTTAAGTAACCTAACGGGTAATGACGGGGCCCAGTGGTGAATGCGAATGGCATAAGCGTACGTCATATTTTGGTTGTTTTCTGCAATGGTAGGATTAAATGATGGGACACATTAAAAGAACTAATGCAAGAATATCACGCATTAAAAGAACTAATGCAAGATAATAAACCAAGTAAAAGTCGTTGGAACACTTTCGAAAAACCACTCGGTTCTTCTCAAAACAAACTTTTAAAATGCGAAGTTTGAGCCACTCCATTTAAAAGCTATCTCGTTCCATCGACTAAATCAAGTTCACTACGTTCACGGTTTCGCCAAAACCATTCGTAGCCCTCCGTCGTTTCATATAAATATTCAACAGTATTCAAGCTATGTTTGTTGGCCTTAGTCAAGGCACAGTGATTGGTAGCTGGTGGATACTCATATGTTGCATAGATAGATGCGTTGGTTTGGGACAGTCGTATTACTTTGTTGGCCATAGTCAAGGGTATATACGGATGGGTTCAAATTAACCTGGACAACGACGGGTAGAACTTGACATGTGACTTATGATTTGTTGGCCTTAGTCAAGGTCATAAGAGCATGGGGCAAAAATCCACATCGGGAGTTTCAAAAGAACTCAAACTTGCTAGCGTTGCATACCATTTGGAGTGTGATGATTCTGGTAGGATTCCTTCAGTTTTATCACGCGATGATATTTGGATCCCGATCCTACTGTGAGTATATGCTACTCCTCGGGAAATTTCTCACTTAACGATCAATGCTATAAACCAAGTAGGTGTCTAGAAAGGTGTTAGCGGGGCTACGCCCACAGGGAAAAGAGGTTATTTAATTAAGGAACTTCGCGAAAGCGTTGGAAAACCTCCCTCGAAGTACCGACACCGGCCTGGCCGAACGGTTAAGCAAGTATTGTACGGTGGGATTAATCCTGACTAATTCTTCCTTTTTGGTTTTGAGGAGGAATTCGAGAGACAGTCGGAGCCATCCTGTTTAGACAAATTAAAAACCACTCTAAACTTGCAAGAGCATCATGCTGAGTGTTTTCTTCTATCTCTCTTAATTGCAGCGACCCTGTGACCGCACCTAGGTTACATCTAGATAAAAATATGACTGAACCTGACTGTTATGACTGGCAAAGGTCTGTCCAGATGTCCATTGCCCATGACAAGCTGGGACACATCTTAACTAATCAAATCCCTGCTGTCTCAGGTCCAGTTTCCCCTGTCACGGATGTTCACATCCGCAGGACATCGGAAAAGGATTGTGCGAAAGCCAAGTGCCTCGTGTTAGCCTCAGTTAATGGTGCATACCAGAGGCAGCACGAGAAGATGGACTCAGTTTCTATCTTCCTCCATAACAAAGTTTTATATGGAGAGCAATCTCGTATCGCAAGATATGAGATCTCGAACGAATTGCTTCAAGCGAGGTTGGCTGTCGGGTCATCTGTAGGGGGCAACGTCCTTACAGAGACCATCTATTTTAAGCTCACGGACCTGGAGACCACGTTGGAGAATGGGTCAAGTACTGACCTAATTCTACAGTCCCTGCCCTCCGCTTATACCCTGAAAGAAACCAGGGAAGAAGAAGAAAAAGGAAGAGCAAAAGTTTCGGGACTGGATATGATTAAAGAGGGATGTTCCTATTGTAACGGGAATGAACTATGGCAGAGAGATTGTAGGGCTTGTATAGCCAGTAGCCAGAATTCGAAGCATGTTGTGGCTTCGGCTTCGAGTGTGTTTGTAATTGAGAACTGTTTGTCAGTTAACCCTACTTCCTGGGTATTGGATACCGGATCAGGATCTCATATCTGTAATTCGTTACAGGGTCTGAGAAACCGTAGGGTTATCAGGAAAGGTGATATGACTCTTAGGGTTGCTAACGGAATGAGCATGGATGCTGTATCCGTAGGGGAATATCACCTAGGACTGACAACTGGGCAGATATTGATTCTGCGTGACTGTTTGTATGTACCAGGTGCGACTTGTAATATCATATCTGTATCCTTACTTTCTAAGGAAGGATATGATTTTGCTTTTGTAAGCGATGTAGTAAACATCCACCTAAATCAAGCATTGATTGGGTCAGGTACATTAAATAACGGTATATACGTATTGAATCAAGCTCAGATATTCAGTTTCCAGAACACACTTAAAAGAAAGTCTCCTGAATTAAATCAGGCTTTCTTATGACATTGTAGACTGGGTCACATCAATGAGACACGGTTGACTAAGTTACATAAAGAAGGATACTTGGATCCGTTCGAGTACCAGTCTTATGCCACTTGTGAATCTTATCTCATGGGAAAGATGACAAAGACTCCGTTCACTGGACACGGAGTAAGAGCGAGCGAGCTCTTGGGACTTATACACAGTGACGTGTGTGGTCCAATGTCTACTCATGCGCGAAGCGGTTATTCATACTTCATTACTTTCACAGATGATTTCTCTAGGTTTGGACATGTCTTCTTAATGAAGCACAAATCCGAGGCCTTTGAGAAATTTCGAGAATATAAGAATGAAGTAGAAAAACAAACAGGCAAAAGTATCAAGATCCTAAGATCGGATCGAGGTGGTGAATACTTGAGTGCCGAGTTTCTGGACTACTTAAAAGAGAATGGAATTCTCTCTCAGCGTACTCCTCCATACACACCACAACACAACGGTGTATCGGAAAGAAGGAATCGAACCCTATTAGATATGGTTCGTTCCATGATGAGTAAGGCTGAGTTACCGCGATCTTTCTGGGGTTATGCACTGGAAACAGCTGCACATCTCTTGAACCAAGTTCCTACTAAGACAGTGCCTACCACACCATATCAGATGTGGAGTGGGAAGAAACCCTGTCTTAAATCCTTTAAGACATGGGGATGTCCGGCTTTTGTAAAAAAGCAGCATGCGTACAAGCTCGAGGCATGCTCAGTACAGTGCAAGTTTGTGGGATACCCAAAGAACTCCAAGGGGTATCTTTTCTATTACGCAGAGGAGGAAAAAGTCCTTGTTTCTCGTCATGCCCGCTTCTTGGAAACTGAGTTTTTAGAAAGTCAGATAAGTGGGAGCGCAATAGAACTGGAAGAAATTCCAGAACCACAAGCTATTACTGAAACCTTAGTAGAACCAGAAGGTTCAGGGGAACCGGACATTCCTACGCCGCTCCGCAGGAGTAGTAGGCAGTCTCATCCGCCCGAGAGATACTACGGTTTTCTCATAGACGGGGATAGAGAGGATTGCATCATAGATTATGATGAGCCTACTAGCTTCCAGCAAGCCATTCAGAGCGGTGACTCGGTAAAATGGCTGGATGCAATGCGGACCGAGATGGAGTCCATGTACACCAACAAAGTTTGGACTTTGCTCCAGAAAGGGTAAAACCCGTAGGCTGCAAATGGATCTTCAGAAAGAAGATTGGTGTAGATGGGCAGGTTGAAACCTATAAAGCTAGGCTCGTTGCAAAGGGTTTTCGTCAAAGACCGGGTTTGGACTATGACGAGACCTTTTCTCCGGTAGCCATGCTTAAATCCATTCGGATCCTCCTTGCCATTGCTGCCTTCCACGATTATGAGATCTGGCAGATGGACGTAAAGACGGCTTTCCTAAATGGAAATTTGGAAGAGTGCGTCTATATGGATCAGCCAGAGGGATTCATTCAGAGTGGGAGCAGCGGTAAAGTGTGCAAGTTGCTCAAGTCCATCTATGGACTTAAGCAGGCATCGCGGAGTTGGAACATCTGCTTTGATGATACTGTCAAAAAATTCGACTTTGTCAAAAACCCAGATGAACCATGCATTTACAGTAAAATTGTAGGGAGAAATGTGGTATTCCTCGTCTTGTACGTCGATGACATTCTCCTAATAGGAAATGATATTCTTATGCTACAGTCAGTCAAAGGATTCTTGTCACAGAGGTTCTCCATGAAGGACCTGGGCGATGCCAACTACATTCTGGGGATCCACATCTATCGTGATAGATCTAAAAGGATATTGGGACTTTCACAGTCAAGGTACTTCGACACCATACTGAAACGATTCAGTATGGAAGATTCCAAGCGCGGTAATCTACCGGCTTGTCACGGAATCACCCTCTCCAAAGAGATGTCTCCCAAGACTGATTTGGAAAGGGCTCCCATGTCATCAATACCCTACGCATCTGCGGTAGGCTCTATTATATATGCGATGTTATGTACCAGACCAGATGTAGCATACGCATTGAGCGTTGTAAGCCGTTATCAGTCGGACCCAGGGGAGAAACACTGGATAGCAGTAAAGAACATTCTAAAGTACCTGAGAAGGACTAAGGAGATGTTCTTGGTGTATGGCGGAAAAGACCTCCAGATTGAGGCCTTTGCTGACTCCAGCTTCCAGAGTGACAAGGATGACTCCAAGTCCATGTCGGGTTATGTCTTTACCCTCAATGGAGGGGCGGTTTGCTGGAAAAGTTCCAAGCAGGAAACCATTGCTGACTCAACCATGGAAGCGGAGTACATAGCTGCTTGCGATGCCGTAAAGGAAGCTGTCTGGATGAAGAAGTTCCTCACGGAACTTCAGGTGGTTCCTACCAGTGTTGATCCAATACCGCTGTATTGTGACAACAACGGCGCTATAGCTTTAGCGAAGGAACCCAGGTCCCATCAGAAGTCCAGGCACATTTTGAGGCGGTTCCACCTGATCAGGGAGATCATTGATCGCCAGGAGATCGAGGTAAAGAGAGTAAATTCAGAAGATAACACTGCAGATCCATTCACCAAGGCCCTGCCCCAGACTCAGTTCGAGCGGCTGATCGAGATGATAGGTCTTCGATACGCCAGTACATGGCCTTAGTGCAAGTGGGAGATTGTTAGTGTATATGCCCTAGAGGCCATTACTGTATCATACTAGTTTGTATATTACTTAATGGAAGCTTGGGATATTCACCTTGCATATACAATCTTGCTCAAAATAGTAGTATGCTACTTGGTTTGTTTCTACTTCAATGTGTACATGTGTTTATTTTTGTATATCGCATATACACATTAGTGGAGCCCTTAGGATCTTTGCTTGATTACCAGCGATGTGATGGCCGTCACACTAGTGGGGCTGGGTAATCTATAAGCACATCCTTATGCAGGTCCCTGGTCGTAGGACTATCGAGACAGGGCATCGATACTCCGGAGTAGACCAGCGCATGCGCTTCTCATCCCAGTGTGGGAGACGGTCTGTCCCACAGCCGTCAGTACGTCGTACTTGAGATAGTATGCGGGTGTTCGTTAGGTTACGGGTACACTGGACAGGACTCGTCGAGAACTGACTAGTTGGTATTATGCCTATCGTCAGTTATCAGTTCCCAGGTGACATGAGTACAGCTTAGTCCGCTGACTTGACACTGTCACTTCGCCTCGAGTGTGTTCCCACTGTACTTTGATCACTACCCTACCACGGCTCAAAGGAGTCGTGCAAACAGGTAGTGGTTGGGTGCAGTCCCGAAGCACTTGGAGGTAGTGACGGTTAGACAGGATTCGTCTCTCCCGGTATTGGGGGTTGACATCGCGCTGTGTCTAGGAGAGCCATTACACGAGTAGTCCCTGGCCAGGGCAAACGAGATATACTGGTAAGCTTCCAGTGTTATCTCAGGGTGTTTTGGGCTTCGCTCCGGCATGACTTGTACCGCTATTGGGGGACTGACGTTTACCGCCCCCTAGGCCCGCCATGCGATGTATCAGACGAACAGACCGGACTGTACGGAGAATGTCACATTCAGGCTCAGTAGGAGTTCAGATGGGTTTCGCCTCGTCGGTCTTCTTGTCGGCATTACCTGGGGACCGTTACGCACAGCTAGTGCCGCTTGCGGTCTGTGGTTAAACCCACTGCCAGCGTAACACTACTACAAAGAAGGGTTGCTCCTACGGATTTATCCGTAGGGGCAACCCACTGCCCCTACGGATATATACGTAGGGGCGGAAAAATACCCCGTAGGTGCAAAGGCCGCAGGTGCAAGTTGTGGCCCTGAACTTGTCCCTACGGTTAAATTTTTGTCCCTACGGATATATATGTAGGTCCAGTTGCCCCTACGGAGTACGCCGTAGGGTATAAGATTTTATATTATTTACGGTTTATTTTAATAAATTACTTGGCCCTACGGATATACCCGTAGGGGCATGTACATACCCCTACGGATATATGGGTAGGTACTTTTCCGCAGGGGCACAAATTCAGGATTCCTGACATTTTGTCCCTACGGATAACGCCGTAGGGGAGACTCAGTGGCCCCTACGGATATAGCCGTAGGGGCTTTCCCAACCCCCTGGCACTGAGATCTGGGGGAAATATCAGTTACTGCTGATATTTTGCCCCTACGGACATAACCGTAGGGGTAGCATGTGTGCCTACGGAGTAATCCGTAGGTACATATTGTCTGAAATTTTTTTTTAAAAATGGGCTTCTTGATTTTTTCCCGCCCTGTGCACAATAATATATACATCAATCAAATCATATATTGCAGTATTCATAATCACATCTCACGCATATATATAATATACAAAAGAAACACAAAAACTGAATATGATATAAATACAAACCAATATCAATATCGTTTCAAAATGTAGTACAATGTGTATGATATAAATAAATACATGTTTCAAAAAAAAGAACCAAAAATCTACCCTAGCTCGGTCCAGCTCCACCTCTGAATAACGATAGAATAACGCGCGCCTGCTCCTCGGTCAATAAACTCTGCAATTCGTCGCGAGCGGGAGTCTGAGCGGCATGTGGAGCCGGCGATGTGGTCTGCGCAGCCGCCGTCGAGGTAGTCGCTTGCGGAGCCGCGGCTGCGGGAGTCTGAGTGGGCGGTGGAGCTACAAGAGCTGTCTGCGGAACCGCAGCCGATGTAGTGGCTTGCGGAGCCGCAGCCGAAGGAGATGCGTATGGAGGCTCGGCCGATCTACCCTGTCGCGTCTGGATATAACGTGTGTAAGAAGCGTGTAAGAACTGTTTATTATTCGAATTCGTATCATTATTAAGTTATTTCGAAACCCTGTTTGGATATCTAGTTTGGAAAAGCGTTGTTTATTTCAATTACATATGTATGTATGATTAATCAAACTTAAGTCTAAAACCAAATAAGCTCAAGCTACGTACTAATTATGGATATGTTGATATGTATATAATATGAAATGATATTTTACTATAAAGTAGTATACATACCAGCATCTCCTTCAACTCCTGAACGCTGGCCCTCAAGCTATCCAGTTCATGATGGACATGCCGGTCACTGGAGACGGAGGAAGTAACCGCCAGGGTGGAGTCAGCAGCCTCGAATGTTGCCTTCCCCCTACCAACTGTCAGAACATTATATTTAGCACATACTGGTCTATAAAATTGACAAGAAATACCAAAATCAACAAATTCAAAGCCTTACCTACAGAGATAGAAGATGTGCTCCTCTGGTATCTGCATGTATCAAAATTTTAATAATATTAATTAATTTCAGTACATACATACTAACAAGGTAAACTCGCATATAGCGCTGCTTACACATATGACAGGGAGTGAACAAGCTCTTGTAGATCATCAGGCGCAAATCTAATCTCATCAAGCAGCCCATGATAATGAGTTGGACGACTAAGAGCAAAAGGAATGTGTGTATATTTATGATATAGCATTCTAAATCAATATACATGCCCTATATAATATATAAACATACCTGGAGGAATGGGAGTGGCCTCTGTCCCTGATATGGACGCATCACCAACAACTAGACAATCAAACATTGACAATATAAGTAATTTTGACATAAAAAGGCATGGATATCTATAATATTACATTCAAAATGGATATTAGAGAGCGCACCTGCAGTGAGAAGTAGTAAAAGTATCACCCAACTAGGGTGTAATTTACAGAATCAGTTGAGACTCTTGAAAGTCATAGAAGAACCCGACCTGCACAAATCTGATGTATGCTTTCCATTGGACACTAAGAAGTCTCTAAAGGGAAAAGCCTATGTGAAAGCCATCATTAGTTCATATCAGAAGATTGATGCTGAAACAGAGAACGAGGAATGTCATTTTTTTCTTCTTTCGCCACATTACTGTCTTCTCCTTCTGCCACATTACTGTCTTCTCCTTCTTATTATGTGCGCGTGCAAATTCAATGACTATATTGAGAATATGGATTAATAGTGGGTAGGAAAAGTATTTCTCAAATGGCTTTTGCGTCTTAAAACCATAAACTACTAAGTAATGGCATACATAATTTTTTTAGTATAAAGGTTGTTATTTTAAGTTTTCCCTTATAGAGATATGATCTAACTGCATCTATCAACTATAAGTGTGCAGAAAATTATGATAAGAAACCATAAGAAAGGGTCGTAGCCATGCATAACCTTGAATCTACATACCAAATCATGCAAAAGCATGCACTTATTGTCACCTTGCCTTGGAATATAAAATATCTTGGAAGACTATAAGCGAGCATTTAAATCTTGATAACTTTTGACTTCAACATATATTTTTCTCAAGTACCATGAAATATACTTGCTCCGTATAAACCGTTTTCAGGAAGATGGATTAATAATGACAAATTATCCATTGTGGCTCACTAGGTTAGTATTTTCTCTTCTATTGACCATCTTTCTAATCTGCTTGGTAAATTTATTCGGAACCGGCTGCGAATCATTAAAAGACATGCATAAGAAAGAAAGCTAAAATACAGATATATAGCACCGATACATCGAAACTTCATAGTTGCGATGGCAATCCAGAGATATTTATTTCTACACACGTGGTGCGCGTGCGAATGCGTCAGGCATCATGGACAAATATTTCAGAACATGGAAAGTATTATTCGTATAAAGTAATTAAAACTTTTAAACACCTTGGGTAGATATTTTCTTAGTTGATGCAATCGTATCATGAGGACTAAATTTAAGCTATTATACATATGCATATGTATTTTTCTAACCTAATATATCATACACACACACAGAGAGAGAGAGGGAGAGAACACCTGGTAGGTAAAGAAATCAGATAGCAGGATCCTGAAGAAATGGAGTCCATAGCATTGCTCATCATCATCATCCATGATCCCTTTGATAATATTTTTTCAAAGGGATCACGGATGATGATGATGAGCAATGCTATGGACTCCATTTCTTCAGGACTACCTGATTTCTCTATCTACCTGGTGTTCTCTCTCTCTCTCTGTGTGTGTGTGTGTGTGATATATTAGGTTAGAAAAATACATAAGCATATGTATAATAGCTTAAATTTAGTCCTCATGATATGATTGCATCAACTAAGAAAATATCTACCCAAGGTGTTTAAAAGTTTTAATTACTTTATACGAATAATACTTTCCATGTTCTGAAATCTTTGTCCATGATGCCTGACGCATCCGCACGCGCACCACGTGTGTAGAAATAAATATCTCTGGATTGCCATCGCAACTATGAAGTTTCGATATATCGGTATGCTATATATCTGTATTTTAGCTTTCTTTCTTATGCATGTCTTTTAATGATTCGCAGCCGGTTCCGAATAAATTTACCAAGCAGATTAGAAAGATGGTCAATAGAAGAGAAAATACTAATCTAGTGAGCCACAATGGATAATTTGTCATTATTAATCCATCTTCCTGAAAACGGTTTATACGGAGCAAGTATATTTCATGGTACTTGAGAAAAATATATGTTGAAGTCAAAATCTATCAAGATTTAAATGCTCGCTTATAGTCTTCCAAGATATTTTATATTCCAAGACAAGGTGACAATAAGTGCATGCTTTTGCATGATTTGGTATGTAGATTCAAGGTTATGCATGGCTACGACCCTTTCTTATGGTTTCTTATCATAATTTTCTGCACACTTATAGTTGATAGATGCAGTTAGATCATATCTCTATAAGGGAAAACTTAAAATAACAACCTTTATACTAAAAAAATTATGTATGCCATTACTTAGTAGTTTATGGTTTTAAGACGCAAAAGCCATTTGAGAAATACTTTTCCTACCCACTATTAATCCATATTCTCAATATAGTCATTGAATTTGCACGCGCACATAATAAGAAGGAGAAGACAGTAATGTGGCAGAAGGAGAAGACAGTAATGTGGCGGAAGAAGAAAAAAATGACATTTCTCGTTCTCTGTTTCAGCATCAATCTTCTGATATGAACTAATGATGGCTTTCACATAGGCTTTTCCCTTTAGAGACTTCTTAGTGTCCAATGGAAAGAATACATCAGATTTGTGCAGGTCGGGTTCTTCTATGACTTTCAAGAGTCTCAACTGATTCTGTAAATTACACTCTAATTGGGTGGTACTTTTACCACTTCTCACTGCAGGTGCGCTCTCTAATATCCATTTTGAATGTAATATTATCGATATTCAAAATGGATATTAGAGAGCGCACCTGCAGTGAGAAGTGGTAAAAGTATCACACAACTAGGGTGTAATTTACAGAATCAGTTGAGACTCTTGAAAGTCATAGAAGAACCCGACCTGCACAAATCTGATGTATGCTTTCCATTGGACACTAAGAAGTCTCTAAAGGGAAAAGCCTATGTGAAAGCCATCATAAGTTCATATCAGAAGATTGATGTTGAAACAGAGAATGAGGAATGTCATTTTTTTCTTCTTCTGCCACATTACTGTCTTCTCCTTCTTCTTCTGCCACATTATTGTCTTCTCCTTCTTATTATGTGCGCGTGCAAATTCAATGACTATATTGAGAATATGGATTAATAGTGGGTTGGAAAAGTATTTCTCAAATGGCTTTTGCGTCTAAAAAACATAAACTACTAACTAATGGCATACATAATTTTTTAGTATAAAGGTTGTTATTTTAGGTAGGACAACTGCCAATTCTATGGCTTGTGGCCACCAGCGACCGCTTTATCACCACAGTAAAAATAATGAGGGACTATAACATATCATGAATTCGATATGCACCGTGATTTCATAGCATATGTCTATTAACCTATAATGTATAAGTTCTCGGCGTTGATTGCAGAGGTGCATACAGTCTGAACTAGTAAATATACGTAAGAAGGAAAAAGAAGAAACGATTCATAAATATGGTTGGGCCAGAAACAGACTTAGTCACTGAATGACATATAACTGATATTCCTTGATGTAGAAATCAATACACCTTTGATAACAAACTCATTCTTTTTTGGGAGATATATGAATAACCGACTCTGACCCTCAGCATTCCATTAAACACATGGAAATCCATCGTATCTCATATCCAGCCACCTCACTTCACCGATCCTATGATCGCCCTCTTGAGGACGCACAGCCCTAGCCGCAGCCCTAGCCCAAACCCTAGCCTTAGGTGGTGGTGATGAATGTGAATCCTCATATGATTTTGCATATTATTGCAAGAGCGTTAATGGGTTTTCAAGATTTGTACGTAGTCAAGAGCAATTGTGAGCAAGGAAAGTAAAAATAGTTTTGGAATTTTATCAAACGGCTGGTGAGCAAACTAGCAAAACGTTTTGAATGAAAATATAATGTAAAATAATTTCGAGAATCAAAAGTGATAAGCTTTGTTAATGATATGGGAGAGAAGCTTGCTTTTTCTTTTTTGTGAAAAATATTTTAGGTTTTTTTTCCTTATTTCTGTTACATCCTGACCGAAGAACTTTCACAATTGTTAAAATTCAACATTTTGGTCAGTCCTCTTCTTTATTGATATGCATGTGATGTGAGGGTTGGATTTAACACAGCAACCATTGTTCATCAATATATATTACCAAATAAAGCTCTTTATTGTTGGTTATGTTGGTTTCATCCTATTCTTGCCTCAATTTGGTGTAATTTGAAATGGCCCACGATTCTAGGGTTTGATATGGGATGGCAATAGAAAAGAGAATTTGTTCTCAAGTTATGATCGAATACCATAATAAATTGGGAGTTGGTTAGGATTGTGAAATTGTGAAAGTAGTTGCATTTTTTTCAAGTATGATCTTGTGAAAATCGGATGAAATATTTAACATCATTTTGTTGTTATTTAGGATTAGCACCCTCTAAAGGATTTTAAGTTAAGATAATGGATATGGATCTTTTGTCAGGATAAAGAAGATCTGCACATGCATAAATACTAGTATAAGATAATTCAAAATTTGGGACAACGGATACATACCGCTAAAAGATATAAGAGATTAATGGAGGGAAGAGGCCTTAGGAGGGGATTCCCTCCTATGGCGTCGAAAAAATACCCCCTCCCTAATTTTTTCCGACGATCGGCACCCACCATCTTCATCGTCATCATCTAAGATGTGGGTACACCAAATTTCATGTGATTTTACAACTTTTTCACCGTTGATTTAGTGGGTTCAAAATTAATGGTTTGCCGACAATAGAACTTTTTACATTGCTAAATCAACGGTGAAAAAGTTGTAGAATCACTTGAAATTTGGTATACCCACATCTTAGATGATGACAATGAAGATGTTGGGTGCCGATCGTCGGAAAAAACCATGGAGGGGGTATTTTTTTGACGCCATAGGAGGGAATTCCCTCCTATGGCATCTTTCCTCCATTATTCTCAAGATATAAATCGAAAACCCAAACAATATTTTGTGATAAACTTAAGTGTTCTTGCAAACTAATACAAATCTTGTTAAAAATTTGATAAATTGACCTTCCCCTTCCCCAGCCCTAGCCCCAGCCCGCAGCCCCAGCCGCACCCCCAATAAAAAATTTGATAAATTCTACCCCGACCCCGACCCCGACCCTAACCCTACCCCGACCCCGACTGCGACCCTAACCCTACCCCGACCCCGACCCTAACCCTTCCCATTCCCCGACCCCGACCCTAACCCTACCCCGACCCCGAACCCGACCCCGCAGCCCAGCCCCAGCTCCAACCCTAACCCGACCCCGACTGCGACCGCGACCCCAGCCCAACCCCAACTCGCGCGCCATGAACCTTAAGCCCAAAATAATCCAATAAATTCTTTAACTTACCTCGAGATTTACTCACCTGAACGGCTGCTGGGGCAGGTGCGACGATCTGAACGGCGGTGGCGACAACCTTAACCGCGGTGGCGACGAGAACTCAAGTGGCGACGAAACCGGCGGTGGCCACGAGGAGAACAACCTTGGCGGCGACGGCGTGGTGCATTGGGGGCTTATTTTCGCGCCCGATCGAGAGAGAGAGGGAAATGAGCGTAGGCGATCGAGATCTGGGATTTTATTAAATCGATATTTACTTGCCCCTACGGATATATCCGTAGGTACTTTGTTTGCGGCTCCGTAGGGGCAAACACCTAATTAAGAATTAATATTTTTATTCTTGGACGTCTTTGCCCGTAGGGGCAACCTTTTAGCCCTACGGATATATCCGTAGGGCCAAGTTATTTCTGCCCCTACGGATTAAACTATCCGTAGGGGCAACCCCCTATTTTACTAGTGTAATGTCGATTCTTTAGAGTCCCACACAGAAAGCTTTTTGCCTTTAGGCAAAAGAGTAGAGGTCGCATGGTATTGCGACAGGTCGCATGGTTTTGCGACAGGGTTCGGTCACATCCGTGCACTTGTGCACGTACAGTGTCTGGACAGTTTACACTAACGGGCTTTGGTTTAAGCCAGATCCTAGTGTATCTTATGGGATTGGATTTATCCAGTTTGCATTCGTGTTCCTCGGAACACGGATGCGGGTGTGTATGCACAGTTGACAGGGAGACAGAGGCAGTGGATTCTCATTAGGGTTGTTGACAGTTGACCGTTGACTATTGACCTTTTGATCAACCCTAATGAGAATATGATATGAGATTAACAATTATATTAATTAAGTATTATGGTGACATGGTTGTTGACTTTGTTGACTTGTTGACTTGTTGACTTTGTTGACCGATTGACTAGGCTTGACTAGTTGACCATCATGATAACCGTAGCTATCATTTCATGGCAAAGACTTTTGCTTGCTTTCTCATTTGTGCAAAATAAGTGCATGAAATGATATGGTTATGGTTGCTTCAACCATCACATAACACTTGATTGGTATGATGTGTGATCATTGCTTTGGATTATGAGAGGGTGAAAGACAAAAGAGAGCCTCATTCTTTCTTGCTCATTCTCTCTCTTGTTCTTGAGCTCTCTTGCTCTTGCTTTCACTCTCATCCTCTTGCTCCCTCTCTTGACTCTATGGTTCATATCTCTCATGAGTTGAGAATCAAGAACCATAGATAAAATCCCATTCTAATTCTTCTCTACTCATTCTAGTTCACTAGGTTTAGCAAACCAAGTGAACTAGTTTCTTCAAAGAACGAAGAAAGAGATAAAGGTTGGAGCTTTCAGGTGGATCTATCTTCGGCGTACGGAGACGACGGGAAGAAGCCAATCCGTACCACCATCGGAGCTTGAAGACGAAGGAGTTCAAGACAAGTAAGGTATAACCCCCTAACCGAGTAGCTAGAAACTCATAGTTAGGTTGTTAGATAGATGTTTAACCAAGATTCGGGTTATAGGTCCATGTTACCACCTCCGTAAAAATTGTTTTTACCAAATTCCGCATTCCCGAAAGTTCCGGGAGAGGTAGCATGGACTTACAGGACTATGACCGGTCGAGAAACTACTCATAACACTTATCAGTAAATCTCATCAGCCCTGTCTAGGGACTTCAAGTCAAAGCGAATCACGCATAGCACAACATCAACTCCCAATACCGGGAGAGACAAAACCCCTCCTATCGCTCATTGTCTCCATGTGTCTCGGGACTGTACCCAAAAGCCACCTTTTTGCACGACTCAGTAAAGCCGTGGTAGGGTGGAAATCAAAGCACAGTGGGAGAACACACAAGACTCTATAACGATCTTGGGTCTACAGACTAACCTGTATCAGTGTCACCTGAGAACTGCAATCCGACGATAGATATAATACCATATAGGAGTTCTCGATGAGTCCGTTCAGTGTACCCAGTCTCCACTGAGCGCTCGTATACAATCTTCGATGTCACAACACCAATGGATATGGGATCATCCATCGCCTATCATATGGATCAAGAAACGTATACGCTAGTCTACTCTGGAATATCGATGCCCTGTCTCGATATACCCTCGACTAGGAACATTCTAGGATATGCTTATAAACTACACATGCCCCACTAGTATGATCTCCATCATAGTCATGGAAGTCAAGCAAATATCCTGAGGGCTTTATCAACATGTATGAAATGAACAGTATAATACAATCCAGTAAACATGTTAAGATAAAGTACAACCAGATAGCATACTATCATGTCGAGCAAGAAAGTCATCTGTATATATATACATGTCCAAGCATCCACTATACATATAATGGCCTCTAGGGCGTACATATATCCAACAGGAGCATCGAAGGAATCGTCACGATTCGACCATCCGAGCCAAAGCCACAGCCATTTCTTCCTTGCTTGTTTTCTTAGTTTTCGTATTCTTTATTTTTGTTAAAAACCAACCAATTCATTATTTGTTGAACCTTAAACAACAAAACCTAATACACAATTCCCTACGGATCGACCCGTACCTGCCTGCTTGCTACAACGCTCCGTGCACTTGCGGTTTATAAATTTGGAAACGAGACCGAGCTCGCGTGCGCATCCATTTCCTTAAAACAATTCCATTTCCAAAACATACGCATTTGCGCGCGTGGGTTAGTCCCCAACAGTAACTACGGCATCTAGTTCGCTAAACTAGATGTCCTAGATGATGTTGAGGGTGTAGATGGATTAGTATGTCTCTAAGTACCCTAGGATTCTTAGTACATGAGAGATTTAGGGTTAGAGGAAGAAGAAGGAGCTTGAGGAAAAACTAGTGGAGAAAATGAGCAAGTGAGTGAGAATGGCTCATTTGTGATAAATAGAAAAATGAAGCATACAATAATTGATAAGATAAATATCTTAACAAATATCAAGCATGCTTCATAAAATATCTAGGAGTGAGTCATGCCATGAGTCACCAAGAGCCATGTTTCACTTAATGCTAACCTCCACCTCATTTCCTCCACCTCATTAATCTTATAATCAAAAGATTAAAAACCCTAATGAGGTGTTTTCTTCTAGAAGCAATCTTGAGTAAATTACGAGAATGCCCATCATCCGTATATACATACCCGTATCCGTATTCCGAAAAATACGAATACAATGAGATGAAAATAATCCATCAATATAATACTAGGATCCGGCTTAAACCAAAGCCCACTAGTATTATCCGTCTAAACATCACGCGTGCACAAGTACATGTATGTGATCGAAGCCCAGCCGTAAAACCATACGGCCTCTACATCTTTTACCCGATGTAGGGAAACCCTCTATGTGGGAATCTAAAGACTCGACGCTATATTGGCAGTAGGTTTAACCACAAGCACGTCAGCCGTACTAGCTGCACGTAATGGCTACCCAGGTATCTGTCGATAAGAAGGCCGATAAGCAAACTCATCTGAACTCTTATTAAGCCTATCTGTGACAATCTCCGTACAGTCCGGTCTGTTCATCTAAGTGAAGGTGTTTCTACAGCACCACTACTAGGGTTTGGTAGCATCACACATACCATATTAAAAATTTATAGGGTGCTAAAGAAAACATCCTAAGGATCATACTAGAAAAGCTAGGGTAACAAAACTTTTAACACCAACACAAGTAGTAAAAGGCTAGGGTTTGAGAATACAACCGTTGTATCTCCCTACGCTAGACTCCTTGACCACTTGAGAGTTGAAAGAAGCTCGCTTGAGATCCTCTAGGTCCACGACGATCCACCCGGATTCCTCTTTGTCCAAGCTAGATGCTTCACTAGATCAAGAGAAGAAGTTGAAGCCAACACTCTAAACTAATGGGCAAGAGTAGTGTAGAATGGTGATGTGGTTTGTTTTCTCACTTCAAAACCCTAACTTGATCACTCTTTTGTTCACTACAAGAAGCTAGAAAGCAAGAGAGTGAGGAGGAAGTAGATGGCAAGATGAAGAGCTCAAAGATAATGATAAAAATAAAGATAAGAATGAGAAAAGAATATATATATATATTCTCCTTCTCACTCTTAACTCTAGTTTATAAATATCTAGATATTTCATTTGGATGCATAATGGCCATGAAAATTAACTCAAGGTTAATGCAAAGGTTAGTGGGTGAATAAAATAATCAAGCATGATAGAATTTCCATTTCCATTTTCGTTTATCCAAAAAGAAATATCAACATATTTATAAGTGTGTGAGTCTTATATTTCCACCATCCATTGTATCAACAACCATGATACAAGAGTGTATGCATGTATGTGTGCATGCACATCCATATGTGCATCAATGAGAATAAATGCATACATCCATGCATACAACAAAAGACAAGAAGGGTTTAAAGTGAAAAAGCTAATGGTCAATGATAATTCAACACTTGATTTAGCAAACCGGTCATATCACATACGACCTGACCAATAGCAAACCGCCCGATTAATATACGGTATCACATACGCACATTTAATCGGGTCCCCGCGCTTATCTCATATGCGCACCACATCGTTTTGCCTGGACTAGGTAACTCCATTGTGGGACTCTAAGACTCGTCCATACGCCGGTAGTGGGCGATGATCATATCAAGCACCCCCAGGCCGCAAGAGGTCAGCTAAACGTAACGGCCATCCGGGTATTGAGCGATCAGAAGAAAACAAGAGAACCTGTCACAACTCCCGTCGAGCCAACCGGCAACATTACCGTACAGTCCGGTCTCTTCGTCAGATATGCAGCATATCGAGTCTAGGGATGGTAACGTCGACCCCAATAACTCAATAAGTCATGTCGATGAATGGTCTATAATAGATCGAGAAACTACTGATAACACTTATCAGTAAATCCCAATAGCACTGGCCAGGGACTTATTGATATAGCCAATCGTGCACAGCACAGCATCAAATCCCAATACCGAGAAAGACGAAACCCCTCTTATCGCTCATCGTCTTCGTGTGTCTTGGGACTGTACCCAAAAGCCACCTGTTTGCACGACTCAGTAGAGCCGTGGTAGGGTGGTAATCAAAGTACAGAGGGAGAACACACAAGACTCTATGACGATCTCGGGTCTATAGACTAACCTGTACCAGTATCACCTGAGAACTACTATCCTACGATAGATATAATACCATATAGGAGTTCTCGGCGAATCCGTCCAGTGTACCCAGTCTCCACTGAGCACCCGCATATGATCTCGATGTCAAACATTCATCGCCCATCATATGGGTCTAGTATCATATACGCTAGTCTACTCTGGTATATCGATGCCCCGTCTCAATACACCTACGACTAGGGACATTTCAGGATATGCTTATAAACTACAGACGTCCCACTAGTATGATCTCCATCATAATAACAGTAGTCAAGCAAATATCCTCAGGGCTTTATCAACATGTGCAAATGAATAAAAGCATGATCAAGTTAACATGTAAGATAAAGAAGAACCAGATAGCATACTATCATGTCGAGCAAGAATGTACAATTAATATATAAATATATATATATACATGTATAAATACATCCATTATCATATAATGGCCTCTAGGGCATACATATATCCAATAATCTCCCACTTGCACGAAGGCCAGTTATTGGCGTATCTCATACCCAACATCTCAAAAAGTCGCTCATGTTGCGGCTGAGGGAGAGCCTTGGTGAGTGGATCCGCAGTGTTAATCTTTGTGTCTACTCTCCTAATCTCGATCTCGCGGCGATCTACAATCTCCCGGATCAAATGAAAGCGCCTTAGGATGTGTCTGGACCGCTGATGGGACCAAGGCTCCTTGGATAACGCCATAGCCCCATTATTATCACAATACAATGGTATTGGATCAATAATGGTTGGAACTACTCCTAGCTACGAGATGAACTTCTTCATCCAGACGGCTTCTTTGGCGGCATCATTCGTAGCAATGTACTCAGCTTCCATTGTAGAGTCTGCAACGGTATCCTGTTTAGAACTCTTCCAACTTACCACCCCTCCATTGAGGGTAAATACAAACCCGGAGATAGCTTTGTTGTCGTCCTTATCACTCTGGAAGCTCGAATCGGTCAAGGCCTCCATTTGGAGATCTCCATTACCATACACCAAGAACAATTCTTTAGTCTTTCTCTAGTACTTAAAAATGTTCTTCACAGCTATCCAGTGATTCTCCCCTGGGTTGGATTGATACCTGCTTACTACACGATGTGCATAAGCTACATCTGGGCGTGTACATAACATCGCATACATTATAGATCCTACTGCAGAAGCATAGGGAATAATGCTCATGCGAGCTCTCTCTTCATCGGTCTTTGGGCAAGAGTCCTTAGAGAGAGTGACCCCATGGCAAGCGGGTAAGGCACCCGGCTTGGAGTCTTCCATACTAAACCTTTTTAGGATGGTGTTAATGTACCTGGTTTGGGACAATCCTAATAACCTCTTGGATCTATACCTATAGATCCTAATGCCCAGAATGTATGAGGCATCACCCAGGTCCTTCATGGAAAACCATAGTGATAAGAAAGATTTGACAGACTGTAGCATAGGAATATCATTTCCTATCAGAAGAATGTCATCCACGTATAATACGAGGAATGTGACAGCTCTCCCTACAGCCTTCTTATAAACACAAGGTTCATCTGGATTTTTGATGAAATCAAACTCTTTGATAACATCATCGAAGCAGATGTTCCAACTCCGTGATGCCTGCTTTAATCCATAAATGGATTTAAGCAATCTACATGCTTTGCCGCTGCTTCCACCGTCAATGAAGCCCTCTGGCTGATCCATATAAACGTATTCTTCTAAATCTCCATTTAGAAATGTTGTTTTAGCATCCATCAGCCAGATTTCATAGTCGTAGTGAGCAGCAATAGCAAGTAGGATCCAAATGGATTTAAGCATGGCTACGGGAGAAAAAGTTTCTTCATAGTTCAAACCCGGTCTTTGACGAAAACCCTTCGCCACAAGTCTTGCCTTATACGTCTCTACCTGCCCATCTACACCAATCTTTCTTTTAAAGATCCATTTGCACCCTACGGGTTTTACCCCAGGGGGTACAACATCCAAAGTCCATACTTTGTTGGTGTACATAGACTCCATTTCGGATCTCATGGCATCCATCCACTTCACAGAGTCCCCACTCGTGATAGCTTGCTGAAAACTGGTAGGATCATCATCTTCCATGATGAAGACTTCTCTGTCACCATCAATGAGGAAACCGTAGTACCTCTCTGGTGGGCGAGAAGTCCTACCAGACCTACGGAGTGGCCGAGGTTCATCAGTTTCTATTGCAACAGCCGGTTCAGCCAAGTTGTCATTTGTAGTTTGTGTCTCTAGAACCTCTTCTAGATCTACCACACTTGCATCAGTATCATTTGTGAAAAATTCTTTTTCTAAGAATGTGGCATACTGAGAAACAAACACCTTTTGTTCCTCCTTGTGGTAGAAAAGATATCCATAAGTATTCTTTGGATATCCCACAAAATTACACATGACCGACCGTGTCTCGAGTTTATCCGAATTCTGCATTTTAACATAGGCTGGACAACCCCAAATCTTAACTCGTTTAAGAGATGGTCTCTTCCCATGCCATATCTCATATGGCATGGTAGACACGGTTTTGGTTGGGCCCCTGTCCAGTAGAAACGCTGCAGTCTCCAATGCATGCCCCCAAAATGAGACGGGTAACTCAGCATCACTCATCATGGAACGGACCATATCTAATAGGGTCCGATTCCGTCGTTCTGACACACCGTTGTGCTGTGGTGTGTAAGGAGGAGTGAGCTGTGAGAAAATCCCATTATCTTTTTGGAAGTCTGCAAACTCTGTACTGAGGTACTCCCCACCTCGATCTGATCGAAGCATTTTGATGCTCAAGCCGATTTGTTTTTCTACTTCGAGTTTATATTCAGTGAATTTCTCGAAAGCTTTGGACTTGTGCTTTAATAAAAGTACATGACCGAATCTTGAGAAATCATCAGTGAAAGTAATGAAGTATGAAAAACCACCTCTAGCCTGTTTAGACATTGGCGCACATACATCACTATGTATGAGGCCTAAGAGCTCAGTAGCCGTTTCTCCATGTCCTGTAAACAGAGTTTTGGTCATTTTACCCTTGATACAAGACTAGCAAGTCGCATAAGACTTATATTCAAAAGGGTTTAAATATCCATCTTTGTGTAACTTTTTTTAGTCTTGTTTCGTTAATATGACCAAGTCTACAGTGCCAAAGAAAAGCTTCATTTATTTTTGAAAGTTTCCTTTTATTAGTGTGTTGTATGCTGAAAACTGTATGTTGATTTAGGATGTATATCCCGTTATTAAGCATACCATACCCAACCAACATTTGATTCGGGTGAATGTTCATAACATTGTTCTGCAATACAAAATTATATCCTTCATTGTCTAACAAAGAAATGGATATTATATTACAAAGCATACTAGGCACATAATAACATGGGTTCAAAACCAATATACACCCAGACGGCAGCCCCAAGTGATACTCTCCCACTGCAACTGTATGTACATTGGAACCATTTCCAACGCGGAGAGTATGGTCACCTGTCTTCAAAACCTTTCTATTTCTCAGCCCCTGCATAAAATTGCAAATGTGAGAACCTGAACCGGTATTTAATACCTAGGAAGCAGAGTTTATTGAAAACCAGTTTTCTGTCACAAACACACCTGAAGCGGAAGCATCCCCATGCTTCTTCTTGAGATCTAAGTACTCCGTGCAGTTGCGCTTCCAGTGTCCTGTTTTGTGGCAGTGATAACATTCCCCTTTCCCTGATTCCCCGGCTTTGGACTTGTCCTTCCCTTTAACCTTTTTGACTCCACCCTTAGGTTTGGTGGGTTTCTTCTTCATCTTTCCCTTGGCCTTAGCCTTCGGGAGAGAGGAGGAAGATGGCCCAACACTCAAAACGGGAGTCTTCACTGACTTCAGCGTGCTCTCTGCACTCCTTAACATATTAAGGAGTTCAGGTAGTTTCTTCTCCATGTTGTGCATGTTGAAGTTAACTATAAATTGAGCAAAGGTGGAGGGGAGAGACTGCAGAATAATATATATATATTGCTCATTGTCCATTGTCTATCCAAGGTCCTCAAGCTCTTCTATGAGAGCTATCATCTTCAGAACATGGTCTCCTACTGGTGTGCCAGGGGCCATTCGCATCTGAAACAGCTTTTTGGATGCTTCGTATCGTAATACGCGAGATTGCTCTCCATACAACTCCTTTGTATGGAGAAATATGGCTTGGACATCCATATTCTCGTGCTGCTTCTAATGTGTGTTATCCATCGATGCAAGCACGAGGCATTTAGCCGTGGCACAGTCAGCGTACCATATTTTGCGGGTTTCTTTATCCGCAACTGAAGATTTAGGACCTAGGACGGGTGGGGCTGGAGCCGTGAGGACATATGATACTTTATCATAAGTCAAGGCAATGTTAAGATTCCTCAGCCAGTCTTTATAATTGGTCCCATTCAGTTTATTTTTATCTAGTAGAAGCTTGAGTCCTGTCATTGGTATCTGCCATTAAGAGACAGAAAAGAATACACTCAGCGAAAGCATTTGCAAAGATCAGATTGGTTATTATCTTATCTAATTGATATCTCCCACTGCTTTAATCAAGTTTTTCTTTCAAACCTTAAAAAGAAAACTAGCCAGGATTAATTACAGTCTACAACTTCGCTAACCGTTCATCCAGGCCAGTGTCGGTACTTGAGGGAGGTTTCTTATGCTTTCGCACGGACCTAATTCATATAAACATCGTCTTCCCAGAGGCGTAGCCCCGTTAACACCTTTCTAGACACCTGATGGGTTAGCTAATTGTAAACTGCAAAACTCTCCTGGGAGCAACTATTGCACACAGTGGGATCGGGATCCAACCATCATATGGAAGGTATGCAATCTCATTGCAAATTCCAACTATTGAAATTCCTGATGTGGTTTTTACCCCTAGTACCCATGACCTTAACTATGGTCAACAAATCATAAGCACTAGTCAAGTTCTACCCGTAATTTCTTGATTAATTAGACCCACTCACATGACCCTTAACTATAGTCAACAAAGTCGCATGAATGTCCTAATTAATCTGTATCATTTGTAGTATAGGAAGATATCACTTAGCTACCGTACACTACGCCTTAACTATAGTCAACAAACGTAGCACGAATACTAAGTACTCTACTTCCTAAAATGACGGAGGGTTGCGGATGATTTTTAAGAAAATCTTTAACGCTTTGAACTTGATATCGTCGTAGAATCAAATGGTTTTCAAAAAGGAGTGGCTTAAGCTCCGCAGTTTTGAAATGTAGCTATTTAGTAAAAAGCCGAGTGGTTTTACAAATTCGATTCTACAAAATCTTTTTAGGTTTATTTTTCTTCACGTTAATCATATTAATATTGTCCCATCATTTATGTCCTTAAACCATCACAAAAAAGAAACGAAAATACAACATACACTTATGCCATCCGCATTCGCCGCAATGTTCCTTTATGCACCGTTAGGTTACTTAACTAACAGCATACCGGGACGGGACTAGCGCGGGTGTAAAACATAAGCAACGTCTATTATATATCTCATATATAATATAGCATTTTTCTCAGATATATTAAGCGATCACATCACAGAATATAAGCAGCAGAAACACAGATATGATAATATAGGATATACTAGGACGTCCGTATTTAGTATTTAGCCAACAATAGAAAATACGGATTCCACAGTCGTGATGAATAGCCAATCTCATACCCTAGACCCCTACGAAAGCGGCAAGTGACCCTACCAATTCTAGAGTTAGGAGACCCGGTCTTGACTCCTCGAGATGGTCTCCCACTGGACTCTAGAACCCGGTCACTTGTGCTCTCCTCCTTGGGTCATTCCTAATGCGGAAAATTAAATAATATACTATAATGGTGACAACATCCTCAACCCGGAAGTGCCCCAAATAAAAGAATATTACATTACAAATTAATTTTACATTAATGAAAAGTAAAACTCTCATCTCACATAAAAAAAAACCGGCTATTCGATCACGACAATCCTATACATCACAATTCAGCAACACATAACATCACATGTCATCAACATAAGCAAGTATGCGTACCCCAATTGCCGTTGACATATAGCAACGAAACCAGCAATACGCATACTACGCTTACGGTCGTAGAAACAAGTATCACATACTACTAGGCGATGTTAAACCCTTCGATCGAATTAACGAACACCCGCATTCCCGAGCAAGCTCAACACTTGAGCACCGTTAAACAATACCCAAAATCCATGCCACAGTATTTAATGAACCAACCGTAGAAGGGCAGACCCAAGCCTCATTTGTGGCACCACTAACTACGGTAAACCTTGAGGTTTAGCCGCAGTTTGGTGGTCACATCTCGAGTTAAGGTTACTTTCTTCTAGAGGGTCCATAGGAATACCTGCATTAGTTATCGAGTACGTTCAACCTGGAAAATACGAGTGTTTGATAATTCGATCGACCTGTTTAACGTCGCCAACGTTACCAATACGATGCTATAAAAATACGAATACGAACTATTCCGCAAAGAGCCCAATACCAAACTTACATCACATGCAATTCTAGACAACCAAACAATACTAGAAACCCCAGATCATGATGTACAGAGCACTGGGGGAAAACGAGGAGGAGTGGGGCATATTGGGTCGGCGTCGCCGGAATTCCTGGCCTAGTCGCTGGCCAGGAACCGAGCACCCCCCCTTCGTTTTTTCTCTGTGTTCTTGTGT
Source organism: Agapanthus africanus (assembly GCA_030015575.1). Classification (NCBI taxonomy): domain Eukaryota; kingdom Viridiplantae; phylum Streptophyta; class Magnoliopsida; order Asparagales; family Amaryllidaceae; genus Agapanthus; species Agapanthus africanus. The sequence continues at coordinate 208,789,241 of JASDDO010000031.1, read as the reverse complement.
CATCTTAAATACCACTGTGCAGTTGTTTAAATAATTTTCAGGCCACTTTTTAAAAAATTTACAGAGAGCATTTCATGGGTTTTTGTTCATATCAGATTTTTGCATTTTTATACCGCCCAATTTTTATCACATTGCTTATCGGTAAGTACTCATGAGCCGTGTTTTCTAGTTAATTACAGGATATAGGTTCTCAGCTCTAAACAGTGAAATTCATGGAAAGGCACAACAAATTCCGGATTACTGCCAACCATAGATAAAACACGGGTCTCCGCTCTCTATCTGTATGTTGCCACACACCAGTTTAAGGGACAAAATGGCAAATCGATGTCATTTTCATGCACAAAGCTCAATGTCAACACAAGATCCAACATATCTACGCGGAGCTCAAGGAAATCATGGCAAAAGATCCACATCACATCACCTTTTGATCTACTAAAATTCTGGAAGAAATGTGAAGAGCTTCTGAGAAACAACATATACCACACTGAAGAGTACTGCAAACCAGGGAAAATCACCAAAATTGAAGGGCCAACCCCTCATTATGGCCGCGGATCCGCGGCCCTATTGACTCGTCAAATCCTGAGATTTTGGGGGCAGTTTGGTAATTTTATGTGGGGACAGATTGTTGCCGTAGGTTTTTAGTTTCCTGCCTATAATAGCCCAGAACAATGCCAAGTGAAATGTGCTTATTCTTGTGTAAAATTTAGGATATGTTTTGTAGTTCTTCTTCCTCTTTTTCATCTTTTCTCCATTAAAACTTTGTAGTGAGCTTTTTATGAGTGAAGGATGAATAAAAGAGTTCTTTTTGTTACCATGCTTGTCTTGTTATGTTGTTAATGATAATTGCTTGTATTTTTTATTTGCTAATCTAGTTGTTGTTATTGGTTGTTTGTTTTTTTCTTGTTCTCTTTTTCTTTATCCTTAACAACTATGATGCTTAAGCTTGATCCTTGCCAAGGTGAGGTCTCAAATAGCTAGTTGTAATCTTCTAACCTCCTTCTTTCTTCTTCCTCCTTTTGTTGTATTTTCTTTTTCTTATAATTGGTGAGTAGTTTTCTAACTTGTTAGGGTAGGATAAGGAATGTTTAAGAGAAGGAAATCTCTCTCACTCTTTCCTTGCCCAACATCTTAATTCGGACTCTCGTTAATTAAACCACAATCCGCTCCCTACGGCACCCTATCCTACATGATAGCGGTGATTCCTTAGTGAGACCGGTTGTGGTTGAATTAACCAGAGGTTAAGGCTAAGAGCCAAGAACGGACGGACAAGCACCAAAAGGAAGAACTTAAGTGTTGGAAAGCCTAGCTTATACTCGCAAGTTCCTTCCTAGTCGTGCTAATCCCCGTTGTTGCCGATTACCGTAACACCGATATTAAGAGTGGAAACAAAAGAAGTGAGCGACTCCTAACTCAAACTAACCTAATCCTAACCCTAACAAGCTCTCTTTATATATCATTTTAACACATAGTTAATCTCAAAACAAACCTGGACATTTGTACTTAACTCGTTAAAGCACATAGAAAAAGATTTCCATCTCCCTGCGGACGACCCGTACTCAACCGGCTAGCTACAAGCGAAACCGTCTTGATTGCGGTAATAAACTTGAACACGCAAAAACTCTACCAATCAAATGGCGCTGTTGCCGGAGAGACGGTAGTTTATTTCTTTGTGTAATTTCGGGTTAATTTGTGAATATAAATACAACCGAAAAACAATACAAAAAAAATATACATTGTAAAAAAAACATCTTGTTATTTTTGATTAGTTTTTGTGCAAGTGTGCAGGATAAAAAGACGGTCGAGTTCAGTGCCAAAGACGTGGGAAGTTAGACCCATATCTTGCGGCTACACCGCGTTTGATCAAAACGGAACCAACGGTCTACTGTGAAATTCTGGAGCAAACCTAGTAAGCAAATCAAGATTCAGGAGCTCCAGACAAGAAGAGGACACCCAACTTAGCATACCACAGAAATTTCATGGCCCAAATCCACCTTATTACCGCGGAACCGCGGCATAAGCAGGCTATAGCCGCGGAACCGCGGCCACTTGGTGCCGTCAGCATCTCAAATTCCCTGTGAGTCTTTCTGTCATCTTCCCCACTCCTCTGAACTCCACTGAACTGTGTTTTTTGCAGCATTCTTTGCGCAAACTCTCTTACCCTTTCCAATAAATTGTTCTTGTGCAGGATTCTTTGCGCCGCGCTAAAAAATAAAAAAAATTTGATTGCAGTTGATTGTTACTGCTTTGCATATTTTAATCGGACTTTAAGGGGCTTGAAACCAATCCAGATTGGGTGGGGATTTCATCACCCTTCCCAGGACCCCAGAAATCACAAATAGCATATGCATTGACCATTGTTTAATTAAAAAGTACTAGACTCGGCCCTAAGGACTTCGCGCTCAATAAGACAGAGGACTAGTTACAGGCATCGGCCATTTATCCTATCCTGACTTTGCGGTGTCTAGGCAAGTGTGTACAAGGCAAGTGGTTACTTAATTAGGACCACTACTTACGTAGTGGGGAGCCTCCCACTTACCTGGCACTTACCTGGCCGCAATTGGCGGAGAAGAGGCGGTTTGAGGTCCTATTTCTAGCCCTTTGGAACAGTTAGGAGCTGTCTAGCTGACCTAGGTGACCCTAGATCTAGATGTGATTGTGCATATTTTATCTGTGATTGTTTGAAGCCGTAAGTCCGTACATATTTCTGTAAAGCTCTTTCTTAAAAGAAAAAAAAACACAAAAAACCAAAAACTTTTATAAAAACTTGCCCTTTGTCGCCAAAATCCCATTTTTTACCCACCACCCATCGTATTTCTCCATTGACGTTTTCTTACCCTCACCTTCTCCACTTTGACTATACTAAACTCGTTTAGTGTATGTTCGCTTGGACTCGGGACACTAGCGCCCGCCTAGTCCGCGTTTCGTTAGTCGCTACCGACTACGCGATCGACTCAGACGTCGAAACTCCATCCACGCCTCTTTCATCCTTACCTTTGCCGGCCAACTCCGACGTTGACCGGAATTCTGTTCATACATCCTCACCTTCACCATCACCAACCTCTTCTTCTGCGATGTCAGGATTTAATCCAAACAACCCTTCAACTCCCCCGGGATTGATTCGACCTCCTATGGATGCGAATAACTCACCACCACCGCCTGTCGTAGCGCCACAGCGAATCGCGCTCCAGGATCGTTTCTATCCCACCCGCTCTGCACTTCCCACCTGTCTTTCCCTTCGACCGGCCAGTGGGGATAATTTTGAAATTAAGCCTCACTTCATTAACATGCTTCCGAAATTTCATGGGCTTGAATCTGAAGATGCCTATATCTTCATCAACAAGTTTCAAAATGTTTGTGCCATGATGAAAACCACCCAGCTGTCGGACGATGCTATACGGCACGGGTCATTCCATTCACTTTGTGCGATCTTGCTGAAAAGTGGCTGTATAGCACTGCTTCCCACTCCATAACCAATTGGGACGAGTTTGTGAATGCTTTTCTCAAGAAATTCTATCCGAATCATAAAACCGCGAGGATCCGTAATGAAATCAACCATTTCTCCTAGCTTCCTACTAAACCCTTCTGGAAGTGCTTTGACCGATATAAAGACCTTCTTGTTCAGTGCCCTCACCATGGTATTGAGAAATGGCAACTTTGCCAAACCTTATACGAGGGCCTGAACCCAGCAACCAAGCAGTTGTTGGAAACCATTTGTCAGGGCCACTTCCTATCGAAATCTGGCGAGGAAGCGTGGCAATTCTTCGACGACCTTGCGGAACAAACGCTTCAATGGGAGAGCACCAGACCAACTTCTTCTTCTTCCTCCTCCACTTCTACTGGTCATTCTAGGGTAGGCATTCACCAACTCGATGTCTCTATTGCGATGAAAGCTGAAATGGCTGCAATAACGAGAAAACTCGAAGCGATAGAGAGAAAATTTTCATCTCCTGCTCCTGCCCCTGCCCCTATTCTTCCCCTTCGTACCATTTGTGCTTGTTGCTCCGATCCTTCTCACTTAACCGAAGAGTGTCCTTACAATCCACCATCTCAAGGAAAAGATCAGGTTAATGCTGCATTTCAGCAAAGACCGAGAAATGATCCATACTCTTCCACCTACAATCCCGGTTGGAGGAACCACCCCAATTTCGCCTAGAATCAGAATCAGCATCAATTCCAAGGCAACAATTTCCAGAGGCCCCCTCCTCCGCAACAACAAGCACAACACCAAACTCAACATCAATTTCAGCAGCCCTTCCAACCCCAACCTTTTCAAAATCAGACGAACAACTTTGCACCCAACAATTCTTTTCCACAAAACAACTTTGTTCCATCAAACGACGATAAGGTTTCCTCGCTAGAACGAATTCTGGAGGCGTTCGTTAAATAATCGACACAATCCACCGCAAACTTCCAGTCATCTATTTAGTCTTTGGTGCAACACACTGCTGCACACGGGCAAAGCATCATCACCATCGAAGCCCAGATTGCACAGCTGAATGCGGCGTTAAGCGAGCGAGAAAAGGGGAAGCTTCCATCTCAACCACTCCCAAATCCCGGTCACTCACATAATGTACATGTTGCTCTTGAACAACAAAACCATAATGTGTGTGCCGTGACTACATTGAGATTGGGAAGGATGCTGCAAAACAATATTGGCACACGGATCGACGATGACACCCCGGCCGCTTCTTCTTCTTCTTCTCCTTCCTCATCTTCTAAGCCTATTCTTCATTCTTCAAAAGGATCTTCTTCTTCTTCTGCTGCTCTGAACGGACCCACTTCTCACTCCACAAAAACACCAGCTCTGGGATCCGTTCCAACTCCACAATCTCCTCCACAAGCATTGGACTCAACCAATTTTAAAAACGTTCCATTTCCAAACCGGTTGAGGTTCAATAAACAAAATCCACAAATGGAGAAGATTCTGGAGTTTTTTAAGCAGGTTAACATCAACATTCCCCTTTTAGATGCTGTCCAACAAGTCCTTTCCTACGCGAAAATCTTAAAGGACTTGTGCACGAAAAAGAGTAAATCTCAGGTACCCAAGAAAGTTTTCTTGGCTAGTGCTGTGAGTGATGCTCTTACCCAATCTTTACCTCAAAAACGGAAGGACCCTGGCTGTCCTACGATTTCTATTACCATTGGGGATAAGAACATCAACCGCGCACTATTAGATCTTGGTGCCAGTGTTAACCTGCTTCCGTACTCAGTATATGAGCAACTAGGTGTAGGAGAGCTGAAACCCACACACTGCACTCTCCAAATGGCCGACCGATCGATCACCCATCCTAAGGGTGAGCTAGAGGATGTGTTAATCAAGGTTGGGGACTTCATATTCACCGTTAACTTCATTGTATTAGACACACAGCCTGTAGGTAACCCCCGGAATCAAATTCCGGTGATACTCGGTCGCCCATTCCTTGCAACCTCAAATGCTGTGATCAATTGTCGAAATGGTACGATGAACCTATCTTTTGGAAATATGACAATTGAACTTAACATTTTTAGGTTGGGGAATCAGCCCTCCGAACCTAATGCTCATATACTAGACGTTTGCTCAATCCAGGAGATCACCCCGGAAGAGTGTGAATTCGAGGAGTTTTTGTTCGATCACGACAACCTTAACGCCACTAGTGCGTTTCTCTTCGAACCTGCTGTTGTTTCTGCATCCGACAATGACTACGAGTGTTTCACTTTCTCGAACGTTCTTAGCCACTCACCACCCGAGTTTGAATCCTTCGAATTTCCGGATGAGTTACCTGAACCATCCAACTCGGTCGTTTACACTCGTTTTGAACCTTTGCTGGAATCCTTTGAGTTCGAGACCTTTTCACCAATCTTGCCTTCAATCGTTTCACCTCCAACGCTCGAACTCAAGCCTTTGTCGTCTCACCTTAAGTACGCTTACTTGGGTGAGAACGAGACCCTCCCAGTTATCATCTCGGCTTCTCTAGCTCCAGAGCAAGAGAAATCCCTTCTTGCGGTCTTGCACAGCAATAGGCATGCTTTTGGCTGGTCTATGGCGGACATCAAGGGGATTAGTCCCCTGATCGTTGAACATCACATTCATCTGATGGATGATACCAAACCAGCCAGGGATCCACAAAGGAGACTCAACCCAGTCATGAAGGAGGCTGTAAAAAAGGAAATCGTAAAGTGTCTGGATAGTAGTATCATTTACCCTATCTCTGATAGGCAGTGGGTGAGCCTCATTCACGTTGTCCCCAAGAAATCAGGCATAACGGTCATAACCAACGAGGCGAATGAGTTAATCCCTACTCGCACCCAGACTGGGTGGCGAGTATGCATCGATTACAGAAAACTCAACGCCGCAACGCGGAAGGACCACTTTCCGCTACCTTTCATTGACCAGAAGCTTGAACGATTGGCCGGACACGAGTACTACTGCTTTCTTGATGGCTACTCCGGCTATAATCAGATTCTCATCGCCGAAAAAGACCAGGACAAGACCACATTCACTTGTCCTTTCGGCACGTTTGCATATCGTCGCATGCCCTTTGGGTTATGCAATGCACCCGCTACCTTCCAGCGGTGTTTGATGGGAATCTTCTCAGACATGGTGGAAAAATTCTTGGAGATCTTCATGGTCGATTTCTCCATCTTCGGCGATTCCTTTAATGAGTGTTTGCTGCATCTCGACGCTGTCCTTACCCGATGTAAGGAAAAGAACCTCACTTTGAATTGGGAGAAGTGCCACTTCATGGTGCGCGAAGGTATTGTCTTAGGACATATCATTTCGCAAAATGGCATAGAGGTTGACAAAGCGAAGATTGAGGTCATTTCCAATCTCCCTCCTCCCAGATGCGTCAGAGACATCCGAGCCTTCCTTGGCCATGCCGGTTTCTATAGACGGTTCATCAAGGACTTTAGCAAGATTGCTAGGCCCTTGAGTCTTTTGCTGGCTAAGGACACGCCATTCGACTTCAACTCGAGCTGTGTGACTGTGTTCGAGTCATTAAAAAGCTCACTCACTTCTGCTCCCGTTCTTTCTTCTCCTGACTGGACGCACCCATTTGAGATTATGTGCGATGCATCCGACTTTGCCATTGGTGTTATCCTTGGACAACACATCAACAAGATGCCGCACGTAATCTATTATGCTAGTCGAACCCTGAACGACGCCCAACTTAATTATACAACAACTGAGAAGGAATTCTTGGCTGTTGTATTTGCTTTAGAAAAGTTCAGGCCCTACCTCATCGGCTCTCTAGTCATTGTCTACACAGACCATTCTGCTCTGTGCCATCTTTTTACGAAGAAAGATGGAAAATCTCGGCTGATACGTTGGATCCTCTTGCTTCAAGAGTTTGACCTTGTCATCAAGGACAAAAGAGGATGTGAAAATGTAGTCGCCGACCATCTCTCACGACTTCCTTCTTCGTCATCGCTTCAAATTCCGATCAACGACGTTTTTCCGGATGAACAGCTCTTGGCAGTATCTTGCGAACCCTGGTTCGCAGATATTGTGAACTATTTGGCCACAGGATTACTACCGACTGAATGGTCAAGTCAGGACAGACTTCGATTCTTATCCCAAGTAAAACACTTTTACTGGGACGAACCCTATCTGTTCAAGTACTGTCCCGACCAGATTATTCATCGGTGTGTCCCTGACGATGAATTCAAGAGTGTGCTGTCATTTTGCTACGATCAAGCATGTGGCGGGCATTTTGGCCCCAGAAAGACAGCTGAGAAGATCTTGCAGTGTGGTTTCTACTGGCCACAACTCTTCAAAGACGCTCATGACTACTGCAAGACTTGCTCCTGGTGCCAACACTTGGGCCGGATATCCAGGAGGAACGAGATGCCGCTCCAATCAATCTTTGTTGTGGAGATTTTCTACGTTTGGGGGATAGATTTCATGGGGCCGTTTCCCAGCTCTTTTAGGAACTTGTACATCCTTCTCGCTGTTGATTACGTCTCTAAGTGGGTCGAGGCTGTGCCCAGCCGGACTAACGACAACAAGGTTGTCGTTAGGTTTCTTAAAGAAAACATTTTCTCCCGGTTTGGGCACCCCCGAGCGATCATTAGCGACAATGGAACTCATTTCTGCAATAAGACTTTCGAGGCCTTGATGCGGAAATATTCCATTAATCATAAGCTATCTACGCCCTACCACCTCCAAACCTGTGGGCAAGCCGAAGTTTCAAATCGGCAAATCAAGCAGATACTGGAGAAGACGGTTTCCAAGAACCGTAAGGATTGGTCGTTGAAACTCACTGATGCCCTTTGGGCATTTCGAATTGTTTATAAGACCGATCTTGGCATGTCTCCCTATTGGCTTGTGTACGGAAAGGCTTGCCATCTCCCTGTGGAAATAGAGCATCGTGCATTTTGGGCGATAAAAGAGCTGAATCTGTCTCTCGAAGATGCGGGCAGCCATCGGAAGCTGCAGTTGAACGAACTGAGCGAGCTTAGGGATGAGGCTTACGAAAACGCGGTTGTCGTTAAGAACCGAACGAAGGTGTTTCACGATAAACACCTTTTGCGCAAAACATTCGTACCTGGTCAACAGGTACTACTTTACGACACCCGGCTACATTTCCATCCAGGTAAGTTCAGATCTCGCTGGAAAGGGCCATACTTTGTGCGGAATGTGTATCCGCATGGAGCTGTGGATTTGGAGAATCCAAAGGACGGTTCATTTTTCAAAGTAAACGGACACCGACTTAAACCGTACCTTAGCGCCGAACCAACAGAGGAGCTCCTAGTCTTACAGGAGCCGGTTTACCCTGCATAATTTTCCTCTGCCTACCACCAAACTTTGGTTATCCAGCCAAGAACAGTGGACACTGTTCCAAATAAGTTTGGGGGTATGTATATACCTTTTTGTATATATTTGTGGATATTCTTTTCCATTTTTACTATTCTTCTTTTCAGTAAAAACAAAAACAAAAGAATGTGTATATCTAACCGACAATTTTGACCCTTCAATGATCTCTTCATGCAATGATAGTAAGGACACTGTCCAGTTTAAGTTTAGGGATACGCTCGGTACGCATTTCTAACCTTCGCATTCATATGCATATTTTGCATCTGCATACTAAAATCCATAAAATCCATAAAAATCAGAAAATTTTCTAAAAACATAAAAACTTTTCTGTCAAGTTAGCTAGTGGGAGAACTCAGATTCAACATTTCGATGGTTTTGTTTGATAAGATAAGAATAACTAAATCTTATTTTTAGATTTTGAAAACCTGAAATATAACTCTCCTTTGAAGTTAACTATAGCTGATATACGTCTTTACATCACACTACACGTGTCGTGAGTTTTGGAAATTAGATGACAAGTCTATTATGTCTAAAAACTTTTAATGGATAAATGATTTTCTGAGGATCAAATAGGTTTGTTCTGAAATAAGTAATATCAAGAATAGTTTATGAAGTGAAGCGAATATGAAGGAATGTTATTGATGCCTTAATTGGAACTAATTCTGAAAAATAACCCATCTGAACCTTGATTGGAATGATTACACACCTAACCAACCAAAAACGTCTTTTATCCAAAAAAAATAACTGAACTGCCGTTTATATCTCCGTTCGCATTGAATCATCATGATTTTCACGCTAAATTGTCTTTTGTTTTTGGGCCTAGGTAACTTGAGTAATTAAGTCCGCTGGGGTGTCTCTACACCTAATGCCCTAAAGCCAACTGGTTTGGGTGCATTGGCCCAAAGCTCGTTAAGAAGTCTAGAAAGTCCAGATTAAAACAAAGTCAAGCAAGTGTTCTCTCCGAGTTAAAATTCCTAACGGTTCTTTGTGTGAGAATAATCTTGACAAAAGACAGGTTTTTATAAAAATATTTCTAGCGGAGATATGAAGGTTTTATTCTATGATAAAGACTATTGCACGTTCACATAGGTGTGTATGAAATGAAAACAAGAAAAAGGTGGTGTGAAAAATAAGACCTAGTTTCCTGTTAAGGAAGATAGAAATTCTGAAATTGAAACCTTACTGGAAAACGAAACTTGAAAAATACTTAACTCCTTATAAAACTTATGTGATCCTTTTAAAAATTTTATCTGGGCTTTATTTTGTGACATGATGATTTTAATCGATCCTTCTGGAACTTAACGACACTATTTGCACTGCACGTAAAGACATATAAAATCTTAAGTTAAATAAGAAGCGAGGTGTGAAAAATAAAGGTTCGATAGTCTAGACTTAGGATAATAAAATTGTTATTTTCTGAAACAAACCTTAGGGTTTGAATCATAGTTATTTTCCAAAACTAGCTTGACCGGATTTTGTGGGTAGTATCCGCTGAAAACCCTCAGGAGACAACACTCCTACTACTAGGGACACCTAGAGGTTTAAACGGCTTGTTGTACATGCTCAGTGCAATCGCGTTCCCTGCGAAAGTGAGGTTAGGAATTTTTTTTAATAAATTGGCTTTGCCCGGGACAAGCAAATGATAATTTTGGGGGTATTTGTTCATATCAGATTTTTGCATTTTTATACCGCTCAATTTTTATCACATTGCTTATCGGTAGATAATCTTGAGCCGTGTTTGCTAGTTAATTGCAGGATACAGGTTCTTTGCTCTAAACAGTGAAATTCATGGAAAAGCACGACAAATTCCGGATTACTGCCAACCACAGTTAAAACACGGGTCTCCGCTCTCTATCCGTATATTGCCGCACACCAGTTTAAGGGACAAAATGGCAAATCGATGTCATTTTCATGCACAAAGCTCAATGTCATACAAGATCCAACATATCTACACGGAGCTCAAGGAAATCATGGCAAAAGATCCACATCACATCACCTTTTGATCTACTGAAATTCTGGAAGAAATGTGAAGAGCTTCTGAGAAACAACATATACCACACTGAAGAGTACTGCAAACCAGGGAAAATCACCAAAATTGAAGGGCCAACCCATCTTTATGGCCGCGGATCCACGGCATAAGTTCTCTTAGGCCGCGGATCCGCGGCCTTATTAACTCGTCATATCCTGAGGTTTTAAGGGCAGATTGGTAATTTTATGTGGGGACAGATTGTTGCCCTAGGTTTTCAGTTTCCTGCCTATAAATAGCCCAGAACAATGCCAAGTGAAGGGTGCTTATTCTTGTGTAAAATTTAGGATATGTTTTGTATTTCTTCTTCCTCTTTATCATCTTTTCTCCATTAAAACTTTGAAGTGAGCTTTTTATGTGTGAAAGATGAATAAAAGAGTTCTTTTTGTTACCATGCTTGTTGATCAGTCGAAAATATTACATTTTTAACACGGCAATTTCCCTATCTTTTGCATTCATCTAGAAGTGTTTGGTATTCATATTGCACATATTAGCAAAACATCCCTGAAATACCAGATTAAATGTGTTATACTCTAAAACCTGCATTTTAAGGGAAATTGACTGTTTATCATGGCATCGCATCATTCTTGTAGCGCAACACTTGTTTCGAAATCTGTGCAGGAAATTCCAGAAACTGAGCCAAAATTGTGAAACAGTGCTGATAAAATACGCCAACTCAAAGGCTAGTGATCTGGCAGTGATCAAGGACTAATTATGAGATTCAGCACATCAGAGAATAGCCCAAATATTATAAGAAGAATTACCAGAAAATATGATGCACTGGGCCTCTTATTGGACCGCGGATCCGCGGCCAATAGCCCGTTCCCGCCGCGGATCCGCGGCTTTCTGATGTCATCATTCCTTCAGTTTTCTGCACGTGCCTATTTGTAACGGTACAAGCTTCCAGAAGATTCCAGATTCACCACGTGGCTTCATCTAGAAGGCTCAGCCTAACAACCTGGTTCTAAAAGCCTCCCCCCAACTAACTTCTTCTAGAAGCCTCCTTATAACAACCTTCTTCTAGAAAGCTCTCTCCAACAACTTTCTTCTAGAAGCCTCCTTATAACAACCTTCTTCTAGAAGCCTCATTGTAACAACCTCATTCTAGAATATTCCCTCCAACAAACTTCCTCTAGAAGATTCTTTCTAACAACCTCATTTTGGAGGGAAAATTCAAATTGAAATGAGGTAGTTCATTTTGGAGGGAAAAGTTGTTCATTTTGGAGGGAAATTTGAAATTTGAATTCTAGATCTAGGGTTATGAAAGCTTATAAAAGGGAGCCTAGATCTAAGGTTAAGGGTTGTTGAAGAAATCCTTCATCTTCCACCCACAAGTTGAGTGACACGACTTGTGCTTCAAAACCCTAACCCTAATTCCACTTCCAAAACCTAGATCAAGAATTCCGAGTACCTCATCAAGCAAGAAGCCGAGATCCTTTAGAAGCGAAGCCGGACTTCATCGGAGCATGTGATCCATGCCGATCCGCGACTCAAGGAGCCGATGCAACGCTAGATTCGACGATCTTGTTCCCTTCTCAAATTCTTGTAGTTCTTTGAGCAAAGTGTAACAAATTGTTGAATAAATAAAGGTGAGATTCTTTTAACTTGCTTATCTTTCAATTCAAGCATTATGATTCGATCTCAATTTGCGATTGTGGTTCTTGTTGTAATGTTTGAGTAAAACTTCGCTCGTAAAGGAGTCGAGACGATCGATAGAATGATGATGATTTAGATTCTTTCACAATTCTTAAATCCTATAACGTTTGTAAATTCTTATGAATCGAATGATCGATGACCTAGTTTCGAGACAATGATTTCTTGATTGTGTTCGCTCGAAACTAGAGATCAACGATCGATCATTAGATTTACTTGAAGCTAGTTTGTGAATGATATTCATCGAAAGGACAAAGGATAAGATGAGGAAACCATAGATTCTTCGCAAGATCCTTAACCTCGATAAATCGTCATCGATCTAGTATCAATTTGTTAATGGATAAGAATATGAAATCATTAGATCTCATCACATCTATAGATCCGATCTACTCCTACGAGCCACACTTCGAATCTTGATTGTTGGTTTGGAAAAACATCAAATTCTCATTTCTTTATTTTTAAGGTTTTCTTAGATCTAGATTTTTCAAATTCTTGAAATTCAATCACAAGTCATGAATTGTTTGTTTTCTTTTCTTTAAAGTTAACGATTATACTTTCCCTGTGGACGATCCGCACTTACCAACGCGCTACATTCTACACCGTTATTGATTGCGGTCAAAATATTTTTGGTTGTATTTCTATACAATTTTCTAATAATCCAACTACACACCGGAAAACGTATCAATCAAATGGCGTCGTTGCCGGGGATTGAACCCGGGTCACCCGCGTGACAGGCGGGAATACTCACCACTATACTCCTACGAGCCACACTTCGAATCTTGTAGCCCTAATCCAAAATCCAAGCCAAATTCAAGATCCCGAGTACCATTCAAGCAAGAAGCCTTCAACCTTTTAGGAGCGGAGCCGATCTTCAATCGAGCAAGTGATCCAAGCCGATCCGCGACTCAAGGAGACGAGCGAAGCCAAATCGACGATCGAGTTCTTCCTCTTATAGTTCTTGAGCGATTTGTAACGGAATTGTTGATAAATAAAAGGTGAAATTCTTTAATCTTGCTTTCTTTAAATTCTTGCATCATGATTAGATCTCAATTTGTGATTGTGGTTCTTGTTGTGATGTTTGAGTAAAACTCCGCTCGTAAAGGAGTCGAGACGATCAATAGAATGATGATGTAACAAATCTTAAAACGATTCTTAAGTCCTACGAGTTTTGTAAACCCTAGCAAATTGAAGAATCGACGACCTAGTTTCGTTGCGATTCTTTCTTGATTGTGATCGCTCGAAATTAGGGATCCACGATCGATTCTTGAATTTACTAGAGACTAGAATATGAATGATATCGACGAAGGAACAAGGGATAAATGATGAACCCTAGTTTCACAAGAAATCCCTAATTCTCGTCGATCATCATCGATCTAGTATCTATTCGTCGATGGATAAGAATACGTAATCGCTAGATTTCATCACATCTATAGATCCGATCGATTCCTACGAGCCTCACTTCGATTCTTGATATTTGGATTGGAAATCATCAATTGACACTTCTTGATTTTAATGTTTTCTTGTTATAAGATCTAGATTTTTCTAATTCTTGAACTTCATTTTATAAATCATGAATTGTTGTTTCTTTTCTTTTCTTTAAATTTTCGACTCATCTAAATCGAAACACGAACGATTACACTTTCCCTGTGGACGATCCGCACTTACTAACGCGCTACATTCGACACTTTTATTGATCACAGTCAAAATATTTTTGGTTGTGATTTCTATACATTTTTCTAAAACTACACAATCCGAAATCGCATTCAATCAAATGGCGTCGTTGCCGGGGATAGTGCGCTAAGTGTTCGTATTTTGAAATTTGAGTTGAAAAGTTTATTCCATCTATATTTTTTTAGATCTAAATTCGCACAAATCCTAAACGTGTTGTTGTGATTTGTTGCGAGGAAATCTGGAATTTGTGGAGATGTGGAAAAAATTTTCAGAGCATTCCAGAGAGCTGTATATGTGAACAGGAGCCTGTTGTGAAATTTTTGTGCAGTGAAGAGGATAAACCGCGGCGGATCCGCGGCATTAGGCGCTTATTGCGGCTAAACCGCGGCGCTATAGTAAAAAATTTCTCAGGTGACTCCTATGCTTTCTTATCTTCTCCCTCATCTGCTCCAATTAACAATTTGCTGCGGTTTCTTTACAAATAAATCGCAGTGCCGCAAAAAGCAAAATAAATTGTGCGTGTTTTTGATTTTTGGTTGTTTGCATATTAATACGGAATTTAAGGGGCACGGCCAAATCCAGATTAGGTGGGGAGTTCATTACCCTTCCTAAGCCCCAAAAATCACAAACTTGCATCCGCATTTACCCTCATTAACTAAAAGAAATCTAGAGATGACTCTAAGGAACGTCGCGCTCACTTAGGACAGAAGAAGGCCGTGGGTAATTCATGGCTTATCCGCGTTTCTTTTATGGTGTCTAAGGCTAGTGGTTACTTAATTATGCCCACTACTTACGTAGTGGAGAACCTCCCACTTACCTGGCCATAGGAGAGACAAAGAGGCAGTGGAGGATTGATCCCGCGACTTGTCTTTTGGCAGTTAGGAGCGGTCTAGAGCTTTGACCTAGGTGACCCCTAGAATTAGGGTTTTGCTTGTTGCATTTGTTGTGATCACATCATTTTTTCAGAAATCCGTATCATTTTTCAAAACAAACACCAATCACATTCATTCTTTCCCCTGATTATAAGTTACGCAGCCACTTGTACTAACCCTTTTTAGTACAAGATAGGCTGGACACGGGATTCTAGTGCCCGTTTAGTCCGTGTTTCCCCCATCGGCCCTAAAGTCGGTATTTCTACATTTACCTTTTCTTTACCTACCACCACACCCACATCGATGGATCCGTCTCCATCGAACTTCTTTACCACTACTCTGCCGCCGTCCGTTGGTGCGCAGAATCCACCCCGCATCTCTCTCCAAGAGAGGTGCTATCCTACACGAGGTCCTCTTTCGACCTGTCTCTCCATTCCACCAGCCAACGGGGAAAATTTTCAAATAAAACCCCAATACATCAACTTTCTACCCAAATATCACGGTCTCGAGACTGAAGACGCATATGCCTTTATCACCAAATTTTAAAATGTATGCGCAATGATGGGTACCTCACAGCTTTCTATGGATGCTATGCGTCTACGTCTTCTCCCATTTACCTTGTGCGATATAGCCGAGAAGTGGCTTTACAACACAACCGCACATTCCATTTCAAATTGAGAAGAATTCGTAAGAGCATTCCTTAAGAAATTCTACCCACATCATAAGACAGCTCGAGTCCGTAGCGAAATAAATCAATTCACCCAGCTTCCAAATGAACCATTTTCAAAATGTCTTGAACGCTTCAAGGATCTTTTAGTCCAATGTCCACATCACGGAATCCCTAGATGGGAACTGTGCAGAATCATTTATGAGGGCATTAATCCTTACACAAGACAGACCATTGAATCCATGTGTCAAGACAACTTCATGACCAAAGATGATGGGGAAGCCTGGAAATTCCTAGAAGATTTCGCTGAAAAATCTTTAAAGTGGGAGGGTGTGAGTCAATCGTCTAGGGATGGCAATGATATTTCCATAGGAGATAGAGCTGACATTTCATCTATACAAAAGAAACTCGAGAATATGGAAAATAAATTTTTAGCCGCCGCCCTAAATCAAATGTCACTCTCCAAAACTGTATGTGGATGTTGTTCTGATCCTTCTCATTTGAAGGAAGAATGTCCACGAAATTCTCCATTTCAAGGTCATGAGCATATCAATTCTGCTTTCCAACAATGACCTAGGAACGATCCATTTTCTTCCACATATAATCAAGGTTGGAGGAATCACCCTAACTTTGCTTGGAACCAATCACAATCTCAAGACATGGTTCCAACCCAAAACAATTTCCAAATGGTCCCTCCACCACAACAGCAACCACCACTTCCATTGAGTCAGCACCCCTTCCAATCACAAAATTTCCAAAATCCGGCCAACACTTTTGCACCACATGAAAACTCTTTGCAATTGACCGGTACAGATAATACCTCTGCACTAGCACAAACCTTGGATACTTTCATGAAACAATCCATCCATGGGACGACAAGTTTGCAATCTTCCGTCGAGAATGTGATGAAGATCATTGTCTCTCAAAATGAGAATATCAAATCAATGGAAGCACAAATTGCACAACTAAAAGCCGAAATGAGTGCATGAGAGAAAGGGAAACTTCCAGCTCAACCTTTACCCAATCCTGGCTATTCACATCTTGTGAATGCAATCACGTTGAGATCTGGAAGAGTGCTTAACAATCACGTTGAGGAAGAGATTGATGACACTGAAAAATCTATCAATGATACCCCGGCTGAGACCTTTCCTTCCACTTCTACATCTAATTCTGACCCCAATTCTTCTACCCCACCACCTTCTTGCGAGCCTATTCTCCATTTCCCTCAAGGCTCGCCACCTCAGCCCATTTCTTCTAGTTATCCACTGACAATCCCCACCTCTATTCTGGGATCGGGTCCACACACACTTCCTTCTCCTATGATGGACCCAGCACTTATTGCTAAAGCACCTTATCCTAATCGGTTAAGGGCTAACAAATCGAGTCCACATATGGAGAAGATTATGGATATGTTTAAGCAAGTTAACATCAACATCCCTATCCTAGATGCCATCCAACAAGTTCCGTCCTATGTGAAAACTCTTAAGAACTTGTGCACTAGGAAGATGAAGACTCAAGTGCCCAAGAAGATTTTCATGGCAAAGACTGTAGACACGGCTTTCCCCCAACAAGTACCACGGAAACGTAAGGAGCCTGGCTGTCCTACTATTTCTATTTCTACTGGGGAAAAACACATCAACCGTGCTCTACTAGACCTTGGCGCAAGTGTTAACCTGCTTCCTTTCTCGGTATACGAGCAGTTAGGGATCGGAAAGTTGAAACCAGCCCATTGCACTCTCCAGATGGCTTACCGATCAATCACCAAACCTAGGGGTGAACTGGAGGATGTGATAATAAAAATCGGGGAATTTGTATTCCCTGTGGATTTTATTGTAATTGATACACAGCCTGTAGCGAACCCACGGAATCAAATTCCGGTGATTTTAGGTCGCCCCTTTTTGGCCACTTCCAATGCTATCATCAACTGTAGAAATGGTTCTATGACCCTATCCTTCGGGAATAGGTCAATTGAGCTGAACATTTACAAGTTGGGAAGTGTACCCTCCGAACCTACTGCTCAGGTCTGTTCTGTCGACTTAATGGATGTCGACAGCAGCGAATTTGACGATCCTCATGATACTGATCTAGACTCTTTTCATACGTTGTTGTTTGACCCAACTATGTATCATACACATACGGACTCTTCCACCGAGTTGTCTGGGTCAACAACTAACACTGATTATGAACTGTTTTTAGAATCTGAAGATCACCCCGCACTGTGTGATGACATTATTCATCGGGGTATTGATGGAACTTTTGAGGAGATCTTCGCTGATGAACTCGCATTTTTGAATGACACGGGTGTTGAGATGAATCATCTCCCAATCATTGAAATTGAACCTCTACCCCTTCTTCTGAACTATAAAAAGAATGCGAGCAATCCATCACATTCACTGCATCGTCTCTCCAAAACGAGACGCACACACATTCTATTCCACCACTTAACCTTTCCCCACTTCTTCTTCCACCAACCCGAGCACTGCATTGATAAAATTTTCGAATGGTTGGTGTTAACCTTCGGCCTTTGCAAAGCTTGGCATCGACGAATGATTTTTGACCCCCTCATATGATTTTCAAAAGATTAACATTGCATAACTCAAGTTTGGGCGGGCATTTTTTTCTGGCTCTTGAAAAGAAAATTTTTACAAAATTTTGAGCCAAAAATAAGTTTAGGGGAGGTTCTTCACTTAAATATTTTGCCCCCATTAATAAATTTCCTCCCAAGCTTACAGGTTTTTCGAGATTTAGCAGATGACAATAGGGATGGCACTGTTGAAAACAAGTTTGGGGGAGGTTTGTGCTTATTTTCGCATCATTTGCATCATATTTTGCATAAGCACAAATTATTTTTGCAAAACCTATAAAAAAATTTCAAAAATAATTCAAAATTATAAAAATATTTTGTACATAAATAAGATAATAAAAGATTAGATAGTGAAAAATTACATCCATGATATTAGAAAAATTTAAGAAAACCAAGAAAATTAGAAGTTTTCTTATACGAACTAGTAATAAGTAGTTATGAGCCGTTGTCCCAAGGGTTAGTAAGATGAAGGAAGTCACTAATCTGAGGATAAAAATAAGTCTGAAAAATAGTTCCTATTCTGGAAGCCAAACATTTTGAACGTTGATACCCTACTATACGCACTTACACACGTCTTGAAACTCGGGATAGTAGAGGATACCTCGAAATGCTTTTGTCTAAAAGCCGATGTATGAAGGAAATAAAAAAAATGAATAAAATATAAAATGGTGAGAAAAATTAACACTGGTTTTGTTATCGCCAAGGCAGCAATAAAAAATATAGCGAGGGTGCCTCTTCACCTAGTGCCCTAAGGCCAACTGGTCTGGGAGTCACTGCTAAGCCTTAGGTGGTGCAAGACGAGGAAAAACACCAAATAAGCAAGCACATGAGTAATCGGTCGGTTAGTACCTCAAGAAGTATTAACGGTCGCTTGAAAGTGTGTAAGCAATCTCATCTAATATTCATTAATTAAAAAGTACCGAGGCAGATGGACAAGAGTATGATAGCTTGAATTGAATTCTCCGGGTGTAGGGATGTTTATTACACACACGTAGGGTTATATGATCGATATTTGGAAGAAAGATAGGAATGAAGAATAAGACGATGTTTTATTGAGGGAGGACGTGATTTCTGATATCTTTTAATGACTATTAAGATAGGGCTCATGACAACCGAAAAGCTAGCTTGGTTGGAAAACCTAATTTTCAAGGCTTTTCTTTTATAATTCTTATCTTTAAATGTAATATTCACGATCTTCCTTTTATTATTGGATTTTGTGGGTGCAATCCGCTTAAAACCCTCAGGAGACAACACTCCTTCTACTAGGGACACCTAGAGGTTTAAAGGCTTGTTGCACGTGCTCAGCGCAATCGTGTTGCCAATGAAAGTGTGCTAGTTAGTTTTTCTTTTTCTTTATTTTATCCTTCTCTTTTTAATAAAACAATTCGCTCGAGATGATCGAAAATAAGTTTGGAGGAATTTGATCAGTCGAAAATACTGCATTTTTAACACGGCAATTTCCCTATCTTTTGCATTCATCTAGAAGTGTTCGGTATTCATATTGGACATATTAGCAAAACATCCCTGAAATACCAGATTACATGTGTTATACTCTAAAACCGGCATTTTTAGGGAAATTGATTGTTTATCATGGCATCACATCATTCTTTTAGCGCAACACTTGTTTCGAAGTCTGTGCAGGAAATTCCAGAAACTGAGCCAAAATTGTGAAACAGTGCTGATAAAATACGCCAACTGAAAGGCTAGAGATCTGGCAGTGATCAAGGACTAATTACAAGATTCAGCACATCAGAGAATAGCCCAAATATTATAAGAAGAATTACCAGAAAATATGATGCACTGGGCCTCTTATTGGACTGCGGATCCGCGGCCAATAGCCCGTTCCCGCCGCGGATCCGCGGCTTGCTGATGTCATCATTCCTTCAGTTTTCTGCACGTGCCTATTTGTAACGATACAAGCTTCCAGAAGATTCCAGATTCTCCACGTGGCTTCATCTAGAAGGCTCGGCCTAACAACCTAGTTCTAGAAGCCTCCCTCCAACTAACTTCTTCTAGAAGCCTCCTTATAACAACCTTCTTCTAGAAGCCTCCTTGTAACAACCTCATTCTAGAATATTCCCTCCAACAAACTTCTTCTAAAATATTCTTTCTAACAACCTCATTTTGGAGGGAAAATTCAAATTCAAATGAGGTGGTTCATTTTGGAGGGAAAATTCAAATTCAAATGAGGTGGTTCATTTTGGAGGGAAAATTCAAATGAGGTGGTTCATTTTGGAGGGAAAAGTTGTTCATTTTGGAGGGAAATTTGAAATTTGAATTCTAGATCTAGGGTTATGAAAGCTTCTAAAAGGGAGCCTAGATCTAAGGTTAAGGGTTGTTCAAGAAATCCTTCATCTTCCACCCACAAGTTGAGTGACACGACTTGTGCTTCAAAACCCTAACCCTAATTCCACTTCCAAAACCTAGATCAAGAATTCCGAGGACCTCATCAAGCAAGAAGCCGAGATCCTTTAGAAGCGAAGACGGACTTCATCGGAGCATGTGATCCAAGCCGATACGCGACTCAAGGAGCCGATGCAACGCTAGATTCGACGATCTTGTTCCCTTCTAAAATTCTTGTAGTTCTTTGAGCAAAGTGTAACAAATTGTTGAATAAATAAAGGTGAGATTCTTTTAACTTGCTTATCTTTCAATTCAAGCATTATGATTCGATCTCAATTTGTGATTGTGGTTCTTGTTGTAATGTTTGAGTAAAACTCCGCTCGTAAAGGAGTCGAGACGATCGATAGAATGATGATGATTTAGATTCTTTCACAGTTCTTAAATCCTATAACGTTTGTAAATTCTTGTGAATCGAATGATCGATGACCTAGTTTAGAGACGATGCTTTCTTGATTGTATTCGCTCGAAACTAGAGATCAACGATCGATCATTAGATTTACTTGAAGCTAGTTTGTGAATGAGATTCATCGAAAGGACAAAGGATAAGATGAGGAAACCATAGCTTCTTCGCAAGATCCTTAACCTCGATAAATCGTCATCGATCTAGTATCAATTCGTTAATGGATAAGAATATGAAATCATTAGATCTCATCACATCTATAGATCTGATCTACTCCTACGAGCCACACTTCGAATCTTGATTGTTGGTTTGGAAAATCATCACATTCTCAATTCTTGATTTTTAATGTTTTCTTAGATCTAGATTTTTCTAATTCTTGAAATTCAATTACAAATCATGAATTGTTTGTTTTCTTTTCTTTAAAGTTTCGACTCATCTAATTCGAAACACGAACGATTACACTTTCCCTGTGGACGATCCACACTTACTAACGCGCTACATTCGACACAGTTATTGATTGCGGTCAAAATATTTTTGGTTGTGATTTCTATTCAATTTTCTAATAATCCAACTACACACCGGAAAACGTATCAATCACTTGTCTTGTTATGTTGTTAATGATAATTGCTTGTATTTTTCATTTGCTAATCTAGTTGTTGTTATTTGTTGTTTGTTTCTTTCTTATTCTCTTTTTCTTTATCCTTAACAACTATGATGCTTAAGCTTGATCCTTGCCAAGGTGAGGTCTCAAATAGCTAGTTGTAATCTTCTAACCTCCTTCTTTCTTCTTCCTCCTTTTGTTGTATTTTCTTTTTCTTATAATGGGTGAGTAGTTTTCTTACTTGTTAGGGTAGGATAAGGAAAGTTTGAGAGAAGGAAATCTCTCTAACTCTTTCCTTGCCCAACATCTTAATTCGGACTCCCGTTAATTGAACCACAATCGGCTCCCTACGACACCCTATCCTACATCATAGCGGTGATTCCTTAGTGAGACCGGTTGTGGTTGAATTAACCGGAGGTTAAGGCTAAGAGCTAAGAACGGACGGACAAGCACCAAAAGGAAGAACTTAAGCGTTGGAAAGCCTAGCTTACACTCGCAAGTTCCATCCTAGTCGTGCTAATCCCCGTTGTTGCCGATTACCGTAACACCGATATTAAGAGTGGCAACGAAAGAAGTGAGCGACTCCTAACTCAAACTAACCTAATCCTAACCCTAACAAGCTCTCTTTATATATCATTTTAGCACATAGTTAATCTCAAAACAAACCTGGACATTTGGACTTAACTCGTTAAAGCACATAGAAAAAGATTCCCATCTCCCTGCGGACGACAAGTACTCAACGGGCTAGCAACAAGTGAAACCGTCTTGATTGCGGTAATAAACTTGAACTCGCAAAAACTCTACCAATCAGTTTTCTAAAATCGTATTTTTTCGGAAGTTTTCGTTTTCGTATTGTCGTAACATCGTCTAGGCTTCTAGTTAGGCTCTGATACTATGAAGGTGTTTCTACAGCACCACTACTAGGTTTTGGTAGCATCACACATGCCATATTAAAAATTTATAGGGCGCTAAAGAAAACATTCTAAGGATCATACTAGAAAAGCTACGTTAACAAAACTTTTAACACCAACACAAGTAGTAAAAGGCTAGGGTTTGAGAATACAACCTTTGTAGCTCCCTACGCTAGACTCCTTGACCACTTGAGAGTTGAAAGAAGCTCGCTTGAGATCCTCTAGGTCCATAACGATCCACCCGGAGTCCTCTTTGTCCAAGCTAGATGCTTCACTAGATCAAGAGAAGAATTTGAAGCCAACACTCTAAACTAATGGGCAAGAGTAGTGTAGAATGGTGATGTGGTTTGTTTTCTTACTTCAAAACCCTAACTTGATCACTCTTTTGTTCACTACAGGACGCTAGAGAGTAAGAGAGTGAGGAGGAAGAAGATGGCAAGATGAAGAGCTCAAAGATAATGATAAAAATAAAGATAAGAATGAGTAAAGAAAATATATATATTTTCTCCTTCTCACTCTTAACTTTAGTTTATAAATATCTAGATATTTCATTTGGATGCATAATGGCCATGGAAATTAACTCAAGGTTAGTGGGTGAATAAAATAATCAAGCATGATAGAATTTCCATTTCCATTTTCTTTTATCCAAAAAGAAATATCAACATATTTATAAGTGTGTGAGTCTTATATTGCCACCATCCATTGTATCAACAACCATGATACAAGAGTGTATGCATGTATGTGTGCATGCACATCCATATGTGCATCAATGAGAATAAATGCATACATCCATGTATACAACAAAAGACAAGAAGGGTTTAAAGTGAAAAAGCTAACGGTCAATGATAAATCAACACTTGATTTAGCAAACCTGTCATATCACATATGACCTGACCAATAGCAAACAGCCCGATTAATATACGGTATCACATACGCGCATTTAATCGGGTCCCCGCGCATATCTCATATGCGCACCACATCGTTTTGCCTGGACTAGGTAACTCCATTGTGGGACTCTAAAACTCGTCAATACACCGGCAGTGGGAGATGATCATATCAAGCACCCCCAGGCCGCAAGAGGTCAGCTAAACGTAACGGCCGCCCGGGTATTGAGCGATCAGAAGAAAACAAGCGAACCTGTCACAACTCCCGTCGAGCCAACCACCAACACTACCGTACAGTCTGGTCTCTTCGTCAGATATGATGCATATCGAGTCTACGGATTGTAACGTCGACCCCAATAACACAATAAGTCATGACGATGAATGGTCTATAACAGATCGAGAGACTTCTGATAACACTTATCAGTAAATCCCAACAGCCCTGGCCAGGAACTTACTGATATAGCCAATCGTGCACAACACAACATCAACTCCCAATACCGGGAGAGACGAAACCCCTCCTATCGCTCATCGTCTTTGTGTGTCTCGGGACTGTACCCAAAAGCCACCTGTTTGCACGACTCAGTAGAGCCGTGGTAGGGTGGTAATCAAAGTACAAAGGGAGAACACACAAGACTCTATGACGATCTCGGGTCTACAGACTAACCTGTACCAGTGTCACCTGAGAACTGCAATCCAACGATAGATATAATACCATATAGGAGTTCTCTGCGAGTCCGTCCAGTGTACCCAATCTCCACTGAGCACCCGCATATGATCTCGATGTCAAACATCAATGGATGTGGGAACATCCATCACCCATCATATGGGTCTAGTATCATATACGCTGGTCTACTTTGGTATATCGATGCCCCGTCTCGATACACCTACGACTAGGGACATTTCAGGATATGCTAATAAAGTAAAGACGTCCCACTAGTATGATCTCCATCATAATCACAGTAGTCAAGCAAATATCCTCAGGGATTTATCATCATGTGTAAATGAATAAAAGCATGATCAAGTTAACATGTCAGATAAAGAAGAACCAGATAGCATACTATCATGTCGAGCAAGAATGTACACTGAATATATATATATATATACATATATATACATGTATAAATACATCCACTATCAAATAATGGCCTCTAGGGCATACATATATCCTACACTAAGAGTATCGCATATCGGGCCTAGGGGCGGTAATCGTCAGACCCGTAATAGCGCAATAAGTCATGTTGGAGTGTAGACCAAAACACCCTAAGAAAATACTGGAGTACCTACCATTAAACCCCACTTTCCTTGGCTAAGGACTTTGTGTAATGGCTTTCCAAACACAGCGCGATATCAACCCCCAATACCGGGAGAGACGAATCTTATCTAACCGCCACTGCCTCCAAGTGCTTCGGGACAGCACGCAACTGCTACCTGTTTGCATGACTTTTTTGAGCCGTGGTAAGATAGTAATCAAAGAACTGTGGGAATACACACGAGGCGAAGTAGCAGTGTCAAGTCGACGGACTAAGCTGTACTCATGTCACCTGGGAACTGTAAGTGCACGGCGGCGCCCCGGCCGTCAATCCGAGGCCAAAATGCGGAAACGATACTTTTACGAAACTTGTAAACCGGCACCACCACGCACTATACACCCGGATCTGGCCATTAACCTACTCCTAGCTAACTAGAGAAGGGGTAGAGAGATATACCGAGCGATCCGTGTCCTTCGGTCTTCTCGTCGTCGTCCCGATCTCCCCACGGAATCTCCGGTCTTCAACTCCTCGTCCGAAGGGCACCACATCGCCGGGTTCTTTTACGGACTCCCACCTCTGGACCGAGGCAACTCGGGCACGAAGTTGGAGAGTCGACGTGTCCAAGAATGCTGTAGGATAGTGTAGAACTATATGTCTCTATTGGGGTTGAAGTTGCCATGGTTTTTGGTGGAGGAATGAGATGCAAGTTTTTGGATGAACAAAGGGATTTTTGTGCAAACAAAATGAGAACCATCCCACACAAAAATTTAGACAGCCCCCTCATAAGGAATGGCCGGCCCCTTGTGGTGAAGGGAGAGAGGGAATAATACAAGAGAGAAAAAGGGTTATCATGATAAATAATGATCACTACTAAGTCTCCACTTCATCACCTAATCATATCCCAAAAGTCAAGCAATGATGATCAAAAGAAAGTCAAGGGATGGTGGAACCATCATGAAACCATCATGATGCAACTACTTGCAAAAACAACCCTCCAAATTGCTAATTTGCACATTTTCAAATAAGCCCCTCCACACCAATTTTCAGCCAAAGAAAGAAACAAAGGAAAATGGCCGAAACGGAAATCAAACTGGCAACTTCAGAAAACTGATCCCGTAATAAATTACAGGAAAACCCCGCGACTGTATATACATACACGCATTTGTATTCCGACCGAATACAAATGCAATGAGACAAAATCTACAATGTACAATACTAGGATCCGACTTAAACCAAAGCCCGCTAGTATTATCCGTCCGATCATGATCTGTACAATACCGCACGTATAAGATCGAACCCTGCCATATCTCCATACGGCCTCTACAACATTTCTCCCGAAACTTGAGAAAACGGTCTGTGGGGTACTCTAAAGATGTTAGTTGTATGTATGCCCTAGAGGCCAGTATTGTACAGATGATGTATATTATATTGGATGCTTGGACATATATAGAGAGGAATTTCTTGCTCGTCATGATAGTATGTTATCTGGTGGCTCTTTACTTTAACATGTATACTTGTCTCTTTATACTGTCTTACAGTTACATGTTGGTAAAGCCCTTAGGATGTGTACTTGACTACCTGGACTATGATGCGGATCATACTAGTGGGGACATGGTAGTCTATAAGTACATCCTTCAAGGTCCCTAGTCGAGTATCGAGACGGGGCATCGATATACCAGTGTAGACTAGCGTATATGCTTCTCGACCCATGAGATGGGCGATGGATGATCCCATATCCATTGGTGTTTGACAACAGAGATGGTATACGGGTGCTCAGTGGAGACTGGGTACACTGGACGGACTCGCCAAGAACTTCCAGATGGTATTATACCTCACGTCAGATGGCAGTTCTCTGGTGACACTTGTGCAGGTTAGTCTGTAGACCCGAGATCGTCATAGAGTCTTGTGTGATTCCCACTGTGTTTTGATTTCCACCTTACCACGTCCATGAGGGCGTGCAAAACGGTGGTTTTTGGGTACAGTCCCGAGTCGCATGGAGGCAATGAGCGATAGGAGGGGTTTCGTCTCTCCCGGTATTGGGGGTTGATGTTGCGCTGTGCTCGATTGGCCGTAACAGGAAAGTCCCTGGCCAAGGCTGATTAGAGATTTACTGGTAAGTGTTACCAGTAGTTTCTCGACCCGTTATGAGCCTCACATCGGCACGACTTATCGGTTATTGGGGTCTGACGTTTACCACCCCTAGACTTGAAATGCGACATATAAGACGAGGAGACCGGACTGTACGGGAAGTGTTGCCGGCAGGCTTTCACAGGAGTTGGAGGGGGCTTGCTTGATGATCTTCTGATCGCTCAATACCCGGATAGCCGTTACATCCAGCTAGTACCGCTGACGGCTTGTGGGTGCGTGATGTGATCATCACCTACTGTCGGCGTATTGACGAGTCTTTAGAGTCCCACACAGAGGTTTTACTGGCTTAGGCGAAACGAAATAGGAGCACGTATGTGATATGTGCGAGACCGAGAATAAATGCATGTATGTGATACCGTATTCTATTCTCGCGACTTTTTGTATCGGTCGGTCATATATGATATGACTGGGTTATCGAATCAAGTGTTGATTCGATAAGTCGATACGATGATTGTTAGCCGGTTATATGAGATATGACCGGATTATTAAGTCAAGTGTTGATTTAATAATTAAATGTATAATTGTATATTAGATATACTAATTTACATTTGCTAACACTTATTCACTTTAGGGGTTTTCTCACACTTGCACACTTGAATATATATATATATATGATATATATATTAAACGTGTTTTGTTTTGTATCATGGTTGATGATACACTAAACTTGGGTGTAAAAGAAACACACCATTCTATTTTTAAATGGTGGTTTACATTTATTTAAGGTAATTACAAATTAGTGGAATTTCTTTCATAAGCAAGAAGCTTGTGGTTGCTTTGAAAAAGTCCACTTGTTTTGTTTTACCTTAGATCTTTGTTTAACCTAACCATTTACACTTAGCTATGGTAAAGTCTCTACAAGGGTCAGTATATGATACTCTCTCACCATGGTTAGTAAACTCACTTAATCATTATCCTCATTTCTTTTCTTTTGTTCATCATCTTCTTCTTCATTTGAGCAAGAGAAAAGCTTGCTAGGGTTTGATCTAAAGTGAGAAAGAAAGTGAGAAACAAAATTCTAAAGAGAACCCAGTTCCTATTTCTCCATCCTCTACTAGTATAGCCCTCTAGTATAGGGTGTTTGCTTCACTAATTCTCAAGTTAGTGAAGTAGGATCTTGAGTCGGAATTCCCCCGACGTAGATCATCTTCGGCCTCGGAGACTTCAAGCAAGGTCGCATCCTTCACGTCGTGAAGCCATGCAAGAGCCCGGGAGAACCTTGATCGCAGCGATGGGA
Source organism: Agapanthus africanus (assembly GCA_030015575.1). Taxonomy (NCBI): domain Eukaryota; kingdom Viridiplantae; phylum Streptophyta; class Magnoliopsida; order Asparagales; family Amaryllidaceae; genus Agapanthus; species Agapanthus africanus. Next base: position 208,761,140 of record JASDDO010000031.1, on the reverse strand, counting down.
CTTCAAAAAGGAGCAAATGAAGTGGAGGACCGATCTACAAAGGTTGTATATCGTGTTCCCTGTAGTGTAAAGTTGTTTACTTGCTCATTAATTCGCCTAAACTCTAGTTAACGATCTTGCTTAGTGTTATTCGGCACATAAAAATTTTATTTTGGCATGGTCGATGCCTTGTAGAGCATCATTAGTGTGCCTAGTAACCCTACAGTGGTAGCAGAGCTTAGCTAGAGCCTTAGGCGAAGTGTAGACGATATTAGAAGTCCGATCGAACCCCGAAACCCTAAACGGAACCCTTCTTTGTACATTTTTTGAATTTGTGGATTTTTCTGAATTAAAAATACTCAAAAAATACAGCAGGGTTTTATAAGAATTACTGTCCAAAACATGGTCCTAAATCCATCAATGAGCCGCAGAACCTCGGCCGTACCCCACGTGGCGCGGCGGTTTCGCGGCCATACTGTTGCTTCGTTGACCAAGCTTTGCACAGTAACGTTTCTATTTGACTCCTGTGTTTTATGGGTAATTTTAATCTTTACTCAAGAGTTGAGTTTTCCGTAGTTTAAGAACGTTCGAAGTAGTGCAAGTAACGCGATGGACCCTCTAGAAGACAACAAACATTAACTCGATTATGTGACTGTCTTGAACTTCCCTTTGAACCGTAGGGTTTAGGGCAGTACGGCGTGCCACCTGTGAGGCGTTGGCTTGACCCTTCTACGGTTGGACCGTTGGTACTGTGGCATGAAGTGAATGTTTTTAAACTTATTTCATGTGTTGAGCTGTTTCGGGAAAACTTGGGTGTTTGATTGTTCGATCGAAAAGTTTAACATTTTCTATTTATCTAGAATGTGATACAATATTTGGAATCCACAAGTAGTTATGAGATAACTAATTTGGATGTTATAAACATAGCACTTTAGTCTCACTTGATCGGTTGCCACTGAATTTTGATGTGATCAAAAGTCCGTCGCAATCACGTAGCGTACGCGAATACTCGCCGGATAAACTTAATAGATAGCCACGCCCCATAGTCCCGACCAAGTGACTGTAGGAGAACCCCGTCGCCGACAGCATCCGTTCGGGTGCTCGCGGCAGCGGTGTTCTGCCTTGGTGCACTTCGTCGACGGTATCGGGGGTGCGGCCATCTACTAAAGTTTGCGACGAGCTTTCGATCAAAATGTCGGGAATCTTGTTGAATTGCCCGACTTGATATTGAAAAGAGTTTTCGATAATGAGACTAAAATGCGGGGTTTATAATTGGTTAGGCATGCGATGTCTAAAGAGTTTGCGGATTCCAACTGTTGTAGTTTTACACTTTCTTTTCTGCGACCGTAAGAGTAATATGTGATATCACTGGTTTCGTTGCTATATGTCAACGACAATTGGGATAAGCATATTTACTTACGTTGATGACATGTGATGTTATGTGTTGCTGGATATGTTATATTGGATCGTCGCATTTTGAATAGCCGGGGGTTTTTATGTGATATGAGAGTTTTTATTTTCATTCATGTAAAATAAAATGTATGTAATATTCTTTTATAGGGGAACTTCCGGGATGACGTTGATGTCACCTTTTGTATATTATTTACTTTTCCGCACTAGGATAGACCCAAGGAGGAGAGCACAAGTAACCGGGTTCTGGAGTCCAGAGGGAGACCAACTCGAGGAGTCGAGTCCGGGTCTCCTAACTCCAGAATTGGTAGGGTTGCTTGCCGCTCTCGTAGGGGTCTAGGGGTGTGGGTTTGGCTATTCCTCGCGACTGTGGAATCCGTGTCTTATAAAGGCTCAAAATAAAACACGGACGTCCTAGTATATCCAATGTTTCATATGTTTCTTCTGCTGCGATATCTGTGATGTGATAATTTGATGTTCTGTGATAAATACTGTATATAGTATATATGATATATTATATAGGCGTTACTTATGTTTTACACCCGTGCTAACCCTGCCCTGCTCTGCCGTTAGTTACCTAACCTAACGGTGCACGAGGGGACATCGAGGCGAATGCGGATAGCATAAGTGTACGTCGTATTTATCTGTGATGTTTAGGTGACTTAAATGATGGGAATTCATTAATGTGATTAATGAAAGAAAAGAAACATAAAAGATGTTGTAGAATCAAATTTTTCAAATAAAAAGGGTAGCTACAGTTTTTCTTTTCATAGCGGTATATATGATATACCTTGCACCTTATTCGATGAGGAAAGAGCCGAGATCCCTTCACCGGGAGTGACCTCTTTAGTAAAACTGGCAGATGCTACAACACTCGGTTTGCTTTTGATTGCTTTTGGAGTTTTGCTTTGCATAGTGATGTATATGATATATCTTGCACCTTATTCCATAAGGAAAGAGCCGAGATCCCTTCACCGGGAGTGACCTCTTTAGCAAAACTAATAAAAGCCTTAAAATCACTCCATTCCAAAATTCACATGTTTCTACGACGATATCAAGTTCATTACGCAATAGGTTTTCAGAAAAACCTGTCGTAGCCCTCCGTCATTTCAGATAAGAACTGTTTAGTATTCGTGCTGCGTTTGTTGGCCTTTATCAAGGCGTAGTGTGCGATAGCTATATGGTGCTTATCTGCTTATGCATATGATGCAGATTGTTTTGCGGTAGTCGTACGACCTTGTTGGCCTTTGTCAAGGGTCGTGCGGGTGGGTTTGATTCAATCAAGAAATAACGGGTTGAACTTGACTAACATCCTATGATTTGTTGGCCTTTGTCAAGGTCATAGGGGTTAGGGGCAAAATATTATCGGGAATTTCAAGTGTTGAGATTTGCAATGAGATTGCATACCTTCTATGAAATAGTTGGATCCCGATACCCACTGCGAGTAATTGTTACTCCCGGGAGAGTTTTACACAGGACAATTAGCCGATCAAGTAGGAGTCTAGAAAGGTGTCAACGGGGTTACGCCTCTGGGAAAACGAGGTTTACTTTAATTAGGTCCGTGCGAAAGCACGGGGAACCTCCCTCAAAGTACCGACCCTGGCCTGGCTGAAAGATCGGCGAAGTTGTAGGGTGTAATTAATCCCGGCTAGTCTTTCCTTTTAGGGTTTGAAGGAAGATTTGATAAAAACAGTGGGAGCCATCCTGATTAGATAAGATAATAACCAATCTGATCTTGCAAGAGCATACGCTAAAGTGTTTTTCTTTCTCTCTCTCTCCAGGTAGAGACCATATCATGCCTTAATCAAGATAATAATATGGATGTATTGACCGAACCCGCATGTTATACTGTGCTGGGGAACGTTGGTTCCGTTCTTTCTTATAAGAGTTATAAGACTGATCAGGATATAGGGGAATACCAGGATTCTCATGCCACCCGTACGAAGAAAGTACATGTTGATGCATTTTCTTCGGGTGTGTTCGTTACAGAGAACTGTTTCTCCATTTCCTCTACGTCCTGGGTATTAGATACCGGGTCAGGATCCCATATATGTAATCAGTTACATGGGCTTAGGAAAGGTAGAGAACTTGGAGAAGGTGATAAAGACATAAGGGTTGGAAATGGTGCAATTGTTGCAGCTAAAACCATCGGGGAATATCACTTTGTATTGCCAACTAGTAATACATTGATTCTGAACGAATGCTATTTCATGCCGAACCTGATATGCAACATTATATCGGTTTCTTTGTTGAGTAAAGAGGGATATAATTTTGTATTACAGGATAATGTTATGAACATTTTCCTAAACCAAAAGTTGGTTGGATCAGGCACGATGTGCAATGGCATTTATGTTCTAAATCAATCAACAGTTCTGAGTATAACAAACACAAACAAGAGGAAGAGTTCAGAAATGAACGAATCCTTCTTGTGGCATTGTAGACTGGGTCACATCAATGCGAAACGACTAGCTAAGTTGCATAAAGATGGATATTTGAATCCATTTGAATTTTCATCTTATGACACTTGCCAATCATGTCTCATAGGCAAGATGACCAAAACTCCGTTTACGGGACACGGAGAGAGAGTTACGGAACTCTTGGGACTGGTACATAGTGATGTATGCGGCCCCATGTATACACATGCCAGGAATGGTTCTGCGTACTTCATTACATTCACTGACGATCTCTCTTGATTCGGATATGTGTTCCTGATGAAACACAAATCAGAAGCTTTTGAGAAATTTAGAGAATATAAACAAGAAGTCGAGAACCAAACCGGGAAAAGTATTAAAATCCTTCGATCTGATCGAGGAGGTGAATACTTGAGCAATGAATTCCTGGACTTCCTAAAAGAGAATCGGATTCTCTCTTAGCTGACTCCTCCATATACACCACAGCACAACGGTGTATCTGAACGGAGGAACCGCACCCTATTAGATATGGTGCGCTCTATGATGAGCACAGCTGTGTTACCTATTTCCTTCTGGGGGTATGCGCTGGAGACAGCGGCATACCTATTGAATCAAGTTCCATCTAAATCTGTACCTACCACACCATATGAGAGATGGAGTGGGAAGAGACCATGTCTTAAACGTGTTAAGATATGGGGTTGTCCGGTCTATGTTAAAACGCAAAATCCGGACAAACTCGAGGCACGGTCAGTTCTATGCAAGTTTGTGGGATATCCCAAACATTCACATGGATATCTTTTCTACCATACTGAGGAACAAAAAGTGTTTGTTTCTCGACATGCCACCTTTTTAGAAAAGGAATTTCTTACAAAGGAAATTAGTGGCGACCAGGTAGAACTGGAAGAAATTCCGGCTACACAAACTCAAACTGAAGATTTAGTGGAACCAGAGGATTCGGTAGTTCCCAACGAACCTCATCCTCTCCGCCGATCTAGTAGGGTTCCTCACCCACCTGAGAGATACTGCGGTTTTCTCATAGATGGTAGGAGCGAGGATTGCATCATGGTTGATGATGACCCAACTAGCTTCGAGCAGGCCATCACGAGTGGGGACTCAGTGAAATGGCTGGATGCAATGCGGTCCGAGATGGAATCCATGTACACCAACAAAGTGTGGACTTTGGAAGTTGCTCCTGAAGGGGTAAAACCCATTGGGAGCAAGTGGATCTTCAAGAAAAAACTTGGTGTAGATGGGAAAGTGGAGACTTTCAAAGCTAGACTTGTTGCAAAGAGTTTTCGTCAAAGACCAGGTGTGGACTATGACGAAACCTTTTCTCCAGTGGCTATGCTTAAATCCATCCGGATCATGCTTGCCATCGCTGCATATCATGACTACGAAATCTGGGAAATGGATGTTAAGACCGCCTTTCTAAACGGTGATTTAGAAGAGTGCGTGTACATTACTCAGCTAGAGGGCTTCGTAGATAGTGGGAGCAGCGGGAAGGTGTGCAAGCTGCTTAAATCCATTTATGGATTGAAGCAAGCATCGCGGAGTTGGAACATCTGCTTTGATGTCGTTATCAAAGAGTTTGATTTCGTCAAAAACGTAGATGAACCTTGTATCTACAAGAAGGTCGCAGAGAGTAAGGTTGTCTTTCTCGTATTGTACGTGGACGACATACTCTTGATAGGAAATGATATTCCTATGCTGCAATCGGTGAAGCTCTTCTTATCACAAAGATTCTCAATGAAAGATCTTGGTGATGCCTCCTGCATATTGGGAATTATGATCTATAGAGATAGATCTAAAAGGATACTGGGATTGTCCCAATCCAGGTACATTGACACCATACTAAAGAGGTTCAGTATGGAAGAGTCCAAACGTGGGTTTTTACCCACGATCTCAGGGCTCACTCTGTCCAAAAAGATGTCTCCCAAGACTGATTTGGAGAGAGCTCACATGCAAGGGATACCATATGCTTCGGCAGTAGGCTCTATCATGTACGCGATGCTATGTACCAGACCCGATGTAGCATACTCATTAAGTGTAGTGAGTAGGTATCAAGCTGATCCTGGAGAGAGTCACTGGACAGCTGTGAAGAGCATTCTCAAGTACTTACGAAGGACTAAAGAGATGCTCTTGGTGTATGGTAACGGAGAAATCCAAGTGGAGTTCTTTTCCGATTCGAGCTTCCAGAGTGATAAGGAAGACTCTAAGTCGCAGTCGGGATTTGTCTTTACCCTTTACGGAGGGGCGGTTAGCTGGAAGAGTTCCAAGCAGGAAACCGTGGCAGACTCGACGATGGAGGCTGAATACATCGCTGCCAACGATGCTGCCAAAGAGGCTGTCTGGATCAAGAAGTTCATTACTGAACTTGGAGTGGTTCCATCCATTGAGCATCCAATACCTTTGTATTGCGATAACATTGGGGCGGTGGCTTTGGCCAAGGAACCCAGGTCCCATCAGCGATCCAGGCATATTCTCAGGCGGTATCACCTGATCCGGGAGATAGTTGATCGCCGGGAGATCGAGGTCAGGAGGGTTGACACGAAGAATAACACAGCGGATCCACTCACGAAGGCCATTCCCCAGATACAGATTGAGAGACTCTTCGGGATGCTCGGTATGCGATACTACAGCAGCTAGCCCTAGTGCAAGTGGGAGATTGTTAGTTGTATGTATGCCCTAGAGGCCAGTATTGTACAGATGATGTATATTATATTGGATGCTTGGACATATATAGAGAGGACTTTCTTGCTCGTCATGATAGTATGCTATCTGGTTGCTCTTTACTTTAACATGTATACTTGTCTCTTTATACTGTCTTATAGTTACATGTTGGTAAAGCCCTTAGGATGTGAACTTGACTACCTGGACTATGATGCGGATCATACTAGTGGGGACATGGTAGTCCATAAGTACATCCTTCAAGGTCCCGAGTTGAGGATGTATCGAGACGGGGCATCAATATACCAGTGTAGACTAGCGTATATGCTTCTCGACCCATGAGATGGGCGATGGATGATCCCATATCCATTGGTGTTTGACATCAGAGATGGTATACGGGTGCTCAGTGGAGACTGGGTACACAGGACGGACTCGTCGAGAACTCCCAGATGGTATTATACCTCACGTCAGATGGCAGTTCTCTGGTGACACTTGTGCAGGTTAGTCTGTAGACCCGAGATCGTCATAGAATCTTGTGTGATTCCCACTGTGCTTTGATTTCCACCTTACCACGTCCATGAGGGCGTGCAAAACGGTGGTTTTTGGGTACATTCCCGAGTCGCATGGAGGCAATGAGCGATAGGAGGGGTTTCGTCTCTCCCGGTTTTGGGGGTATCGCATGGAGGCAATGAGAGATAGTTGGAGCGGGCTTGCTTGCTGATCTTCTGATCGCTCAATACCCGGGTAGCCGTTACGTCCAGCTAGTAACGCTGACGGCTTGTGGGTGCGTGATGTGATCATCACCTACTGCCGGCGTATTGACGAGTCTTTAGAGTCCTACACAGAGGTTTTACAGGCTTAGGCGAAACGAAATAGGAGCACGTATGTGATATGTGCGAGAACGAGAATAAATGCGTGTATGTGATACCGTATTCTATTCTCGCGACTTTTTGTATCGGTCGGTCAAATATGATATGACCGGGTTATCAAATCAAGTGTTGATTCGATAAGTCGATACGATGATTGTTAGCCGGTTATATGAGATATGACCGGATTATTAAGTCAAGTGTTGATTTAATAATTAAATGTATAATTGTATATTAGATATACTAATTTACATTTGCTAACACTTATTCACTTTAGGGTTTTTTTCACACTTGCACACTTGAATATATATATATATATATGATATATATATTAAAAGTGTTTTGTTTTGTATCATGGTTGATGATACACTAAACATGGGTGTACAAGAAACACACCATTCTATTTTTAAATGGTGGTTTACATTTATTTAAGGTAATTACAAATTAGTGGAATTTCTTTCATAAGCAAGAAGCTTGTGGTTGCTTTGAAAAAGTCCACTTGTTTTGTTTTACCTTAGATCTTTGTTTAACCTAACCATTTACACTTAGCTATGGTAAAGTCTCTACAAGGGTTAGTATATGATACTCTCTCACCATGGTTAGTAAACTCACATAATCATTATCCTCATTTCTTTTCTTTTTTTCATCATCTTCTTCTTCATTTGAGCAAGAGAAAAGCTTGCTAGGGTTTGATCTAAAGTGAGAAAGAAAGTGAGAAACAAAATTCTAAAGAGAACCCACTTCCTATTTCTCCATCCTCTACTAGTCTAGCCCTCTAGTATAGGGTGTTTGCTTCACTAATTCTCAAGTTAGTGAAGTAGGAGCTTGAGTCGGAATTCCCCCGACGTAGATCATCTTCGGCCTCGGAGACTTCAAGCAAGGTCGCATCCTTCGCGTCGTGAAGCCATGCAAGAGCCCGGGAGAACCTTGATCGCAGCGATAGGACTTCAACAAGGAGCAAATGAAGTGGAGGACCGATCTACAAAGGTTGTATATCGTGTTCCCTTTAGTGTAAAGTTGTTTACTTGCTCATTAATTCGCCTAAACTCTAGTTAACGATCTTGCTTAGTGTTATTCGGCATATAAAAATTTAATTTTGGCATGGTCGATGCCTTGTAGAGCCTCATTAGTGTGCCTAGTAACCCTACAAAAGACTCATCAATACTTTGGCTGTGGATTTAACCACTAGCACGTCACAGGTATTAGCCATACGTAACGGGCTACCAGGTATTGACCAAAAGGTACGTCGATGAGCGAACTCATCCTGAAACCCTGCTGAGCCTGTCAGTGACAATATCCATACAGTCTGGTCCGAGCATCGCATGGCGGGCCTAGGGGGTTGGTAAAAGTCAGACCCCCAAAAGTGGTACAAGTCGTGTTGGAGTGTAGCCCAGAACACCCTGAGATACTACTGGAATACCTACCAGTAAATCTCCTGCCTTGGCCAAGGACTTCGTGTAATGGCTCTCCTAAACACAGTGCTACCTCACCCCTAATACCGGGAGAGACGAACCCCTGCAGATCCGCTCACTGCCTCCATGTAGCTCGGGACTGTACCCAACTAAAACCTGTTTGCACGTCTCCTTTGAGCGTGGTAGGGTAGTAATCAAAGTACAGTTGGAACTCACACGAGACAAATGACGATCTTAGGTTGATGAACTAACTTATACACATGTCACCAGGGAACTGCTATCAGACGTCAGGTATAAGACCAACTAGCATGTTCCCGGCGAGTCCTGTCCGGTGTACTCATAACCCAATGAGCACCTGTATACATCTTAGGTGAACCAAATGACACCAGTGGCTTGTGAGACCGGCCACCGCCCCTCGTCAGGGTCTCGACTGTATACACTAGTGTACTCTGGAGTATCGATGCCCTGTCTCGAAAACTCCCATGTCTAGGGACCATTTAAGGATGTGCTTATAGACCCCAGCTCCTACGTATATGATCGCCATCATACTGCTGACCATCAAGAAAGAATCCTAAGGGCTCTATCAACGCGCAATAGTGACCTGTAAGGTCACCTAAAGCAGTACACGATGATAAAAATAAACCAGATAGCATACTATCATCTTGAGTAAGACTGTCCTACCGGCATAGGTCCTCCATCAATCATTGCAATCACGTGCCTGTGATCCAATAATTGACTATGAGGGAACTATCTCCAACAATCTCCCACTTGCACTCAAGGCTAATTATTGCGATGTCGCATACTCACAGCCCGTGTGATACCGAACACCCAACTCCTCTACTAATCAGTCTCACTGTAACACCTCAGGATGTGTTTAGTGGCTAATTATATTTATATAAAGGGTTTTTAATAAAAAGTTTACCAAATTGGGTTTCAAATATTTTTCCAAATTTAATAAATATTTTCTTATAATTTTCCTAGGCTTGCACACACATGTGCATGTAAACTAGGGTTTGAAATAAGGTTGTACCATGATATGCAACCATGGTGGGTTTAATAATGGGGATTAAGTCTTTTGGGTTTTAATTAAGTCTATTTAGTTATTTGTTGGTTGTTTTAATTTGAATTTTTGTTTTGGGGTGTTGACTTGAGAGAATGAGAGAGAGAGAGACTGCATCATGGCAAAGCCCATGCTTGCATTTAATGAAGAGAGAGAAAGAATGGGTTGACATTGGGAGTTATCATTTTTCCTCTCATTCTTGTGCTCATTTTCTCTCAACCTCTCACTCTCATACTCACACACCCACACTCCCAGCAGCAGCAGCAAGCACAGCAGCAGCAACACAGCACAGCAGCAGCAGCAGCAGCAGTGAGCAGCAGCACCAGCAACAACTTCTGCTGCAGCTCCTTTACTCTACTCCTTCTTCTTCCTCCTTCCTCCCAAGGTCGAGTGTGGGGTATACTTCTTTAACTTACTCCCTAGTTTGCTTAGTTAGTGAAGTTTAGCTTCGATTAGTGATTAATTGTGCGTTTTAGTGCTAAATGTGGTGTGTAGTGTGAAATTTGGTTATGTGAGGTTAGTATTGGTTAGACTAAGTTAATTAAGTGTTGCTAAGGCAATGTTAACCTAGCTTAGCCCCCAATTTCACTAAAATACCACCAGATTTCTGTTTGATGGAAAATTCATCGTTTTAAGCAATTTCTAGCTTTCTGCAATCTGCTATCGACCCAGTGAGTTCAGAATAAATCTGAGTTAACTGGAGTATAGTTGTTAGGTGTAGATCCCATGTGTAGAACACGACCCCCAGACTCCACTTTTTGGCCGCCGAAATATTGTTTCTGGCCGTAATTTGCGGCCAGATGGGGGGTATGGGGTTTGGGTTTTGCCCTGTAGGTTCCTGCTGCTATCCTTAGACTCATGGTATGTGCAATTTTATTTAATTCTTGCTGTAGAAAAATCTGGAGTTAAATACTTGTTTCTCGTATTTTTAAACCTTCGCGACACGCGTGATACATGTGTGGGTTTGGGGTTTCTGCGTATCGCGACGCGTCGGGGTAGTTTCAGGCGCGTAATCACACGTTTTAGCGTATCGCGCGCACGCGCGCTTGGTTTGCGACACGGGTTTCTAGTTTGACCTTAATATCGCGTTTTTGTTGATTTGAGCTTATGTGTGATATATTGTGTAATTCTAGGTTCGCAGGCGAGTGAGACGGACGCTGCGAAGAAGGGGAAGCAAGTCGTCGGCTACACTTAGCGCGAGACTTCGGTGAGTAGATTTAACATCAACGGGGATATCGCCAGCATGGCGTTATGCGTCAGGGCTGATAGGACCTTATAGCTACATATTGCATCTACCTACATTGACTATTCATGGATACTGTTCTTGCATACCGCATCCCCTGCTATATGTATGTGAACTTAGATTGTATAGAACACTGCACTATTACTAGCGGTTCATGTTGCACGAGCACTAATCTGCATGTTACACACACACCGTTAGTAATTGCCATGACACACTCACTGTAGAATTGCCATGATCATTATATTGTAGTTCATTCCACATATGATTCGATATTCTCATTGGTGTTGGATTTTTCATGTGATTTCTGGTTTTGAGGACCGTGGGGTTATTTAATAAAAGATGCACTATTTGAAAACCCATTTCCTCGTGATATGATATTTTTGTGCGTCCATCACGCGTTTTCTCGGTGCTGAGACGTGTATTTGAAACCCGATTCGAGGAGTTGGATGATCCGTTTGCGGGTTCATAGTGGACCCGGTATGGTTCCTCGGGGCGAGAAATGTTTTTCGTGGAGTAGACGATGAGCCTAGCAGGGTGGCGAGTACCTACCGGTGATTGGTTGGACCTGGCGGTTATCCGGAGGATACTGACCAGAGTCGAGAGATGGATGCGGGATGATCCGTACTGCCGGGGCCGAGGGCCGATACCGCAGACGGAGCCCGTGGACTGATCCGGACTTACGGAGCCTGATATATGAGGATTTGCGTGTCGATGCTGGACACGAGTATTTATGATATTTGAGTGTCGGTGATGGGAACTCATGATTTTCAGAGATTTACAGGATTTGAAGGCCGATGGGAGTGCCGGTGCCTGAGTTGTTTGGGATTTGGGTGCAGTGTTGGGCACCGATTATTTTTCCACGTTGATATTTCCGTGTAGATGTTGTTTATCCCATGCTCAGCATTGACTATCATTCATCTCATCCTGTAGTTATTTTACCGGACAGAGCACTTGCATGATTATTGCACCTACTGCTTGTCGCATATAGATTTTACCTGCTGGCATATGTTAGAGTAGCGCAGTACGTGCATGCTCGCGATTACCGTTATATGTTATCTCTATTCACGAGTTGGCAATTCACCCCCGTTGTGCCACAGTATTTGCAGGTTGCCCCTAAGAGTAGTCGCGGCAGGCTGTCTTTTGCATCTTTTGGCTACAGATACCACTACAGTTGGTGCGAGAGCTGTTTTGCTATTAGGTGGGTTGTGGTATCTGATTACGTTTATTGTACACCCTTTTGTATCTAGTATTCTCCATCTCCATATATGTACTGGACTTAGAGACAGTGTGAGGATGATGATGTATATTTTGTATTCTGGTGTCGAGCCCGTGGGAGCCGACTGTTTATATATGCAGTTTATTATTCTATGATGTTTACCTATTGCTCATTCTTCGCTACGGCGTCGTATATTACTTTTGTGGTGATGGTTTCCGCCGTTGGGCGTGATTGCTCCCGTTTGGGGATGCTTTGTTTCATTATATCTCATTTTCACTTATATCCTGTTTTTTTTACCCGATTTCGGGGTTACTCTTACAAAGGAAATGCTGCCAAAATTATTTAAATGATAACTTAACCTTAAAAGAACTTTATTTAACTATTTAAGGTTTTCTAAATGTTTTAATTAAATGTTTTCAACACTCACTACTTTTAAATGGTTTTGATTTCTGGGTTCGGCTTACTTAGTCGTGTTATGCCTGCAGACGTTGCGTGGTTAAGTGCCGGTGACGAGTCGAAACATTCGGGTCGTGACAAAGTTGGTATCAGAGCGTAGGTTTTACCTTTCGGAGTGTAGGATGACCATGGTATGATGGAGTAGGTAGCTGAAGCAGAGTCGTGTAGCGTGTGTATGTTCCGCTGCATACTCACGACACGGTACTCCACCAAAGCGACCTTACGACTTATTGATTTAAATTCCTTCTTGAGTATATATATTCTTGCGATTCGATTTCTATATTCTTATCGAATCCTAACTTCCTTTCAGCCATTATGCCGCCAAAGACTACGAGGGCGCAGAGAGCGGCCGCGAGGGCCGAGATTCGAGTTGATTCGTCTGAGACGAGGACTGATCTGGACAGTACACCGGTTGTACCCCAGCAGGCTGTTCCTCCTGTGACAGATCAGATCGCCACGTTAGGGGCTGGTATGCAGGAGATGCGCCAGACGGTGGGATCCAGCATGCAGGAGATGCGCCAGATGATACGATCGCTAGTTGAGACGCTTCGAGCGCAGCGACTAGAGGTAGCTCCACCTGTTACAGAGACCGCGCTGGTACCTACCGTACATCCAGTTGCCCCTGCAACCATGGAGGTGATTACAGTATCGCTATCAGAGTTTATGAGGCTGAAGCCTCCGGTCTTCACAGGCACCGATGCAGCCGAGGACCCACAGTCTTTCATTGATAGGATGGCTCGGATATGCCGTTACCTCAGATGCACGGATGCGAGATGGGTTGAGTTCGCGAGCTTTCGCCTGGAAGGTCTTGCGCAGAAGTGGTGTGAATCAGTCGAGAAGGGTAGAGCAGCAGGTCTTCCTCCTATGACCTGGATAGAGTTCGTGGCACTATTCCTTGCCCGCTTTCTCCCACTGAGTGTCAGAGATGCTAGAGCACACAGGTTCGAGTCCTTACGCCAGACTCTGGAGATGTCAGTGGCAGAGTATGACGTGCTGTTTACAGAGCTATCAGTTTATGCCCTGTATCTAGTGGCTACTGAGGAGTTGCGAGTCAAGAGATTTTTCCGAGGTTTGCTTACACCACTGTTCCTTGCGATCAGCGCGCAGCATTATGAGACATATGCAGCAGCGGTAGACGCAACCCTATTAGTCGAGGAGCGCCTTGCTGAGACTTCGGTAGTTCCAGAGCCGAAGAGAGTTCGTACTAGTATATCAGCATAGAGACAGACATTCAGGCGCCGCGACAGGTATCTTTCAGGAATGGGGAGAGGCAGAGATTCGGGACGAGGCTAGATGTTTAGTTCGTATCCACGGGAGAGTCAGCAGTCGTCGCGGGGTTGCTATAGATGCGGCAGTCTACTTCACCTCATCAGAGAATGTCCTGAGATACACCGGAGGGAGACAGCAGCACCGCATGTTACCTTACCACCTTCACCACCCCAGAGGGCATTTCCTGTTGTACCTATTGTTGCTCCGCGTCAGACTCATACACAGAGAGGTCGTGGGTGTGGAGGAGTTGCTCAGAGAGGACGGGATGACCGAGACAGAGGGCAGTCAGTCACAGGTGGAGGACAGGCGCGGGATTTTGCTTTCACGCGTCAGGACGCGCAGGCGTCCAATGCGGTGGTCTCAAGTATCCTTCCAGTATGTTCTGTTGATGCACACGTGTTGTTCGATCCTGGATCAACGCACTCGTACGTATCCACACACATTGTGCCGAGTTTGGGTAGAGAGTCCGGTCTGCTTGATCAGCCGCTTGTTGTGACCACTCCTGTGGGAGAGTCGTTTGTTGCTAGGCACGTGTTCCGATCCTGTACCGTCTGTATTGGAGAGAGAGGGTTGCCTGTCGACTTGATCCTTCTTGAGATGTTGGACTTCGACGTTCTTTTGGGCATGGATTGGTTAGCCACGTGCTATGCTTCTGTAGACTGCCGTGAGAAGACAGTTAGATTATGTTTTCACGGGGAGTCGGTTTTTATTGTGTTGGGGGACCGTGGTGCTGCGCCTCACAGTGTGATTTCTTCTTTTCGTGCTGGACAGCTTTTGAGGAAGGGATGTCAGGGATTTCTTGCCTATGTTTGCGATGCCAGCACTACAGGGGTTCCGTTGGATCAGGTCCCGGTTGCTAGCGTGTTTCCTGATGTGTTCCCTGACGAGCTTCCTGGGCTACCGCCTGAGCGCGACATTTCTTTCTGTATTGATTTGGTTCCTGGCACGGGGCCTATTTCCATACCGCCTTATCGGATGGCCCCGGCGGAACTTCGAGAATTGAAGGGTCAGTTGCAAGATTTGCTGGATAAGGGACTTATTCGACCCAGTGTTTCTCCTTGGGGTGCTCCAGTCCTGTTCGTCAAGAAGAAGGACGGCAGTTTGCGTTTGTGTATCGACTACCGCCAGCTGAACAGGGTGACAGTGCGGAACAGATATCCTTTGCCACGCATCGACGACTTGTTTGACCAGCTTCAGGGGGAAGGATATTTTTCGATGATCGATTTACGATCGGGCTATCATCAGCTGCGGGTTCGACAGGAGGACATTCCTAGGACAGCTTTCCGCACGTGCTACGGCCATTATGAGTTTTTGGTGATGTCGTTCGGACTCACCAATGCGCCAGCAGCATTCATAGACTTGATGAACCGTATTTTCCGGCCATATCTGGATCTGTTCATCATAGTATTCATTAACGATATCTTGGTGTATTCCCGGAGTAGTGAGGAGCACGAGCAGCACCTGCGGATTACACTACAGACTTTGAGGGAGCACCAGCTTTACGCGAAATTCTCCAAGTGAGCTTTCTGGCTGGACAGCGTAGACTTCTTGGGGCATGTGATTTCACGAGACGGTATATGTGTAGACCGAAGATCGAGGCCGTTCAGTGTTGGCCCAGACCCACATCAGTTACGGAGATTCGCGGCTTTTTGGGGTTGGCCGGTTACTACAGGAGATTTTTGCATGACTTCTCCAGTATTGCTACACCTTTGACCGGGTTGACCCGGAAGGGAGTTCCTTTCGATTGGACGGAGGAGTGCGAGCACAGTTTTCAGCAGCTACGGACTCGGCTGACTACGGCACCGGTATTATCATTACCTTCAGGATCAGGCGAATTTGTGGTCTATTGTGATGCTTCTCGAGGGGGGCTAGGGTATGTATTGATGCAGCATGACAGGGTGATCGCGTATGCTTCGCGGCAATTGAAGAAACATGAACAGAACTACCCCACTTACGATTTGGAGATGGCTGCAGTGGTCTTTACACTTAAGATCTGGCGACATTACCTATATGGCGAGTCGTGCCAGATATTCACTGATCACAAGAGTTTAAAGTATATATTTCAGCAGCGAGACCTGAACCTTAGGCAGCGCCGATGGATGGAGTTAGTGAAGGACTACGATTGCGAGATCTTGTACCACCCGGGCATGGCTAATGTGGTGGCGGATGCTTTGAGCAGGAGGACAGGGGGTAGTCTAGCTTGTTCGAGCACAGTACAGGGGTAGTCGTCAGCAGATTGGCAGATATTATGCGACAGCCGGGTACAGTTCGAGTTTACGGCGATCGGAGGACAGATTGCGCATCTTCGTGCACGCCCACATTTTCTTGACCGTATACATGAGGCACAGCACAGTGATGACCGATGTTCAGAAATTAGGACGCAGATTGGACATGGCAGATTTTCCGAGTTCGTGATCGATGATCATGGGATACTGAGATTTTGGGACTAGACTGTGCATACCAGATGCTGAGGGGCTGCGGCGTGAGATTCTTGAGGAAGCACATCGATCGGTGAACAACGTCCAACCCGGATCCTCCAAGATGTATCATTATATGAGAGATGTTTACTGGTGGGATAGAATGAAGAGGGACATCGCGGATTTCGTGTCGAGATGCCTAACTTGTCAGCAAGTCAAGGTCGAGCACCAGAGGCCGGCGGGAGAGCTACAGCCATTACCCATTCCGGAGTGGAAATGGGAGCAGATTTCGATGGATTTCGTTATGGGTCTACCCAGGACTAGGCGAGGGTATGACTCCATCTGGGTGATCATGGATCGTTTGACGAAAGCGGCTCATTTCCTTCCAGTGAAGACGACTTTCGGATTTGCTCAGTACGCCCAGATTTACATCGACGAGATAGTACGACTGCATGGAGTCCCGACGTGTATCGTGTCCGACAGAGGCACCCAGTTTACCAGCCGACTATGGCAGAGAATTCAGGAGGCTTTGGGCACATGCTTGAGTTTCAGCACAGCATTTCATCCGCAGACCGACGGCCAGTCAGAGCGGACGATTCAGACTCTCGAGGACATGCTCCGAGCGTGCGTTTTAGACTTTGGCGGTAGCTGGGATCATCATTTAGCCTTGGTGGGGTTCTCCTACAACAATAGTTTCCAGGATACTATTCAGATGGTGTAAGTGCACGGCGGCGCCCCGGGCGTCAATTCGAGGCCAAAATGCGGAAACGATACTTTACTTTAAACTTGTAAACCGGCACCACCGCGCACTTTAATCCCAGATCGGGCCATTAACATAGTCCTAGCAAACAAGAGTAGGGGTAGAGAGATATACCGAGCGATCCGTGTCCTTCGGTCTTCTCGTCGTCGTCCTGATCTCCCCGCGGATTCTCCGGTCTTCATCTCCTTATCGGAAGGGCACCACATCGCCGGGTTCTTTTACGAGCTCCCACCTCTGGACCGAGGCAACTCGGGCACGAAGTTGGCGAGCCGACGTGCTCAAGAATTGCTGTAGAATAATGTAGTGCTATGTCTCATTGGGGTCACTAGAAGTTGCCATTTGAGTGGAGGAATGATATGAGCTTTTGGAGGAGGAGCTATGGGATTTTTGCAAAGCCAAATGAGAGTGTCACGACCCAATTTTCCTCACTAAAAAAATTGGGACAGTGTCACGACCCAAATTTGGCCCGTAACCGGCACTTAAACTACGTAACGTCTAAAGGCGTACGCAACTTAAGTAAGCCGAAACCCAGAAATCTAAACCACCCAAAACTGGATCAACGGAGAAAAACATAGTTTTAAATATTCGGAAATTTTCAAGTAAAAATCTTTAAGTTTAGTTTTCGTTCTTAAAAATTTCGGCAGCACCTCCTTTGTAAAAACAAACCCCGAAAACGGGTACAACATAGATAATAATAAAAGCATCCCAAACGGGAGCAAATCACGCCCAACGGCGGAGACAACCACCATAACATATATACGACGCCGAAGCGAAGAAATATAAAAGAAAACTGCATAAAGAAGTAAAACTTTTCAACAAAAAACAGGCTCCCACGAGCACGGCACCAAAAGTCACCACAAAATATAACACTAAATCCTCACAAGTCGTCTCTAAGTCATATACAACATAGTGGTAGATCGAGAATACTAGATCCAACAAAAAAATATACAAAGTACAAACAGATAACCGCAACCCACCTAAAAGCAAGGCTTCACAGCCAACCGTAGCGGTATCCGCAAAAGTAGAGATGAAAAGATGCCCTGCCGCGACTACTTAGAGGGTAAGTCCTGTACAACACTGTGGCACAACGGGGGTGAGTTGCCAACTCGTGAATAGTAACTAACATCATACAGTAATCGCAAGTATGCACGAACAGCGATCTATCTATCACAAGTAATCCGATAGCATAAGTATGATAGGTGAATATGCAACAATCGTGTAAAGGTACATCATCAGGGAACTACAACTATATGAAACAATGCATATCAAAATAATCCTGAGTGTGGGATGATATAATATAAAATCTCATGCAAAAATCATCAGCATGGAAAAACACCAGTGTCCCTCACTGACACATCAAATCCCAAATCCTCAGGCACCGCATCCTAAGATCGGCCCTCAAATCCTGTATGTCTCACGAAAACCTAAGTGTCAAACACCGACACTCGAAACATCATGAAACCCGTGTCTAGCATCGACACGTAAATCCTCATAACTCAGGCACTGTCACCATGACTAGCCCTGACGATATGTCATACCTCACTCCGGTCGGTATCTCCATGATAACCGCCGAGTCCAAATACAATCACCGGTAGGTAGTGGTCCCACCGTCAGGTTTATCGTCTACACCACGAAATCACCACTCACCCCGGGTACCATACCGGGTCCACCATGTACCCGCAGACGGTGCATCCCGCTCCTCGAATCGGGTATCACAAGCCAAATCTCAGAACCGAGAAATCACATGGTGGACGCATCAAATATCATATCAAGAGAAACCGGGTTTTCAAACAATACAAAGTTTTCTTGAAAATATCCCCCACGGTTCTCAAATCTATAAATCATATGAAATCCATATCTCAATGCATAAAATCCATATAAAACTGATATATGCAACATAAAACATCAATATGAGCATATAAAGGGAAAACCGCTCTTTAAATTGAATCTAGCTTTAAAAACATATCATGCGGTTCCCAATTCCTTCGAAAATAAATGCAGTATCATATGAAGTGTACATGTAAGTGTAGCAGGGTTTAAGTATCCACATGTAATCAAGTACGAGGGTGTACATGTCAATATGTATGCATGATGTATAGGTAATTATAACAAGATATAAGTGAAGTGGAATAAGGTTCACTACCTTAACTATTCTTGTCCAATGCAATATCACGTATGTATGTGTCCACAGTATTTCATATGCACAATAGAATATGAGTTACTACTTTAATCATTCTTATCCACTATCATATCACATATGTAGGTGTTTGTGCGTGTCATGGCAATTACAGACGGTGTGGGTGTAGCATACAATTTAGTGCTCGTGCAACATGAACCGTCAGTAATGTGTTATATCTAAAGGTACGAGTCAAGTACAACAGATAATACTATGCAATGACATTCATATGAAAGTAACTAATATGCAAATACAAGCAGCTATCATATCATATTCGCCCCGACGCATAACGCCATACGGGCGATTTCCCCGTAGATGTTAAATCTACTCACCGATGGTCTCGAGCTAAGAAAATCCGACCACCTGCTTCCCCTTGTCCGCAGCACCCGAAGTCCCTGCTTGCGAACCTAAAATTTCATAGATACAACACATAAGCTAAATATCCGATAATGACGGAACGACAACGAAACGCGACGAAAACGCCCGGAAAATTACACTGCGCTTAGTGCATCTATCGCGCACGATACCGGCCGAAACCCTAATTAGGGTCGCTAAACTATAAAACACCAAGTCTGGACCCCGATCGTCCCGATCGCGCAACACAACACAAAAATTACGAGGAATACACTGGATATAACCTCGCAACTACCAAACGAACCCTACGTCGGAAAACCCCGAAATCTAGTAAGCAACCTATCGCAATATATCGCACTAGATTCAAGATAACACAAATCTAACAATTACAAATACCTTAAAATAGCTTAACTAAGCTATCTAAACCAATCCTATATTTTTTACACTCGCTAATTATGTTTTAGCAAAAATCTAGTAAGCAATTTTGCTTAATTAAACAAAATGCTTATTAGCAAATTTTAACACTTTCTACTAGCTTATTCTTTTCCAAAACACAATTTAACACTTGAATTAAACACTAATCACTTAATCAAAATTTTACCCTAACATGAATTTCTTAAACCAAATATAATGAATTAATCATGATTTAAATGCTAAACTAAGCACTTAACTAGTTAACTAAATTAGCTAGTTAAAGATTAAAGCAATTAATTATGGATTAAGCTAAGAAATTATACCTCCTCAAGAACACCAAAAAGAACTTAGATCCATCACTTTAGCCTCCAAAACTCATGCTTTGAAGAAGATCCATGAAGGATTAATGAAGGAAAAAGTTTTAATATTTATATAGGAATTTTTGGATTTATTTTTGGATATCTTTTTGTGTTTTTGAAAGGAAATGAGAGAGAAATGAGCTTGGAATTATTTTGGACAGAAATGGGGGAGTTAGGGTCGGCCAAGGTGAGTGGGGGGTATTTTTGTGAATTTTGGGTGAAGAAATTGCTTGGAAAATGAATAATAAAAGCTAATAAATGCATTTTGCCACCTTTTCACCTTTTCTTTCTTTTTAAAATAATTCCTTTTGCACTCCAAAAATATCTAGATATTTAAAAAGAAGTTTCTAAAATAATTCTAGTGAAAAAATTAATTTATTCACAAAAGAAAAATTTTCCCGATTTACGTGCACAAAACACCGCTTAAAATAATATTTTTTTCGGGAAAAAATCTATCTGAACCAAAACATCCCAAATACTCCCAAAGTTCGCGCACAAGCTTTATTTTGGCCAAATTAGGTGTCGGTAAGTTTATACGGTCGTTTGATCGAAATCGGGTTAAAACGGGAAAAACCGACAATTTTGCCCTAAAACGGGAAAATTCGCAAAACGATTTCTAAAACGTTACAATCTCCCCTCCTTATAGAAATTCGGTCCCCGAATTAAAATTTCATACTAAGCATACCTTCAAAAAGATGAGGGAATTTCTTCCGCATCTCGCTCTCGGCCTCCCAAGTGATCTCCTCACTAGTCGGGCTACGCCAAAGAACCTTCACAGATGGCAAGACCTTTGACCGAAGTTTCTTCACCTGCCGATCCAAAATAACTACAGGCTGCTCGGTGAACGAAAGATCGCGCTCAAGCTGAACGGTCTCGTGCTGAATCTTGTGAGAAGGATCATGAAGGTATCTACGAAGCATCGACACATGAAAAACGGGGTGAACATCCGGAAAACTGGGCGGGAGCGCCAAACGATAAGCAACAGAACCCACTCGCTCAAGGATCTCGAAAGGACCTACAAACCTGGGACTGAGCTTCCCTCTCTTCCCAAATCGCATAACGCACTTCATCGGAGAAATCCTCAGGAATACATGATCCCCCACTGCGAACTCAAGTCTGCGACGACGACGGTCGGCATAAGACTTCTGCCTGCACTGGGCTGCTCTCATCCTATCCTGAATCAGCTGGATCTTCTCTGTGGTCTCCTGAACAAGCTGGGGTCCCAAAACCAAACTCTCACTAAGCTCGGTCCAACAGACTGGCGATCGACACTTCCTACCATATAAAGTCTCAAAAGGTGCCATCTGAATAGTCTCCTGAAAGCTGTTGTTATAGGAGAACTCAATCAACGGCAAGTGACGATCCCAACTGCCACCAAAATCAAGCACACATGCACGGAGCATATCCTCCAGAGTCTGTATAGTCCGCTCCGACTGGCCATCGGTCTGTGGATGAAAAGCGGTACTAAAACTCAGCCGGGTACCCAAAGCTTCCTGAAGCTTCTGCCAAAGACGGCTAGTAAACTGGGTGCCTCTGTCGGATACTATGCATGTGGGAACACCGTGCAAACACACAATCTCATCTATGTATAACTGAGCATACTGAGCATAACCGAAAGTGGTCTTCACTGGAAGAAAGTGAGCAGCTTTCGTCAACCGGTCTACAATAACCCAAATGGAGTCATACACTGGTCCTGGGTAGACCCACAATGAAGTCCATGGAAATCTTCTCCCATTTCCACTCCGGAACGGGTAAAGGCTGCAACTCTCCAGCCGGTCTCAGATGCTCAGCCTTGACTTGCTGACAAGTCAGGCACCTCGAAACGAAGTCCGATATATCACGCTTCATCCCTTCCCACCAGTAGAAGTCCCTCAAGTCACGGTACATCTTGGTGGAACCTGGATGAACGCTAAAGGCCGACTGATGTGCCTGCTCTAGGATCTCACGTCTCAACCCATCAACATCTGGTACACACAAGCGAGTCCCACATCGTAGCACACCCTGGTCATCAATCATGAACTCCGAAACTCTTCCCTGCAGAACAAGCTCAAGAATCTCAATCAAACGGGCATCACTGGGCTGCGCCTCACGGATACGATCAAAAAGAAGTGGACGGGCGCGGACATGAGCAAGCTGTCCCCCAGCGGAAGTGAACTCGAACTGCACTCTACTATCACACAAGGGCTGCCAATCTGCAGAAGACTGACACTGAACTGCGCTCAACTAGGACAAGCTACCCACGGGCCTACGACTCAAAGCATCAGCTACCACATTCGCCTTGCCCGGGTGATAAAGGATCTCACAATCATAATCCTTCACTAGCTCCATCCATCGGCGCTGTCTCAGGTTCAGATCTCGCTGCTGGAAGATATACTTCAAACTCTTGTGATCCGTGAAGATCTGACACGACTCTCCTTACAAGTAGTGTCTCCAAATCTTCAACGCAAAGACTACCGCTGCCATCTCAAGATCGTGAGTGGGGTAATTCTGCTCGTGCTTCTTCAGCTGCCTAGAAGCATATGCAATCACCCTATC
Organism: Agapanthus africanus; assembly: GCA_030015575.1. NCBI lineage: Eukaryota > Viridiplantae > Streptophyta > Magnoliopsida > Asparagales > Amaryllidaceae > Agapanthus > Agapanthus africanus. The sequence continues at coordinate 208,738,136 of JASDDO010000031.1, read as the reverse complement.
ATGCTGCATCAAAACACAGCCGATCCCCACTCGAGAAGCATCACAATAAACAACAAAGCCGCATGATCCAGAAGGTAAAGAAAGAACCGGTGCTGTCGTCAACCGAGTCTTCAACTGCTGAAAACTCTGCTCGCAAGCATCAGTCCAGAGAAAAGGAATTCCCTTCCGGGTCAGTCCAGTCAGCGGTGCAGCGATACTCGAGAAATCCTGCACAAAACGGCGATAATAACCAGCTAAGCCCAAAAAGCTGCGGACCTCCGTCACCGATACAGGTCTGGGCCAAAGCTGTACAGCCTCGATCTTCCTCGGGTCCACAAGAATACCATCACCAGTCACCACATGACCCAGGAAGTCAACTCTATCAAGCCAAAATGCGCACTTTGAGAATTTAGCATACAGCCGGTGCTCTCTCAATATCTGCAAAGTAATCCTCAAGTGCTGCTCATGCTCCTCATGACTCTTAGAGTAGACCAGTATGTCATCAATAAACACTATAATGAACTGGTCGAGGAACGGCCTGAAAATCTGGTTCATCAGATCCATGAACGCTGCTGGCGCATTGGTGAGTCCGAACGACATCACCAAAAACTCATAATGCCCATAGCGCGTACGAAAAGCAGTCTTCGGAATGTCATCATTCCGAACCCGCAACTGATGATAACCCGAACGCAAATCAATCTTCAAAAAATGTTTCGCACCCTGGAGCTGATCAAATAAATCGTCAATGCGGGGTAAAGGATACCTGTTCCGCACCGTAACTCGGTTCAACTGATGATAATCCACACATAGCCTCAAACTGTCGTCCTTCTTCTTGACGAACAGAACAGGAGCTCCCCACTGCGAAACACTCGGACGCACAAGTCCCAAAACAAGCAACTCTTGCAACTGATCTTTAAGCTCTCTAAGCTCTGCCGGAGCCATCCGATAAGGCGGTATAGAAATAGGCTCCGTGCCAGGAATCAGATCAATGCAAAACTCAATATCGCGCTCTGGCGGCAACCCAGGTAACTCATCGGGAAAGACATCGGAAAATTCTCGCACGGTAGAAACCTGGTCCAACGACTCCACCGTAACTCCAGTATCATGAATGAAAGCTAAGAATCCCCGACATCCCCTCCTCAAAAGCTGACTAGCGCACAGAACAGAAACCAAACTGTGAGGGGCGACACCACGGTCTCCCTGCACAACAAACACTGACTCGCCGGGAAAACAAAATCTAACTGTCTTCTCGCGGCAGTCCACGGACGCATAGCAAGTAGCTAGCCAATCCATGCCCAACAGAACATCGAAGTCCAACATCTCAAGAAGGATCAAGTCGACGGACAGATCTCTGTCTCCTAAGCGGACAGCACATGATCGGAACACGTGCCGCGCAACAAACGACTCTCCCACGGGAGTAGTCACTACTAACGGCTGATCTAGCAAACACGACTCTCGTCCTAACCTCGGCGCGAAGTGCGTAGAAACATACGAATGCGTATATCCCGGATCGAAAAGAACATGTGCATCAAAAGAACATAAGGAAAGGGTACCTGAAACCACAGCATTAGACGCCTGAGCGTCCTGGTGGGTCAAGGCAAAAACCCGTACCTGCCCTCTACCGGCTACTGGCTGTCCTCTGCCTCTGTCACCTCGTCCTCTCGACACAAAACCACCGCGACCACGACCTCTTTGAGTAGGAGTCTGACGCGGCGCAACAACAGGAATAAGAGGCAACGCTCTTTGAGGCGGAGAAGGTGGTAAGGTAACCTGCGGTACTGCTGGCCCTCTCTGACGCACCACAGTACAATTCCGAACAAGATGCTGCAAACTGCCACAACCAAAGCATCCATAAGACGGTCGCTGGCCCTCCTGGGAATAAGAACTGAATAACTGGCAACGTCCCACGTCTCTGCTACTCCCCGATTCTGATGGAACTCTGCCTCTGCGGACAAACCTCGGTCCTCGTGTTGGCTCATCCGTACGAGTCCTCTTTGGTTCTGGAACAACCGATGACTCAGCTAGATGCTCCTCCACCAATAGGGCTGCATCGACAGCTGCCGCATACGTGTCGCAATGCTGAATGCTGATGGCTAGGAACAACTGGGTAAGCAGGCCTCGAACAAACCTCTTCACCCTCATCTCCTCAGTCGCCACCAAGTACGGAGCATACACCGACAGCTCAGTAAACAATACATCATACTCCGACACCGTCATCCCCGGCGTCTGACGTAAAGACTCAAATCTGCGCGCTCGCGCATCCCTGACGCTCGGTGGAAGAAAACGAGCAAGAAACGACGTCACAAACTCAGCCCAGGTCATAGGAGCAAGACCAGTGGCTCTGCCCCTCTCCAACGACTCACACCACTTCTGGGCCATACCCTCCAGCCGGAAACTCGCAAACTCTACCCATCTCTCGTCGGAGCATCGGAGTGAGCGACAAATCCTGGCCATCCGGTCGATGAACGACTGCAGATCCTCAGTAACATCTGTGCCAGTAAACACCGGAGGCCTCAGCCTCATGAACTTGGTCAGTGACACGGTAATAACCTCTGGAGCTGAAACTACAACTGGCGGAACAGTAGGTACCATCGTGGTCCCTGCAACGGGTGGAACAACAGCCTGCCCCTGCGCTCGAATGGCCGCTACTAAAGTCCCCACAATCTGGCGCAGATCCTGCATACCAGCACCAATCATAGCAATATGCTCCGGTACCACAGGTGTATCGCCCTGGTCAACCCTCGCCTCAGACGAGTCGACTCTGGCCTCGGCCCTCGCGGCCGCTCTATGTGCCCTCGTAGTCTTCGGCGGCATATGGGCTGGAAATTGAAACAAGATTCGATAAGGAAATGAAAATCGAATCACAAGGATGTATATCAATCACGGAAGGAACATCAATCAATAAGTCATAAGGTCACTTAGGCGGAGTACCATGTCGTAAGTATGCCGCGGAACATACACACGCTACGCCACTCTGCTTAAGCAACCTACTCCATCATACTGAGGTCATCCTACACTCTGAAAGGTAAAAACCTAAGGCTCTGATACCAACTTTGTCACGACCCAAATTTGGCCCGTAACCGGCACTTAAACTACGTAACGTCTAAAGGCGTACGCAACTTAAGTAAGCCGAAACCCAGAAATCTAAACCACCCAAAACTGGATCAACGGAGAAAAACATAGTTTTAAATATTCGGAAATTTTCAAGTAAAAATCTTTAAGTTTAGTTTTCGTTCTTAAAAATTTCGGCAGCACCTCCTTTGTAAAAACTAACCCCGAAAACGGGTACAACATAGATAATAATAAAAGCATCCCAAACGGGAGCAAATCACGCCCAACGGCGGAGACAACCACCATAACATATATACGACGCCGAAGCGAAGAAATATAAAAGAAAACTGCATAAAGAAGTAAAACTTTTCAACAAAAAACCGGCTCCCACGAGCACGGCACCCAAAGTCACCACAAAATATAACACTGAATCCTCACAAGTCGTCTCTAAGTCATATACAACATAGTGGTAGATCGAGAATACTAGATCCAACAAAAAAATATACAAAGTACAAACAGATAACCGCAACCCACCTAAAAGCAAGGCTTCACAGCCAACCGTAGCGGTATCCGCAAAAGTAGAGATGAAAAGATGCCCTGCCGCGACTACTCAGAGGGTAAGTCCTGTACAACACTGTGGCACAACGGGGGTGAGTTTCCAACTCGTGAATAGTAACTAACATCATACAGTAATCGCAAGTATGCACGAACAGCGATCTATCTATCACAAGTAATCCGATAACATAAGTATGATAGGTGAATATGCAACAATCATGTAAAGGTACATCATCAGGGAACTACAACTATATGAAACAATGCATATCAACATAATCCTGAGTGTGGGATGATATAATATAAAATCTCATGCAAAAATCATCAGCATGGAAAAACACCAGTGTCCTTCACTGACACATCAAATCCCAAATCCTCAGGCACCGCATCCTAAGATCGGCCATCAAATCCTGTATGTCTCACGAAAACCTAAGTGTCAAACACCGACACTCGAAACATCATGAAACCCGTGTCTAGCATCGACACGTAAATCCTCATAACTCAGGCACTGTCACCATGACTAGCCCTGACGATATGTCATACCTCACTCCGGTCGGTATCTCCATGATAACCGCCGAGTCCAAATACAATCACCGGTAGGTAGTGGTCCCACCGTCAGGTTTATCGTCTACACCACGAAATCACCACTCACCCCGGGGTACCATACCGGGTCCACCATGTACCCGCAGACGGTGCATCCCGCACCTCGAATCGGGTATCACAAGCCAAATCTCAGAACCGAGAAATCACATGGTGGACGCATCAAATATCATATCAAGAGAAACCGGGTTTTCAAACAATACAAAGTTGTCTTGAAAATATCCCCCACGGTTGTCAAATCTATAAATCATATGAAATCCATATCTCAATGCGTAAAATCCATATAAAACTGATATATGCAACATAAAACATCAATATGAGCATATAAAGGGAAAACCGCTCTTTAAATTGAATCTAGCTTTAAAAACATATCATGCGGTTCCCAATTCCTTCGAAAATAAATGCAGTATCATATGAAGTGTACATGTAAGTGTAGCAGGGTTTAAGTATCCACATGTAATCAAGTACGAGGGTGTACATGTCAATATGTATGCATGATGTATAGGTAATTATAACAAGATATAAGTGAAGTGGAATAAGGTTCACTACCTTAACTATTCCTGCCCAATGCAATATCACGTATGTATGTGTCCACAGTATTTCATATGCACAATAGAATATGAGTTACTACTCTAATCATTCCTATCCACTATCATATCACATATGTAGGTGTTTGTGCGTGTCATGGCAATTACAGACGGTGTGGGTGTAGCATACAATTTAGTGCTCGTGCAACATGAACCGTCAGTAATGTGTTATATCTAAAGGTACGAGTCAAGTACAACAGATAATACTATGCAATGGCATTCATATGAAAGTAACTAATATGCAAATACATGCAGCTATCATATCATATTCGCCCCGACGCATAACGCCATACGGGTGATTTCCCCGTAGATGTTAAATCTACTCACCGATGGTCTCGAGCTAAGAAAATCCGACCACCTGCTTCCCCTTGTCCGCAGCACCCGAAGTCCCTGCTTGCGAACCTAAAATTTCATAAATACAACACATAAGCTAAATATCCTATAATGACGGAACGACAACGAAACGCGACGAAAACGCCCGGAAAATTACACTGCGCGCTTAGCGCATCTATCACGCACGATACCGGCCAAAACCCTAATTAGGGTCGCTAAACTATAAAACACCAAGTCTGGACCCCGATCGTCCCGATCGCGCAACACAATACAAAAATTACGAGGAATACCCTGGATATAACCTCGCAACTACCAAACGAACCCTACGTCGGAAAACCCCGAAATCTAGTAAGCAACCTATCGCAATATATCGCACTAGATTCAAGATAACACAAATCTAACAATTACAAATACCTTAAAATAGCTTAACTAAGCTATCTAAACCAATCCTATATTTTTTACACTCGCTAATTATGTTTTAGCAAAAATCTAGTAAGCAATTTTGCTTAATTAAACAAAATGCTTATTAGCAAATTTTAACACTTTCTACTAGCTTATTCTTTTCCAAAACACAATTTAACACTTGAATTAAACACTAATCACTTAATCAAAATTTAACCCTAACATGAATTTCTTAAACCAAATATAATGAATTAATCATGATTTAAATGCTAAACTAAGCACTTAACTAGTTAACTAAATTAGCTAGTTAAAGATTAAAGCAATTAATTATGGATTAAGCTAAGAAATTATACCTCCTCAAGAACACCAAAAAGAACTTAGATCCATCACTTTAGCCTCCAAAACTCATGCTTTGAAGAAGATCCATGAAGGATTAATGAAGGAAAAAGGTTTAATATTTATATAGGAATTTTTGGATTTATTTTTGGATATCTTTTTGTGTTTTTGAAAGGAAATGAGAGAGAAATGAGCTTGGAATTATTTTGGACAGAAATGGGGGAGTTAGGGTCGGCCAAGGTGAGTGGGGGGTATTTTTGTGAATTTTGGGTGAAGAAATTGCTAGGAAAATGAGTAATAAAAGCTAATAAATGCATTTTGCCACCTTTTCACCTTTTCTTTTCTTTTTAAAATAATTCCTTTTGCAGTCCAAAAATATCTAGATATTTAAAAAGAAGTTTCTAAAATAATTCTAGTGACAAAATTAATTTATTCACAAAAGAAAAATTTTCCCGATTTACGTGCACAAAACACCGCTTAAAATAATAATTTTTTCGGGAAAAAATCTATCTGAACCAAAACATCCCAAATACTCCCAAAGTTCGCGCACAAGCTTTATTTTGGCCAAATTAGGTGTCGGTAAGTTTATACGGTTGTTTGATCGAAATCGGGTTAAAACGGGAAAAACCGACAATTTTGCCCTAAAACGGGAAAATTCGCAAAACGATTTCTAAAATGTTACAGACAGCCCCCATGCAATGTGGCCGGCCATGATAAGAATGGGAGAGGGAAAAAGTCCAAGGGGGTGAAGCTATCATGCATGAGAGAGAAAAATGATGATGAGAAGAAATGATCACAAAACAAATCCAACACTCCATCAACCATCATCACTTCCAAAAGTCAAGCAATCATGAAGTGAAGAAGTAAAATGATGGTGAAACCATCATGAAGCAACAATATGCAAAGATCACTCTCCACAATGCTAATTTGCAAAATTGCAAATAAGCCCTCCTCCACCATTTTTCAGCCAAGGAATGATACAAAGGAAAATGGCCGAAACGGAATGCAAACTGGCAACTTCATAAAACTGATCCCGTAATAAATTACAGGAAAACCTCGCTACTGTATATACATACCCGCATTTGTATTCCGACTGAATACAAATGCAATGAGACAAAATCTACACTGTACAATACTAGGATCCGGCTTAAACCAAAGCCGGCTAGTATTATCCGTCCGATCATGATCCGTGCAATACCGCACGTATCTAATCGAACCCTGCCATATCTCCATACGGCCTCTACAGCGTTTCGCCCGAAACTTGAGAAAACGGTATGTGGGGGACTCTAAAGACTCGTCAATACTTTGGCTGTGGATTTAACCACCAGCAAGTAAGAGGTATTTGCCATACATAACCTGCTACCAGGTATTGACCAAAAGGGACGTCGATGAGCGAACTCATCCTGACACCCTACTGAGCCTGTCAGTGACAATATCCGTACAGTCCGGTCCGTTATTCGATGAGCATAGCATGGCGGGCCTAGGGGGTTGGTAAAAGTCAGACCCCCAAAAGCGGTACAAGTCGTTTCGGAGTGTAGCCCCGAACACCCTGAGATACTACTGGAATACCTACCAGTAAATCTCCTGCCTTGGCCAAGGACTTCGTGTAAGGGCTCTCCTAGACACAGCACGACCTCACCCCCAATACCGGGAGAGACGAACCCCTGCAGATCCGCTCACTTCCTCCATGTGGCTCAGGACTGTACCCAACTAAAACCTGTTTGCACGTCTCCTTTGAGCATGGTAGGGTAGTAATCAAAGTACAGTGGGAACTCACACGAGACAAATGACGATCTCAGGTCGATGAACTAACCTGTACACATGTCACCAGGGAACTGCTATCAGACGTCAGGTATAAGACCAACTAGCATGTTCCCGGCGAGTCCTGTCCGGTGTACTCATAACCCAATGAGCACCTGTATACATCTTAGGTGAACCAACTGACACCAGTGGCTTGTGAGACCGGCCACCTCCCCTCGTCGGGGTCTCGACTGTATACACTAGTCTACTCTGGAGTATTGATGCCCTGTCTCGAAACTCCCACGACGAGGGACCTTTTAAGGATGTGCTTATAGACCCCAGCTCCCACGTATACGATCGCCCTCATACTGCTGGCAGTCAAGAAAGAATCCTAGGGGCTCTATCAGCGCGCAATTGTGACCTGTAAGGTCACCTAAAGCAGTACACGATGATAAAGATAAACCAGATAGCATACTATCATCTTGAGTAAGACTGTCCTACCGGGATAGGTCCTCCCTCAATCATTGCAATCACGTTCTTGTGATCCAATAATTGACTCTGAGGGCACTATCTCCAACAATCTTCCACTTGCACTCAAGGCTAATTATTGCGATGTCGCATACTCACAGCCCGTGTGATACCGAACACCCAACCCCTCTACTAGTCTGTCTAACAAAACTCGTTTGCGAAACTATTGCGTTCGAGGAATAGCCTCAGTGAGTGGATCCGCTTTGATGTTTATTTCTATGTCTCTCTATATCTCAAGTTCGCGGAGAAAGCCATCTCCCGAAAAGAGCAATACCTGTCTTAGAATATGTCTGGATATCTGATGGGACCTAGCTCATAAATGAACTCCAAATCCAAACCTCTTAGACTGTATCGTCAACTGAACTGAATCAGTATCCTGCGCAATGCCTCCCTCAGTATCTGCCTGGACCACCTGTCCAAACTACTGCCCCTCGTCAGAGGGAAAACTATAACTCTGACAACCAATCTGCCATCCAGGTCACCTTGGAAGCCTGGAATGATAACTGTCTCCCGAATGAGGCTGTCGTCATCAAATCCCTAGAACATCCACTTATGTTCTAAAACTGCTTCCGAATGTTTCTCCAGGATTGGATTAATAGCAACTTATCGCATCGCCTGTAAAAACAACATCTGGTGTGGTACTTGACATCTCACGATTGACTCAATTGCCTAAGCAAGTGATCTGCCAATCATGCACATCCCTCTCCACTTTAGTCTGTAAGACACCTTTAGAGAGGGTGACTCCATCACCTGCAGGTATACTACCGTGCGAGGAGTCGTCCATTCTAAAAACTCTTAGAATGCTGTCTAAGTACCCTGATTGGAAAACCACCCAAATCTAGATCTATAGATCTAGTAACCAGAATGTCTTGATATTATATCCAAGTCCCATGTGGAGAAACCACTGTGTGACAACCAAAGTATAACCGATCGTAGTAGAGGAATTTCACTTCCTGCTCTGTGTATGTCATCCAAATACAAGGACATCACACCCTACTACCTTCTCAACAAATCCATCCCTATTCTGACGAAGTCAAACCTATGACTGTCACATCAGAAACAGATGATCTATCTCCGCTATATCTGCTTTAGTCTATAAATAGACTTTAGCTACTTGTCCACCAATGCTTCCGCTGCTCCCACTGACTACGACAACCCTCTGGCAGAGTCATATACACGTGCACTTCTAAAGCAAGTTTAGAACGACGCTATACTCATCCTCCTGCCGGGTCTCACAGTCTGGAACAACAGCAAAGGCAAGCCTGGGTAAACAAGAACCTCCCTGCCACCGTCCTTGAGGCTACCGGAGTACCTCTCGGGTGCCTGAGGTTACCCACCATATCTGCGGAGTGGCCAATGGAATGTCAAACCAGATCGAATCTTTAGGTTCTTATCAAATTTTCAGTAATCGTTTGCGGTTCTGGAATCACTTCCAGTTCTACCATACTCTCACTACTGTTTTCTGAAAAAATCCATTTCTTTTAAAACTATGGCGAGTCAAGAACAATATCACTATTGATCTTCCAGATGGTAGAAAGTCAACCCTCGTCATAGCCTGGGTCAACCCACAAACAACCATTACAGAAACGTGCCTTGAGTTATCCAGAGTCTGGTTTTAAGCATAAGCCGGACAACCCCCCGTACCTTAACATTGTTAAGATGTGAACTGTTCTATATCCAATATAGAAACAGAGGCACTGATTTAATTGAACCAGATTCAAATCATGCAGCTGTCTCCAGTGCATGTCAACTAAATGGAAGGAGGCCGATCAGCGTTACTCAACTTAAGAGTACTTCCAATTATGAGTAACCTGAAAGAGAAGCGAGTTCTTTTAACCATTACTATCAACTGAATACCATACACAAGTATCTACATCTTCGATCACCTTGAAGAATCCTGATACTTGCAATACCTGGTTCTCTACTTTATTCATATACCTATAACTTCTCAAAACTTCGACCCTGTGTTTCTACGAAACACCTGTCTAAAAACTAGAGAAGTCATAAGTAAACCGAATATAGTATGAGGACCATCCCCTCTGTTCTACTAGACAACATACAATACTCTGTATAAGTCCCTTGAGTCTAATAACTCATTCCCTGTGTGTCGTAGGTTGAAAACTGTACTTATGGTTAAGAAGAATTACACCGCTGTTTAATGCTCCTTACCTAACCATCCACTGATATAGGTAAATGTCATGGACATAATTTCAAAAAGGTATATCTCACTCTATAAAAATAGACGTACAGATATATCAATTTGAAATTGGAGCATTATAACGGATATTCAAAACCAAATATTTGTCGTCCGGCAAACAACCCAGGTGATTTCCTCAAATATCACCAATTACAACGAATTTCGATATAATGAGGATGATCACCTAATTTCCAATAACTTACTCCCACTCATCATCTGTAAAACCATACAGATGTGAGAATCTCACCTGGTAAATACATACCCTGGAGTAAGTGTCCAATTAAGAAATCAGTTTTCTTTTAACAGTACACAGCGAAACTGAAACATGTGAATATTTCGTAAGGGTATCCGGGTATTCCTAGTAATGCCTTTTCCATTATCCAGATTCACAACTGTAACCGTATATTTCTTTGCTATCTCTCCAAATCCCTTTATATGTCTTTAGTCATTATCTTCTGTACACCCCTTTAGGCCAAATGGTTTTCTTCCTTCCCTCCCGTTCGGCACCAGCCTATGGTTTGGAAGAAGACTAATCCAATAAGCATAATGGGTGTACTGTCCTAATCCTAGGAGCACTCGCAATGCGAGAGAAGGTGAAGATAAAAGACAACCGAATAAACCTTATTCCTATTTCTCCTGAACCAGAGTCCATCCCCGAACAGGAACAAGTTCCTTTCGAGTTCGTATATAACCATACGATGGAGTATCCTATAAACTGTGGATCTTCGTAGTGATACGGAGTGTTCTGGAGAAATACAAAGGTGATTTAGGATTGGCGAAGCTATACTTGGTTTGGTCGTGAATAGCAGTCGCAATTTACTTTGCCCTCTTACTAATCCCTTGATATGTCTTTACTTAATACCTTCTATACACCACACTTAGGTTAATCGGCTTTCTTCATTCCCTACCGTTCGGCACCAGCCTAAGGTTTGGAAGAAGACAATCCGATGGGCGTAACGGGTGAACTATCTCCTAAACCAAGGAGTACTCGCAATCTGAGAGAAGGTAAAAGGAAAAGACAACTGAATAGTCCTATTCGTTTTCTCCAGAACCGGAAACCATCCTCGAATAAATTCCTTCGAGTTTGTATATAACCATACGATGGTTTTGTCCAATGGAAGTGGACGTTCGTAGTAATACGGGGTGTCCTGGAGAAAAGGGTAAAAGTAGGAGTGGCAATGAGGTATGCAACTCTGACAATCCAAAAAACCAATGTTTAAGAAGGTTCGGTTAACTTGGTCACTGAGTCATAGTCTAGGGTCGGGTCATGATCGCTGCCAAAGAGAGAGAGAAAAGAAACACTCAGCGTGCACTTGTTCATATCATAATATTGCATTATTATATTACCCATTCTTATTCGTTTTATAAATAAACAGGTGCTTTTGACGCATGTCTGCTACATATTACAGGATACGGGTTCTTGGAGCGAAAACAGTGAAAAAGACAAAAGATGATACAAAAGAGGGACTTTTGACCGACAACTAGAAGGATCCTAGTCAAGCCTAGACGAAGAACAATTCACAATTGTACAAGGCAACGCATGGCCCGAAATGTCAAAGGAAACAGTTAAAAGACCACTACAAGTTTCACTGAAGATCTGGAGAAGACCCAGAGGCCAAATGGAAGAAAGAACTACAAAAGTAAAAAGCTTAATCAGTAGAGAAGAAGCCCACAAAATTTGATGATATGATCTCACCAATGGGCCGCGGAACCGCGGCCCTACCCCTACCCATGCCGCGGTTCCGTGGCCAGATACTGCACGTGTCGGTGCAGAAAGAAGGTGGAGGTGCGTCAGTGCGTAGGTTGGGATTTTTCGTGGGTATATCTGTAATAGAACATATGCGAACAATTGTAACCCTAATTTTCCCATTCCCTATAAAATTGTATTCTAAAGATTGTATTAGGCATGCCTCTTTTTGATAAATAAAATTCAGATTCAATTGGAATTGGAAGAGCATCATTCTTGTAAGTTGTCTTCTTTTCTGCCCTAGTTTTATAATTGAATTCTTGCCCTAGATAAATCGTTCCTTTTGCCCTAGTTTAATCTAGCGTAGTATCTCTTAACCTTCCATAGGTAACTAAATTATTAGATCTAAAGATACACAATAATCTTAAAATGATGTTTTTAATAGATCCCCTAATGAGCGAGTAATTTCCTCGCTTGTTAGGGTTAGGAATAGGGAGGGGTTGAGAGATGAATATCTCTCATCTCTTTCATGCCCAATCATTTTTAATAACTAGAACTTCATGCATGCATGCATGATCCGCTCCCTACGGCACCCTACCCACGGGGTAACGGTGAAATCGTAGTATAAAGGACCGAACATGCATGACTTCCATGAAGGTTAGAGCAATTATCAGGAAAGGACGGACAAGGATCTAGCGGAAGAAACTTCGTTTCTCCCCAATCATCCTAATCCCCTTTACTAATAATTGTTATAACTTCTAAAAAGATTTAATTGAGGGCATTGAAAGAGGTGTGAAATTTAATCTTATCAAACTGACCTTAAACCTAATCCTAGCAAGTTTCTTAATCATCGTACAACTTAGTTTTTAGATTCAATTAAAGGACCAAACAACCATTGGAATTAGCTCGTAAGAATACTTAGGAAAATTACACATCCCTGTGGACCGACCCGTATTCACCGGCTAGCTGCAAAGCGACACCGTTTCTGATTGCGGTAAAATATTTTTGATCTTAAAATCTCATTTAATCAAACGGCGCAGTTGCCGGGGATGGCGTAAAAATTTCCTATTTGTTATTTTGGGTTGATATAATTTTTAAAAATCATAAAAATCTGAAAATATAAAATGTACAAAAAATTTTATCATTTTTTTTATTGTTTGAAAGGTTATCGTTTGAATCTTGCAGGAACAGCGAAGAATCTCGGATCTGGAAATTTACAGAGAGAGAAACAGAAAAAGTCACATCAGAACAGAGGGGAAATTCCACAACAGAGGTGCAGAAATTTTTTGGAGCTTCGATCCATCCTCCAGACCGCGCTTCCGCGGCAATTCTGCGCCCGAAACCGCGGTTCTGCCGCACTCCTGCCACGTCAGCTCCTCAAATTTTGTCGGTTTGTTTCTTTTTCCCCTCTCTGCCAACCTCAATATATCTTTTGCGAAATTTTCTGCAGGACTTATTTGCGCTAAAAAATCTTCTTCCCTTTCTCAATAACAGATTTTCTACAGGATTTCTTTGCGCCGCGCTTAAAAAAATTAATTGCAAGTGAATTTACTGTTTTGCATAATTTAATCGGACTTTAAGGGGCTATTGACTAAACTCAGATTGGGTGGGGATTTCATCACCCTTCCCAGGACCCCAGAAAGCACTTAAAGCATTTGTATTGACCACTCTTAATTAAAAAAATACTAGACTCAGCCCTAAGGACGTCGAGCTCAATAGGACAAAGGACTAGTCATAAGCATCAGCCGTTAATCCTAACCTGACTTTGCGCTGTCTAGGCAAGTGGTTACTTAATTAGGCCCGCTACTTGTAGCGGGGAGCCTCCCACTTACCTGGAACTTACCTTGCCGCAATTGGCGGTGAAGAGGCGGTTTGAGGTCCTATTTCTAACCCTAGTTAGGAGTTGTCTAGCTGACCCTAGATCTAGGCCTGATTGTGCAAGTGTGGTTGACCGCGTTTGTGTCTCAAGTCTCTTTTCAAAAATCTTTTGCAAAAATTTCACATAAAAAAAATAAACTTTTCAAAACTTGCAACTTGTCGCTAAAGAAATCTTGCAACTCACTTAGACCACTTCCTTTCATTGACGTTATCTTACCTCCACATTCTGTCTTTCATTTTTTTTTCTGACTACACTACCCCTTTAGTGTATGTCACTTTGGACTAGGGACACTAACGCCCGATTAGTCCGTGTTTCGTTGGTACCGACCGACGAACCCTTCGACACCGAAGTCGAAATTCCGTCCACTTTCTTACCTCCACCTTCAAATTCTTCTTCCGAAGGAATGTCGGGATACAATCCTAACGATACCTTAACGACGGGAATGATTCCACCTCCGTTAGGTGCGAATAACCCGAATCAACCGCCTGTTGAAGCGCCCACACGAGTTGCGCTCCAGGATCTCTTCTACCCTGTCCGCACTTCTTTACCTACCGGTCTTTCACCCCCACCGGCAAATGGGGACAATTTTGAAATAAAACCACATTTCATTAATATGCTGCCAAAATTTCAAGGTTTGGAATCAGAAGATGCGTATATTTTTATCAATAAATTCCAAAACGTTTGCGCTATGATGAAAACGACCCAATTAAGTGATGACGCTATAAGGCTAAGGGTCATTCCTTTCACCTTATATGACTTAGCCGAGAAGTGGCTATATAGCACATCATCACATTCAATTAGAAATTGGGATGAGTTTGTGAAAGCTTTTCTTAAAAAGTTCTATCCTCACCACAAAACTGCTAGAATCCGTAATGAGATTATAAAATTTTCCCAGCTTCCTTACGAACCATTTTGGAAGTGTTTTGAAAGATTTAAAGACCTACTCGTTCAATGCCCTCATCATGGGATCGAAAGTTGGCAACTCTGCCAAACATTATACGAGGGATTGAACTCGGCAACGAAGCAGTTGCTAGAAACCATTTGTCAAGGTCACTTTCTAACCAAATCTAGTGAGGAAGCATGGCAGTTTCTTGAGGACCTTTGTGAACAAAAAATTCAGTATGAGAGCACCAAGACCACATCATCTTCTTCTAGTGGTCAATCTAGGGCAGGCATACATCAATTAGATATGTCGATTGCTATGAAGGCCGAGATGGCCGCTCTTACGAAAAAGATAGAAGTGATTGAGACCAAAATCTCATCGTCTTCTCCTGCCCCTGTTGTGCCTCCACGAACTGTTTGTGCTTGTTGTACGGATCCATCACATCTCACCGAAGAGTGTCCTTACAATGCATCAACTCAAGGACATGATCAAGTCAATGCTGCCTACCAGCAACGACAGAGAAACGATCCATACTCTTCGACATACAATCCGGGGTGGAGGAATCACCCAAATTTCGCTTGGAACGAAAATCAACAATTCCAAGGAAATAACAATTTTCAAAGGCCTCCTCCTCCGCAACAACAACAAGCACCTCTACAAACTCAATTTCAACAGCAACCTTTTCAACAGCAACCTTACCATAATCAAGTGAACAATTTTGTGCCTAACAATTCTTACCCGCCAAACAATTTTGTTCAACCTAATGATGACAAGGTTACATCACTTGAAAGAAGTCTAGATGCGTTCCTAAAGCAATCTACACAATCTACAGCAAGATTATAGACTTCTATTCAATCTTTGGTGCAAAACAGTGCCTCACACGATCAAAGCATCAAATCTATTGAGGCACAAATTGCACAACTCAATGCAGCATTGAGCGAGCGAGAGAAAGGAAAGCTCCCATCTCAACCACTGCCCAATCCCGGTCACGCACATGCTGCATATCAACAGAAAAATCATAACGTAAACGTTGTGACCACGTTGAGATCCGGAAAAGTGTTGCAAAACAATGTGGGTATTAACCATGACACCCCTGCCGGTGGTTCTTCTTCATCTTCTTCACCTTCTTCTTCTTCATTAGAGCCTATTCTCCATCCCTCACACGGCTCTACTTCTTCTAGCTCGAACGGACCCACTTCTCACAACACGAACACATCTACATGGGGTTCCGTTCCAACTCAACAATCTGATCCGCAAAAATTGGACTCAACAACCTTTCAAAATGTACCTTTTCCAAACCGGTTGAGATCCAATAAACCAACTCCACAAATGCAGAAGATTGTCGAGTTGTTCAAATAGGTTAGCATAAATATCCCTCTTTTGGATGCAATCCAACAAGTTCCTTCATATGCAAAAATCTTAAAGGACTTATGCACCAAAAAGAGGAAGTCACAAGTACCAAAGAAAGTTTTCGTGGCTAGTGCTGTTAGTGATGCTATTGTAAATTCTTTACCCCCAAAGCAAAAGGACCCCGGTTGTCTTACTATTTCGATAACAATTGGGGACAAGAACATCAATAGAGCACTATTAGATCTTGGTGCTAGTGTTAATTTTCTACCTTATTCTGTATACGAGCAATTAGGCGTTGGAGAGCTTAAGCCCACTCACTGCACTCTCCAAATGGCCGACCGATCAATCACCCATCCTAGGGGAGAGTTGGAGGATGTGTTAATTAGAGTTGGGGATTTCATTTTTCCCGTAGACTTTATTGTTATGGATACACAACCTGTCGCTAACCCCCGGAGTCAAATTCCGGTGATACTTGGTTGACCATTCCTGGCGACATCTAACGCAGTGATCAATTGTCGTAACGGTTCAATGAATCTATCTTTCGGCAATATGACAATTGAACTCCATATCTTTAAGTTGGGAAATTAGCCTGCCGAGCCTAATTCTAGCGTACTTGATGTTTGCTCGATCAATGAGATCGCGGAGGAGGACTGTGAGTTCGAAAATTTCATGTTCGATCACAGCAGTGTTGACGCCACTAGTGCGTTCTTCCTAGAATCCGACACAGCTTTCACTGCGGACAACGATTATGAGTGTTTCACCTTTGTAGACGATTTTGAAGACTCACCACCCGAGCTTGAGTCTTTTGCTTTTTCGGATGAGTTAGTTGAACCATCCGACTCGGTTGCGTATACTCGATTTGAACCTTTGATGGAATCCTTCGAGTTTGAAACAGTTACTCCATTGTAACCATCTATTGTTTCACCTCCTAAACTCGAACTAAAGCTTTTGCCGTCGCACCTAAAATATGCTTATCTAGGTGATAATAAGACTTTACCCGTTATCATATCGGCCTCTCTAGCTCTTGAGCAAGAGAAGGCCCTTTTAATGGTCTTAGAGAATAATAGGCAAGCTTTTGGCTGGTCTATGGCGGACATCAAGGGGATTAGTCCCCTCATAGTTGAACATCATATACACTTGATGGATGATGCCAAGCCGGCAAGGGATCCAAAAAGACGCCTCAACCCCATTTTGAAAGAGGCTGTTAAGAAGGAGATTGTTAAATATCTTGATAGTGGTATCATCTACCCTATCTCGGATAGCCAATGGGTTAGCCCCATTCATGTCGTGCCATAGAAATCGGGCATCACGGTCATTACCAATGAGGCAAATGAGTTAATTCCTACTCGCACCCAAACGGGGTGGCGAGTTTGTATCGACTATAGAAAACTCAATGCCGCGACAAGAAAGGACCACTTTCCTTTACCATTCATTGACCAAATGCTAGAACGATTGGCGGGGCACGAGTTCTACTGCTTTTTAGATGGCTATTCCGGTTATAACCAAGTCCCCATAGCCAAAGAGGATCAAGACAAGACCACATTTACTTTTCCCTTTGGCACTTTTGCTTTTCGTCGCATGCCCTTTGGGTTATGCAATGCTCCCGCTAAATTTCAGCGGTGTATGATGGGGATCTTCTCAGACATGGTTGAAAAGTTCTTGGAGATCTTTATGGATGATTTCTCCATTTTTGGTGACTCCTTCGACGAGTGTTTACGACATCTTGACGCTGTTCTTACCCGCTGTAGGGATAAGAACCTAACTTTGAATTGGGAGAAGTGCCATTTTATGGTACGCGAGGGCATTGTCTTAGGACATGTCATCTCGCAAAACGGCATAGAGGTTGATAGAGCCAAACTTGAAGTCATCTATAATCTTCCTCCTGCTAAATGCGTCAAAGACATCCGAGCTTTCCTTAGCCACGCCGGATTTTATAGACGGTTCATCAAGGATTTTAGCAAGATTGCTAGACCCTTGACTCTCTTATTGGCCAAGGACACAACATTTGATTTCGACTCAACTTGCATGGAAGCATTCGAGTCTTTGAAACACTCTCTCATTTCTGCGCCCATTCTTTCATCTCCAGACTGGACGCAACCTTTCGAAATTATGTGCGACGCATCAGATTTTGCCATTGGTGCTGTCCTGGGACAGCACATTAACAAGATGCCGCACGTGATTTATTACGCTAGCCGTACATTAAATGAGGCCCAACTAAACTACACAACAACAGAAAAAGAGTTTTTAGCAGTTGTGTTTGCACTTGAAAAATTTCGGCCTTATTTAATCGGCTCTCCAGTTATTGTGTATACGGATCATTCAGCTCTTCGCCACCTTTTTGCGAAGAAGGAAGCAAAATCGAGGCTAATACGTTGGATCCTCCTGCTACAAGAGTTTGACCTTATCATAAGGGACAAAAAAGGATGTGAAAACGTAGTGGCCGATCACCTTTCACGACTTCCTTCTTCGCCTATAGTTGAACTTCCTATCACTGACGCTTTTCCCGATGAGCAACTCTTGACCATTTCTTGCAAACCATGGTTCGCTGATATAGTAAACTACTTAGCCACCGGCTTGATACCTAACGATTGGTCGAAACAGGATAAACTTCGAATCTTGTCCCAAGCAAAGAATTTTTACTGGGATGAACCTTATCTTTTTAAATACTGTTCCGACCAAATCATTCGTCGGTGTGTACCGGAAAACGATTTTAAGAGTGTGCTGTCTTTTTGCCACGATCAAGCATGTGGCGGGCACTTTGGCTCAAAGAAGACAGCCGAAAAAAATTTTGCAGTGTGGTTTCTATTGGCCACGACTCTTTAAGGATGCATATGAATACTGCAAGACATGCTCCCGGTGCCAACACTTGGGCCGGATATCGCGGAGAAACGAAATGCCGTTCCAACCAATTTTGGTTGTCGATGTTTTTGATGTTTGGGATATAGACTTCATGGGACCATTTCCCAATTCTTTTGGGAATGTTTATATTCTGTTGGCTGTTGACTACGTTTCAAAGTGGGTCGAGGCTGTGCCTAGCCGAACGAATGACAATAAAGTTGTCGTTCGATTTCTTAAAGAACACATCTTTTCTCGATTTGGGCACCCTCGAGCGATCATAAGTGATAATGGTTCTCACTTTTGCAATAGGACTTTTGAGTCCTTAATGCGCAGATATTCTATAACCCACAAGATGTCAACGCCATACCATCCCCAAACATGTGAGCAAGCCGAGGTTTCAAATCGGCAAATAAAGCAAATCTTGGATAAAACGGTTTCTAAAAACCGTAAGGATTGGTCACTTAAACGGATCGATGCACTATGGGCTTTCCGTACTGCATACAAGACCGATCTTGGTATGTATCCATACCGGCTTGTTTACGGGAAGGCTTGCCACCTCCCGGTAGAAATTGAGCACAAGGCATTTTGGGCTACCAAAGAGTTGAATTTATCTTTAGGAGATGCGGGCAGCAACCGAAAGGTGCAATTAAATGAACTAGAAAAGCTGCGGGATGAGGCATATGATAATGCCGTAATTGTAAAAAACCGAACTAAGGTGTTCCACGATAAACACCTTTTGCGAAAAACTTTTGAACCTGGTCAACAGGTTTTACTCTATGACACTCGGTTACATTATCACCCAGGCAAGCTTCGTTCTAGATGGAAAGGACCATTTGTTGTCCACACCATTTATCCGCACGGTGCGGTCGATCTTGAAAATTCTGAGGACGGTACTTTATTCAAGGTTAATGGACATAGATTAAAACCGTTCCTCACAGCGGACCCATCGGAGGAGCTCCTGTTTTTGCAGGAGCCGATCTACACCGATTAATTCTCCTCCACTTTCCCCCCGAATTTCCAATTTTTCCAATAACTTAATTTCAAATAAGTTTGGGTGTGTGTATCATTTGTAAATACATAATTCCGAAATACCATAAAAAATAAAAAAATTTGAAAAAGAAAATAAAAAATATATTTTTGGACCTAATTGTAAAATTTCAGATTAATTAATAAATAAAATTTACAAATAAATTACCCCTTTTAGAGGGGGGTTTTCTAAAAATTTCCATTCCCCCCTCTATTTAACAGACCCGAGCCCCTCCACTGCGGTTCTAACCCTAGAATATTTTTCTTCACAACCCAGCGCCGCCACCCTAAAAATCCCCTGCCGAGTTCCCTCCATCGTGCCGCGGTCCAGCCGCTCCAGCCGTCTCCTGCCGCGTTTCCGCCGCCTTCCCACTGCTTCACCCCCTGGAATTTCCGGGGGAGGTAAATCTAATCATATACCCTCTGTGTTCCACATTTTTTTTTCTGTAAATTCACTATGGAACACAGAATGCAATTTGAGAGGGATTTCTCTCTAGTTTTCTCGCACGAACTTTACGGTAACTATTTTTCACGCGAAATTGAGCGGAGGGGATGGAATTTTCTGATTTACAATCAACCCTCTGCATTTTCTATACCAAATCTAGTTGCCTATTTTTATGAATCCATGGAAGAAAATTTTCTAGCGGACTTAGGGTATATCAAGTTGAATTGGGGGGATTGCGTTATTAACATTGATCGGGATTTAATCCACGAGATCACACTTATACCTCGTTTTCCCGCGCATGACCACCCCCTACAGTTTGAGGATTACATGCCCTTGATGGGCAATGACTGTGCGAGAGAGCCGCGAAAGGGTATCCAAGCACGATCCCTCTTCGTGAATGTTTTTACTGTGTGCCGGTGGGCACAAAACAACATCTTTGGTAGTTCTCACAACTCGGCCTTTTTCACCCCCTCATTACATGTCGTGCACACACTAATGACGAAAAATCCACGGTTCGACATGTGCACTGTTTTACTTCATTCTATAGGGGCGAGGAAAAGGGCTACAAACTACCCATGCCCTATGCTAGTCACCCAGCTCTGCCGTTATTTCCTCCCCATCGAGGAATTTGACTTTTACATGATGGGAGGAGTCCCGGTTTGACCACTTGTTGAGGGCGTTACTTCGTCCTATTCTAGACTGACGGATATATGGTCGGGAACTGAACCGGCCGAAAATGTCCCAGCTCGCACCCCTAGCTCTAGTTCGACTTCGAGTGAGGGTGAGCTGACCCCTCAAGAGTATCCACGCTTAATGAGGAGAGCTGTGAGGGGGAATTGATACGTTGAGGGAAGAGTTTAGGACGATGGCACGAGAGCACGACCGTCGTTTGACAGAGATTGAGAGGGGTATTCAGACCCTATTGGCTAGAGAGGAGCGATCACGTTCACGCTCGAGGGCGCGACGTGGGGTCGGGCAGTGAGGGCACTGCTTTGCTCAAGTTTGGGGGAGATGGTGGTGTATATAGTTATCTGTTGCATTGCATTGCATATTTTAATTTTTTTTTCTTTTCCTTTTGCATATTTGATTTCTGCAAATGCATCTTTATAAAAATCATATTTCATAAAAATCTGAAAAAATTTGGAAAATAAAAAATATAGAAAAAAAAAACCAAAAAATTGAAAAATTTCAAAAAATTCAAAAAAATTATTGTATTCAATTTTGGCTTAGTTGACTAAAGTTTGACATATGGGTTAACTGGCTAGGAACAACTAAATCTTAGACTTAGTAAATTAAAAACCCTAAAAATAACATTCCTTAAAGTTTATCGGTAGAAAGTATATGTCCTCGTAGTTTATTTAGAAATAGAAAAAATTTGGGCTCACTTCCTGGGCTAAGTCGAAATAAAGGAAAAGTATTGATTTTTATTAGAGCATAAGTTTGAAAAATAATTCCTAGCTTAAGTATGGATTCTGAAAATGTATACCCTAAATTTGCACTAACACACACCTTGAAACTTGGAATAGTAGAGGAGACCTTGAAATGCTCTTGTCTAAAGTCTTTAGTATGAAGAAAATAAAAGAAAAAAGGTGAATAAAGAAAAAAAAATGGACACTGGTTTTTATGATTACTCGAGGCTGCAAAAATAGAAAAATATTTAGCGAGGGTGTTTCATCACCTAGTGCCTTAGACCAACTGGTTTGGGAGTCACTGCTAAAGCCTTGGGTGTTGCAAGACTAGGAAGTACGCTTTAATGTGCAAACACATCTTGTAATCGGTCGTTGGTACCTCAAGAAGTATTAACGGTCGCATGAAGGACGTGTAAGAAAAATTCATGTAAATATTCACCAATTGATAAGTACTTTGGACGAAAAGGACAAGAGTATGATTGCTTGATTTGAATTCCCAAGTGTAGGGGAGATTTATACACACACGTGGGGATATGTGATTAGAGTCTAGATAAGAGAAAGGAATGAAGAATAAAACTTGTATCTTTAGTAGAAGTGATAAAATTCCTAAGTGGAGATTAAACCCTAGAAGGAAAACTTAAGAAATGCTGAAAGCTAAGTAAGGCTATAGAACATGTATAATCTTAAGTTAAATAATAAGGAAGTGTGAAGAATAGGGTGGATAGTTTATGAATCGACGATAATAGAATTCCTTGTTAGAAAACCTAATCGGAGAATTAAAGTTAATAAGCCAAATTGATAGGATTTTGTCGGTAGTATCCGCTGAAAACCCTCAGGAGACAACACTCCTCCTACTAGGGACACCTAGAGGTTTAACGGCTTGTTGCACATGCTCAGTGCAATCGCGTTTCCCTGCGAAAGTGCGGTTAAGTTCTTTTTGTTGAGAATAAAAAAAAATAAGTTCGCTCGAGGACGAGCAAAAGAAAAGTTTGGGGGTATTTGTTCATATCATAATATTGTATTATTATATTACCCATTCTTATTCGTTTTATAAATAAACAGGTGCTTTTGACGCATGTCTGCTACATATTACAGGATACAGGTTCTTGGAGCGAAAACAGTGAAAAAGACAAAAGATGATACAAAAGAGGGACTTTTGACCGACAACTAGAAGGATCCTAGTCAAGCCTAGACGAAGAACAATTCACAATTGTACAAGGCAACGCATGGCCCGAAATGTCAAAGGAAACAGTTAAAAGACCACTACAAGTTTCACTGAAGATCTGGAGAAGACCCAGAGGCCAAATGGAAGAAAGAACTACAAAAGTAAAAAGCCCAATCATCAGAGAAGAAGCCCACAAAATTTGATGATATGATCTCACCAATGGGCCGCGGAACCGCGGCCCTACCCCTACCCATGCCACGGTTCCGCGGCCAGATACTGCACGTGTCAGTGCAGAAAGAAGGTGGAGGTGCGTCAGTGCGTAGGTTGGGATTTTTCGTGGGTATATCTGTAATAGCACATATGCGAGCAATTGTAACCCTAATTTTCCCATTCCCTATAAAATTGTATTCTAAAGATTGTATTAGGCATGCCTCTTTTTGATAAATAAAATTCAGATTCAATTAGAATTGGAAGAGCATCATTCTTGTAAGTTGTCTTTTCTTTTCTGCCCTAGTTTTATAATTGAATTCTTTCCCTAGATAAATCGTTCCTTTTGCCCTAGTTTAATCTAGCGTAGTATCTCTTAACCTGCCGTAGGTAACTAAATTATTAGATCTAAAGATACACAGTAATCTTAAAATGATGTTTTTAATAGATCCCCTAATGAGCGAGTAATTTCCTCGCTTGTTAGGGTTAGGAATAGGGAGGGGTTGAGAGATGAATATCTCTCATCTCTTTCATGCCCAATCATTTTTAATAACTAGAACTTCGTGTATGCATGTATGATCCACTCCCTACGGCACCCTACCCACGGGGTAACGGTGAAACCGTAGTATAAAGGACCGAACATGCATGACTTCCTTGAAGGTTAGAGCAATTATCAGGAAAGGACGGACAAGGATCTAGAGGAAGAAACTTCGTTTCTTCCCAATAATCCTAATCCCCTTTACTAATAATTGTTATAACTTCTAAAAAGATTTAATTGAGGGCATTGAAAGAGGTGTGAAATTTAATCTTATCAAACTCACCTTAATCCTAATCCTAGCAAGTTTCTTGATCATCGTACAACTTAGTTTTTAGATTCAATTAAAGGACCAAACAATCATTGGAATTAGCTCGTAAGAACACTTAGGAAAATTACACATCCCTGTGGACCGACCCGTATTCACCGGCTTGCTGCAAAGCGACGCGGTTTCTGATTGCGGTAAAATATTTTTGATCTTAAAATCTCTCTAATCAGCGCTCTAACCTAGATCATATTGGTTACCAATTTATCTAATCAGGAAACCTTCCACTGTAACGTCAAATTCTCCTCCAAACCTGAAAGAAGAATTAGTCGGGATCACCCGAGGAGTAAACCAACTCATCAGTGGGAATCGGGATCCAACTATCATCGCATGATAACGTGACGGAATCCGCTCACGTTATCACACTCCAGAAGGTATGCGCATATCTGGCAAGTTTCAGTTTCTTTAGAAACTCCCGATGTGATTTTTACCCCATGCTCTTATGACCTTGACTTTGGCCAACATATCATAACTCACATGTCAAGTTCTACCCGTCATTCTCTAGGTTAATTTGAACCCACCCGTACCTACCCTTGACTTTGGCCAACATGGCAGTACGACTGTCCCAAACCAACGCATTTATCTATGCTGCATATGAATACCCAATAGCTACCAATCACTGTGCCTTGACTTTGGCCAACAAACACAGCTTGAATACTATTGACTATCCATATGAAACGACGGAGGGCTACGAATGGTTTCTGGCAAAAACCTTTAACGTAATGAACTTGATATCGTTGAAGGAACTGGATAGCTTTATAAAAATATAGTGACGAAAACCTTTGCTAAAGAGGTCACTCCCGGTGAAGGGATCTCGGCTCTTTCCCCGTAGAATGAGGTGCAGGATATTCCAACTGAATACCACGATGCAAAGCAAAAGTAATCGGCTATAGTGAAGTTATTGCCCTGACGCAAACTTCTGTCCAAGGTGTCACTCCCGGTGAAGGGATCTCGGCCCTTGCCTCGTCGACTGAGGCGCTGGAAATTCATAACCGAATACCACTGTGCAAAACAAAAGAGAACGCCCTTGCAATAACAGGTTTTTTTTTTGAAAAATTGTTCCAACAACATCAGAATAGGTTTGTTTAGGTTGCATTGATCCGAATCAACGCAGTCCCATCAATTGATCACACCAATAAAGAACGAAAATACGATGTACGTATATGCCATCCGCATTCGCTGCTGGGTCCCGTCATCACCAGTTAGGTTACTTAACTAACGAAAGAGCGGGGACTGGACTAGCGCGGATGCAAAACATATACAACACCTACTAGTATATATACCAATATATAATATTCGCTCAAGGCGTGATAAAATGCAACATCACAGAAATGTAATAAGCATCACAGAACAATACAGATATCTGGGATCGCCGGGTTTCATAGAGCCGCTACTGAAACCCGAAGTTCCCGTGGTCGTGTTGATAGCCTGTGCAATGAAATCCTAGACCCCTATGGGAGCGGAAAGTTACCCCCCAAAACCTGAAGCGAGGCAGCCCCCTTCAGCAACGTGAATGGACCACCCAGCACTTCACGAAATCTGGTAACTTGGGCACCCCTCCTGGGTCAACCTGTACCCCGTACGAGTGCGGCGAATAGCCCGCCAATTCTAGAGTAAAGCCCCCTCCGTCTTAATGCCATAAGATGCGGGCCCGTTGCCCTCTAGAACCCGGCTATCCGTGCACCCCTCCTTAGGGTAATCCTAGTACAGAAAGTAAAATATACATACAACGGGTACATCGACCTCACCCCGGTCGTGCCCCAAAAGAATATTATACAAACAGGCAGTGACGACAGTCCACATGTCGGACGCTCGCCCCGCAATATCAAATGTACATATACAACCAAACTGTACTAACATTGCATCTATGCTATCCCCCACGACCAATCTGCAACATCACAGCACAACACAGAACATCAACGTGAATGTCACGTTCGCAAATCCGTCTAAAAGGGCTATAGCAGTTAGACAGGATTTACCGATCAAATGACATTCACGGTCGCAAATATAATGTAAATACTGTGAACTAACATGTTTAAACTTTTCGATCGATCAAATTTACCCGAGTGGGCCCCATGCCCGACCGTAGCACTCAAAGAAAATCTGGGCCCAAAAAGAATATTCCAAAAACCCTATTTTCAACTCAGGAGCTCTCTGTAAAATTTTGGTGCAGTAAGGAGTCAAAGTGGCGGTGGAACCGCAGCCAATGCATGGGTTTGGCCGCGGTTCCTCGGTGGAACAGAGACATCGGGGCACCAAATTTTCACAGAATGCATATAATTCCCTACACGTGTTTTTGCAATGTACTGAAAAAATTTCGAGCCAAAAATAATTCGACGGAAAACTGATGCAGTGAAAACATGGTTTTTTGAAAATCCGATCGATCGAACTTGTAAACATGTTAGAGCAAGCTAGACTAGGTTAATGGCCTGGCTCTGATACCAATGTAAGTGCACGGCGGCACCCCGGCCGTCAATCCGAGGCCAAAATGCGGAAACGATACTTTACTTTAAACTTGTAAACCGGCACCACCGCGCACTTTAATTTCGGATCGGGCCATTAACATATTCCTAGCAAACAAGAGAAGGGGTAGAGAGATATACCGAGCGATCCGTGTCCTTCGGTCTTCTCGTCGTCGTCCCGATCTCCCCGCGGATTCTCCGGTCTTCATCTCGTCATCGGAAGGGCACCACATCGCCGGGTTCTTTTACAGGCTCCCACCTCTGGACCGAGGCAACTCGGGCACGAAGTTGGCGAGCCGACGTGCGCAAGAATTGCTGTAGAATAATGTAGTGCTATGTCTTATTGGGGTCACTAGAAGTTGCTATTTGAGTGGAGGAATGATATGAGCTTTTGGAGGTGGAGCTATGGGATTTTTGCAAAGCCAAATGAGAGTATTTCCTCACTGAAAAAATTGGGACAGCCCCCATGCAATGTGACCGGCCATGATAAGAATGGGAGAGGGAAAAAGTCCAAGGGGGTGAAGCTATCATGCATGAGAGAGAAAAACGATGATGAGAAGAAATGATCACAAAACAAATCCAACACTCCATCAACCATCATCACTTCCAAAAGTCAAGCAATCATGAAGTGAAGAAGTCAAATGATGGTGCAACCATCATGAAGCAAAAATATGCAAAGACCACCCTCCACAATACTTATTTGCACAATTGCAAATAAGCCCTCCTCCACCATTTTTCAGCCAAGGAATGATACAAAGGAAAATGGCCGAAATGGAATGCAAACTGGCAACTTCATAAAACTGATACCGTAATAAATTACAGGAAAACCCCGCTATTGTATATACATACCCGCATTTGTATTCCGACCGAATACAAATGCAATGAGACAAAATCTACACTATACAATACTAGGATCCGGCTTAAACCAAAGCCCGCTAGTATTATCCGTCCGATCATGATCCGTGCAATACCGCACGTATCTGATCGAACCCTGCCATATCTCCATACGGCCTCTACAGCGTTTCGTACGAAACTTGAGAAAACAGTCTGTGGGGGACTCTAAAGACTCGTCAATACTTTGGCTGTGGATTTAACCCCCAGCAAGTCATAGGTATTAGCCATACGTAACCTGCTACCAGGTATTGACCAAAAGGGACGTCGATGAGCGAACTCATCCTGACACCCTACTGAGCCTGTCAGTGACAATATTCGTACAGTCCGGTCCGTTCGTCTATGAGCATCGTTTGGCGGGCCTAGGGGGTTGGTAAAAGTCAGACCCCCAAAAGCGGTACAAGTCATGTCGGAGTGTAGCCCAGAACACCCTGAGATACTACTGGAATGCATACCAGTAAATCTCCTACCTTGGCCAAGGACTTCGTGTAAGGGCTCTCCTAGACACAGCGCGACCTCACCCCAAATACCGGGAGAGACGAACCCCTGCAGATCCGCTCACTGCCTCCATGTGGCTCGGGACTGTACCCAACTAAAACCTGTTTGCACGTCTCCTTTGAGCGTGGTAGGGTAGTAATCAAAGTACAATGTTAACTCACACGAGAAAAATGACGATCTCAGGTCGATGAACTAACCTGTACACATGTCACCAGGAAACTGCTATCTAACGTCAGGTATAAGACCAACTAGCATGTTCCCGGCGAGTCCTGTCCAGTGTACTCATAACCCAATGAGCACCTGTATACATCTTAGTGAACCAGCTGACACCAGTGGCTTGTGAGACCGGCCACCGCCCCTCGTCGGGATCTCGACTGTATACACTAGTCTACTCTGGAGTATCGATGCCCTGTCTCGAAACTCCCACGACTAGGGACCTTTTAAGGATGTGCTTATAGACCCAGCTCCCACGTATATGATCGCCCTCATACTGCTGGCAGTCAAGCATGAATCCTAAGGGCTCTATCAGCGCGCAATAGTGACCTGTAAGGTCACCTAAAGCAATACACGATGATAAAGATAAACCAGATAGCATACTATCATCTTGAGTAAGACTGTCCTACCGGGATAGGTCCTCCCTCAATTATTGCAATCACGTGCCTGTGATCCAATAATTGACTCTGAGGGCACTATCTCCAACAGATGGCACCTTTCGAGGCTCTGTATGGGAGGAGATGTAGATCGCCCGTCTGCTGGACAGAGCTCAGTGAGGGCAGTATTTTGGGGCCCCGGATCGTACAGGAGACGGCCGAGAAGATACAGCTGATTTGAGACAGGATGAGGACAGCTCAGAGCAGGCAGAGATCGTATGCTGACAGGCACCGCCACAGATTAGAGTTCGCAGTTGGAGATCATGTTTTTCTGAGGGTCTCTCCGATGAAGGGAGTGATGAGGTTTGGACGGAAGGGGAAGCTTAGCCCCAGATTCATAGGTCCTTTCGAGATCCTCGAGCGTGTGGGCGCAGTAGCTTATCGTTTGGCTCTTCCACCCGACTTCCCAGATGTTCACCCCATGTTCCACGTGTCGATACTTCGCAGATACCTACATGACCCTTCGAACATGATTCAGCATCAGACCGTTCAGCTCGAGCGCGACCTTTCGTTCACCGAGTAGCCAGTCGTGATATTAGACCGGCAGGTGAAGAAACTTAGATCGAAGGTCTTGCCATCAGTGAAGGTGCTTTGGCGCAGCCCGAATGGCGAAGAGATCGCTTGGGAGGCCGAGGGAGAGATGCGGAAGAAGTTCCCTCATCTATTTGAAGGTATGCGTGGCCTTATATTTTGAAATTCGGGGACAAATTTCTTTAAGGGGGACAGATTGTAACACCTTAGGATGTGTTTAGTGGCTAATTATATTTATATAAAGGGTTTTTAATAAAAAAGTTTACCAAATTGGGATTCAAATATTTTTCCAAATTTAATAAATATTTTCCTAGAATTTTCCTAGGCTAGCAAACACATGCGCATGTAAACTAAGGTTTGAAATGAGGTTGTACCATGATTAGCAACCATGGTGGGTTTAATAATGGGGATTAAGTCTTTTGAGTTTTAATTAGGTCTATTTAGTTATTTGTTGGTTGTTTTAATTTGAATTTTTGTTTTAGGGTGTTGACTTGAGAGAATGAGAGAGAGAGAATGAGAGAGAGAGAATGCATCATTGCAAAGCCCATGCTTGCATTTAATGAAGAGAGAGAAAGGAGGGGTTGACATTGGGAGTTATCATTTTTCCTCTCATTCTTGTGCTCATTTTCTCTCAACCTCTCACTCTCATACTCACACACCCACACTCCCAGCAGCAGCAAGCAAGCACAGCAGCAGCAAGCAAGCACAGCAGCAACAACACAGCACAGGAGCGGCAGCACAGCAACAACACAGCACAGCAGCGGCAGTGAGCAGCAGCAACAGCAGCAACTTCAGCTGCAGCTCCTTTCCTCTACTCCTTATTCCTCCTGCCTCCCAAGGTCGAGTGTGGGGTATACTTCTTGAACTTACCCCCTAGTTTGCTTAGTTAGTGAAGTTTAGCTTCGATTAGTGATTAATTGTGCGTTTTAGTGCTAAATGTGGTGTGTAGTGTGAAATTTGGTTATGTGAGGTTAGTATTGGTTAGACTAAGTTAATTAAGTGTTGCTAAGGCCATGTTAACCTAGCTTAGCCCCCAATTTCACTAAAATACCACCAGATTTCTGTTTGATGCAAAATTCATCGTTTTTAAGCAATTTCTAGCTTTCTGCAATCTGCTATCGACCCAGTGAGTTCAGAATAAATCTGAGTTAACTGGAGTATAGTTGTTAGGTGTAGATCCCATGTGTAGAACACGACCCCCAGACTCCACTTTTTGGCCGCCGAAATATAGTTTCTGGCCGCAATTTGCGGCCAGATGGGGGGGTATGGGGTTTCGGTTTTGCCCTGTAGGTTCCTGCTGCTATTCTTAGACTCATGGTATGTGCAATTTTATTTAATTCTTGCTGTAGAAAAATCTGGAGTTAAATACCTGTTTCTCGTATTTTAAAACCTTCGCGACACGCGTGATACGTGTGTGGGTTTGGGGTTTCTGCGTATCGCGACGCGTCGGGGTAGTTTCAGGCGCATAATCACACGTTTTAGCATATCGCGCGCACGCGTGCTTGGTTTGCAACGCGGGTTTCTAGTTTGACCTTAATATCGCGTTTTTGTGGATTTGAGCTTATGTGTGATATATTGTGTAATTCTAGGTTCGCAGGCGAGTGAGACGGACGCTGCGAAGAAGGGGAAGCAAGTCGTCGGCTACACTTAGCGCGAGACTTCGGTGAGTAGATTTAACATCTACGGGGATATCACCCGCATGTCGTTATGCGTCAGGGCTGATAGGACCTTATAGCTATATATTGCATCTACCTACATTGACTGTTCATGGATATTGTTGTTGCATACCGCATCCCCTGCTATATGTATATGAACTTAGAATTGATAGAACACCGCACTATTACTAACGGTTCATGTTGCACGAGCACTAATCTGCATGTTACACACACACCGTTAGTAATTTCCATGACACACTCACTGTAGAATTGCCATGATCATTATATTGTAGTTCATTCCACATATGATTCGATATTCTCATTGGTGTTGGATTTTTCATGTGATTTCAGGTTTTGAGGACCGTGGGGTTATTTAAGAAAAGATGCACTATTTGAAAACCCGGTTCCTCATGATATGATATTTTGGTGCGTCCACCACGCGTTTTCTCGATGCTGAGACATGTGTTTGAAACCCGATTCGAGGAGTTGGATGATCCGTTTGCGGGTTCATGGTGGACCCGGTATGGTTCCCCGGGGCGTGAAATGTTTTTTGTGGAGTAGACGATGAGCCTAGCAGGGTGGAGAGTACCTACCGGTGATTGGTTGAACCTGGCGGTTATCCGGAGGAAACTGACCAGAGTCGAGAGATGGATGCGGGATGATCCATACTGCCGGGGCCGAGGGCCGATACCGCAGACGGAGCCCGTGGGCTGATCGGGACTTACGGAGCCCGATATATGAGGATTTGCGTGTCGATGCTGGACACGAGTATTTATGATATTTGAGTGCCGGTGATGGGCACTCGTGATTTTCAGAGATTTACAGGATTTGAGGGCCGATGGGAGTGTCGGCGCCTGAGTTGTTTCGGATTTGGGTGCAGTATTGGGCACCGATTATTTTTCCACGTTGATATTTCAGTGTAGATGTTGTTTATCCCATGCTCAGCATTGACTATCATGCATCTCATCCTGTAGTTATTTTACCTGACAGAGCACTTGCATGATTATTGCACCTACTGCTTGTCGCATATAGATTTTACCTGCTGGCATATGTTAGAGTAGAACAGAACGTGCATGCTCGCGATTACCTTTATATGTTATCTCTATTCACGAGTTGGCAACTCACCCGCGTTGTGCCACAGTATTTGCAGGTTGCTCCTCAGAGTAGTCGCGGAAGGCTGCCTTTTGCATCTTTTGGCTACAGATACCATTACAGTTGGTGCGAGAGCTGTTTTGCTATTAAGTGGGTTGTGGTATCTGATTACTTTTATTGTACACCCTTTTGTATCTAGTATTCTCCATCTACCATATATGTACTGGACTTAGAGACAGTGTGAGGACGATGATGTATATTTTTGTTAGTTATATGTATGCCCTAGAGGCCATTACTGTACATAGGATGTATGTTGTAGTGGATGCTGGGACATATATAGGGAGGACTTTCTTGCTCGACATGATAGTATGATATCTGGTTACTCTTTACCTTAACGTGTATAATGATTGTCTCTCTGTTACATGTTGGTAAAGCCCTTAGGATGTGTACTTGACTACCTGGACTATGATGCGGATCATACTAGTGGGGACATGGTAGTCCATAAGTACATCCTTCAAAGTCCCTAGTCCTGGGTGTATCGAGATGGGGCATCGATATACCAGAGTAGACAAGCGTGTACCTTCTCGACCCATACAGATGGGCGATGGATGATCCCATATCCATCGGTGTTTGACATCAGAGATGATATACGGGTGCTCAGTAGTGACTGGGTACACTGGACGGACTCGCCGAGAACTCCCTGATGGTATTATACCTCACGTCAGATGGCAGTTCTCTGGTGACACTGGTACAGAGTAGTCTGTTGACCCGAGATCGTCATAGAGTCTTGTGTGGTTCCCACTGTGCTTTGATTTCCATCTTACCACGTCCAAGAGGGCGTGCAAAACGGTGGTTTTTGGGTACAGTCCCGAGTCACATGGAGGCAATGAGCGATAGGAGGGGATTCGTCTCTCCCGGTATAGGGGGTTGATGTTGCGCTGTGTTCGATTGGCTATAACAGGAAATCCCTGGCCAGGGTTGCTGAGATTTACTGGTAAGTGTTACCAGTAGTATCTCGAATTGTTATAGACCTCATATCGAAACGACTTATCGAGCTATTGGGGTCTGACGTTTACCACCCCTAGGCAAGATATGCGACATATCAGACGATCAGACCGGACTGTACGGTAGTGTTACTGGTTGGATTCACTGGAGTGTGAGCGGGCTTGCTCGTCGATCTTCTGATCGCTCAATACCCGGGTGGCCGTTACGTTTAGCAGACCGCTTGCGGCTTGTGGGTGTTTGATATGATCATCATCTGCTGCCGGCGTATTGAGGAGTCTTTAGAGTCCTACACAGAGGTTTCCTGGCTCAAGCGAAACGAAATAGGAGCGCATATGAGATATGTGCGGGACCGAGAATGATACCAGTATGTGATACTGTATTCGATTCTCGCGATTTGTGACATTGATCGGTTATATACGATATAGCCGGGTTATCGGATCAAGTGTTGATTCGATAAGTTGTTACTGTTGATACTAGCCGGTTATATGCGATATGACCGGATCGTTAAATCAAGTGTTGATTTAATGATTTAATGTATAATTATATATATGATATATTACTTTGCATTAACTAGTATCGGTTCACTTTAAGATGGATTTTCTCACTCGGATGTGCGCATTACATATGCGATATGATTTTGTGCACTTGTTTGTATCATGTTTGATGATGCATGTCTTTTTGGTTAAGTGTAAAGATTTAAACCATGGTTAAGTGGATAATTAGGGTTTTACATATTCATTTATTAATCTTTTTCTTTTTGGAAAATAAAATGCATAAAGAGAAAATGGTGGCTTTCATTTGTTTCTTTCATGAAGATTCATGAAGGTTTGACTAAGTCACCATTTTGTCTCATGCTTAACCCTAACCATTCCACTAAACCATGATTCACTCTCTACACCTAACCATGGTTCTATTATGATAAGAATTGATTATTCTTTTCATTTTGGAATTAACTTATCATAACATTTCTTCTTCTTCTTCCTTGAACTCAAGAAGAAACCTTGCATCCATCAATGGTGATTGATGAATTAGAGTGAGAAATCCAATTCTAAAGTCTACCCACTTCCTATTTCTTCATCCTCTACCTCTTGCCAAGTAGTATAGGGTGTTTCCTTCACAAGTTTTCATGGCTTGGTGAAGGTGGAGCTTGATCTAGCGATGCCTCGACGTAGATCATCTTCGGCATGGACATCGACGACCTAGCTCGCCACTTCTCCGACGAAGCCGACGCTAGAGCCCGGGAATTCATTTGGACAGCGAAGGGACTTCGTTGCGGAGCTATGGAGGTGGAGCACCGGATCTACAAAGGTTGTATTTCCGTATTCTTTTAGTTAAGTGTTAACTAGTTAGCTTTTTCGCCTAGATTTCTAGCCAACGATCTTGTTAGGGTTTCCCGGCACAGTTAAAATTTGAAATTGGCGTGGTTGATGCCTTGTGAGACCTCTAGTGTATGCCTAGGAACCCTACAGTGGTATCAGAGCCTAGCTAGAGGCTTAGGCGAAGTCTAGACGGATTTGGAAGTCCGATCGAACCAAAACCCGACCCCAAAATAGCTCTCTGGATTTTTTCTAAAAAATGGGATTTTTCCATATTAAAAATGCTTAAAAAATTCAGTAGGGAATTATAATAATTACGGCGCAAAAATTGAGTCATGAACAGTAAAATCCGCGGCGGAACCGCGGCAGAAGCCTGGCTTCTGCGGCGGTTCCGCGGCGAGACGATGACGTCATCCTCCTATGT
This sequence comes from Agapanthus africanus, assembly GCA_030015575.1. Classification (NCBI taxonomy): domain Eukaryota; kingdom Viridiplantae; phylum Streptophyta; class Magnoliopsida; order Asparagales; family Amaryllidaceae; genus Agapanthus; species Agapanthus africanus. The sequence continues at coordinate 208,703,558 of JASDDO010000031.1, read as the reverse complement.
TTGCACAGTAACTCTTATTATATTATGCTGAATTTTCTGGGTATTTTTTAAATTTTATTCAAGAGTTGAATTTTCTGGAGTTGTTTTGGGGATTCGGTGTTTCGATCAGGGTATCAAATTTTGTCTATTTGTCTTTCCGGAAAATTTTAGAATATGTTAAAAAAGTTCGACCGGATATGAATACCCAACTTTTCCCCTGTCGGGAAATTTCCAAGTGTTGGATTTTTCCGTGGTTTAAAGACGTTTTAAGTAGTGCAAGTAACGCGATGGACCCTCTAGAAGACAACAAACCTTAACTCGATTATGTGACCGTCTTGAACTGCCCTTTGAACCTTCGGGTTTGGGGCAGTACGGCGTGCCACATGTGAGGCGTTGGCTTGACCCTTCTACGGCTGGACCGTTGGTACTGAGGCACGAACTGAATGTTTTTAGACTTGTTTCATGTGTTGATCTGTATCGGGAAAACTTGGGTGTTTGAATGTTCGATCGGAAAGTTTAACATTTTCTAATTATCTGGAATGTGATAAAATAATTGGAATTCACAAGAAGTTATGAGATAACTGAATGAATGTTATAAACATAGCACTTTAGTCTCACTTGATCGGTTGCCACGGAATTTTGATGTGATCAAAAGTCCGTCGCAATCACGTAGTGTACGCGGATACTCGCCGGGTAAACTTAATAGACAGACTCACTCCATAGCCCCGACTAAGTGACTGTTGGAGAACCCCATCGCCGAAAGCATCCGTTCGGGTGCTCGCGGTGGTGGTGTTCCGCCTTGGTGCACTTCGTCGACGGCGTCGGGGGTGCGGCCTTCTACTAAAGTTTGTGACGAGCATTCGGTCAGGATGTCGGCAATCTTGTTGAATTGCCCGACTTGATATTGAAAAGAGTTTTCGATTTTGAGACAAAAATGCGGGGTTTATAATTATTAGGCATGTGATGTCTAAGGTATTCATTTGATTAGGCATGCGATGTCTATGCAGGTTGCGGATTCCAACTGTTGTAGTTTTACACATTCTTTTCTGTGACCGTAAGTGTAATATGTGATATCTCCGGTTTCGTTGCTATATGTCAACGACAATTGGGATGCGCATATTTACTTACGTTGATGACATGTGATGTTATGTGTTGCTGGATATGTTATATTGGATCGTCGTGTACGAATAGCCGAGGGTTTTTATGTGAGATGAGTGTTTTTCATTTTCATTCATGTAAAAACTTGTTTGTAATATTCTTTTATTTGGGGCACTTCCAGGTTGCGGAAGTTGTCACCGTTGATGTATATTATTTACTTTTCCGCACTAGGATAGACCCAAGGAGGAGGGCACAAGTAACCGGGTTCTGGAGTCCAGTAGGAGACCAACTCGAGGAGTCGAGTCCGGGTCTCCTAACTCTAGAATTGGTAGGGTTGCTTGCCGCTCTCGTAGGGGTCTAGAGGTGTGGGTTTGGCTATTCATCGCGACCGTGGAATCCGTGTTTTATACTGGCTCGTATTGAAAAGACGGACGTCCTAGTATATCCAATATTTCATATGTTTCTTCTGCTGCGATATCTGTGATGTGATCATGTGATGTTCTGTGATAGATACTATATATAGTATATATGATATATTATATAGATGTTACTTATGTTTTACACCCGTGCTAGCCCAACAGCTCTGTCGTTAGTTACCTAACCTAACGGTGCACGAGGGGACATCGAGGCGAATGCGGATGGCATAAGTGTACGTCGTATTTATCTGTGATGCTTAGGTACTTAAATGATGGGACTTCATTACTGTGATTAATGAAATAAAAGAAACCTAAGATGTTGTAGAATCGAATTTCAAAATAAAACAGGTAGCTACAGTTCTTGCTTTGCACAGCGGTATATATGATATATCCTGCACCTTATTCGATGAGGAAAGGACCGAGATCCCTTCACCGGGAGTGACTCCTTTAGCAATAACTGGCAGATGCTACACACTCGGTTTGTCTTTTGATTGCTTTTAAGAGTTTTTGCTTTGCACAGCGGTATATATGATATATCCTGCACCTTATTCGATGAGGAAAGGACCGAGATCCCTTCACCGGGAGTGACTCCTTTAGCAATAACTGGCAGATGCTACACACTCGGTTTGTCTTTTGATTGCTTTTAAGAGTTTTTGCTTTGCACAGCGATATATATGATATATCCCGCACCTCATTCGACGAGGAAAGGACCTACGATCCCTTCACCGGGAGTGACTCCTTTAGCAAAACTAGAAAAGCCTCAAAAGCACTCCATTTCAAAATCATTTGATTCTACAACGATATAAAGTTCATTACGCAAAGGGTTTTCTTAAAAAACCTGACGTAGCCCTCCGTCATTTCAGATATGTAATAGTTAGTATTCGTGATGCGTTTGTTGACTCAGTCAAGGCGTAGTGTACGGTAGCTGATTACTATTTATCTGCTTTTGCATATGATGCAGATTGGATTAGGGTAGTCGTGCGGCCTTGTTGACTCAGTCAAGGGTCGTGCGGGTGGGTTTAATTCAATCAGGAAATGACGGGTTGAACTTTACTTGCGGTCTATGGTTTGTTGACTCAGTCAAGGTCATAGATCGCCTGGGGCAAAATATTATCGGGAATTTCAAGTGTTGAAATTTGCAATGAGATTGCATACCTTCTATGAGATAGTTGGATCTCGATACCCGCTGCGAGTAATTGTTACTCCTGGGAGAGTTTTATACATTACAATTAGCCGATCAAGTAGGTGTCTAGAAAGGTGTCAATGGGGTTACGCCTCTGGGAAAATGAGGTTTACATTAATTAGGTTCGTGCGAAAGCACGGGGGACCTCCCTCAAAGTACCGACACTGGCCTGGCTGAAAGATTGGCGAACTTGTAGTGTGTAATTAATCCCGGCTAGTCTTTCCTTTTAGGGTTTGAAGGAAGATTTGATAAAAAGCAGTGGGAGCCATCCTGATTAGATAAAATAATAACCAATCTATTCTTGCAAGAGCGCACGCTGAGTGTTTTCTTCTCTCTCTCCAGGTAGCGACCATATCACGCCTTAATCAAGATAATAATACGGAATTTTGACCGAACCCGCTTGTTATACTGAGCTGGGGAACGTTGGTCCCGCTCCAACTTATAATTGTTATAAGACAGAGCAGGAAATTGGGGAATACCAGATTTCTCGTGCCGCCCAAACGAAGAGAGTGCATTTTGATGCATCATCTTCGGGTGTGTTCATTACAGAACTGTTTCTCGGTATCCTCTGCGTCCTGGGTATATGATACCGGATCAGGATCCTAGATATGTAATATGTTACATAGGGCTACAAAAAGGTAGAAAAACTGAGAACGGGTGATAAGTTTCATGAGGCAGAAAACGGGGCAAGTGTTGCAGCCAAGTCTGTCGGTCACTGTCACCCTGTATTACCAAGACATTGATTCTGAACGAATGTTATTAGATACCTAACCTGATATACAAAATCATATCAGTTTCTTTATTTAGTAAAGAAATGATAAAATTTTGTATTGTTGGATAATGTTTTGAACATTTCCTATATCAAAAGTTGATCGGTTCAGGCACGTTATCTAAAAGCATTAATGTTCTAAATCAAACTACAGTTCTAAGTATACGGAACACACACAAGAGGAAGAGTTTAGAAATGAACGAATTCTTCTTGAGGCATTGTAGACTAGGTCACATCAATGCGACCCGACTAGCTGAAGTTACATGTAGATGCATATTTAAATCAGTTTCAATTTACATCTTGTGAAACTTACCAGTCATGTCACAGAGATAAGATGACCATAGCCCTGTTTATGGGAAACAGAGAAAGAGTTACTGAACTCTTGGGATGATACATGTTGATGTATGTAGGTCCCCTGTCTACACATGCCTGGTAAGGTTCTTTCTTCTTCATTACATTCTCTGATAATCTCTCGAGATTCAGACATATGTTCCTGTTGAAACACAAGTCCGAACCTTTTGAGATATTCACAGAATATAAGTTAGAAGTAGAGAACCAAAATACGGGTAAAAGTATTATGTCCTTTGATGAGATCAAGGAGGAGAATACTTGAGCACGGAAATCCTGGACTATTCTAAAGGAGAATGAGATTCTCTCTCAGTATTACTCCTCCGAATACACCATAACACGATGGTATGTCGGGGCGGAGCAGATACACCCTATTTGATATGGTGTGCTCTATGATGAGTACTACTGAGTTACCTTTTTCCTTTGGGAGTTCGGATCAAATCAATAGCCTACCATTTCATATGTGATATGGAAAGGGAAGAGCCTATCTCTTAAGCTAGTTAATGTAAGTCTACGCTAGCACCCCGGCAGTCTACAGACGCCAAATGCGGAACAAAAACTTTTTAACTGGTGCTATCGTATACTTTAACCCGGATCTGCCATTATTGCTAAACTAACAAACTGTAAAGAGTGTAGAATGGTTATACCGAACGATCCGAGTCCTTCGTTCTTCAACCATCATCCCACGCTCCGTTGCGGCTGCTCCGATCTCGTCGATCTTCGATCTCCTCGTCGAGGTGGCACCACATGATCGGTTCTTTAAACGGGCTCCCGCCTCTGACTCGAGGCAACTCGATCGTCAAGTTTGCTAAAAGAGACGACCAAGAATGATGTAGAGAATGAGTAGATGACATTGTCTCACTTCGTCCAAATCCGTGGACGATCGGTTAATGAAGTTGCCGTGGAAATTGGGTGATGGAATGAAATGAACTGTGAATTCCATACACCCCAAAACTATCATATCTTTTCTAACCGAAATGAAACCTCAAGTGAGAGTGAGTAGAGAGAGGGAGAGGGGCCGGCCTCTTTATATGATGGAGGGAGGTGACCGTAGGAGGAGGGAGGTGACCACAAGCATAAGATATTATGAACAAAATATCTTAAGGAAAACAAAAAACCTTAATTACAAAGCATGAGTCATTATGCATTAATTGAACCTTTAAAGCAACCAATGAAAATCCAACACCAATTAATCCTAGTCACCTCATCTAGAAACTTCTAGAAGAATCCACACTCATCTCAAGAAAAGATAAATCCGTCTTTAACCGAATGTTAAAAGACGGCTGATAGAAAACTGGAAACTGGCAACTTCCAACAGTGATCCTGAAACGAATTTCAGGACAACCCCGAAACTGTATAAATATACCCGCATTTGTATTACGACCAAATACAAATGCAACTGAGACAAAGATATTATACCTACTCAATATAATACTCGGATCCGGCTTAAACCAAAGCCGACCAGTATCATCTGTCCGAAAATCGACACGTGCGTTTTCCGAACCCTGCCATAAAACCATACGGCCTCTACAACATTTCGCCCGAACTTGGGAAACTGTCTGTGGGGGACTCTAATGACTCGTCAGCACCCTGGCAGTGGGTTTAACCACAAACCGTCAGTGGCACTAGCTATGCATAACGGCTGCCCACGGACTGACCTCAAGGGTGGCCGAGGAGCGAACTCAAGGGAGACCGATGAGCGAACTCCTCCGAAAACCCTACTGAGCCTAACAGTGACAATGTATATACAGTCCGGTCCGTTCGTCAATGAGTATCGCATATCCGCCTAGGGGGCTAGAAACGTCAGACCCCCAATAGCAGTATAAGTCGTGTCGGAGTGAAGCCCAAATACACCCTGAGATACTACTGGAGTACCTACCAGTAAATCTCCTACCATGGCCATGGATTTGTGTAATGGCTCTCCTAGACACAGCACGATCTCGCCCCCAATACCGGGAGAGACGAATCCCCTGCCGATCCGCTCACGTGCCTCCATATGGCTCGGGACTGTACCCAAAAGCTACCTGTTTGCACGACTCCTTTGAGCCGTGGTAGGGTAGAAATCAAAGCACAGTGGGAACTCATACGAGACAAATGACGACCTCAGGTCGATGAACTAACCTGTACACATGTCACCAGGGAACTGCTATCTGACGATAGATATAATACTAACTAGCAGATTCCCGGCGAGTCCTGTCCGGTGTACTCATAACCCAATGAGCACCTGTATACATCTTAGGTGATCCAACTGACACCAGTGGCTTGTGAGACCGGCCACCGCCCCTCGTCGGGGTCTCGACTGTATACACTAGTCTACTCCGGAGTATCGATGCCCTGTCTCGAAACTCCCACGACTAGGGACCACAATTAAGGATATGCATATAAACTACCCAACTCTCACGTATATGATCGCCATCATACTGTTGGTAGTAAAGCAAGATCCTAAGGGCTCTATCAAAGTGTAACATGCAATCAGTCACCTGAACATGTACACGACTGATAAAGGCAAACCAGATAGCATACTATCATTTCGAGTAAGACTGTCCTACCGGGATAGGTCCTCCGCAATCATTGCAATCACGTACCTGCGATCCAATAATTGACTATGAGGGCACTATCTCCAACAATCTCCCACTTGCACTCAAGGCTAATATTGCGATGTCGACTACTCACAGCCCGTGTGAAACCGAACATCCAACTCCTCTACTAATCAGTTTCACAAAGCCCGTTTGTAAAACTATTGTGTTCGAGAAATAGCCTCGGTGAGTGGATCCGCCTAGAAGTATCTTTCAATATCTCTCTAAATCTCAAGTTCGCGGAGAAAGCCATCTCCCGAATTGAGTAGTACCTGTCTTAGAATATGTTTGGATATCTGATGGGACCTTGGTTCATAAATGAACTCCATATCCAAACTTCTTAGACTGTATCGATCACTGAACCTAATCAGTATCGGGCACCTTGCTTCCCACAGTATCCTCTTGGACCACCTGTCCATAATACTGTCCCTCTTCGTCAGAGGGAAAAACTATAACTCTGACAATCTCTCTGTCAACCATGTCACCTTTGAAGCCTGGAATGATAACCGTCTCCCGAAAGAGGCTGCCGTTATCAAATCCATAGAACATGTACTAATGTTCTAAAACTGCTTCCTTATGTTTCTCCAGGATTGGATTAATACAAACTTATTGCATCTAGTGCAAAACCAACATTTGGTGCGGTACTTGACATCTCATGATTGACTCAATTGCCTAAGCAAGTGATCTGCCAATCATGCACATCCCTCTCCCCTTTAGTCTATACGACACCTTTAGAGAGGGTGACTCCATCACCTGCAGGTACACCACCATGCTAGGAGTCAACTATTCCAAAAACCATTAGAATATCTGTCAAAGTACCCACATTGGGAAACTACCCAAATCCAGATCCAAAACCATAGATCTAGAAACCAGAATGTCAAATATTATATCCATATCCTGTCTGGAGAAACATCTGTGTGACGACCACAGTCCAACCGATCGTAGTATAGGAATTTCACTTCCTACTCTGTGTATGTCATTCAGATACTATGACATCACACCCTACTACCTTCTTAACTGATTCATCCCCTATTCTGATTGAAGTCAAACCCATGACTGTCACATCAAAATTAGATGATCTATCTCCGCTATAACTGCTCAAGTCTATAAATAGATATAAGCTACTTGCCCACTATGCTTCCGCTGCTCCCACTGACTACGACAACCCTCCTACCGGGTCTCATATCCTGGAACAACAGTAGTGTCAAGTCTGGGTAGATAAGAACCTCCCTGTCACCGTCCTTGAGCCTACCGAAGTACCTCTCGGGTGTCTGAGGTTACCTACCATACCGGCGGAGTGGCTATTGGAATGTCAAACCTGATTTAATATATATGTCCTATTAAATTTTCCGTAATCGTTCGCGGTTCTGGAATCACTTCCAGTTCTACCATACTCCCACTACTGTTTTCTGAAAAAGATCCATTTTTACTAAAACTGTGGCGAGTCAAGAACAATATCACTATTGATCTTCCAAATGGTAGAATATCAACCCTCGTCATAGCCAGGGTCAACCCACAAACAGCCATTACAGAACCGTGCCCTGAGTTATCCAGTGTCTGGTTTTAAGCATAAGCTGGACAACTCCCCATACCTTAGTTTCTTTTAAGGTACGATCCATTCTATATCCAATACAGAAACTTTGGCACTTATTTAATTGGAACCATATTCGAATCATGCAGCTGTCTCCAGTGCATATCAACTTTAATGGAAAGAGGCTAATCAGCATTACTCAACTTAGGAATCCATCCAATTATGAGTAACTTGAAAGAGAAACACGTTTCTCAAAACCATCACTATCATCTGAATACCAATCACAAGAATCTACATCTTCGATCTCTTTGAAGAATCCCGATACTTGTGATACCTGGTTCTCTACTTTATTCTTATACCCACAACTTCTCAAAACTTAGACCTTGTATTTCTACGAAACACTTGTCTAAATACTAGAGAAGTTATAAGTAAACAGAACAAAGTACGAGGACCTACCCCTTTGTCCTGATGGACACTTGGACAACATACAATACTCTGTATAAGTCCGCTGAGTTAAACAACTCAAAACTTGTGCGTCGTAGGCAGAAAACTGTACCCTGGCGATTTCCTCAAATATCACCAATTACAACGAATTCCGATATAATGAGGATGATCACCTAATTCCCAATATCTTACTCCCACTCATCATCTGCAAAACCATACAGATATGATAATGAAACCTGGTAAATACATACCCTTGGAGTAAGTGTCTAATCGGGAAAACAGTTTTTCTTTAACAATGCACTGAAACATGAAAATGTTTCGTAGGGGTATCCTGGTATTCATAGCAATGCCTCTTCCATAATCCAATTCATGACTTCAACCGTATATTTTATTGCCGTCTCTCTAAATCACTTTTATTTGTCTTTAGTCGTTACCTTCTGTACACCATCGTTAGGCTAAATGGTTTTCTTCCTTCCCTACCGTTCGGCACCAGCCTATGGTTTGGAAGAAGACTATCCAGTAAGCATAATAGGTGTACCCTCCTAAACCAAGGAGTACTCGCATCTCGAGAGAAGGTGATGATAAAAGACAACTGAATAATACCTTATTCTTTTAAAGGTGAAATAGGAGTGGCGATTAAGTACGCGGTTTTGGTCGTGAATGATAACAGTCGCAATTTACTTTGCCCTCTTTCTAATCCCTTTATTTTGTCTTTACATATTACCTTCTGCACACCCTACTTAGGCTAATTGGTTTTCTTCATTCCCTACCTTTCGGCACCAGCCTATGGTTTGGAATAAGACTATCCAATAAGCGTAATAGGTGTACTCTCCTAAACCAAGGAGCCCTCGCAACCTGAGAGAAGGTGATAATAAAAGACAACTGAATAAGCCAATTCTATTTCTCCTGAACCTGAACCGGGATCCATCCTCGAAGAAGTCCCTTCGAGTTCGTATATAACCATACGATGGATCTATCCAATGGAAGTGGATATCCGTAGTTATACGGGTGTTCTGAGAAATACAAAGGGTAAAAGAAGGAGTGGCAATGACTTATGCAACTCAGACAATCCAAAAGCCAGTATTTTAAGAAGGTTCGGTCAACCTGGTCATTGAGTCATAGTCTAGGGTCGGTCAAAGGTCGCTGCCAAAGAGAGAGAGAGAAAAGAAACACTCTGCGTGCACTCTAACCTAGATCAGAATGGTCATCATTTTATCTAATCCGGAAACCTCCCACTGTCCTGTCAAATTCTCCTCCAAACCTAAAGAAGAATCAATCGGGATCACCCGAAGAGTAAACCAACTCATCAGTGGGAATCGGGATCCAACTCTCATCGCATGTTAACGTGATGGAATGCATCCACGTTACTCATACTCCAGAAGGTATGCGCATACTTGGCAAGTTTCAGTTTCTTTAGAAACTCCCGATATCATTTTCTTGCCCCATGCTCTTATGACCTTGGCGAAAGTCAACAAATCATAAGTCACATGTCAAGTTCTGCCCGTCATTATCTTGTTAATTTGAATCCACCCGTACATACCCTTGACGAAAGCCAACAAGGTAATACGACTGTCCCAAACCAACTCATCTATCTATGCAACAAATGAATACCCAGCAGCTACCAAACACTATGCCTTGACGAAAGCCAACAAACATAGCTTGAATACTACTGACCATCCATAAGAAACGACGGAGGGCTACGACTGGTTTTTGGCGAAAAACCTTTAACGTAGTGAACTTGATATCGCTGAAGGAACCTGATAGCTTTTTAAAATATAGTGGCGAAAACCTTTTGCTAAAGAGGTCACTCTTGGTAAAGGGATCTCGGCTCTTTCCTCGTGGAATGAGGTGCAGGATATTCCACTGAATACCGCTATGCAAAGCAACATGTAATCGACTATAGTGAAGTTATTACTCTGACGCAAACTTCTGTCCAAGGGGTCAGTCCCGGTGAAGGGATATCGGCCCTTGCCCCGTCGAATGAGGTGCAGGATATTCCACTGAATACCGCTATGCATAACAAAAGAAAACGTCTTTGCAATAACACCTTTTAAATTGTTCCAACAACTGAAAACAGGTTTGTTTTTCTTTGCATTGATCAGAATCAATGCAGTCCCATCAATCAATCACACCAGAAAAGAATAAAATGTACGTATATGCCATCCGCATTCGTCTCTGGGTCCCGTCATCACCCGTTAGGTTACTTAACTAACGACAGAGCGGGGACTGGACTAGCGCGGGTGTAAAACATATACAACATCTAATAGTATATAAACCAATATACATAATCGCTCCAGGCGTGATAATATGCAACATTACAGAAAAGTAATAAGCATCACAGAACAATACAGATATCTGGGATCCCCGAGTTTCACAGAGCCGCTGCTGAAACTCGACGTTCCCCTGTCGTGTGGATAGCCTGTGCAATGAAACCTAGACCCCTACGGGTGCGGCAAGTTACCCGCCAAGACCTGAAGCGAGGCAGCCCCCTACAGCATAGTGAATGGACCACCCAGCACTCCACGGAATCCGGTAAGCTTGGGCACCCCTCCTTGGGTCAACCTGTACCCCCTACGAGTGCGGCGAATAGTCTGCCAATTCTGAAGTGGGACCCCTCTGCCTCTCAAAGCCATGAGCCGCGGACCCGTTGCCCCCCAGAACCCGGCTATCCGTGCACTCCGTCTCGGGGCAAAACCTAGTACAGTAATGAAAAATAGTACAATAGGTACATCGACCGCATCCTGGCCGTGCCCCAAAAGAATATTATACAACAGGCAGTGACGGCTGTCCACAAGTTGGACGCTCGCCCCGCAATATCAAATGTACAAATAAACTCAATCTGTACTACCATTGCACACTGCTATCCACCACGACAAATCCGCAACATTACAGCACAAAACAGAACATCAACGCGAATGTCACGTTCGCAAACCCGTCTAAAAGAGCTATAGCAATCGGACGCGGTTTACCGATCAAATGACATTCCCGGTCGGAGATATAATGTAAGCACTGTAAACTAACGTGTTTAAATTTCGATCGACCAAAGACCAAATATTAAAAAGTGGGCCCCACAGCTTACTGGTGAACAGTAACAAAATCTGGGCCAAAACTTTATATACCAAAAACCACAAAATCAAACCAGGAACACACTGTGAAAATTTGGGGCCACGAGCTCACTGTTCAGCCGCGGAAGCGCGGTCAAACCATAGGTTTGACCGCGTTTCCGCGGTGGTATCATCGAGTCACGTGCCCAAATTTCTTCGTCGTTCTTAGAATTCCCTGCACGGATTTTTAAGACATCCAGAAATTAATTTCGACACCGTTTAAAATCAACAGAAACTGTCGTGCAAGGATTTTGTCGTTTTTGATTTTCGGTCGGATCGATGTTTTGAACGCGTTAGCACAAGTTAGTATAGCAAAATGGTTAGGCTCTGATACCACTGTAAGTCTACGCTAGCACCCCGGCAGTCTACAGACGCCAAATGCGGAACAAAAACTTTTTAACTGGTGCTATCGTATACTTTAACCCGGATCTGCCATTATTGCTAAACTAACAAACTGTAAAGAGTGTAGAATGGTTATACCGAACGATCCGAGTCCTTCGTTCTTCAACCATCATCCCACGCTCCGTTGCGGCTGCTCCGATCTCGTCGATCTTCGATCTCCTCGTCGAGGTGGCACCACATGATCGGTTCTTTAAACGGGCTCCCGCCTCTGACTCGAGGCAACTCGATCGTCAAGTTTGCTAAAAGAGACGACCAAGAATGATGTAGAGAATGAGTAGATGACATTGTCTCACTTCGTCCAAATCCGTGGACGATCGGTTAATGAAGTTGCCGTGGAAATTGGGTGATGGAATGAAATGAACTGTGAATTCCATACACCCCAAAACTATCATATCTTTTCTAACCGAAATGAAACCTCAAGTGAGAGTGAGTAGAGAGAGGGAGAGGGGCCGGCCTCTTTATATGATGGAGGGAGGTGACCGTAGGAGGAGGGAGGTGACCACAAGCATAAGATATTATGAACAAAATATCTTAAGGAAAACAAAAAACCTTAATTACAAAGCATGAGTCATTATGCATTAATTGAACCTTTAAAGCAACCAATGAAAATCCAACACCAATTAATCCTAGTCACCTCATCTAGAAACTTCTAGAAGAATCCACACTCATCTCAAGAAAAGATAAATCCGTCTTTAACCGAATGTTAAAAGACGGCTGATAGAAAACTGGAAACTGGCAACTTCCAACAGTGATCCTGAAACGAATTTCAGGACAACCCCGAAACTGTATAAATATACCCGCATTTGTATTACGACCAAATACAAATGCAACTGAGACAAAGATATTATACCTACTCAATATAATACTCGGATCCGGCTTAAACCAAAGCCGACCAGTATCATCTGTCCGAAAATCGACACGTGCGTTTTCCGAACCCTGCCATAAAACCATACGGCCTCTACAACATTTCGCCCGAACTTGGGAAACTGTCTGTGGGGGACTCTAATGACTCGTCAGCACCCTGGCAGTGGGTTTAACCACAAACCGTCAGTGGCACTAGCTATGCATAACGGCTGCCCACGGACTGACCTCAAGGGTGGCCGAGGAGCGAACTCAAGGGAGACCGATGAGCGAACTCCTCCGAAAACCCTACTGAGCCTAACAGTGACAATGTATATACAGTCCGGTCCGTTCGTCAATGAGTATCGCATATCCGCCTAGGGGGCTAGAAACGTCAGACCCCCAATAGCAGTATAAGTCGTGTCGGAGTGAAGCCCAAATACACCCTGAGATACTACTGGAGTACCTACCAGTAAATCTCCTACCATGGCCATGGATTTGTGTAATGGCTCTCCTAGACACAGCACGATCTCGCCCCCAATACCGGGAGAGACGAATCCCCTGCCGATCCGCTCACGTGCCTCCATATGGCTCGGGACTGTACCCAAAAGCTACCTGTTTGCACGACTCCTTTGAGCCGTGGTAGGGTAGAAATCAAAGCACAGTGGGAACTCATACGAGACAAATGACGACCTCAGGTCGATGAACTAACCTGTACACATGTCACCAGGGAACTGCTATCTGACGATAGATATAATACTAACTAGCAGATTCCCGGCGAGTCCTGTCCGGTGTACTCATAACCCAATGAGCACCTGTATACATCTTAGGTGATCCAACTGACACCAGTGGCTTGTGAGACCGGCCACCGCCCCTCGTCGGGGTCTCGACTGTATACACTAGTCTACTCCGGAGTATCGATGCCCTGTCTCGAAACTCCCACGACTAGGGACCACAATTAAGGATATGCATATAAACTACCCAACTCTCACGTATATGATCGCCATCATACTGTTGGTAGTAAAGCAAGATCCTAAGGGCTCTATCAAAGTGTAACATGCAATCAGTCACCTGAACATGTACACGACTGATAAAGGCAAACCAGATAGCATACTATCATTTCGAGTAAGACTGTCCTACCGGGATAGGTCCTCCGCAATCATTGCAATCACGTACCTGCGATCCAATAATTGACTATGAGGGCACTATCTCCAACAGTTAAGATTTGGGGTTGTCCGGCTAATGTCTAAAAGCAAAATCCGGACAAGCTCGAGGCAAAGTCTGTTATTTAGAAATGGAAATGTTCCATCTATACAAACTGCAGCTGATGATTTGACAGAACCAAAGGATTCAATACTTTCCAACGAACCTCAGCCTCTCCGCCGATCTAGTAGGGTTCCTCACCCACCTGAGAGTTACTCCGGTTTCTTTATGACAGTGGGAGTGAGGATTGCATCATGGGATGATGACCCAACTAGTTTCGAGCTGGCCATCAAGAGTGAGACTCTGTAAGAATGGCTGGATGTTAAGCGATCTGAGATGGAATCCATGTACACCAGCAAAGTATGGACTTTGGTTGCTATATTTGAAGGGTTAAATCCCCATCAGGAGCAAGTATATCTTGAGAAGATTACTTGGTGCACATGGAAAAGTTGAGACTTTCAAAGCTAGACTTGTTAAAAGTTTGCATCATTTACCAGGCGTGGATTATGATGAAACCTTTTTCAAGTAGCTATGCTTAAGTCCATCCAGATCCTACTTGCCACGGCTACATACCATGACTACGATATCTGGTGGTTGGGTGCCATGACTGCTTTTCTAAATAATGATTTAGAAGAGAACGTCTGTAAGTACACAGCCAGAGGGCTTCGTAGACAGTAGGAGCAGCGGAAACGTGTACAAGATGTTTTATGTGATAAAGCAGGCATCGCGGAGTTGGAACGTCTGTTTTGATGTGTTAGTCAAAGAAGTTGACATCATCAAAATGGTAGATGAACCATGTATAAACAAAAAGGTAGTAGGGAGTATGGTGGTGATCCTCGTAGAGTACGTGGATGACATACTCTTGATATGAAAGGAGTTTCCTATGCTACGCTCGGTCAATCTCCGATTATCACAATGATTCTCTATATAGGATCAAACTGATATCTCCTATATCCTGGTTTTTGGATCTATGAGATAGATCTAATTGGATGTTAGGATACTCACTAGTAGTAGTGAGATGGTATCAATCGATCCTGGGGAGAATCACTGGAAGGGTTCCAGGGTGATAAAGACGACTGAATGTCAGTCGCAGGCATTGTCTTTACCCTCAGAAAAGGGACGGTATGTTGGAAGAGTTCCAAGCTAGATACCGTGACATACTAGACGATAAAGGCAGGATACATCGCTACTTAAGATGCTACCAAAGAGGCTGTTTGGATGTATAATGGTTCATGAGATGAACTATGTTCCTACTATTGTGAGACAATGGAGTTGCGGCTTATGCCAAGGAATGCCGGTCCCATCAGTGATCCAGACTTATTCTAAGGCAGTATCACCTGATCATGGAGATGGTTGATCTCCAGGGTGATCGAGGAAAGGAGAGCAGACTCAGAGGATAACACGGCGGATCCACTCACGAAGGCCTGTTCCCAGAGAGAGACTTTTATGGGATGGTTGAGTATGAGATACTACAACCACTGCTACAGATGGCCCTAGTGCAAGTGGGAGATTGTTAGTTATATGTATGCCCTAGAGGCCATTACTGTACATAGGATGTATATTGTAGTGGATGCTGGGACATATATAGGGAGGACTTTCTTGCTCGACATGATAGTATGCTATCTGGTTACTCTTTACCTTAACGTGTATAATGATTGTCTCTCTGTTACATGTTGGTAAAGCCCTTAGGATGTGTACTTGACTACCTGGACTATGATGCGGATCATACTAGTGGGGACATGGTAGTCCATAAGTACATCCTTCAAAGTCCCTAGTCGTGGGTGTATCGAGATGGGGCAACGATATACCAGAGTAGACTAGCGTGTACCTTCTCGACCCATACAGATGGGCGATGGATGATCCCATATCCATCGGTGTTTGACATCAGAGATGATATACGGGTGCTCAGTAGAGACTGGGTACACTGGACGGACTCGCCGAGAACTCCCAGATGGTATTATACCTCACGTCAGATGGCAGTTCTCTGGTGACACTGGTACAGAGTAGTCTGTTGACCCGAGATCGTCATAGAGTCTTGTGTGGTTCCCACTGTGCTTTGATTTCCATCTTACCACGTCCAAGAGGGCGTGCAAAACGGTGGTTTTTGGCTACAGTCCCGAGTCACATGGAGATAATGAGCGATAGGAGGGGATTCGTCTCTCCCGGTATAGGGGGTTGATGTTGCGCTGTGTTCGATTGGCTATAACAGGAAATCCCTGGCCAGGTTTGCTGAGATTTACTGGTAAGTGTTACCAGTAGTATCTCGAATTGTTATAGACCTCATATCGACACGACTTATCGAGCTATTGGGGTCCGACGTTTACCACCCCTAGGCAAGATATGCGACATATCATACGATCAGACCGGACTGTACGGTAGTGTTACTGGTTGGATTCACTAGAGTGTGAGCGGGCTTGCTCGTCGATCTTCTGATCGCTCAATACCCGGGTGGCCGTTACATTTAGCAGACAGCTTGCGGCTTGTGGGTGTTTGATATGATCATCATCTGCTGCCGGCGTATTGACGAGTCTTTAGAGTCCTACACAGAGGTTTCCTGGCTCAAGCGAAACGAAATAGGAGCGCATATGAGATATGTGCGGGACCGAGAATGATACCAGTATGTGATACTGTATTCGATTCTCGCGATTTGTGACATTGATCGGTTATATACGATATAGCCGGGTTATCGGATCAAGTGTTGATTCGATAAGTTGTTACTGTTGATACTAGCCGGTTATATGCGATATGACCGGATCGTTAAATCAAGTGTTGATTTAATGATTTAATGTATAATTATATATATGATATATTACTTTGCATTAACTAGTATCGGTTCACTTTAAGATGGATTTTCTCACTCGGATATGCGCATTACATATGCGATATGATTTTGTGCACTTATTTGTATCATGTTTGATGATGCATGTCTTTTTGGTTAAGTGTAAAGATTTAAACCATGGTTAAGTGGATAATTAGGGTTTTACATATTCATTTATTAATCTTTTTCTTTTTGGAAAATAAAATGTATAAAGAGAAAATGGTGGCTTTCATTTGTTTCTTTCATGAAGATTCATGAAGGTTTGACTAAGTCACCATTTTGTCTCATGCTTAACCCTAACCATTCCACTAAACCATGATTCACTCTCTACACCTAACCATGGTTCTATTATGATAAGAATTGATTATTCTTTTCATTTTGGAATTAACTTATCATAACATTTCTTCTTCTTCTTCCTTGAACTCAAGAAGAAAACCTTGCATCCATCAATGGTGATTGATGAATTAGAGTGAGAAATCCAATTCTAAAGTCTACCCACTTCCTATTTCTTCATCCTCTACCTCTTGCCAAGTAGTATAGGGTGTTTCCTTCACAAGTTTTCATGGCTTGGTGAAGGTGGAGCTTGATCTAGCGATGCCTCGACGTAGATCATCTTCGGCATGGACATCGACGACCTAGCTCGCCACTTCTCCGACGAAGCCGACGCTAGAGCCCGGGAATTCATTTGGACAGCGAAGGGACTTCGTTGCGGAGCTATGGAGGTGGAGCACCGGATCTACAAAGGTTGTATTTCCGTATTCTTTTAGTTAAGTGTTAACTAGTTAGCTTTTTCGCCTAGATTTCTAGCCAACGATCTTGTTAGGGTTTCCCGGCACAGTTAAAATTTGAAATTGGCATGGTTGATGCCTTGTGAGACCTCTAGTGTGTGCCTAGGAACCCTACAATTTTGTTTTCTGGTGTCGAGCTCGTGGGAGCCGACTGTTTATATATGCAGTTTATTATTCTGTGATGTTTACTTATTGCTCATTCTTCGCTACGGCATCGTATATTACTCTTGTGGTGATGGTTTCCGCCGTTGGGCGTGATTGCTCCCGTTTGGGGATGCTTTGTTTCATTATATCTCATTTTCACTTATATCCTGTTTTATACCCGATTTCGGGGTTACTTTTACAAAGGAAATGCTGCCAAAATTATTTAAATGATAACTTAACCTTAAAAGAACTTTATTTAATTATTTAAGGTTTTCTAAATGTTTTAATTAAATGTTTTCAACACTCACTACTTTTAATTGGTTTTGATTTCTGGGTTCGGCTTACTTAGTCGTGTTACGCCTGCAGACGTTGCGTGGTTAAGTGTCGGTCACGAGTCGAAACATTCGGGTCGTGACACTCACAAAACCCGCTTGTGAAACTAATGCGTTCGAGGAATAGACTCAGTGAGTGGATCCGCTCTAATGTTTCTTTCTATGTCTCTCTTTATCTCAAGTTCGCGGAGAAAGCCATCTCCCAAAATGAGCAATACCTGTCTTAGAATGTGTCTGGATATCTGATGGGACCTAGCTCATAAATGAACTCCAAATCCAAACATCTTAGACTGTATCTTCAACTGAACTTAATCAGTATACTGCGCCATGCCTCCCTCAGTATCCTCCTGGACCACCTCTCCACATACTGCCCCTCGTCAGAGGGAAAACTATAACTCTGACAGCCACTCTGTCATCCATGTCACCTTGGAAGCCTGGAATGATAACTGTCTCCTAAAAAAGGTTGTTGTTATCATATCCCTAGAACATCCACTTATGTTCTAAAACTGCATCCGAATGTTTCTCCAGAATTGGATCAATATCAACTTACTGCATCTCGTGCAAAAACAATATCTGGTGTGGTACTTGACATCTCATGATTGACTCAATTGCCTAAACAAGTGATCTGCCAATCATGCACATCCCTCTCCCCTTTAGTCTGTAAGACACCTTTAGAGAGAGTGACTCCATTACCTGCAGGTACATTACCGTGCCAGGAGTCGTCTATTCTAAAACACCTTTAGAATGCTGTCTAAGTACCCAGATTGGGAAACTGCGCAAATCTAGATCTAAAACCATAGATCTAGTAACCAGAATATCTGATATAATATCCATATCCTATGTAGAGAAACCACTGTGTGACAACCAAAGTACAACCGATCGTAGTATAGAAATTTCACTTCCTACTCTGTGTTTGTTATCCAAATACCAGGACATCACACCCTACTACCTTCTTAACAGATCCATCCCCTATTCTGATGAAGTCAAACCTATGACTGTCATATCAGAATCAGATGATCTATCTCCGCTATTACCGCTTTAGTCTATAAATAGACATAAGTCTCTTGTCCACCAATGCTTCCGCTGCTCCCACTGACTACGACAACCCTCTGGCAGAGTCATATACACGTGCACTTCCAAAGCTAGTTTAGAATGACTCTATACTCATCCTCCTGCCGGGTCTCATAACCTGGAACAATAGCAATGTCAAGTCTGGGTAAACAAGAACCTCCCTGTCACCGTCCTTGAGGCTACTTAAGTACCTCTCGGGTGCCTGAGGTTACCCACCATATCTGCGGAGTGGCCAATGGAATGTCAAACCATATTGAATCTTTAGGTTCTTATCAAATTTTCAGTAATCAATTGCGGTTCTGGAATCACTTCCAGTTCTACCATACTCCCACTACTGTTTTCTGAAAAAATCCATTTTTATTAAAACTGTGGCGAGTCAAGAACAATATCACTATTGATCTTCCAGATGGTAGAAAGTCAACCCTCGTCATAGCCTGGGTCAACCCACAAACAGCCATTACAGAAACGTGCCTTGAGTTATCCTGAGTCTGGTTTTAAGCATAAGCCGGACAACCCCCCGTACCTTAACATTGTTAAGATGTGAACTGTTCTATATCCAATATAGAAACAGAGGCACTGATTTAATTGAACCAAATTCAAATCATGCAGCTGTCTCCAGTGCATGTCAACTAAATGGAAGGTGGTCGATCAGCATTACTCAACTTAGGAATGCTTCCAATTATGAGTAACCTGAAAGAGAAGCAAGTTCTCTTAATCATTACTATCAACTGAATACCCTACACAAGTATTTACATCTTCGATCACCTTGAAGAATCCCGATACTTGCAATACCTGGTTCTCTACTTTAATCTTTTACTTATAACTTCTCAAAACTCAGACCTTGTGTTTCCACGAAACACATGTCTAAGAACTAGAGAAGTCACATGTAAACAGAATATAGTGCGAGGACCAACCCCTCTGTCCTAATGGACACTGGACAACATACAATACTCTGTATAAGTCCCTTGAGTCTAATAACTCATTCCCTGTGTGTCGTAGGTTCAAAACTGTACCTATGGTTAAGAAGAATTACACCGCTGTATTAATGCTCCTTACCTAACCATCCACTGATATAGGTAAATGTCATAAACATAATTTCAAAAAGGTATATCTCACTCTATAAAAATAGACGTAAAGATGTATCAATTTGAAATTGGTGCATAACAGCGGATATTCAAAACCAAATATTTGCCGTCCGGCAAACAGCCCAGGCGATTTCCTCAAATATCACCAATTACAACGAATTCGGGTATAATGAGGATGATCACCTAATTCCCAATAACTTACTCCCACTCATCATCTGTAAAACCATACATATGTGAGAATCATACCTGGTAAATACATACCCTGGAACAAGGGCTAATTGGGAAATCAGTTTTCTTTTAACAGTACATAGTGAAAGTGAAACATATAAATGTTTCGGAAGGGTATCCTGGTATTCCTAGTAATGCCTCTTCCATTATCCAGATTCACAACTGTAACCGTATATTTCTTTGTCATCTCTCCAAATCCCTTTATATGTCTTTAGTCATTACCTTCTGTACACCCTCTTAGGCTAAATGGTTTTTTTCCTTCCCTACCTTTCGGCACTAGCATATGGTTTGGAAGAAGACTATCCAATAAGCATAATGGGTATACTGTCCTAATCCTAGGAGCACTCGCAATGCGAGAGAAGGTGAAGATAAAAGACAACCGAATAAACCTTATTCCTATTTCTCCCGAACCAGAATCCATCCCCGAACTGGAACAAGTTCCTTTCGAGTTCGTATATAACCATACGATGGAGTATCCAAATAACTGTGGATCTTCGTAGTGATACGGAGTGTTCTGGAGAAATAAAAAGGTGAAATGGGAGTGGTAATGAAATACTTGGATTGGTTGTGAATAGCAGTCGCAATTTACTTTGCCCTCTTACTAATCCCTTTATTTGTCTTTACTAATACATTCTGCACACCATCGTTAGGCTAATTGGTTTTCTTCATTTCCCACCATTCGGCACCAGCCTATGGTTTGGATGAAGACTATCCAATAAGCGTAATAGGTGTGTTGTCCTAATCCAAGGAACACTCGCAACCTGAGAGAAGGTAAAAGGAAAATACAACTGAATAGTCCTATTCGTTTTCTCCAGAACCAGAAACCATCCTCGAATAAATCCCTTCGAGTTCGTATATAACCTTACAATGGTTTTATCCAATGGAAGTGGACGTTCGTAGTAATACGGGGTGTCCTGGAGAAAAGGGTAAAAGTAGGAGTGGCAATGAGGTATGCAACTCTGACAATCCAAAAGCCAGTGTTTAAAAAGGTTCGGTTAATTTGGTCACTGAGTCATAGTCAAGGGTCGGGCCATGGTCGCTGCCAAAGAGAGAGAGAAAAGAAACACTCAGCGTGCACTCTAACCTAGATCTGGAAACCTCCCACTGTAACCTCAAATTCTCCTCCAAACCTGAAAGAAGAATTAGTCGGGATCACCCGAGGAGTAAACCAACTCATCAGTGGGAATCGGGATCCAACTATCATCGCATGATAACATGATGGAATCCACTCACGTTATCACACTCCAGAAGGTATGCGAATATCCGGCAAGTTTCAGTTTCTTTAGAAACCCCCGATGTGATTTTTACCCCATGCTCTTATGACCTTGACTATGGCCAACAAATCATAAGTCACATGTCAAGTTCTATCCGTCATTGTCCAGGTTAATTTGAATCCACCCGTACAAGCCCTTGACTAGGGCCAACAAGGCTCTACGACTGTCCCAAACCAACGCATCTATCTATGCTACAGAAAAGTAACAAATAGCTACCATACACTATGCCTTGACTAAGGCCAACAAATATAGCATGAATACTAAGTGCTACCTTTCTGAAATGACGGAGGGCTACGAATGGTTTTTGGCGAAAAACCTTTACCGTAATGAACTTGATATCGTTGAAGGAATCGGATAGCTTTTTGTAAAAATATAGTGGCGAAAACCTTTGCTAAAGAGGTCACTCCCGGTGAAGGGATCTCGGCTCTTTCCCCATAGAATGAGGTGCAGGATATTCCAACTGAATACCACGATGCAAAGCAAAAGGCAATCGGCTATAGTGAAGTTATTACCCTTACGCAAACTTCTGTCGAAGGGGTCACTCCCGGTGAAGGGATCTCGACCCTTGCCTCGTCGACTGAGGTGCAGGATATTCCAACTGAATACCACTGTACAAAACAAAAGAGAACGCCCTTGCAATAACAGGTTTTTGAAAAAGGTTCCAACAACATCAGAATAGGTTTGTTTAGCTTGCATTGATCCGAATCAACGCAGTCCCATCAATTGATCACACCAATAAAGAACGAAAATAATGATGTACGTATATGCCATCCGCATTCGCCACTGGGTTCGTCTTTACCCGTTAGGTTACTTAACTAACGACAGAGCGGGGACTAGACTAGCGCGGATGCAAAACATATACAACATCTACTAGTATATATATCAATATATAATATTCACTCAAGGCGTGATAAAATGCAACATCACATAAATGTAATAAGCATCACAGAACAATACAGATATCTGGGATCCCCGGGTTTCATAGAGCCGCTACTGAAACCCGACGTTCCCCTTGTCGTGTGGATAGCTTGTGCAATGAAATCCTAGACCCCTACGGGCGCGGCAAGTTACCCTCCAAAACCTGAAGCGAGGCAGCCCCTTCAGCAACGTAAATGGACCACCCAGCACTTCACGGAATCGGGTAACATGGGCACCCTTCCTTGGGTCAACCTGTACCCCCTACGAGTGCGGCGAATAGCCCGCCAACTCTAGAGTGAGGCCCCCTCCGTCTCAACGCCATGAGATGCGGGCCCGTTGCCCTCTAGAACCCGGCTATCCGTGCACTCCACCATGGGGTCATCCTAGTACAGAAAGTAAAATATACATACAACGGGTACATCGACCTCATCCCGGTCGTGCCCCAAAAGAATAATATACAAACAGGCAGTGACGGCAGTCCACATATCGGACGCTCGCCCCGCAATATCAAATGTACATATAAAACAAAACTGTACTACCATTACATCCAGGCTATCCACCACGACAATCCGCAACATCACAGCACAACACAGAACATCAACGTGAATGTAACGTTCGCAAATCCGTCTAAATGGTCTATAGCGGTTAGACAAGATCTACCGATCAAGTGACATTCACGGTCGCAGATATAATGTAAATACTGTGAACTAACATGTTTAAAATTTCCGATCGACTAAAAATTTCCCGAAGTGGGCCCCAAGCACAACTGTAGCACTCAAAGAAATCTGGGCCTAAAACGAATATTCCAAAAATCCCAATTTCAATTCATAAAGCTACTATAGAAATTTGGTACGTCTATGACATCTTACAGCCGCGGAACCGCGGCCAGAACAGGGGTTTGGCCGCGGTTCCGCGGTCTTACTGTAGGATCACTGTATCGAATTTCTACAGAATGCTTAAGAAAGCCTGCACGAATTTTTGACATGCCCAGAAAAATTTTTGGAGCACAAAAAATTTCGACAGAAAACTGATGCACATGAAATCGCGATTTTGGAAAAATTGTTCGATCGAAGTTCTAAACATATTAGAGCAAGCAAGACTAGGTTAATGGCCTGGCTCTGATACCAGTGTAAGTGCACGGCGGCGCCCCGGCCGTCAATCCGAGGCCAAAATGAGGAAACGATACTTTTACGAAACTTGTAAACCGGCACCACCGCGCACTATAAACCCGGATTGGGCCATTAACCTACTCCTAGCTAACTAGAGAAGGGGTAGAGAGATATACCGAGTGATCCGTGTCCTTCGGTCTTCTCGTCGTCGTCCCGATCTCCCCGCGGAATCTCCGGTATTCAACTCCTCGTCGGAAGGGCACCACATCGCCGGGTTCTTTTACGGGCTCCCACCTCTGGACCGAGGCAACTCGGGTACGAAGTTGGCGAGTCGACGTGTCCAAGAATTCTGTAGGATAGTGTAGAACTATATGTCTCTATTGGTGTTGATGTTGCCATTGTTTTTGGTGGAGGAATGAGATGCAAGTTTTCGGATGAACAAAGGGATTTTTGTGCAAACAAAATGAGAACCATCCCACACAAAAATTTGGACAGCCCCCCATAAGGAATGGCCGGCCCTTGTAGTGAAGGGAGAGAGGGAATAATACAAAAGAGAGAAAGGGCTATCATGATAAATAATGATCACTACTAAGTCTCCACTCCATCACCTAATCATATCCCAAAAGTCAGGCAATGATGATCAAAAGAAAGTCAAGGGATGGTGGAACCATCATGAAACCATCATGATGCAACTACTTGCAAAAACAACCCTCCAAATTTCTAATTTGCACATTTGCATATAAACCCCTCCACACCAATTTTCAGCCAAAGAAAGAAACAAAAGAAAATGGCCGAAACGGAAATCAAACTGGCAACTTCAGAAAACCGATCCCGTAATAAATTACAGGAAAACCCCGCGACTGTATATACATACCCGCATTTGTATTCCGACCGAATACAAATGCAATGAGACAAAATATACACTGTACAATACTAGGATCCGACTTAAACCAAAGCCCGCTAGTATTATCCGTCCGATCATGATCCGTGCAATACCGCACGTATAAGATCGAACCCTGCCATATCTCCATCGGCCTCTACAGCGTTTCGCCCGAAACTTGAGAAAACGGTATGTGGGGGATTCTAAAGACTCGTCAATACTTTGGCTGTGGATTTAACCACTAGCACGTCAGAGGTATTAGCTATACATAGCGGGTTACCAGGTAATGACCAAAAGGGACGTCGATGAGCGAACTCATCCTGACACCCTACTGAGCCTTTCAGTGACAATAACCGTACAGTCTGGTCCGTTCGTCTATGAGCATCGCATGGCGGGCCTAGGGGGTTGATAAAAGTCAGACCCCGAAAAGCGGTACAAGTCGTGTCGGAGTGTAGCCCAGAACACCCTGAGATAATACTGGAATACCTACCAGTAAATCTCCTGCCTTGGCCAAGGACTTCGTGTAATAGCTTTCCTAGACACAGCGCGACCTCAACCCCAATACCGGGAGAGACGAACCCCTGCAGATCCGCTCACTGCCTCCATGTGGCTCGGGACTGTACCCAACTAAAACCTGTTTGCACGTCTCCTTTGAGTGTGGTAGGGTAGTAATCAAAGTACAGTGGGAACTCACACGAGACAAATGACGATCTCAGGTCGATGAACTAACCTGTACACATGTCACCAGGGAACTGCTATCTGACGTCTGGTATAAGACCAGCTAGCATGTTCCCGGCGAGTCCTGTCCGGTGTACTCATAACCCAATGAGCACCTGTATACATCTTAGGTGAACCAACTGACACCAGTGGCTTGTGAGACCGGCCACCGCCCCTCGTCGGGGTCTCGATTGTATACACTAGTCTACTCTGGAGTATCGATGCCCTGTCTAGAAAACTCCCACGACTAGGGACCTTTTAAGGATGTGCTTATAGACCCCAGCTCCCGCGTATATGATCGCCATCATACTGCTGGCCGTCAAGCAAGAATCCTAAGGGCTCTATCAACGCGCAATAGTGACCTGTAAGGTTACCTAAAGCAGTACACGATGATAAAGATAAACCAGATAGCATACTATCATCTTGAGTAAGACTGTCCTACCGGCATAGGTCCTCCATCAATCATTGCAATCACGTGTCCGTGATCCAATAATTGACTCTGAGGGCACTATCTCCAACAGGAACTGTCTGTTAGTGATATATGCCCTAGAGGCCATTATTGTATCATACTGGTTTGTATATTACTTAATGAAAGCTTAGGATATACACGGATATAGTAATAGTCTTGCTCGAATTGGTAGTATGCTACCCTGTTTGTTTCTACCTCAATATGTGCATGTGTTTTTGCATATCGCTTATACATATTGGTAGAGCGCTTAGGATCTTTTCTTGACTACCAGCGTTGTCATGGCAGTCATACTAGTGGAGGCTGGGTAGTCTATAAGCACATCCTTATACAAGTCCCTAGTCGTAGGATTATCGAGATAGGGCATCGATACTCCAGAGTAGACTAGTGTATACGCTTCTCATCCCAGCATGGGAGATGGTCTGTTCCACAGCCATTAGTACGTCGTACTAGAGATAGTATACAGGTTTTCATTAGGTTATGAGTACACTGGACAGGACTCGTTGGGGACTGCTGGTGGGTATTATACCTAACGTTGGGTAGCGGTTCCCAGGTGACATGAGTACAGCATAGTCTGTTGACTTGACACTACTACTTCGCCTCGAGTGTGTTCCCACTGTTCTTAGATTACTACCCTACCACGGCTTAAAGGAGGCGCGCAAACAAGTAGTAGTTGGGTGCAGTCTCGAAGCACTTTGAGGCAGTGGAGGTTAGATAGGATTCGTCTCTCGCGGTATTGGGGGTTGATATCGCGCTGTGTTCGGAAGGCCATTACACAAAGTCCTTGGCCGTGGAAAGCGAGATTTACTGGTAGGTACTCCAGTAGTTTCTCAGGGAGTTTTGGGCTACTCTCCGACACGACTTATTGCACTATTAGGGGTCTGATGATTACTTCCCACCTAGGCCCGATATGTGATACTCTTAGACGAACAGACCGGACTGTACGGAGATTGTCACAGACAGGCTCAGTAGGAGTTCGGATGAGTTTTTCTCATTGGCCTTCTTATCGACAGATACCTGGGTAGCCGTTACGTGCATCTAGTACCACTTGCAGCTTGTGTTTAAACCCACTGCTAGCATAGTGTCGAGTCTTTAGAGTTCCACACAGAGGGTTTCCCTGCATCGGGCAAAAGATGTAGATGTCGTATGGTTTTACGACAGGATTCGATCACGTACATGTACTTGTGCACGGATGATGATTCGGACAGATAATACTAGTGGGCTTTGGTTTAAGCCAGATCCTAGTATTATACTGATAGATTATTTTAATCTCTTTTGTATTCGTATTTTTCGGAATACTGATACGGGTATGTATATACGGATGAGGCGCATTTTCGTAATTTGTTCAAAGATACTTCTAGAAGAAGACACCTCATATTATATATTAAACATTTTAGATTAAATGTTTAATGCATTAAGAGGTGGAGGAAATGAGGTGGAAGTTTGCATAATTTGGAGCATGGCTCTTGGTGACATATGGAGGGTTTTCAAGCCATGACTCACTAAGGTGAAATATGAACCATACTTGATTTGTTATTAGGTTTATTCTATTGAGAATTAAGGTAGGTTCAGATTTGCACAAGAGAGTTCACTCCCCACTTTCATGCTAACTCCTCACTAGCTTTTCCTCAAGCACTACTTCTTCTACCTCTAGCCTTTCTAGGTCATTTAGTGTAGCGAACTAAGTGCCCTAGTTTCCTCAGATTTGAGGTAGGAGCCTGGACTATAGACTCTCGGGCGGATCGTCTTTGACTCGAGGAGGCCGACGAGAAAGCATCGATCCGTTACAAATCCTTGGAGCCTATGACGAGGAGGAGGACAGCGACAAGAAGACCCGAAGGACTTGAAATCATGAGATATAACATTCTATCGATGTAATTTACCTCATAGTAGTTTGCTATTTAGGGTTTAGTATCGATCCTGGAGTTCGAGTCGGTGTTACGAAGCTTTGAAAAGATCATTTTTACATATTCCGCCTCCCCGCGAACCCGTGTGGTGCATAACACTGACTTATAGTGGTATTAGAGCCTACTAAACCTTTACTAGCATGTTAGCAAGTGTTAGAATTTTGATCGTCGGAAAAACCGAAAAACGAAACACCAATACCCTATGTTTCTGTCGATTTTTAAAAGTGCCAGAAAAATTATTTCAGAGATATGAAAATTAAGTGCAGGGTATTCTAAGAAGACAAAAGAAAAATGAGCCACTGAATCGCCAAGATGGCCGTGGAAGCGTGGCGGAACGGTGAGTTTAGCCGTGGATCCGCGACCGAGTCGAGGCCGATTCAGGTCATTTTTCGTCTGTTATTTCTTATTTTAGGTGTATTGTTTTCTGGAATATTTGGTTTCTACCCTGTATTTTTTGGTGTGCTGGTTTGTACTTAGGGTAGACACGGAAAATATGTTTCGATCAAAATTCTAAAGTTCTTGGCTAATCGGGTTTTATTTGTGTTGTTATATGTGTTTTTAAACTTCAGCTAATTGCTATACGTCGGTTAGCTTGGGGTTGCACATATCTGTTGGTTTGTGTATATGAACTTTATTGAATCGTCGATTATGAATAGCCGGGAATGTGAGAATAGAGTTTCTTTCATTCGATGTAAATTGTAAAGTGATGTAATATTATTTTGCGGGGCACATCCTGGTTGAGGTTGTAGGCACCGTTGTATTTTTTCTTTTACTGTTTTCTGCTCCTAGGATAGACCCATGGTGGGGTACATAAACTACCGGGTTCTTTGAACTGCCGAGTGGCCTACTTACTTTGCTGAGGGAGATTGCTTCACTTCGAGAATTTGGCGGGTAGTTTGCCGCACCCGTAGGGGTCTGGGGTGGGGTTTGGGTATTCATCACGGCCGTGGAATCCGTCTTTCGTTATAGGCTTAAACGAAACGCAGAATTCCTAGTATATCCAATATGTTCATCTGTGATCTGGAATGCCTATTATTGCATGAGATGAATGATTATTATATATATGCTATATAGTACACGTTGCTTATGTTTTGCATCCGTGCTAGTCCAGCCCCCGCTCTGGCATTAGTTATGTAACCTAACGGTGTTAGACGGGGCCCAGTGGCGAATGCGGATGGCATAAGAGGACATGTTATTTTCGTTTCTCTCTGTAATGATAGGTGTAAATGATAGGACTGCATTAGATTAATGCAAAGCAAACAAACCAAAGCTGAATCGTTGGAACAATTTTAAAACCACTCGGTTTTTTCAAAACGGAAACTTTTAAAATGCGGAGCTTAAACCACTACTTTAAAAGCAATCAGGTTCCTTCGATTATATCAAGTTCACTACGTTCACGGTTTCTCCAAAACCAGCCGTAGCCCTTCTTCATTTCAGTTGAATATTCAGTAGTATTCAAGCTATGTATTTTGACCTTCGCCAAGGCATAGTGATTGGTAGCTGCTGGATATTCATCTGTAGCATACATAGATGCGTTTGTTTGGGATAGTCATACTACTATTTTGGCCTTCGTCAAGGGTATGTACGAGTGGGTTCAAATTAACTTAGACAATGACGGGAAGAACTTGACATGTGACTTATGATATGTTGGCCTTCGTCAAGGTCATAAGAGCATGGGGCAAAAATCCACATCGGGAGTTTCTAAGGAAACTGAAACTTGCTAGTGCTGCATACCATTTGGAGTGTGATAATGTTGGTAGGATTCCTTCAGGATTATCACACAATGATATTCGGATCCCGATCCTACTGTGAGAATTCGCTACTCCTTGGGAGATTTTTTCACTAAAACAATCAATGCTATAAACCAAGTAGGTGTCTAGAACGGTGTTAGCGGGGCTACGCCTCCAGGAAAAAGAGGTTATGTAATTAAGGAACTTTGCGAAAGCGTTGGAAAACCTCCCTCGAAGTATCAACACCAGCCTGGCTGAAAGGCTAAGCAAGTATTGTAGGGTGAGATTAATCCTGACTAATTCTTCTTTTATGGTTTGAGGAAGGATTCGAGAAACAATGGGATCCATCCTGTTTAGATAAACTAAAAACCAATCTAAACTTGCAAGAGCATCATGCTGAGTGTTTCTCCTCTCTCTCCTAATTGCAGCGACCATGTGACCGGACTTAGGTTATAGCTAGATAATTAATTGACTAAACCATACTATATTGATTGGCAAAGGTTTGTCCAGATGTCCATTACCTATGACAAGCTGGGCCACCTCCTTACTACTATCGCCCCGCTGTCCGAGGTCCAGTTTCCACCGTCGCGGATGTTGATATCCATAAGACATCGGAAAAGGACAGTGCGAATGCCAAGTGCCTCATGTTGGCCTCAGTAGATGGTGTATACCAGAGGCAGCACGAGAAGATGGAATTAGTTTCTATCTTCCTCCATAATAAAGATTTATATGGAGAGCAATCTTGTATCGCAAGATATGAGACCTCGAAGTAATTGCTTCAAGCGAGGTTGGCTGTCGGGTCATCTGTAGGGGACCACGTCCCTACAATGATCAGCTGTATTAAACAGCTCATGGGCCTGGAGACCACGTTGGAGAACGAGTCATATGCTGACTTGATTCTACAGTCCCTACCTTCTACTTACACTTGTAGGGTTCTTTGGCACGACCACAAGGTTTCACAAGGCATCAAACATGCCGTATTATAAAATTTCTAGTGTGCCAAACAACCTAACCTAGGATCCAACTGGAGTTTTAGGAGCTAACTAGAATGTAAACAACATTACATAGAAAGTGAACAAGGAATACAACCTTTGTAAACCGGTCCTTCACTTCAATAGCTCCGTGTAGAAGTCCCTTCGCTCCAAGTAGTGATCTCCCGGACTCAAGATGGGCTTCACAAAGCGAAATGAACGAGCATACTTGAAGTCTTCGAGGCCGAAGATGATCTACGTCGAGGAGACTCTAAACAAAGCTATCTCTTCACTAATGAGGGATTAGTGAAGCAAACACCCTAAACTAAATGGCTAGTCTAGTAGAGGATGATGAAGTAAGAATTGGGCTCACTTTAGATTAATTTTTCTCACATGGTTTCTTCATCTCTCCAAACCCTAGAAAGCTTTTGGAGATGAGGAAGAAGATGAAGTGGAGAAAGAATGGTGAATGAATAAATTGTGAGAATAGCAACCATGGTGAGATAATATCTCATATTAACTCTTGTACAGACTAAACTATGGTTTAAGATAATGGTTTGGTTAATAAATATCTCAAGTGAGACAAAATTAGTGGACTAGGTCAAAAATGCATTAAGCTTCTCCAAGCTTCCAAGCATGACAAACTTCCACTCAACTTTGAATTACTTAAATAAATAAAAACCTTAATATTGTCTTAAGTATAGTGTAAGTCTCATACACCCATGTTGCATATATAAACAACCATGACACAATAACATATATCACATATATATTAAATGTGTCACAAGTGAGAAAAAGAAATATTTAAGTGAGCCAATTTTAGTTAATGTATGTTAATATATCAAATATATATTTATACATTAAATTATCAAATCAACACTTGATTTAATAATCCGGCTATATCACATATAACCGACTAATATTATATGTATCAACTTATCGAATCAACACTTGATTCGATAACCCGGCTATATCACATATAACCGAACGATACCATATATCGCAAGATTAGGATACAGTATCATATACACGTACTAATCTCAGTCCCGCACATATCACATATGTGCTCCTACTTCGTTTCGCCTAAGCCAGGAAACCTCTGTGTAGGACTCTAAAGACTCGTCAATATGCCGGCAGTAGGTGGTGATCATATCAGTCACCCACAAGCAGCAAGCGGTCTGCTAAACGTAACGGCCACCCGGGTATTGAGCGATCAAAAGATCAACAAGCAAGCATGCTCATACTCCTGCGAATCCAATAAGTAACACTACCGTACAGTCCGGTCTCTTCGTCTGATATATCGCATATCACAGCCTGGGGGTGGTAAAACGTCAGACCCCAATAGCCTGTTAAGTCATGCCGATGCAAGGTCCATAACGGTTCGAGAAACTACTGATAACACTTACCAGTAGATCTCAGCAACCATGGCCAGGGATTTCCTGTTATGGACAATCGAGTATAGCGCAACATCAACTCCCAATACCGGGAGAGACGAAATCCCCTCGCATCGCTGATTGCCTCCATATGACTCGGGACTGTACCTAAAAACCACCTGTTTGCACAACTCAGTAGATCCGTGGTAGGGTGGAAATCAAAACACAGTGGGAGACACTCAAGACTCTATGACGATCTCGGGTCGACGGACTAACCTGTACCAGTGTCACCAGAGAACTGCTATCTGACGTGAGGTATAATACCATCTAGGAGTTCTCGGCGAGTCCCGTCCAGTGTACCCAGTCTCCACTGAGCAACCGTATACCTTCTTTGGTGTCAAACACCAATGGATGTGGGATCATCCATCGCCCATCATATGGGTCAAGAAGCGCATACGCTAGTCTACTCTGGAATATCGATGCCCCGTCTCGATACTCCCACGACTAGGAACAATTGAAGGATGTACTTACCGACTACCATTGCCCCCACTAGTATGATCTGCATCATAATCCTGGTAGTCAAGTACTCATCCTAAGGGCTTTATCAACATGTAATAGAGAGACAATAAGTGTACATGTTAAGATAAAGTGCAACCAGATAGCATACTATCATGTCGAGCAAGAAAGTCCTCCCTATATATGTCCAAACATCCACTACAATATACATCGTATGTACAGTAATGACCTCTAAGGCATACATATAACTAACAATCTCCCACTTGCACTAAGGCCATTTTGTAGTATCTCATACTCAACGTCCTATAGAAATATCTCTAGGGTAAGACCTCCGTGAGTGGATCCACCGTGTTATCCTTCGCGTCAACTCTCCTAACTCGTTCCCTTAGAGATCAACCATTTCCCTAATCAGGTGATATTGTCTAAGAATATGTCTGGAATGATGATGGGACCAGCGTTCCTCGGCCAAAGCGGCAACTCCATTGTTTTCACAATAACAGTTATTGGACGCTCAATGGTAGGAACCATGTTCATCTCATGAACAAGAAATATCCAGACAACCTCTTTAGTAGCATCGTTGGTAGCGATTTATTCAGCCTTTATCGTCTAGTATGTCACGGTATCTAGCTTGGAACTCTTCCAACATACCGTCTCTCCACTGAGGGTATAGAAAAAGCCCGAGACTGACTTTCAGTCGACCTTATCACTCTGGAAGCTCGAACCAAGAACATTCTTTTAGTGCTTCTCAAGTACTTAAGAATGTCCTCCACAGCTTTCCAGTGATACTCCCAAGATCCGATTGAGTCCTAATCACTACACCTAATGAGTCAGCTACATATGGTCTGGTACATAACATCGCATACATGATAGAGCCTAGTGCCGAAGCATAGGGTATCCCTTGCACGCGAGCTCTCTCCAAATAAGTCTCAGGAGACTTCTTTTTGGAGAGAGTGATTCCTGAGTAAGTGGGCGAACCACCACGCTTAGAATCCTCTATACTAAACCCATTTAGTATGGTGTTAATGTACCTGGATTTGAGACACTCCCAACATCCACATAGATTTATCATCATAGATTAAATTCCATAAGATGTAGTAGGCATCATCCAGATCTTCCATGGAGAATCTTCATGATAAGAGGAGCTTGACCGAGTGTATCATAAGAAACCCTTTCCTATCAAGAGTATGTCATCTACATACAATACGTGGAAGACAACCTTACTCTGTACAACGTACTTGTATATACAAGGTTCATATACCTTTTTGATGAAGTCAAACTCTTTGACTGCCATATCAAAACAGATGTTCCAACTCCGCGATGCCTGCTATAATCCTGATAGACTTAACCATAGCTTTGAAAGTCTCAACTTTTCCATCTACCCCAAGAATCTTCTCAAGATTCGTTTGCTCTTGATGGATTTTACCCCTTTAGGTGCAACATTCCAAGTCATACTTTGTTGGTGTACATGGATTCCATCTTTGATTGCATAGCATCCAGTCATTTCACAAAGTCTCCACTTGTGATGGCCTGCCTGAACCTGGTTGGGCCATCATCTACCATGATAGAATCCTCGCTCCCACTGTCACCGAGAAGATCGTAGTATCTCTCAAGTGGATGAGGAACCCTACCAGATTCGCGGAGAGGCTGAGGTTCGTTGGAGACTATTGAATCCTTTGGTTTCACCAAATCATCAGCTGTTAGTTTGTCTAGCTGGAACTCCTTCCAGTTATACCTCATGACCACTAATTTTTTCACAAGAAATCCCTTTTCTAAAAAGGTGGCATGCTGAGAAACAAAACACCTTTTGCTCCTCAGAATGGTAGAAGATATACCCTCGCTAATGTTTGGGATATCCAACAAACTTACAGAACTGACCTTGCCTTGAGCCTGTCTGGATTTTGTTTTTCAACAAAGGCAGGACAACCCCATATCTTAACTCGTTTAAGACATTGTTTCTTCCCATACCATATCGCATATGGAGTGGTAGGAACTGATTTCGATGGAACCCTATTCAATAGGTATGCATCTTCTTAAGTGCATAACTTCAAAAGGAAACAGGCAACTCAGCAGTACTCATCATAGAGCGCGCCATATCTCATAGGGCGTGATACCTCTGCCCCGATACACCGTTGTTCTGTGGTGTATACGGAGGAGTAAGCTGAGAGAGAATCACATTCTCCTTTAAATAATCCTGGAACTCCATGCCTAAGTATTCTCTTCCTCGATCACATCGAAGGACATAATACTTATACCCGTCTGGTTCTGAACTTCAAGCTTATATTCCTTGAATTTCTCAAAAGTTTCAGACTCGTGTTTCAACAGGAATACATGTCCGAATCTTGAGAGATCGTCGATGAATGTAATGAAGTACAAAGAACCATCATATATCCATCCCAAGAGTTCAGTAACTCTTTCTCCGTTTCCAGTAAACGAAGTATTGGTCATTTTACTTGTGAGACAAGACTGGAAAGTATTATAAGATGAAAATTCGAATGGATTCAAATATTCATCCTTATGTATCTTAGCTAGCCGTGCCGCATTGATATGACCCAGTCTACAATGCTACAAGAAGGATTCGTTCATTTTTGAACTATTCCTCTTGTGTGTGTTCTATATACTTTGAAATTTGGTTTGATTTAGAACGAATATGCTATTATATAACGTGACTGATCCAATCAACTATTGATTAAGGAAAATGTTCACAACATTATCCTGTAATACAAAATTATATCCTTCTTTAACTTAATGAAGAAACTGATGTAATATTGTATATCAGATTCGACATATAATAACATTTGTTCAGAATCAATGTATTTGGTAATACAAGGTGATATTTGCCAACTGATTTGGCTGCAACACTTGCACCATTCTCTACACTTAGAGACATATCACCCATTCGCAGTTCTCTACCTTTCTGTAGCCCATGTAACAAATTACATATGCGGGATCCTTATCCGGTATCTTATACCCAGGACGCAGAGTATACTGAGAAACAATTCTCGATAATGAACACACCTGAAGAAAGTGCATCAACATGCTCATTCCTCGATTGGGTGGCATGGGAATCCTTGATATTCCTCTATTTCCTGCTCGGATTTATAACAATTACAAGATAGAGCGGAACCAGCGTTTCCCAGCTCGGTATAATAAGCAGGTTCGGTCAATACATCCATATTATTATCTTGATTAAGGCGTGACATGGTCGCTACCAGGAGAGAGAGAGAGAAGAAAACACTCTGCGTGCACTCTTTTGCAAGATTAGATTGGTTATTTATTTTATCTAATCAGGATGGCTCCCACCGTTTTTATCAAATCTTCCTTCAAACCCTAAAAGGAAAGACTAGCCGGGATTAATTACACCCTACAAGTTCTCTAACCGTTCAGCCAGGCCAGTGTCGGTACTTTGAGGGAGGTTCCCCGTGCGAAACCCATGCTTTCGCACAGACCTAATTAAAGTAAACCTCATTTTCACAGAGACATAACCTCGTTGACACCTTTCTAGGCACCTAATAGGTTAGCTAATTGTAAAGTGGAAAACTCTCCCAGGAGTAACACTTACTCGCAATGGGTATCGGGATCCATCTATCACATAGAAGGTATGCAATCTCATTGCAAATTTCAACACTTAAAATTCCCGATAATTGTTTTTACCCCTGGCACTTATGACCTTAACTATGGTCAGCATATCAAAAGCACCAGTCAAGTTCTACCCGTCATTTCGTGATTAATTAGACCCGTCCATATGACCCTTAACTATAGTCAACATAATCACATGAATGTCCTAACTAATCTCATCATATGCTGTGTAGGAAGACATCACTTAGCTACCGTACACTACGCCTTGACTATGGTCAACATACGCAGCATGAATACTAAGTACTCTACTTCCTCAAATGACGGAGGGTTGCGAATGGTTTTTAAGAAAACCTTTAACGCTTTGAACTTGATATCGTTGTAGAATCAAATAGTTTTAAAAGGAGTGGCTTAAGCTCCGCATTTTGAAACTTGCTTTTTCATAAAAAAGCCGAGCGAGTTTCAATTTCGATTCTGTAATATCTTTTAGGTTTATTTTCTATCATTAATCTCATTAATGAATTCCCATCAATTTATGCTTCCTAAGCATCATCAGAAGAAACGAAAACAATAATATTTATTATATATCATATATATAATATAATCATTCATCTCAGAACATCATGTGATCACATCACAGAATATCAGCAGCAGAAGATAACATATGAAATATTGGATATACTAGGATTTCCGTGTTATAAATTAAGCCAGTAAAAAAACCGGATTCCACAGTCGTGATGAATAGCCAAACCCACATCCCTAGACCCCTACGACAGCGGCAAGCAACCCTCCCAATTCTAGAGTTACGAGACCCGGTCTCGACTCCTCGAGATTGTCATGGGAAAAGGCATTGGCAGAAGTAATGCAAGGCTTAGAAAGTCAGAATCCAGGATCTGAGGCATATTGTGGTTTCGGCATCGGGTATGTTTGTGATTGAAAACTTTCTGTCAATTAACTCTACTTCCTGGGTACTAGATACCGGATCAGGATCTCATATCTGTAATTCTTTGCAGGCTTTGAGAAACCGTAGAGTTATCAGGGCAGGTGATATAACACTCAGGGTTGCTAACGGAATGAGCGTGGACGCTGTATCCATAGGGGAATATCACCTTGGATTGACAAGTGGGCAGATGTTGATTTTACGTAACTGTTTGTGTGTACCTAGTCTAGCTTGTAATATCATATCTGTATCTTTACTTTCTAAAGAAGGATATGATTTTACATTTGTAAGCGATATGGTCCACATTCACCTTAATCAAAGTTTGATTGGGTCAGGTACACT
Source organism: Agapanthus africanus (assembly GCA_030015575.1). Taxonomy (NCBI): domain Eukaryota; kingdom Viridiplantae; phylum Streptophyta; class Magnoliopsida; order Asparagales; family Amaryllidaceae; genus Agapanthus; species Agapanthus africanus. The sequence goes on along the minus strand of JASDDO010000031.1, from coordinate 208,666,483 downwards.
AGATAACGGTATATACGTATTAAATCAAGCTCAAGTTTTCAACGTCCAGAACACGCTTCAAAGAAAGTATCCAGAATTAAACATGGCTTTCTTATAGCATTGTAGACCGAGTCACATCAATGAAACAAGGTTGACGAAGTTACATAAAGAGGGTTATTTGGATCCGTTCGAATATCAGTCTTATGCAACTTGTCAATCATGTCTCATAGGAAAGATGACAAAGCCTCTGTTCACTAGACACAGAGTAAGAGCGAGCAAGCACTTGGGACTCATACACAGCGACGTGTGTCGTCCAATGTCTATACATGCACGAAATAGTTATTCCTATTTCATTACTTTTATGGATATATTCTCTAGGTATGGACATGTTTTCTTGTTGAAAGGTAAATCTGAGGCCTTTGAGAAATTCCGAGAATATAAGAATGAAGTAGAAAAACAAACCGGCAAAAGTATCTAGACACTGAGATCTGATCGAGGTGGTGAATACTTAAGTGTCGGGTACCTGGATTATTTAAAAGTGTAACGCCTTAGATTTTGGTTAGTGTTAGTTTAGACGGTAATGCGGGTTTACTGTAAAAAGTTTACCAATTCGGGTTCCTTACATTTTATAACATTTAATTAATAATTTATTATTATTTGTTATGGGCATGCATGCTCGTGTGCACGTAAATGTGAGGGTTTGTTTGTGCTAATCTTGTTCTTAGCAACCATGACAACTTAACCCTAATCCTTAATCCTTACCCTAACCTCATGATCTTTTGTGGAAGAAAGATATTTTTTTTGGATGAGAAGAGGTGGCATGGTGACTTGGTGTGAAGGCATTAATGAGGAGTTAATGCTTTGGTGCACTTACCTTCTCACCCTTAACCTCACCTCTCTCTCTCTCGTTTCTTCATACACTCTCTCTCACTCTCTCTCACTTAATTCCCTTCTCATTTTATTCCCTCTCCCATATCACAACTGAACATGATTAAATTCTACACCAATTCATCACAAATATTCACAAAAACTCACAAAAATCACATCTTTTACTTGGATTTGCCTCTTGGATGCCTTGGAGCTTGCAAAGCTTAGATCTTTGAGTTATTTTGGTTAGGTAATGAGCTCTTTCTGTTAAATAGGTGTTTATTGTGTAGCTTAGCTTGATTAGTTTCAGTTTAGATAGCGTTTTGTAATGTTTCGTGCAAATATCGTATTTTTAGTGCCTATATGTGACATCAGTGATCTGCTGTGACCTGGAAAGTTTAGATAGCGTTTTGTATCTGAGACCATAGGACTTTACCTCCAACACGAGACCCCCTGCTCGGACCTCGGTCGGCGACTAGGAGGCAAATTCCGGCGACGTCGGTTTTGGGGAGGAGTTAGGGTGTGGGTTTTTTAGGGTAGCTCTATGCTTTTGGTTTAGGTGTGTTTGGTTCTGTTTGTTTGTTGAGTTTTCTCTGTAAACGAAATATGGGATCACCTATGCAGTTTCTTGTGTTACGTCTAAGCGCGATACGTTATACGTCACGGATCGCGCACTTTTTGTGGTTTTGCTCTTGGGTTGGTTTCGTCGTGTCGCTACGCATGTTAGCCACAATACGAACACTTGAGACTATGTTTTGCGTTGTTGCGTCGGTCTAATGTAGTTTGTACGTGTTTTAGGTCTATTACTAATATACACTTGTTTTATCGTTTTATTGTTTTAGGTTCGCAGGCGGGGACTTCGGATGCTGCGACAAAGGGAAAATAGGTGGTAGGCTTCACTTAGCCGGGAGCGTTGGTGAGTAGATTTAACATCTACAGGGAAATCGCCTGCATGGCGTTATGCGTCTGGGCTAGAGATGACTTGACTTGTCGCATACTCTATTTCATATATAGAGTCGCGCATACACTTTATTGCTTAGATATTGTTATGCTTGGACTAGTACCCTTAGGACACTGCACCATTATTGACGGCTCATGTTGCACGAGCACTGATTGTATGCCACACACACCGTCAATAATTGCCATGCCACGTATAACACACTTATAGATATGATATTGTTTGGTTAGGGACATTGAGACATTGATTCATATTTCTTTATGCATATGATATATAGCATACCTGTATACCTACATGCTTACACATATGCCTTGACATGCTTACATGCTAGTTACCTGTATACCTATAGGGTATTGTACCATTAGTGATAGGTACATACACGCATAATGACATAGCTACATGTATACCTTGCATACATACTTCACTTGTACCTGGAGAGTATATTACATCATTACCATTAGGTAGATACGTATACCTTGCTATACCTTTATGTTTACACATATATCTAGTTTTAGCTACATGTTTACCTTTATTTGATGTTATTTAGAATTGGAGAAATTAGGAACCGCATGATATTATATTAACTTGTTGCAGTTAAATAGCGGCTTTTCCCTTATATGCTCGCATTTCAGTTTTTAAGTTGCGTATATTATATTCATGGATTTTCGCGTTGAGATATGGATTTTTCATGATGTTTTCTGGATTTGGGGACCGTGGTAGTTTCATGAAATTATGCATTATTTAAAAAAATCCGATTTCCCTTGATATGATATTTCATCACCCACCATGAGTTTTATCGGTTCTGAAATATATACCCCACGCGACGAAAGAAGGGGTCCGTGTGTGGGTATATGGTGGGGGCCGGAGGTACCCCGGGGCAAGAATCTCAGTGAGGAGATGAGTTAGTAGGGGAACCATACCTACCGGTGACATTACCAATGACTCGGCGGTTATCGTGGTGATACCGACGGGAGTCATGTGCGTATGGATACGTCGAGCGGCGAGGGTCAGAGCTAGGCACTCGAGCTTTCGGTATAGCGATGATACGTACCTATCAGGGTGCCAGTCGTGGTGACAGCACCTGATAGATCAGCATTTTTGTGTCGATGCTTGACACATTGGTTTCATGATATTTTACTCCTAAGTATATATATATATTAGTGGAGTGGGACGCTAATACACACACACACACACACACACACACACATATACATATCAATTTATATACATCATCATATTTATTCATACAAATATACCTAGGATATAAGAAATTCACTTGATATTGGATTTATGACATTTGAGATTTCTTGATATTGTACATAAAGGATATATGAGACTTACTTGATTTTGTACATTCGGGATATATGAGATTTACTTGATGTTGTACATTTAGGATTTGTAAGACTTATATGATATGAGAGCCAATTTAGGGGCTGATTTGAGGAATTGGGATTTGGATTGTCTTGATGGATTTTGATCCTACCACGATGTCAGGATTCCGTAGAAATGACATGTTTCATCCCATACTCAACATTTATTGTTTATGCACTGCTTCATGTATTAGTTGTACCTGCTAGAGTACCTTTCATGACTGTTGCATATATACATCTTCATATCATTATTGCATACCGATTGTCATATTATTGCTTCATGTATTTGTAGTACCCGTTAGTGTACCTTTCATGACTATTGCATTCATATGACCATTTATTGCAATTAATTGCATATGTTAGATTCGCGATGTACGTGCATACTTGCGATTACCTGCATATGTTATTGTCACGACCCGAAATATTAGCTCGTGACCAGCACTTGAATCACACCACGTCTAAAGGCGTAACGGAATTCAAGTAAGCTGAAACCCAGAAATCTAAACCTTTTTAAGAAAATAAAGGAGGTGGAGTTTTTGAAATAAAGGTATAATAAAATCAAGTGTGCTAATGCATAGAAAGAAACATGAATGATGCAAATGAAATATTCTAGTTTGAAAACATGTTTCATCTTTTGAAAAAATTTGGCAGCACCTCCTTTGTATATTTGATCCAAAACCACAAATACATAGCAAGAATAATGGCATTCCCAAGCGGGAGCTAGCTCTTCGCCAAACGGCGGATCACAACCACGCAATACAATAAAAATGAGTATACGACGCCCAACGGCGAAGTTCACCACAAAAAGAAAAAGAAAAGAGCAAGATATAACCCCAAAGGGAAAATAAAACCCATCGCTCAAATCTCGCAATTACAAGTCTCACTAAGTCTCATCACATATACAAATTACTAATTTTGATTGATTGATGGAGTTAACTAGATACAATATGAAATATAATACAAGAGTGGGTACGATACAATGTCCCACCTACCAATGCAAAACACCCAAATAAAGCTGTGTGCCAGCGAATCCGCTACTGATCCAAGCGGTCAACCTGCAAGAACTGTGGCACAACGGGGGTGAGTTGCCAACTCATGAATAGAAATATATCTACAAGTAGAAATCGAATAAACAACGACTCCTAGGTCAACTATATCATCAGGTAATACTATGATATATGTGCCAACAAGGTAGTCAATATCTATATGCATGTTGATAGAATCCAACAGTAATAATCAATGCATGTATGCATGTGGATCTCGTCCACCCATGTAATCAGTGTATGTAAGCATACCGGTGGATCCCGTCCAACCATAATATCAATGTTTGTATGCACGTAAATGTCATAAAAGGGCGTGCATGAAAGTATGAGGATATATATAAATCAACGGTGTCCCTCCCGACACATCAAAATCATGGAACCTGAGTGCCCAGCATCGGCACTCGAAAACATCATGAAAACCGTGCCCAGCATCGACACATAAATCCTCATATATCGGGCATCTGTCAGTCCGGGTCAGCCCACGGGCTCCGTCTGCGGTATCGGCCCTCGGCCCCGGCTGTACGAGTCGTCCCGTATCAATCTATCGACTCTGGTCAGTATCCTCCGGATAACCGCCAGGTCCAACCAATCACCGGTAGGTAGTGGTCCCTCTGCCAAGCTCATCGCCTACTGCGCAACAGATCCGTTCTCGCCCCGGGGTACCATACCGGGTCTACCATGTACCCGCAATCGACCTCATCCACTCCTCGAATCGGGTTCCACATGTCATACGTCTCAGAACCGAGAAAACTCATGGTGGACGCACTGAAATATCATATCAAGAGAAACCGGGTTTTTAAAAACAGTGCATGCTTTCTTTAAAATGACCACGGTTCTCAAATCCAGAAATCTCATGAAAACAACATATCTCAATGCGTAAAGTAGTAGAGCATGATGTATGCGACATATAAAATGAAATGCGAACATATCCGTGTATCATGCAACATGGAACGGTGATATGACATATTAAGGGGAAAACCGCTCTTTTAAAATGATTCCAGTTTTTAAAATATAACTTGCGGTTCCCAAGTTCCCAATAAAACCAGTTATCTATATAGGTACAATATGAATATGCGCAAGTATAGATGTACCATGTATGTGTACAAGTATGAATGTCTCAATATATATATCATGATGCAGCAACCCTACTGTGTAGTGACATGGCAATTATCGATGATGAAGTGTGTGAGCCGGAAAATATGTGTACGTGTAACATACGCATCATCAATAATGGTGCAGGTGTACTATCACAGGTATATGCGATGCAATAATAATATCATGAATGCAGCAAGTAAATCATCAGCTAACAGCTATAAGGTATACATAACCATCATATGTCCGAGTCGGTGAATCTATCAATCGGCATCTAGCCCAATAACACCACGTACGGTATAATCCATCATACGACAACCTCTAGTTAAGGGTAAGGATCAATCATCAAGTCAATTCGTCACGCACGGAATATCATTGTGCGGCGGTATTAAGCTAATAGGGATCCTATCATCCTATAAGACAAATGAGGGTACGGCCTAATATCACATAAGGCCTATCATCCATGATTCACAACATTCTATATATATAACCCTATATACCTATGTCCCAGGTCGCATATGCAATAATCTCATATCAGGGGACTGGCAGGGTATAAATCATCTCGATCGACTCGCATCCGTATACCATCATATCATATCATTATCTCATCATATCATCAAATTCGTCTTGTATTCTTTCATCGCATTTATGTCTCATATCATGTTGTATTTACATAAACATGCTAATCTCTACTAAATATAAGTATCTAATCTAACAAACACACTCGAACCATACAATCAGATTTTAAAGAAGTGAATCGTAGTTTTCAAAACAGGGGTTATGGCGTTTTTAAGAAAAAGATATCATTTGAAAAACCGTAACATCCCTCAAGATATACATTTAAAAGATTTATACGATTCTTTGGTTTAGAAAAAGGTATGGTTCGGATGACGCATCTACATCGACTATCAAGTCCTACAGAATCCTAAGCGGTAATATCGCTAAACGTCATCCTAGGGTAGTAGTAGAATATCACACTTAACTATCCTCTAGTTTCTAATATGACTACATAGCTATCTATATTCTAACCCTAGTTTCCTAATCTAGGTTTCCTAACTATATTCTATAAATCGGTTTTCCATCAGAAGTTTGCGCCGGTGCTATACGCCATCCACCCGACTTCCCCAGTAGATATAGATCTACTCACCTGGTTTTCGCTCGCCCAAATCGATGACACCATGCTTCTTCGCCTCGAAATCCATGCGAGGGTACCTATAATAATAAACAATCGAAATACGTATTAAAATCGATGCAGAAAACCGGTACAGCGCACAGTGTGCTCACAGGTTAGAACCTATGGCCTAAACGTGCAAATCAATCAAACAATCTCTGTTGTCGATGTACAAACACCCGACAACCAAATACAAATCCAAATATCAAGAAAATGCATTTTAAAATACGGAAAACATAGCCTAAAACACACCAAAATGCTTCCAGATTTTCCCCAAGTGACAATTTGCCAAAACTGCATATAGGAGGGGTCTAATTTAGTGCAAAAAGAGCCATGGACCAAATCTGGGACATTTCTACCCTACTATGGCCGCAAATTGCAGCCAGAATTAATATATCTGCGGCCATAGGTTTGAATTAGGGGCTCGGGTCTCAGTGGTAGCTTCCTAGGTGCCTGCACGACTCCCAGTAATTCCAAAATCATTTATAGTGTCCCCGGGTTGCTCCAGATTCCAAATTACCTTCACAGATCAAGCATTTATCCGATGTCGGGTTTCTAAATACGTGTTTTGGGGTTTCTAAGGTCTGATCTAGGTCACTAAACAGCACCTAAGTTTAGTTAACAGCAACTAGGCATCACCCAATTCAAACCAACACTCAAGCATTCACTAGGGTTTCCCAATGTCCACTAATCTCCACAATATCATATCTAAACACATAGGAATGCTAAAGTAAAGGAAAAACTACCCTAATTAGTGAAAGGATTACCTCATAAAGCACCCATGAATCCCCCAAGATCTTCAAAACTGAATTTTTCTTAGTCCTATGTATAAAGGTTGAAGAGGGGATTAATATTTGTGATGGGTGTGTAGGGTTTTGAGACATGGTTGGAGATAGATCTAGGGTTTTTAGTGGAGGGTTGTGGCTTGAGGGAGATGAAGAAGAAGGATGAAAATGGTGGGGGATTTGATAATGGCAGCAGCCCCCCTCTCTCTCACACCATAATTCATACACACACACTCTCTCTCTCTCACTAGTACACCTAACTACTCATTATGTCCCCTTGACTTTTTCTTTTTCCTTTTTTTCTTTTCTCTCCAACAATAAACCCTAATACAAAGCCCAAATGAAATGAAACATGTAACAAAATGAACATGTCATGGTGCACCAACCATGGAAACTGTAAAAACGCGGATTTGACTTAATCGCGATTAGCAGTGCACTAATCGGGTTTTTATCGAAACTGCATATAATAAATTTTAAAAGTGCCAAATCCTCTAAATATATATTTAAATGAATAAATAATTTTAATTTCTATTTATTTCACAATTATTGGTATATATTTATACCTTTTTTCGAAAACCCCAATTTCGCAAATCGGCAGTTTTCGGGAAAAAAATATTATTTTAATATTAAATTCCCAAAAATAATATTTTATATTTTCTAAAATGTTACAATCTTCCCCCCTTAAATAAATTCGGTCCCCGAATTTAAATTTAAACCCCCAAAATCTAAAACATTTCAAAAATCGGCTCAAATCACGGGGCTCCGAAATCATGGAAATCGTAGAAATAACACAGCACGTCAAGTGCGCATGAAAACGAGTAAAAGCTCAAAATCTAAATCCGTCAAGCGTCACGTAAATCATCGGATTTGCACGCATATCCTCGGAGTTACAATAGAGATACAGATCTCGAAATCCACTACCGAAATCCAATATACACTAGTCGTATACTATAATACGTGTATAGCACGCATCCTTGAAAATTCCAAAATCTGAATAAAACACATGCAAAATCTTTTCTAGATCACCGCGGGAATGCGTAACTCCCGGCATAACTTGTTAGTGTATATGCCCTAGAGGCCATTACTGTATCATACTAGTTTGTATATTACTTAATGGAAGCTTGGGATATTCACCTTGTATATACAATCTTGCTCAAAATAGTAGTATGCTACTTGGTTTGTTTCTGCTTCAATGTGTACATGTGTTTATTTTTGTATATCGCCTATACACATTAGTAGAGCCCTTAGGATCTTTGCTTGATTACCAGCGATGTGATGGCCGTCACACTAGTGGGGCTGGGTAATCTATAAGCACATCCTTATGCAGGTCCCTGGTCGCAGGACTATCGAGACAGGGCATCGATACTCCGTAGTAGACCAGCGCATGCGCTTCTTGAAAGGTTCCTAGGCACCCTAATGAGGTAATACAAGGCATCGAACATGCCATTTTCAAATTTTAACTGTGCCTACAAACCCTAACAAGATCATTTGCTAGATATTTAGGCGAAAAAGCTAACTAGTTAACACTTAACTAATAGATACGGATATACAACCTTTGTAGATCCGTTTGTCCACCTCCATAGCTCCATGAAAAAGTCATCTCCGCTGTACAAATCCGAAATCCGGGCTCTTGTGTCGGCTTCATCGGAGAAGAAGCGGGCTAGGTCATCGACGACGTGCCGAAAATGATCTACGTCGAGGCATCGCTAAATCAAGCTCCGACTTCACCAAGTCAAGAAACTTGTGAAGTAAACACACTCTACTACTTGGCAAGAGGTAGAGGATGAAGAAATAGGAAGTGGGTAGACTTTAGAATTGGATTTCTCACTCTAATTCTCACTTAGCCATTAAAGCTTGTGAAGCTTTTTCTTGAAGTGAAGAAGAAGAAGAAGATGAAGAATATGATAAGTTATTTGATAAATAGAAAATAAAACAATACTTATCATAGTCTTTACCTTAGTTAAGTGTAGAGAATTGACTAAGGTTGGGTTGATGGTTAGGGTTAAGGATGAGAACAAAAAAGTCATCAAGTCAAAGCTTCATGAAGCTTTAACTAAAAACAAAAGAAGCCACCATTCATTTATCTTTCAATTTATTCAAAATGAATAAATAAATAAGATGAATGAATAAGTAAAACCCTAATCAACAATTTAACCTTGGTTTAATTCTTTACACTTAACCATAAAGCATGTATCATCAAACATGATACAATCAATTGCACAAAATCATATCGCATATGCAATGCGCACAACCGAGCGAGAAAATCCATTTAAAGTGAACCGATACTAGTTAATGCAAAGTAATATATCAAATATATAAATATGCATTAAATCATTAAATCAACACTTGATTCAATGATCCGGTCATGTCGCACACAACCGACTAGTATACAATGTATCGGCTTATCGAATCAACGCTTGAATCGATAACTAGGTTATATCGCATACAACCATTCGATACATTCATCGCGCGAATGAAATACGGTATCACATACACGCATTATTCTCGGTCCCGCACATATCTCATATGCGCTCCTATTTCGTTTCGCTTGAGCCAGGAAACCTCTGTGTAGGACTCTAAAGACTCGTCAATACGCCGGCAGTAGGTGATGATCATATCAAACACCCACAAGCCGCAAGCGGTCTGCTAAACGTAACGGCCACCCGGGTATTGAGCGATCTGAAGATCGACGAGCAAGCCCGCTCACACTCCAGTGAATCCGACCAGTAACACTACCGTACAGTCCGGTCTGATCGTCTGATATGTCGCATATCTCGCCTAAGGGTGGTAAACGTTAGACCCCAATAGCGCGATAAGTCGTGTCGATATGAGGTCTATAACAATTCGAGAAACTACTGGTAACACTTACCAGTAAATCTCAACAACCCTGGCCAGGGATTTCCTGTTATAGCCAATCGAACACAGCGCAACACCAACTCCCTATACCGGGAGAGACGAATCCCCTCCTATCGCTCATTGCCTCCATGTGACTCGGGACTGTACCCAAAAACCACCGTTTTGCACGCCCTCTTGGACGTGGTAAGATGGAAATCAAAGCACAGTGGGAACCACACAAGACTCTATGGCGATCTCGGGTCAACAGACTACTCTGTACCAGTGTCACCAGAGAACTGCCATCTGACGTGAGGTATAATACCATCTGGGAGTTCTCGGCGAGTCCGTCCAGTGTTCCCAGTCTCTACTGAGCACCCGTATATCATCTCCGATGTCAAACACCAATGGATATGGGATCATCCATCGCCCATCTGTATGGGTCGAGAAGGTATACGCTAGTCTACTCTGGTATATCGATGCCCCGTCTCGATACACCCACGACTAGGGACTTTGAAGGATGTACTTATGGACTACCATGTCCCCACTAGTATGATCCGCATCATAGTCCAGGTAGTCAAGTACACATCCTAAGGGCTTTACCAACAAGTAGCAGAGAGACAATCAGTGTACACGTTAAGGTAAAGGGTAACCAGATAGCATACTATCATGTCGAGCAAGAATGTCCTCCCTATATATGTCCCAGCATCCACTACAATATACATCCTATGTACAGTAATGGCCTCTAGGGCATACATATAACTAACAATCTCCCACTTGCACTAGGGCCATCTGTAGCAGTGGTTGCAGTATCTCATACTCAACCATCCCATAAAAGTCTCTCTCTGGGAATAGGCCTTCGTGAGTGGATCCGCTGCGTTATCCTCTAAGTCTACTCTCCTTGCCTCGATCACCTTGGAGATCAACCATCTCCTTGATCAGGTGATACTGCCTTAGAATAAGTCTGGATCACTGATGGGACCGGCGTTCCTTGGCATAAGCCACAACTCCATTGTCTCACAATGGTAGGAACGTAGTTCATCTCATGAACCAATATACACCCAAACAGCCTCTTTGGTAGCATCTTAAGTAGCGATGTATCCTGCCTTTATCGTCTAGTATGTCACGGTATCTAGCTTGGAACTCTTCCAACATACCGTCCCTTTACTGAGGGTAAAGACAATGCCTGCGACTGACATTCAGTCGTCTTTATCACCCTGGAACACTTCCAGTGATTCTCCCAGGATCGATTGATACCATCTCACTACAACTAGTGAGTATACTAACATCCAAATAACATCTATCTCATAGATGAAAACTCAGGATGGAAGAGGTATCACATTGATCCTATCTGGAGAATCCTTGTGATAAGCGGAGATTGACCGAGCATAGCATAGGAAACTCCTTTCCTATCATAAGTATGTCATCCACGTACTCTACGAGGATCACCACCATACTTCCTACTACCTTTTTGTTTATACAAGGTTCATCTACCATTTTGATGATGTCAAACTCTTTGACTAAGACATCAAAACAGACGTTCCAACTCCGCGATGCCTGCTTTATCCTATAAAGCATCTTGTTCACGTTTCCGCTGCTCTCACTGTTTACGAAGCCCTCTGGCTGTGTACTTATAGACGTTCTCTTCTAAAACATCATTTAGAAAAGATGTCATGGTACCCAACCGCCAGATATCGTAGTCATGGTATGTAGCCGTGGCAAGTAGGATCTGGATGGACTTAAGCATAGATACTGGAAAAGGTTTCATCATTATCCACGCCTGGTTGATGAAGAAAACCTTTAACAATTCTAGCTTTGAAAGTCTCAACTTTTCCATGTACACTAAGTAATCTTCTCAAGATATACTTGCTCCTGATGGGGATTTAACCCTTCAGATATAGCAACCAAAGTCCATACTTTGTTGGTGTATAAGGATTCCATCTCAGATCACTAAGCATCCAGCCATTCTTACAGAGTCTTACTCCTGATGGCCAGCTCGAAGCTAGTTGGGTCATCATTTCATGATGCAATCCTCGCTCCCACTGTCATAGAGAAACAGAAGTATCTCTCAGGTGGGTGAGGAACCCTACTAGATCGGCGGAGAGGCTGAGGTTCGTTGGAATCTACCGAATCCTTTGGTTCTATCAAATCATCAGCTGCAATTTGTATGGCTGGAACATTTCCAGTTGTACATAACAGACGTTGCCTCGAGCTTGTCCGGATTTTGCTTTTAGACATAGGCCGGACAACCCCAAATCTTAACTAACTTAAGATATGGGCTCTTCCCTTTCCATATCATATATGAAGTGGTAGGCAACTGATTTGATCATGACCCTATTCAATAGGTATGCAGCTTCTCAAGCGCACAACTCCCAAAAGGAAACATGTAACTCAGTAGTACTCATCATAGAGCACACCATATCGAATAGGGTGTATCTGCTCCGCCCCGATATACCATCGTGCTATGGTGTATACGGAGGAGTAATGCTGAGAGAGAATCTCATTCTCCTTTAGAATATAGTTCAGGAATTCCATGCACAAGTATTCTCCTCCTTGATTTCATCATAGGACATAATACTTATACCCGTATTTTGGTTCTCTACTTCTAACTTATATTCTGTGAATATCTTAAAAGGTTCGGACTTGTGTTTCAACAGGAACATAGGTCTGAATCTCGAAAGATTATCAGAGAATGTAATGAAGTAAAAAGAACCGGTCTTGGTATGTGTAGACAGGGGACTTACATACATCAACATGTATCATCCCAAGAGTTCATTAACTCTTTCTCTGTTTCCAATAAACAGAGCTGGTGTCATCTTATCTTTGTGACATGACTGGCGAGTTTCACAAGATGTAAATTCAAACTAATTTAAATATGCATCTTTATGTAACTCTAGCTAGTCGGGTCGCATTGATATGACCTAGTCTACAATACCTCAAGAAGAATTCGTTCATTTCTGAACTTTTCCTCTTGTTTGTGTTCTGTATACAAAGAACTGTAGTTTGATTTAGAACATTAATGCTTTTAGATAACGTGCCTGAACCGATCAACTTTTGATATAGGAAATGTTCAAAACATTATCCAACAATACAAAATTTTATCATTTCTTTACTAATAAAGAGACTGATATGATTTTGTATATCAGGTTCGGTATCTAATAACATTCGTTCAGAATCAATGTATTCTGGTAATACAGGGTGACAGTGACCAACAGACTTGGCTGCAACACTTGCCCCGTTTTCTGCCTCATGAAACTTATCACCCGTTCTCAGTTTTTCTACCCTTTTGTAGCCCTATGTAACATATTACATATCTGGGATCCTGATCCGGTATCAAATACCCAGGATACAGTGGATACTGAGAAACAGTTTTGTGTAACGAACACACCCGAAGCTGATGCATCATCATGCACTCTCTTCGTTTGGGCGGCACGGGAAATCTGGTATTCCCCAATTTCCTGCTCTGTCTTATAACAATTATAAGTTGGAGCGGGACCAACGTTCCCCAGCTCAGTGTAACAAGCGGGTTTGGTCAATAATCCGTATTATTATCTTGATTAAGGCGTGACAAGGTCGCTACCAGGAGAGAGAGAGAAGAAAACACTCAGCGTTGTCTCTTGCAAGAATAGATTGGTTTTATTTTATCTAATCAGGATGGCTCCCACTGCTTTTAATCAAATCTTCCTTCAAACCCTAAAAGGAAAGACTAGCCGGGATTAATTACACACTACAAGTTCGCCAATCTTTCAGCCAGGCCAGTGTCGGTACATTGAGGGAGGTCCCCCTTGCTTTCGCACGAACCTAATTAATGTAAACTTCGTTTTCCCAGAGGCGTAACCTCGTTGACACCTTTCTAGACACCTACTTGATCGGCTAATTGTAATGTATAAAACTCTCCCAGGAGTAACACTTACTCGCAGCGGGTATCGGGATCCAACTATCTCATAGAAGGTATGCAATCTCATTGCAAATTTCAACACTTGAAATTCCCGATAATATTTTGCCCCTAGCGTCCTATGACCTTGACGCAGGCCAACAAACCATAGTCCGCTAGTCAAGTTCAACCCGTCATTTCCTGATTGAATTAAACCCACCCGCACGACCCTTGACGCAGGCCAACAAAGTCGCACGACTACCCTAATCCAATCTGCATCATATGCTTATGCAGATAAGCACCAGTTAGCTACCGCACACTACGCCTTGACGCAGGCCAACAAACGTAGCATGAATACTAACTACTACTTATCTGAAATGACGGAGGGCTACGACAGGTTTTTCTGAAAACCTATTGCGTAATGAACTCGATATCGTTGTAGAATCAAATGATTTTAAAAATGGAGTGCTTTTGAGGCTTTTCTAGTTTTGCTAAAGGAGTCACTCCCGGTTAAGGGATCGTCGGTCCTTTCCTCGTCGAATGAGGTGCGAGATATATCATATATATCACTGTGCAAAGCAAAAACACTTAAAAGCAATCAAAAGACAAACCGAGTGTGTAGCATCTGCCAGTTATTGCTAAAGGAGTCACTCCCGGTGAAGGGATCTCGGTCCTTTCCTCATCGAATAAGGTGCAGGATATATCGTATCTACCGCTGTGCAAAGCAAGAACTGTAGCTACCTGTTTTATTTTGAAATTCGATTCTACAACATCTTAGGTTTCTTTTATTTCATTAATCACATTAATGAAGTCCCATCATTTAAGTACCTAAACATCACAGATAAATACGACGTACACTTATGCCATCCGTATTCGCCACGATGTCCCCTCGTGCACCGTTAGGTTAGGTAACTAACGGCAGAGCGGGGCAGGGCTAGCGCGGGTGTAAAACATAAGTAATGGCTATATAATATATCATAAATACTATATACTGTATCTATCACAGAACATCACATGATCACATCACAGATATCGCAGCAGAAGAATCATATGAAATATTGGATATACTAGGACGTCCGTGTTTTCAATACGAGCCAGTATAAAACACGGATTCCACGGTCGTGATGAATAGCCAAACCCACACCCCTAGACCCCTACGAGAGCGGCAAGTAACCCTACCAATTCTGGAGTTAGAAGACCCGGACTCGACTCCTCGAGTTGGTCTCCCACTGGACTCCAGAACCCGGTTACTTGTGCTCCCCTCCTTGGGTCTATCCTAGTGCGGAAAAGTAAATAATATACAAACAGTGACTACTTCCGCTACCTGGAAGTGCCCCAAATAAAAGAATATTACATACAAGTTTTTACATGAATGAAAATGAAAAACACCCATCTCACATAAAAACCCCCGGCTATTCAAACACGACGATCCAATATAACATATCCAGCAACACATAACATCACATGTCATCAACGTAAGTAAATATGCGCATCCCAATTGTCGTTGGCATATAGCAACGAAACCGGCGATATCACATATTACACTTACGGTCACAGAAAAGAAAGTGTAAAACTACAACAGTTGGAATCCGCAATCTGCATAGACATCGCATGCCTAATCAATTAAATTACTTAGACATCGCATGCCTAACAATTATAAACCCCACATTTTAGTCTCATTATCGAAAACTCTTTTCAATATCAAGTCTGGCAATTCAACAAAATTCCCAACAATCTGATCGAATACTCGTCGCAAACTTCAGTAGGCGGCCGCACCCCCGATACCGTCGACGAAGTGCACCAAGGCGGAACACCGCTACCGCGAGCACCCGAACGGATGCTTTCGGCGACGGGGTTCTCCTACAGTCACTTGGTCGGGGCTATGGAGTGAGGCTGTCTATTAATTTTACCCGGCGAGTATCCGCGTACGCTACATGATTGCGACGGACTTTTGATCACATCAAAATTCCGTGGCAACCGATCAAGTGAGACTAAACTGCTATGTTTATAACATTCATTCAGTTATCACATAACTTATTGTGAATTCCAATTATTGTATCCCATTCCGGATAATTTTTTAGAATATGTTAAAAAGTTCGACCGGATATAAATACCCAATTTTTCCCCTGTCGGGAAATTTCCAAGTGTTGGATTTTTCCGTAGTTTAACGACGTTCTAATTAGTGCAAGTAACGTGATGGACCCTCTAGAAGACAACAAACCATAACTCGATTATGTGACCGTCTTGAACTGCCCTTTGAACCTTCGGGTTTGGGGCAGTACGGCGTGCCACATGTGAGGCGTTGGCTTGACCCTTCTACGGCTGGACCGTTGGTACTGAGGCACGAACTGAATGTTGTTACTTATTTCATGTGTTGATCTGTATCGGGAAAACTTGGGTGTTCGATTGTTCGATCTGGAATCCGCAATCTGCATAGACATCGCATGCCTAATCAATTGAATTACTTAGACATCGCATGCCTAACAATTATAAACCCCGCATTTTAGTCTCATTATCGAAAACTCTTTTCAATATCAAGTCGGGCAATTCAACAGGATTCTCGACAGTCTGATCGAATACTCGTCGCAAACTTCAGTAGGCGGCCGCACCCCCGATACCGTCGACGAAGTGCACCAAGGCGGAACACCGCTACTGCGAGCACCCGAACGGATGCTTTCGGCGACGAGGTTCTCCAACAGTCACTTGGTCGGGGCTATGGAGTGAGGCTGTCTATTAAGTTTACCCGGCGAGTATCCGCATACGCTACGTGATTGCGACGGACTTTTGATCACATCAAAATTCCGTGGCAACCGATCAAGTGAGACTAAACTGCTATGTTTATAACATTCATTCAGTTATCACATAACTTATTGTGAATTCCAATTATTATATCTCATTCCGGATAAATAGAAAGGTAGTAGGAAGTATGGTGGTGATCCTCGTAGAGTACGTGGATGACATACTTATGATAGGAAAGGAGTTTCCTATGCTACGCTCGGTCAATCTCCGCTTATCACAAGGATTCTCCAGATAGGATCAATGTGATACCTCTTCCATCCTGAGTTTTCATCTATGAGATAGATGTTATTTGGATGTTAGTATACTCACTAGTTGTAGTGAGATGGTATCAATCGATCCTGGGAGAATCACTGGAAGTGTTCCAGGGTGATAAAGACGACTGAATGTCAGTCGCAGGCATTGCCTTTACCCTCAGTAACGGGACGGTATGTTGGAAGAGTTCCAAGCTAGATACCGTGACATACTAGACGATAAAGGCAGGATACATCGCTACTTAAGATGCTACCAAAGAGGCTGTTTGGGTGTATATTGGTTCATGAGATGAACTACGTTCCTACCATTGTGAGACAATGGAGTTGTGGCTTATGCCAAGGAACGCCGGTCCCATCAGTGATCCAGACTTATTCTAAGGCAGTATCACTTGATCAAGGAGATGGTTGATCTCCAAGGTGATCGAGGCAAGGAGAGCAGACTTAGAGGATAACGCAGCGGATCCACTCACGAAGGCCTATTCCCAGAGAGAGACTTTTATGGGATGGTTTTGTATGAGATACTGCAACCACTGCTACAGATGGCCCTAGTGCAAGTGGGAGATTGTTAGTTATATGTATGCCCTAGAGGCCATTACTGTACATAGGATGTATATTGTAGTGGATGCTGGGACATATATAGGGAGGACTTTCTTGCTCGAAATGATAGTATGCTATCTGGTTACCCTTTACCTTAACGTGTACACTGATTGTCTCTCTGCTACTTGTTGGTAAAGCCCTTAGGATGTGTACTTGACTACCTGGACTATGATGCGGATCATACTAGTGGGGACATGGTAGTCCATAAGTACATCCTTCAAAGTCCCTAGTCGTGGGTGTATCGAGACGGGGCATCGATATACCAGAGTAGACTAGCGTATACCTTCTCGACCCATACAGATGGGCGATGGATGATCCCATATCCATTGGTGTTTGACATCGGAGATGATATACGGGTGCTCAGTAGAGACTGGGAACACTGGACGGACTCACCGAGAACTCCCAGATGGTATTATACCTCACGTCAGATGGCAGTTCTCTGGTGACACTGGTACAGAGTAGTCTGTTGACCCGAGATCGCCATAGAGTCTTGTGTGGTTCCCACTGTGCTTTGATTTCCATCTTACCACGTCCAAGAGGGTGTGCAAAACGGTGGTTTTTGGGTACAGTCCCGAGTCACATGGAGGCAATGAGCGATAGGAGGGGATTCGTCTCTCCCGGTATAGGGAGTTGATGTTGCGCTGTGTTCGATTGGCTATAACAGGAAATCCCTGGCCAGGGTTGTTGAGATTTACTGGTAAGTGTTACCAGTAGTTTCTCGAATTGTTATAGACCTCATATCGACACGACTTATCGCGCTATTGGGGTCTGACGTTTACCACCCCTAGGCGAGATATGCGACATATCAGACGATCGGACCGGACTGTACGGTAGTGTTACTGGTCGGATTCACTGGAGTGTGAGCGGGCTTGCTCGTCGATCTTCAGATCGCTCAATACCCGGGTGGACGTTACGTTTAGCAGACTGCTTGCGGCTTGTGGGTGTTTGATATGATCATCACCTACTGCCGGCGTATTGACGAGTCTTTAGAGTCCTACACAGAGGTTTCCTGGCTCAAGCGAAACGAAATAGGAGCGCATATGAGATATGTGCGGGACCGAGAATAATGTGTGTATGTGATACCGTATTTCATTCTCGCGATGAATGTATCGAATGGTTGTATGCGATATAACCTAGTTATCGATTCAAGCGTTGATTCAATAAGCCGATACATTGTATACTAGTCGGTTGTGTGCGACATGACCGGATCATTGAATCAAGTGTTGATTTAATGATTTAATGCATATTTATATATTTGATATATTACTTTGCATTAACTAGTATCGGTTCACTTTAAATGGATTTTCTCACTCGGTTGTGCGCATTGCATATGCGATATGATTTTGTGCAATTGATTGTATCATGTTTGATGATACATGCTTTATGGTTAAGTGTAAAGAATTAAACCAAGGTTAAATTGTTGATTAGGGTTTTACTTATTCATTCATCTTATTTATTTATTCATTTTGAATAAATTGAAAGATAAATGAATGGTGGCTTCTTTTGTTTTTAGTTAAAGCTTCATGAAGCTTTGACTTGATGACTTTTTTGTTCTCATCCTTAACCCTAACCATCAACCCAACCTTAGTCAATTCTCTACACTTAACTAAGGTAAAGATTATGATAAGTATTGTTTTATTTTCTATTTATCAAATAACTTATCATATTCTTCATCTTCTTCTTCTTCTTCACTTCAAGAAAAAGCTTCACAAGCTTTAATGGCTAAGTGAGAATTAGAGTGAGAAATCCAATTCTAAAGTCTACCCACTTCCTATTTCTTCATCCTCTATCTCTTGCCAAGTAGTAGAGTGTGTTTACTTCACAAGTTTCTTGACTTGGTGAAGTCGGAGCTTGATTTAGCGATGCCTCGACGTAGATCATCTTCGGCACGTCGTCGATGACCTAGCCCGCTTCTTCTCCGATGAAGCCGACAAAAGAGCCCGGATTTTGGATTTGTACAGCGGAGATGACTTCTTCATGGAGCTATGGAGGTGGACAAACGGATCTACAAAGGTTGTATATCTGTATCTATTAGTTAAGTGTTAACTAGTTAGCTTTTTCGCCTAAATATCTAGCAAACGATCTTGTTAGGGTTTGTAGGCACCGTTAAAATTTGAAAATGGCATGTTCGATGCCTTGTATTACCTCATTAGGGTGCCTAGGAATCTTTCAAGAAGCGCATGCGCTGGTCTACTCCGGAGTATCGATGCCCTGTCTCGATAGTCCTGCGACCAGGGACCTGCATAAGGATGTGCTTATAGATTACCCAGCCCCACTAGTGTGACGGCCATCACATCGCTGGTAATCAAGCAAAGATCCTAAGGGCTCTACTAATTTGTATAGGCGATATACAAAAATAAACACATGTACACATTGAAGCAGAAACAAACCAAGTAGCATACTACTATTTTGAGCAAGATTGTATATACAAGGTGAATATCCCAAGCTTCCATTAAGTAATATAAAAACTAGTATGATACAGTAATGGCCTCTAGGGCATATACACTAACAAGTTATGCCGGGAGTTACGCATTCCCGCGGCGATCTAGAAAAGATTTTGCATGTGTTTTATTCAGATTTTGGAATTTTCAAGGATGCGTGCTATACACGTATTATAGTATACGACTAGTGTATATTGGATTTCGGTAGTGGATTTCGAGATCTGTATCTCTATTGTAACTCCGAGGATATGCGTGCAAATCCGATGATTTGCGTGACGCTTGACGGATTTAGATTTTGAGCTTTTACTCGTTTTCATGCGCACTTGACGCGCTGTGTTATTTCTACGATTTCCATGATTTCGGAGCCCCGTGATTTGAGCCGATTATTGAAATGTTTTAGATTTTGGGGGTTTAAATTTAAATTCGGGGACCGAATTTATTTAAGGGGGGAAGATTGTAACATTTTCGAAAATATAAAATATTATTTTTGGGAATTTAATATTAAAATAATATTTTTTTCCCGAAAACTGCCGATTTGCGAAATTGGGGTTTTCGAAAAAAGGTATAAATATATACCAATAATTGTGAAATAAATAGAAATTAAAATTATTTATTCATTTAAATATATATTTAGAGGATTTGGCACTTTTAAAATTTATTATATGCAGTTTCGATAAAAACCCGATTAGTGGGGACCACACAAGACTCTATGGCGATCTCGGGTCAACAGACTACTCTGTACCAGTGTCACCAGAGAACTGCCATCTGACGTGAGGTATAATACCATCTGGGAGTTCTCGGCGAGTCCCTCCAGTGTACCCAGTCTCTACTGAGCACCCGTATATCATCTCCGATGTCAAACACCAATGGATATGGGATCATCCATCGCCCATCTGTATGGGTCGAGAAGGTATACGCTAGTCTACTCTGGTATATCGATGCCCCGTCTCGATACACCCACGACTAGGGACTTTGAAGGATGTACTTATGGACTACCATGTCCTCACTAGTATGATCCGCATCATAGTCCAGGTAGTCAAGTACACATCCTAAGGGCTTTACCAACATGTAGCAGAGAGACAATCAGTGTACACGTTAAGGTAAAGGGTAACCAGATAGCATACTATCATGTCGAGCAAGAAAGTCCTCCCTATATATGTCCCAGCATCCACTACAATATACATCCTATGTACAGTAATGGCCTCTAGGGCATACATATAACTAACAATCTCCCACTTGCACTAGGGCCATCTGTAGCAGTGGTTGCAGTATCTCATACTCAACCATCCCATAAAAGTCTCTCTCTGGGAATAGGCCTTCGTGAGTGGATCCGCTACCGTACAGTCCGGTTTGATCGTCTGATATGTCGCATACCTCGCCTAGGGGTGGTAAACGTCAGACCCCAATAGCGCGATAAGTCGTGTCGATATGAGGTCTATAACAATTCGAGAAACTACTGGTAACACTTACCAGTAAATCTCAACAACCCTGGCCAGGGATTTCCTGTTATAGCCAATCGAACACAGCGCAACATCAACTCCCTATACCGGGAGAGACGAATCCCCTCCTATCGCTCATTGCCTCCATGTGACTCGGGACTGTACCCAAAAACCACCGTTTTGCATGCCCTCTTGGACGTGGTAAGATGGAAATCAAAGCACAGTGGGAACCACACAAGACTCTATGGCGATCTCGGGTCAACAGACTACTCTGTACCAGTGTCACCAGAGAACTGCCATCTGACGTGAGGTATAATACCATCTGGGAGTTCTCGGCGAGTCCGTCCAGTGTACCCAGTCTCTACTGAGCACCCGTATATCATCTCCGATGTCAAACACCAATGGATATGGGATCATCCATCGCCCATCTGTATGGGTCGAGAAGGTATACGCTAGTCTACTCTGGTATATCGATGCCCCGTCTCGATACACCCACGACTAGGGACTTTGAAGGATGTACTTATGGACTACCATGTCCCCACTAGTATGATCCGCATCATAGTCCAGGTAGTCAAGTACACATCCTAAGGGCTTTACCAACATGTAGCAGAGAGACAATCAGTGTACACGTTAAGGTAAAGGGTAACCAGATAGCATACTATCATGTCGAGCAAGAAAGTCCTCCCTATATATGTCCCAGCATCCACTACAATATACATCCTATGTACAGTAATGGACTCTAGGGCATACATATAACTAACACTTCTTATCCCAGTGTGGGAGACGGTCTCTCCCACAGCCGTCAGTACGTCGTACTTGAGATAGTATGCGGGTGCTCGTTAGGTTACGGGTACACTGGACAGGACTCGTCGGGAACTGACTAGTTTGTATTATGCCTATCGTCAGTTATCAGTTCCCAGGTGACATGAGTACAGCTTAGTCCGCTGACTTGACACTGTCACTTCGCCTCGAGTGTGTTCCCACTGTACTTTGATCACTACCCTACCACGGCTCAAAGGAGTCGTGCAAACAGGTGGTGGTTGGGTGCAGTCCCGAAGCACTTGGAGGCAGTGACGGTTAGACAGGATTCGTCTCTCCCGGTATTGGGGGTTGACATCGCGCTGTGTCTAGGAGAGCCATTACACGAGTAGTCCCTGGCCAGGGCAAACGAGATATACTGGTAGGCTTCCAGTGTTATCTCAGGGTGTTTTGGGCTTCGCTCCGGCACGACTTGTACCGCTATTGGGGGACTGACGTTTACCGCCCCCTAGACCCGCCATGCGATTTATCAGACGAACAGACCGGACTGTACGGAGAATGTCACATTCAGGCTCAGTAGGAGTTCAGATGGGTTTCGCCTCGTCGGTCTTCTTGTCGGCATTACCTGGGGACCGTTACGCACAGCTAGTGCCGCTTGCGGTCTGTGGTTAAACCCACTGCCAGCATAATGTCGAGTCTTTAGAGTCCCACACAGAAAGCTTTTCGCCTTTAGGCAAAAGAGTAGAGGTCGCATGGTATTGCGACAGGTCGCATGGTTTTGCGACAGGGTTCGGTCACATCCGTGCACTTGTGCACGTACAGTGTCCGGACAGTTTACACTAGCGCGCTTTGGTTTAAGCCAGATCCTAGTGTACCTTATGGGATTGGATTTATCCAGTTTGCATTCGTGTTCCTCGGAACGCGGATGCGGGTGTGTATGCACAGTTGACAGGGAGACAGAGGCAGTAGATTCTCATTAGGGTTGTTGACAGTTGACCGTTGACTATTGACCTTTTGATCAACCCTAATGAGAATATGATAAGTTGTTAACTATTATATTAATTAAGTATTATGGTGACATGGTTGTTGTCTTTTGTTGACTTTTGTTGCTTGTTGACTTTGTTGACCGGTTGACTAGGCTTGACTAGTTGACCATCATGATAACCATAGCCATCATTTCATGGCAAAGACTTTTACTTGCTTGCTCATTTGTGTAAAATGAGTGCATGATATGATATGGTTATGGTTGCTTCAACCATCACATAAGACTTTTGTTGATATGATGAGTTATGATTACTTTGGATTATGAGAGGGTGAAAGACAAAAGAGAGCCTCATTCTTTCTTGCTCATTCTCTCTCTTGTTCTTGAGCTCTCCATTTTTGCTCTCACCCTCTTGCTCTTGCTCCCTCTCTTTACTCTATGGTTCATATCTCTCATGAGTTGAGAATCAAGAACCATAGATAAAATCCCATTCTATTTCTTCTCTACTCATTCTAGTTCACTAGGTTTAGCAAACCAAGTGAACTAGTTTCTTCAAAGAACAAAGAAGGAGCTAAAGGTTGGAGCTTTCAGGTGGATCTATCTTCGGCGTACGGAGAGGACGAGAAGAAGCCAATCGGACCACCATCGGAGTTTGAAGACGAAGGAGTTCAAGACAAGCAAGGTATAACCCCCTAACCGAGTAGCTAGAAACTCAATTTAGGTTGTTAGATAGATGTTTAACCAAGATCCGGGTTATAGGTCCATGTTACCACCTCCGTAAAAATTGTTTTTTACCAAATTCCGCATTCCCGAAAGTTCCGGGAGAGGTAGCATGGACTTACAGTGGTATCAGAGCTTAGTTAAACTCTATCTAACATGTTAGCAAGTAACTAGAAGATCGATCAACGAAAAAGTCCCGAAACGAACCCCGGAATTTTAAACTTTCTGTCGATTTTAAAAGTGCTGGAAAAGTTTTTTGAAATACACCAAAAATCGACTCAGGCTTTTTTAAAGAAACTGCAAAAATTTGGGCCCCTGACTCGATCAAAGAGCCGCGGTTCCGCGGCGGGAGCACGCTCCCGCCGCGGAAACGCGGCCGAGTTGACTCGGTCAAGGGTTTTCTTTTTTGCAGTTTACTCGTTGGGGTATTTTGGGATTTTTGGAATATATATTTTCAACCCAGATTTTCCAGAACGAAAATTTTATTTTGGGGTCCTGAAAATCCGTATTTTTGATCGAACTTCTAAAAGACTTAAGCTAACGGGTTTTTTTGTAATATGATATTTGTATTGAACGTCTACTAATCGCTATATGTCGATTAGTGGGGGTTATACAAATCTGTGATCTGTAATGTGCTGGAATGTGTATATGAATATGTTGGATTGTCGCGGGTGAATAGCCAGGGGTTGTGAGACGAGAGTTTTCTTTTCTTTCAATTCATGTAAATTTGTAAATTGATGTAATAATTATTTGTATGGCCGCACAACCGGGTCGGGGTTGTAGCCGTCATTGTATAATTTCTTTTTACTGTTTTTGCTCCTAGGATAGACCCATGGAGGGGTGCACAAACTACCGGGTATGCCGAAGTGTCGAGTGGCCTACTCATGGAGATGAGGGAGGTTGCTACGCTTCGGGTACTTGGCGGGTAGTTTGCCGCACCCGTAGGGGTCTTGGGTGGGGTATTGGCTATTCACCGTGACCGTGTAATCTGTCTTTGGTTACAGGCTCGTACGAATTACAGATTCCTAGTATATCCAATGTATTCATCTGTGATCTGAAATGTTTATCATTGCAGTATATCTATATATGATATTATTTAGGCATTGCTTATGTTTTACAGACGCGCTAGCCCAGCCCCCGCTCTGTCGTTAGTTAAGTAACCTAACGGGTAATGACGGGGCCCAGTGGCGAATGCGAATGGCATAAGCGTACGTCATATTTTGGTTGTTTTCTGCAATGGTAGGATTAAATGATGGGACGCATTAAAAGAACTAATGCAAGAATATCACGCATTAAAAGAACTAATGAAAGATAATAAACCAAGTTAAAGTCGTTGGAACACTTTCGAAAAACCACTCGGTTCTTTTCAAAACTAACTTTTAAATACGGAGCTTGAGCCACTCCTTTTAAAAGCTATCTCGTTCCATCGACCAAATCAAGTTCACTACGTTCACGGTTTTGCCAAAACCATTCGTAGCCCTCCGTCGTTTCACATGAATAGTCAATAGTATTCAAGCTGTGTATGTTGGCCAAAGTCAAGGCACAGTGATTGGTAGCTATTGGGTGTTCATGTGTAGCATAGATAGATGCGTTGGTTTGGGACAGTCGTACTGCCATTTTGGCCAAAGTCAAGGGTAGGTGCGGATGGATCCAAATTAACCTGGATAATGACGGGTAGAACTTGACATGTGACTTATGATATTTTGGCCAAAGTCAAGGTCATAAGAGCATGGGGCAAAAATCCACATCGGGAGTTTCATAAGTACTGAAACTTGCTAGATTTGCATACCATTTGGAGTGTGATGATTCTGGTAGGATTCCTTCAGTTTCGTCACTCAATGATATTTGGATCCCGATCCTACTGTGAGTATATGCTACTCCTCGGGAAATTTCTCACTAATCGATCAATGCTATAAACCTAGTAGGTGCCTAGAAAGGTGTTAGCGGGGCTACGCCCCCAGGGAAAAGAGGTTCTTTAATTAAGGAACTTCGCGAAAGCGTTGGAAAACCTCCCTCGAAGTACCGACACCGGCCTGGCTGAACGGTTAAGCAAGTATTGTACGGTGGGATTGATCCCGACTAATTCTTCTTTTATGGTTTGAGGAGGGATTCGAGAAACAGTGGGAGCCATCCTGTTTAGACAAACTAAAAACCACTCTAAACTTGCAAGAGCATCATGCTGAGTGTTTCTTCTTCTCTCTCCTAATTGCAGCGACCAATCAACATGACTGGACTTAAGTTACTCCTAGATAAAAAGAAACTGACAGGGCCAAACTACAAAGATTGGCTCAGGAATGTCAAGATAGCAATCACTTACGACAAGCTGGGGTATCTTCTTACCACCAAAGCTCCCCCTGTCCCTGGTCCAACTTCCAGCGTCGCGGATAAGGAAATCCGCAAGACTTGGGAGATTGATAGCGCGAAGGCCAAGTGCCTCGTGCTTGCCTCGATGGACAACGAACATCAGAGGAGGCACGAGAATATGGACTTAGAATCCATATTGCTTCATACAAAAGAACTGTATGGAGAGCAATCTCGTATCGCAAGATACGAAGCGTCGAAAAAGTTATTTTCGACAAGAATGGCCATCGGATCATCAGTAGCCGAGCACGTGCTAAAGATGATCGGCTACATTGAGGAGCTCGCGGACCTAGGGACCACATTGGAGGCTAAACTCTATACGGATATAGTTCTCCAGTCCCTTCCTTCCACTTACGCCCAGTTCATACTGAACTTCAACTTACAAGAAAAAGAGGTTGAACTTTCAGAGCTCCTCAACATGCTGAGGAGCGTAGAGGGCACCCTACAGAAAGGTAGGGAAACATCCACTTTGTTTGTAGGAGGATCATCTTCTTCTAGGTCCAAGACGAGAGACAAGGGAAAGAAGAAGAAAGCCCCCGCCAAACCAAGGGGCGGTGTTAGTAAAGTGGATACGAATGGAAAAGCAAAAGCAACAAAGATAGCGGGGAAGCTTGTGGATAAAGAAGAGTGCTTCTATTGTCATAAGAAAGGACACTGGAAGAATGATTGCAGGGCTTGGAAAGCCAGGACACAGGAATTGAAGCAGGTTGCAGCTTCAGCTTCAGGTGTGTATGTTATTGAAAACTGTCTTTCAATAAACTCTACTTCCTGGGTATTGGATACCGGATCAGGATCTCATATCTGTAATTCTTTGCAGGCGTTGAGAAACCGTAGGGTTTTGAAGGCAGGTGACATGACCCTCAGAGTTGCGAACGGAGCTAGCATGGATGCTAAAGCCGTGGGGGACTATCACCTGGGAATGTCAGATGGACATCTTTTGGTTTTGCGTAATTGCTTTTTTGTACCCAACGCAACTTGTAATATCATTTCTGTATCTTTAGTTTCTAAAGAAGGTTATGAATTTGCGTTTGTAAGTAATGTTGTAAACATTCACCTTAATCAAGTTTTGATTGGGTCAGGTACATTGAGTAATGGTATATACGTGTTAAACCAACCACAGATTTTTAATGTCCAGAATACACACAAAAGAAAGTCTCCAGAAATAAATCAGACTTTCTTATGGCATTGTAGATTGGGTCACATCAATGAGAGAAGGTTGACGAAGTTACATACAGAAGGGTATTTGAATGCGTTCGAATATCAGTCGTATGCCACTTGTCAATCCTATCTCAAAGGAAAGATGACAAAGACTCCATTTACTGGACATGGAGTAAGAGCGAGCGAGCTCTTGGGACTCGTACACAGTGACGTGTGCGGTCCAATGTCTACACATGCCCGAAGCGGACATTCTTACTTCATTACTTTTACGGATGACTTCTCAAGGTACGGTTATGTCTTCTTAATGAAACATAAGTCCGAGGCCTTTGGAAAATTCCGGGAGTATAAGAATGAAGTAGAGAAACAGATCGGCAAAAGTATTAAGATTCTAAGATCGGATCGAGGTGGAGAATACTTAAGTGCCGAGTTCCTGGACTATTTAAAAGAGAACGGAATTCTCTCTCAGCTTACTCCTCCATACACCCCGCAGCATAACGGTGTATCGGAGAGACGGAACCGGACCCTATTGGTTATGGTACGGTCCATGATGAGTAACGCTGAGTTACCGCGATCATTCTGGGGGTATGCGCTGGAATCAGCTGCATACCTTTTGAACCGAGTTCCGACTAAGACTGTGCCTACCACAGCATATGAGATGTGGTGTGGGAAGAGACCCCATCTTAATCACATTAAGACATGGGGAAGTCCAGCTTTTGTCAAAAAGCAGCATGCGGACAAGCTCGAGGCACGCTCAGTACTGTGCAAGTTTGTGGGATATCCAAAGAATTCCAAAGGATATTTCTTCTACTGTGAAGAGGAACAAAAAGTTCTTGTTTCTCGTCATGCCCACTTACTAGAACACCAGTTCATAGAAAAGGAAATAAGTGGGAGCGCAGTAGAACTGGAAGAAATTCCAGAACCACGGACTATTACTGAAAGTTTAGTAGAACCAGAGGGTTCGGAAGAACAGGACATTCCTACGCCGCTCCGCAGAAGTAGTAGGCAGACTCATCCGCCCGAGAGATACTACGGTTTTCTCATAGACGGGGATAGAGAGGATTGCATCATAGATTATGATGAGCCTACTAGCTTCCAGCAGGCCGTTCAGAGCGTTGACTCAGTGAAATGGCTGGATGCAATGCGGACCGAAATGGAGTCCATGTACACCAACAAGGTATGGACGTTGGACATTGCTCCAGACGGGGTAAAACCCGTAGGATGCAAGTGGATCTTCAAAAGGAAGATTGGTGTAGATGGACAGGTTGAGACCTATAAAGCTAGGCTGGTAGCAAAGGGTTTTCGTCAAAGACCTGGCTTGGACTATGACGAGACCTTTTCTCCAGTAGCCATGCTGAAATCCATTCGGATCCTTCTTGCCATTGCTGCCTTCCACGATTATGAGATTTGGCAAATGGACGTAAAGACAGCTTTTCTAAATGGAAATTTAGAGGAGTGTGTCTATATGGACCAGCCAGAGGGTTTCATTCAGAGTGGGAGCAGCGGAAAGGTGTGCAAGTTGCTTAAGTCCATCTATGGACTAAAGCAGGCATCGCGGAGTTGGAACATCTGCTTTGATGAGACGGTCAAAGAATTTGGCTTTATCAAAAATCCAGATGAACCATGCATCTATAGTAGATTTGTAGCGAGAACTGTAGTATTCCTCGTTTTATACGTGGATGACATTCTCTTAATAGGAAATGACATTCCTATGCTACAATCTGACAAGGGGTTCTTGTCACACAGGTTCTCCATGAAAGACCTGGGTGATGCCTCATACATTCTGGGTATCCGGATCTACCGTGACAGATCCAAGAGGATATTAGGACTTTCACAGTCCAGGTACATCGACACCATACTGAAGAGATTCAGTATGGAAGATTCCAAGCGCGGTAACCTACCGGCTTGTCACGGGATCACCTTCTCTAAAGAGATGTCTCCCAAGACTGATTTGGAGAGGGATCGCATGTCTATTATACCCTACACTTCTGCGGTAGGCTCTATAATGTATGCGATGTTGTGTACCAGACCGGATGTAGCTTATGCACTGAGTGTGGTAAGCCGGTATCAGTCAAACCCTGGGGAGAAACACAAGATAGAAGTAAAGAACATTCTCAAGTACCAGAGAAGGACTAAGGAGATGTTCTTGGTGTATGGCGGAAAAGATCTCCAGATCGAGGCCTTTGCTGACTCCAGCTTCCAGAGTGACAAGGATGATTCCAAGTCCATGTCGGGTTTTGTCTATACCCTCAATGGAGGGGCGGTGTGTTGGAAGAGCTCCAAACAGGAAACCGTTGCAGACTCGACGATGGAAGCGGAATACATCGCTGCATCTGATGCCGCAAAAGAAGCTGTCTGGATGAGGAAGTTCTTGAAAGAACTTCAGGTGGTTCCGTCCATTGTTGATCCAATACCTCTGTATTGCGACAACAACGGGGCTATAGCTTTAGCGAAGGAACCCAGGTCCCATCAGAGATCCAGGCACATCTTGAGGCGGTATCACCTGATCAGGGAGATCGTGGATCGCCAGGA
This sequence comes from Agapanthus africanus, assembly GCA_030015575.1. Classification (NCBI taxonomy): domain Eukaryota; kingdom Viridiplantae; phylum Streptophyta; class Magnoliopsida; order Asparagales; family Amaryllidaceae; genus Agapanthus; species Agapanthus africanus. The sequence goes on along the minus strand of JASDDO010000031.1, from coordinate 208,636,476 downwards.
GATCGAGGTTCGGAGAGTCGCTTCAGAAGACAACACTGCAGATCCATTCACCAAGGCCTTGCCCCAGACTCAGTTCGAGCGGCTGATCGAGATGATAGGTCTTCGATACGCCAGTACATGGCCATAGTGCAAGTGGGAGATTGTTAGTGTATATGCCCTAGAGGCCATTACTGTATCATACTAGTTTGTATATTACTTAATGGAAGCTTGGGATATTCACCTTGTATATACAATCTTGCTCAAAATAGTAGTATGCTACTTGGTTTGTTTCTGCTTCAATGTGTACATGTGTTTATTTTTGTATATCGCCTATACACATTAGTAGAGCCCTTAGGATCTTTGCTTGATTACCAGCGATGTGATGGCCGTCACACTAGTGGGGCTGGGTAATCTATAAGCACATCCTTATGCAGGTCCCTGGTTGCAGGACTATCGAGACAGGGCATCAATACTCCGTAGTAGACCAGCGCATGCGCTTCTCATCCCAGTGTGGGAGACGGTCTGTCCCACAGCCGTCAGTACGTCGTACTTGAGATAGTATGTGGGTGCTCGTTAGGTTACGGGTACACTGGACAGGACTCGTCGGGAACAGACTAGTTGGTATTATTTCTATCGTCAGTTATCAGTTCCCAGGTGACATGAGTACAGCTTAGTCCGCTGACTTGACACTGTCACTTCGCCTCGAGTGTGTTCCCACTGTACTTTGATCACTACCCTACCACGGCTCAAAGGAGTCGTGCAAACAGGTAGTGGTTGGGTGCAGTCCCGAAGCACTTGGAGGCAGTGACGGTTAGATAGGATTCGTCTCTCCCGGTATTGGGGGTTGACATCGCGTTGTGTCTAGGAGAGCCATTACACGAGTAGTCCCTGGCCAGGGCAAACGAGATATACTGGTAGGCTTCCAGTGTTATCTCAGGGTGTTTTGGGCTTCGCTCCGGCACGACTTGTACCGCTATTGGGGGACTGACGTTTACCGCCCCCTAGGCCCGCCATGCGATGTATCAGACGAACAGACCGGACTGTACGGAGAATGTCACATTCAGGCTCAGTAGGAGTTCAGATGGGTTTCGCCTCGTCGGTCTTCTTGTCGGCATTACCTGGGGACCGTTACGCACAGCTAGTGCCGCTTGCCGTCTGTGGTTAAACCAACTGCCAGCGTAATGTCGAGTCTTTAGAGTCCCACACAGAAAGCTTTTCGCCTTTAGGCAAAAGAGTAGAGGTCGCATGGTATTGCGACAGGTCGCATGGTTTTGCGACAGGGTTCGGTCACATCCGTGCACTTGTGCACGTACAGTGTCCGGACAGTTTACACTAGCGTGCTTTGGTTTAAGCCAGATCCTAGTGTACCTTATGGGATTGGATTTATCCAGTTTGCTTTCATGTTCCTCGGAACAGGGATGCGGGTGTGTATGCACAGTTGACAGGGAGACAGAGGCAGTAGATTCTCATTAGGGTTGTTGACAGTTGACCGTTGACTATTGACCTTTTGATCAACCCTAATGAGAATATGATAAGTTGTTAACTATTATATTAATTAAGTATTATGGTGACATGGTTGTTGACTTTTGTTGACTTTGTTGACTTGTTGACTTTTGTTGCTTGTTGACTTTGTTGACCGGTTGACTAGGCTTGACTAGTTGACCATCATGATAACCATAGCCATCATTTCATGGCAAAGACTTTTACTTGCTTGCTCATTTGTGTAAAATGAGTGCATGATATGATATGGTTATGGTTGCTTCAACCATCACATAAGACTTTTGTTGATATGATGAGTTATGATTACTTTGGATTATGAGAGGGTGAAAGACAAAAGAGAGCCTCATTCTTTCTTGCTCATTCTCTCTCTTGTTCTTGAGCTCTCCATTTTTGCTCTCACCCTCTTGCTCTTGCTCCCTCTCTTTACTCTATGGTTCATATCTCTCATGAGTTGAGAATCAAGAACCATAGATAAAATCCCATTCTATTTCTTCTCTACTCATTCTAGTTCACTAGGTTTAGCAAACCAAGTGAACTAGTTTCTTCAAAGAACGAAGAAGGAGCTAAAGGTTGGAGCTTTCAGGTGGATCTATCTTCGGCGTACGGAGACGACGAGAAGAAGCCAATCGGACCACCATCGGAGTTTGAAGACGAAGGAGTTCAAGACAAGCAAGGTATAACCCCCTAACCGAGTAGCTAGAAACTCAAGTTAGGTTGTTAGATAGATGTTTAACCAAGATCCGGGTTATAGGTCCATGTTACCACCTCCGTAAAAATTGTTTTTTACCAAATTCCGCATTCCCAAAAGTACCGAGAGAGGTAGCATCGACTTACATAACTGACGGACGCTCATTTTAAAATAATAATATATGTACTTATATGTTTTCTTAAATACACGTTCCGTCGTTTTCAAAATATCCCAAAAGGTTTTCCTTTTATAAACGTTCGTGTCGCTCACGGACACGTAGAAAATAGTGAGACTATAGCTCCTCTGTTTCAAAAACCTATTGGTAAACTTTTAATGCATGCAAAGTACTCAGGTACTGTCCTCGGATCAGTCTTGTTTGGCTACTACTCAATGTAGTGCCCAACATGAAAACAAAGTGCTCAAAAGCAAAATCAGTCTCAAAAGGGCGTATCCAAAAATCACATGCGTCTGGTGCGCATGGAAATCAAATCCAAATACAGGTGCTATAATACATACAAGAAAAACTAAGTGCAACGGGTGTGCACTAAACAACTGTCCAGTGCAACGGGTGTGCACGACAACAACATCAAGTGCATCTAAAGTGCACAAAAATCTCAATCCAGTGCATCCGGTGTGCACAGAATTGCATCTCATATCATGCGTCCAACATACGCGAAAATCCAACCAATGCGCGTCGGGTCCGTAAAAGCATATAGTGCAGTAACATGCACGAAAACGAACGGCAAGTGCCAACGCGCACAAAAATACAAATCTGGTAAAACGAATGCTCAAGGATATAAATCGGGTGCAACTTAGGTATGGGGTATAAATCCAGTGCGACAACGCATAAATACCCGTCCGGTGCAACAAATGCATAATGCAATCATGTGCATAAAATACAAATACAGTGCATCCAGTGCACGAAATACCGATCAATAACTCAAATGCATAAACAGCAACACCGAGTACACCAAGGTGTATAAAATAGTAAACGTGTGCAACTGCGTGCACAAGACGCATATCAATGCACTACAAGCATATATAAGCTATACCGAGTGCAAAAATCAAATCATCCGTATGAAATCCACGAAATCATAGACATGTGCAACCAAGGCACAAAAACGATATCAAGTGCGATAAACATGCACAAAATTTAAATACTCAGTAGGTGCAACCATGGTGCACGAAATCAATATCAGGAATCTCGTCATCAAAACTCAAATCCAACCGATATAAGCGTTATACTCAGATCAGAAACGCAAATCACGACAAAGGACATCGAGGTACACCTCCTACAATGTCGAGAAATAAATCGGTGCACCTAGAAACTGGCAGAACAAGAACATCCGCTTGCCTTCTGCTCACGGTCTGGCATCCTCGGTCTCTGGGTCCCTATCTTCTCTGCGGATTACCAATCGTGCAATCTATCGGCTCATCGGCCCTGTCAGGTGTGCTAACGGGGACGATTCCGCTCTAGCACTTCTCTGGTCATCTCTCGGTCAATCATCATGACCACTCATAAAGCAGCATGTCACTGGCGTCGGCCTCTGGTCCTCTGACAATACGTGACACATCTGATCCTAGGTGCAAATCTCATTGCAGCAGTGTCCTGGAAGGAATCCTGCTCAGGGTCTCTTCCGATCTCGCCTATGCCGAGCTGTACAGAGGCTGGTACTCTTACCTAATCTTTCCTCGTTTTGTGGACATCTGCGTGTTCTGAACACATTCCCTCGAAAACTGGCCGTATCTTAATGCCTTTGTAAGCATATCAGGTCTCTGATCTCGACGGGGAGTAATAACAGCTCGTCAGCATCTCGCACGAACTTCTGGTTCCACTCGTCTTTATCATCGTCCACTATGACGTCATGCCATGCTATCTGCGCACTGCAACTGTTCTCGGCCATGGTCAATCCAAAGTCTCTCGTACAGACTCGAAGTCACGAACTCGGTATCTTCATCACTCTGTAGAAGATGTATGGCCGAACACGTCCTCGGGAACTCGTCCCAACCATCGGAGGAATACTCACTACTCGTCGAATTCTCGTGTGAACTCTCCACTTCACTCGGCTCCAATGTCGACTGATTCGGACTCGTTTTCTGGTGGCTGCAAGGACTGCGCTCCAAAGGTTATGCTCATATCTGGAGTCTTCCAAGCAATGTATCCCATCACAAGATATCCGAATGATGTCGAACCATCCGATCGATATGTCAAAACCTCATAATCCCTCAAAAGATCAACATCTGGGATACAGTTTAATAGTATCGAGTACATGCCACAGCATCAGTGATCCAGCAGTAGAAGGGAAAACCCAAGCCTCGCTAATGGCGCCGTGGAACTGCCGCAAACCCTAAGGTTCAAAAGCTTTCACACGGTCATTATGTCGAGTTAGGGTTTCATTCTTCTAGAGGGTCCATAGAATTGCTTGCACGTCTTTCCGAATACTTTAAACTTGGAATATGGTTTCCTGACATTCGATCGTCTCTATCGACTCTCAACAAATCTGCGTGAAGTCGTCTCTAGCTGGAATCAATCTATCTGATGACCTCGCATCGGGTAGCGAACGAACCACATGTCCTAGTCCTTCACCCTTGCGTGGCTAGCGACCTTCCATCATATCTCTAAGTATATACTTATGTTGCAGTAGCTCCAACCTCTGGGCGATACCTCGTCATTTGCAGCAACAACTGGCTCATTCGTCTGTACGTTGAACAGCGCCTCAATCCTCTAGGAAAGGCGATACATTGGCGGTCATCTCTAAATCGGTTTGCTCTAGATCTAAGTAAGACTATCCACACTGGAAATCTTCAACTCAACTAGGCCTGCTCCGGCGCATAAATCAGACGAATCGCCTTCGTCTCTCAAATCGGGGTAGACTAGCTATCATCTGTCTCATATCTGCCTGGAAGCTCCGGCGATCTCAGCTCGTAAGCTCCGGAAGCGACATCCTATCAATCTAAGCAACAGCTGGGTCATCTGTCTGCACGGTAGGCGACATCATAATCTCTAAGGTATGTTGTACATCAACAGTCCTCTCGCAACTGGTAGCTCTAACAATATCCCGATCGTCCAGTATAAAACCAAGCACTCGCCTCCACAAGAAGTCACAACAAAATACTAACTCGAGACGTTCTCATGTCACCAGAAAACATAATGGTCGGCCCTCGTATCAGACGAGCTCGCCCTGACAGCAACACTAGCAGCAGCTCAAACTGCGCTCAAACTATGGTGACAGGAACCTCAATCGAGTATCGAAGAAAGAAGATCAACGGCATGAGAGGAAACGACAAATCCACTATGGATACATGATCATAAGAAGGAACATCATCAATGAAAGTATGATCATGGAAACAAATAGAATCGAGGATCTACAATGGATGTATAATCATGGATACGAGAGAATCAATGGTCTCAAAAATATGTACATCCTAAGGTTTCTTAAGTGGAGTATCGTATAGTAAATATGTTGCGGAACATACGTACGGTACGTCACTCTACTCAAGCTACCTACTCCATCAATCAGGGTCAGCCTATGAAACGAAAGCTCGGGTCTAATACCCCCCGTTCAAGTCTAAGTTCCGTAAGGTCAAGCCTAGGTTCTGAAATACATAACCGCCCTAGTCTTCGCAAAGTCAAACATAGACTCGAACAAAGGTTAAACCTACCGCTCTGATACCAACTTTGACACGACCCGAAATATTAGCTCGTGACCAGCACTTGAATCACGCCACGTCTAAAGGCATAACGGAATTCAAGTAAGTTGAAACCCAGAAATCTAAACCTTTTTAAGAAAATAAAGGAGGTGGAGTTTTTGAAATAAAGGTATAATAAAATCAAGTGTGCTAATGCATAGAAAAAAACATGAATGATGCAAATGAAATTTTCTAGTTTGAAAACATGTTTCGTCTTTTGAAAAATTTTGGCAGCAACTCCTTTGTATATTTGATCCAAAACCACAAATACATAGCAAGAATAATGGCATCCCCAAGCGGGAGCTAGCTCTTCGCCAAACGGCGGATCACAACCACGCAATACAATAAAAATGAGTATACGACGCCCAACGGCGAAGTTCACCACAAAAAGATAAAGAAAAGAGCAACATATAACCCCAAAGGGAAAATAAATCCCATCGCTCAAATCTCGCAACTACAAGTCTCACTAAGTCTCATCACTTATACAAATTACTAATTTTGATTGATTGATGGAGTTAACTAGATACAATATGAAATATAATACAAGAGTTGGTACGATACAATGTCCCATCTACCAATGCAAAACACCCAAATAAAGCTGTGTGCCAGCGAATCCGCTACTGATCCAAGCGGTCAACCAGCAAGAACTGTGGCACAACGGGGGTGAGTTGCCAACTCGTGAATAGAAATATATCTACAAGTAGAAATCGAATAAACAACGACTCCTAGGTCAACTATATCATCAGGTAATACTATGATATCTAGGGTGACCGGGTCGTATATGTGCCAACAAGGTAGTCAATATCTATATGCATGTGGATAGCATCCAACAGTAATAATCAATGCATGTATGCATGTAGATCTCGTCCACCCATGTAATCAGTGTATGTAAGCATACCGGTGGATCCCGTCCAACCATAATATCAATGTTCGTATGCACGTAAATGTCATAAAAGGGCGTGCATGAAAGTATGAGGATATATATAAATCAACGGTGTCCCTCCCTACACATCAAAATCATGGAACCTGAGTGCCCAGCATCGGCACTCGAAAACATCATGAAAACCGTGCCCAGCATCGACACATAAATCCTCATATATCGGGCATCTGTCAGTCCGGGTCAGCCCATGGGCTCCGTCTGCGGTATCGGCCCTCGGCCCCGGCAGTACGAGTCGTCCCGTATCCATCTATCGACTCTGGTCAGTTTCCTCCGGATAACCGCCAGGTCCAACCAATCACCGGTAGGTAGTGGTCCCTCTGCCAGGCTCATCGCCTACTGCGCGACAGATCCGTTCTCGCCCCAGGGTACCATACCGGGTCCACCATGTACCCGCAATCGGCCTGGTCCACTCCTCGAATCGGGTTCCACATGTCATACGTCTCAGAACCGAGAAAACGCATGGTGGACGCACTGAAATATCATATCAAGAGAAACCGGGTTTTTAAAAACAGTGCATGCTTTCTTTAAAATGACCACGGTTCTCAAATCCAGAAATCTCATGAAAACAGCATATCTCAATGCGTAAAGTAGTAGAGCATGATGTATGCGACATATAAAATGAAATGAGAACATATCCGTGTATCATGCAACATGGAACGGTGATATGACATATTAAGGGGAAAACCGCTCTTTTAAAATGATTCCAGTTTTTAAAATATAACTTGCGGTTCCCAAGTTCCCAATAAAACCAGTTATCTATATAGGTACAATATGAATATGCGCAAGTATAGATGTACCATGTATGTGTACAAGTATGAATGTCTCAATATATATATCATGATGCAGCAACCCTACTGTGTAGTGACATAGCAATTATCGATGATGAAGTGTGTGATCCGGCAAATATGTGTGCGTGTACCATACGCATCATCGATAATGGTGCAGGTGTACTATCACAGGTATATGCGATGCAATAATAATATCATGAATGCAGCAAGTAAATCATCAGCTAAAAGCTATAAGGTATACATAACCATCATATGTCCGAGTCGGTGAATCTATCAATCGGCATCTAGCCCAATAACACCGCGTACGGTATAATCCATCTTACGGAAACCTCTAGTTAAGGGTAAGGATCAATCATCAAGTCAACTCGTCACGCACGGAATATCATCGTGCGGCGGTATTAAGCTAATAGGGATCTTGTCATCCTATAAGACAAATGAGGGTACGGCCTAATATCACATAAGGCCTATCATCCATGATTCACAACATTCTATATATATAACCCTATATACCTATGTCCCAGGTCGCATATGCAATAATCTCATATCAGGGGACTGGCAGGGTATAAATCATCTCGATCGACTCGCATCCGTATACCATCATATCATATCATCATCTCATCATATCATCAAATTCGTCTTGTATTCTTTCATCGCATTTATGTCTCATATCATGTTGAATTTACATAAACATGCTAATCTCTACTAAATATAAGTATCTAATCTAACAAACACACCCGATCCATACAATCAGATTTTAAAGAAGTGAATCGTAGTTTTCAAAACAGGGGTTACGCCGTTTTTAAGAAAAAGATATCATTTGAAAATCCGTAACATCCCTCAAGATATACATTTAAAAGATACATACGATTCTTTGGTTTAGAAAAAGGTATGGTTCGGATGACGCATCTACATCGACTATCTAGTCCTACAGAACCCTAAGCGGTAATATCGCTAAACGTCATCCTAGGGTAGTAGTAGCATATCACACTTAACTATCCTCTAGTTTCTAATATGACTACATAGCTATCTATATTCTAACCCTAGTTTCCTAATCTAGGTTTCCTAACCATATTCTATAAATCGGTTTTCCATCAGAAGTTTGCGGGGGTGCTATACTCTATCCACCCGACTTCCCCGGTAGATATAGATCTACTCACCTGGTCTTCGCTCGCCCAAATCGATGACACCACGCTTCTTCGCCTCGGAATCCATGCGAGGGTACCTATAATAATAACCAATCGAAATACGTATTAAAATCGATGCAGAAAACCGATACAGCGCACAGTGTGCTCACAGGTTAGAACCTATGGCCTAAACGTGCAAATCAATCAAACAACCTCTTTTGTCGATGTACAAACACCCGAAAAACAAATACAAATCCAAATATCAATAAAATGCATTTTAAAATATGGAAAACATAGCCTAAAACACACCAAAATGCATCCAGATTTTCCCCAGGTGACAATTTGCCAAAACTGCAAATAGGAGGGTCTAATTTAGTGCAAAAAGAGCCATGGAACAAATCTGGGACATTTCTACCCTACTCTTGCCGCAAATTGCGGCCAGAATTAATATATCTGCGGCCATAGGTTTGAATTAGGGGCTCGGGTCTCAGTGGTAGCTTCCTAGGTGCCTGCACGACTCCTAGTAATTCCAAAATCATTTATAGTGTCCCCGAGTTGCTCCAGATTCCAAATTACCTTCACAGATCACACATTTATCCGATGTCGGGTTTCTAAATCCGTGTTTTGGGGTTTCTAAGGTCTGGTCTAGGTCACTAAACAACACCTAAGTTTAGTTAACAGCAACTAGGCATCACCCAATTCAAACCAACACTCAAACATTCACTATGGTTTCCCAATGTCCACTTATCTCCACAATATCATATCTAAACACATAAGAATGCTAAAGTAAAGGAAAAACTATCCTAATTAGTGAAGGGATTACCTCATAAAGCACCCATGAATCCCCCAAGATCATCAAAACTGAATTTTTCTTGGTCCCATATATAGAGGTTGAAGAAGGGATTAATATTTGTGAAGGGTGTGTAGGGTTTTGAGGCATGGTTGGAGATAGATCTAGGGTTTTTAGTGGATGGTTGTGGCTTGAGGGAGATGAAGAAGGAGGAAAATGGTGGGGGATTTGATAATGGCAGCCCCCCTCTCTCTCTCACCATAATTCACACACGCACTCTCTCTCTCACTAGTACACCTAACTACTCATTATGTCCCCTTGACTTTTTCTTTTTCCTTTTTTTCTTTTCTCTCCACCAATAAACCCTAATACCAAGCCCAAATGAAATGAAACATGTAACAAAATGAACATGTCATGGTGCACCAACCATGGAAACTGTAAAAACGCGGATTTGATTTAATCGCGATTAGCAGTGCACTAATCGGGTTTTTATCGAAACTGTATATAATAAATTTTAAAAGTGCCAAATCCTCTAAATATATATTTAAATGAATAAATAATTTTAATTTCTATTTATTTCACAATTATTGGCATATATTTATACCTTTTTTCGAAAACCCCAATTTCGCAAATCGGCAGTTTTCGGGAAAAATATTATTTTAATATTAAATTTCCAAAAATAATATTTTATATTTTCTGAAATATTACAGTTATTTACTATTCACGAGTTGGCAACTCACCCCTTGACTTTTTCTTTTTCCTTTTTTTCTTTTCTCTCCACCAATAAACCCTAATACCAAGCCCAAATGAAATGAAACATGTAACAAAATGAACATGTCATGGTGCACCAACCATGGAAACTGTAAAAACGCGGATTTGATTTAATCGCGATTAGCAGTGCACTAATCGGGTTTTTATCGAAACTGTATATAATAAATTTTAAAAGTGCCAAATCCTCTAAATATATATTTAAATGAATAAATAATTTTAATTTCTATTTATTTCACAATTATTGGCATATATTTATACCTTTTTTCGAAAACCCCAATTTCGCAAATCGGCAGTTTTCGGGAAAAATATTATTTTAATATTAAATTTCCAAAAATAATATTTTATATTTTCTGAAATATTACAGTTATTTACTATTCACGAGTTGGCAACTCACCCCCGTTGTGCCACAGTTTGTTTTGCAGGTTGTTTCCCCAGAGTAGTCGAGGCAGGCTATTCATCTATCTATCATCTTTTGCTGCGGATACCGCATCAGCTCACAGTGTGCAGTCTTTACTTTAGGTGGGTTTTGTGGTTATTCGTGTTGTACTGTATATTCGTTGTATCCTTGTACTCTACATATACTACTTTCATGTTGACTTAGAGACATGATGTGAGGACGATGTTGTAGGTTATTTTGAGACTTGGATGTCTTTTATGCAGTTTTACTTCTATCGTCTTTTATTTTTTCGTTACGGCGTCGTATATCTGTTGTGGTGGTTGTTCTCCGCCTTTGGGCGTGTTTTTGCTCCCGTTTGGGGATGCTTTACTCAATATTATGTTGTACCCATTTTTGGGGATAGTTTTTACAAAGGAGATGCTGCCAAAATTTTAAAGGAAATAAAGTTGGACTTTTAAAGAATTTTGGTTGAGATTTCAAATGTTTTAAAACTTCTATTAATTTTTATTACTTTTGATGGTTTAGATTGCTGGGTTTTTGGCTTACTTAAATTGCGTTACGCATGTAGACGTTGCGTAGTATAAGGGCCATCACGTGCCATTTTCGGGTCGTGACAAAAAGAAAATGGAATTTTCTCTCAGCTTACTCCTCCATACACACCACAACGCAACGGTGTAATGGAAAGGTGGAACCGAACTATTGGATATGGTACGTTCCATGATGAGTAACGCTGAGTTGCTGCGATCCTTCTGGGGCTATGCACTAGAATCAGCTGCATATCTTTTGAATAAGTTTCCTACCAAGACTGTGTCTACCACACCATATCAGATATGGAGTGGGAAAAAACATATCTTAAGTATCCGAAAATAAAGGGATGTCCAGCTTTTGTCAAAAAGCAGCATGCAAACAAGCTCGAGGCACGCTCAGTACTGTGTAAGTTTGTGGGATACCCAAAGGACTCCGGGGGTATCTTTTTCTACTACACAGAGGAACAAAAGGTTTTTTGTTTCTCGTCATGCCCACTTTTTGGAAAATCAATTTTTGGAAAAAAGAACTACAGGGAGCACAATAGAACTGGAAAAAATTCCAGAACCACAAACTATTACTGAAAGTATGGTAGAACCAGAGATTTTGAAAGAACATGACATCCTCGCGCCACTCCACAGGACTAGTAAGCAGTCTCATCCGCCCGAGAGATACTACGGTTTTCTCATAGACGGGGATAAAGAGGATTGCATCATTAACAATGATGAGTCAACTAGCTTCCAGCAAGCCATTTAGAGCAGAGACTCGGTAAAATGGCTGGATGCAATTGTAACATTTCAGAAAATATAAAATATTATTTTTGGAATTTAATATTAAAATAATATATTTCCCGAAAACTGGCCGATTTGCGAAATTGGGGTTTTCGAAAAAGGGTATAAATATATACCAATAACTGTGAAATAAATGGAAATTAAAATGATTTATTCATTTAATAATATATTTATAGGATTTGGCATTTTTAAAAATTATTATATGCAGTTTTGATAAAAACCCGATTAGTGCACTGCTAATCGTGATTAATCCAAATCAGCGTTTTTACAGTTTTCTGTGGCTAGCGCATCATGTCATGTTGCATTTGGTTGCATGTTATCTCATTTGTGTTGTTTATGGGAATTTTGTGTTTTGGTTTTAAAGTTTAAAAGAAAAGGGTGAAAAAAGGGCAAAAGGGTAATAATAGAGTAAGGGTTAGAATAAAAAAGAGAGGCGGGGGGGGGGGGGGGGGGGGACAGCAGCCCATGCCCCTTCCCATTTTTTTTCTTCTTCTCCTCTTCAATCTTCATCTCCCTCCACTTCACCCTTAGAGATCCACCTCAAAAACTCCACCAAAACCCTAATTCTCTTTCACAAAAATCGATCCCCTCAACACCCTCTACATTGGACCAAGAAAATTTAGGTTTTGACAACCTTGAGGAGCTAGGGTTTTTCTTGGGTTTCCTAATGGAGGTATAAGTTCTACCCTTTAGTTTAATTTTAGTTTCCTTGCATTCTTGTGTAGTTTAGAGGTTGATTGTGTGTGGGATTTTGATCTTAGAAAACCCTAGTAAAGGGTTTGAGTGTTTGTTTGAAATTGGTGATGATTTGTGGCTGTCAATGAGACTTGTAAGGTGATTCATGACCTGGACCAGAGCTTAGAAACCCAAAAAAAGGAAATTAGAAACCCCGATATCGGATAAATGTGTGAATTGTGTAGGTAATTTGGAATCTGGAGCAACCCGGGGACACTGGAAATAATTTTGCAATTACTGGGAGTCATGCTGGCACCTAGGAAGCTACCACTGAAACCCTAGCCCCATACCCCAACCCAAGGCCGCAGATTTATCCATACGGGCCGCAATTTGCAGCCAGCGTAGGGAAATAGGTTCCCGGGTTTAGTCCATGGCTCCTTTTGCACTAAATTAGACACCTTCTATATGCAGAATTGGCTGATTGTCACCTGGGAAAAATCTAGGAGCATTTTGGTGTGTTTTAGGCTATGTTTTCCGTATTTTGAAATGCAATTTCTTGACATTTGGATTTGTATTTGGTTGTTGGATGTTCATACATCAACAACAAGGGTTGTTTGGTTGATTTTGTACGCGTAAGCTATAGGTTCTAACCTATGAGCAATGCGCGTGACGTTTTGGTTTTCCGCCCAGATTTTAATACGAATTGCGATTATTTATTATTGTAGGTACCCCCGCATGGATTCTGAGGCGATGGAGCATGGCGTCATCGACTTCGGCGAACAAGAACCAAGGTGAGTGGATATATATCCACGGGAGAAATCGGGTGGATGGCGTATAGCACCCCCGCAATGTTTCGGTGGAAACTGATTATAGAATATGGTTAAGAAAACCTAGATTAGGAAACTAGGTGTAGAATGAGATAGCTATGAAACCATATTAGAAACTAGAGGATAGTTAGAAGTGTTATGTTATGACTATCATAGGATGACGGAAATTGAGGTTGACTTTTAGCGATATTGTCGTTTAGGGTACTGTAGGACTAGATAGTCGATGTAGATGCGTCATCCGAACCATACCTTTTTCTAAACCGAAGAATCATATGTATCTTTTAAATATATACCTTTAGGCATGTTACGGATTTTCAAATGATATCTTTTCCTTAAAAACACCGTAACCCCTATTCTCAAAACTACGATTCGCTTCTTAAAAACAATCTGATTGTATGTTTCGGGTGTATACGTTAGATTAGATACTTATACTTATAGTGGTGATAGAATGTTTATGTAAACTCGACTTGATATGAGATATAAATGTGATGAAAGGAATATAAGACGAATATGATGACCTGATGATATCTTGGTATACGGATGCGAGAAGATCGAGATGATTTATACCATGCCGGTTCCCTGATATGAGATTATTGCGGATGTGACCTGGGACATAGGTATATATATATATATAACGTTGTGAATCATGGATGATAGGTCGTACGTGATATTAGGCCGTACCCTCATTAATCGTATAGGATGCAGGATCCCTATTAGCTTAATGCCGCCGTACGATGATTTTCCGTGCGTGATGTGTTTGATTTGATGATTGATCCTTACACTTGACTAGAGGTTGTCGTACGATGGATTATAGCGTACGCGATGTTGGGAGGCTAGATGCAGATCGATAGATTCACCGACTCGATCATGATAGATACGTATACCCGCCAGCATTTGCATATGATTTACCTTATGCTGCATTCATATTATTCCCATTGCATTGCTTATACCTGTGCTAGTACACCTGCACCATTATCTATGATGCGTATGTTACACGTACACAGATTTGCCGGCTCACACACTTCATCATCGATAATTTCCATGTCACTACACAGTAGGGTTGCTGCATCATGACATACACCATATATATACATATTGTACCTACATAGATAACTGGTTTTATTGGGAAATAGGGGACCACATGTTATATTTTAAAAACTGGAATCATTTAAAAGAGCGGTTTTCCCTTAATATGATATATCATTGTTCCATGTTGCATGATATACGGATGTGCTTAAATTTCCATCATATGTCGCATACATCATGCTTTATGATTTTACACATTGAGATATGCTGTTTTCATGAGACTTCTGGATTTGAGAATCGTGGTCATTTTAAAAGAAAGCATGTATTGTTTTAAAAACCCGGTTTCTCTTGATATGATATTTCAGTGTGTCCACCATGCGTTTTCTCGGTTATGAGACGTATGCTTGAAACCCGATTCGAGGAGTTGGATGATCCGTTTGCGGGTTCATGGTGGACCCGGTATGGTTCCTCGGGGCGAGAAATGTTTTTCGTGGAGTAGACGATGAGCCTGGAAGGGTGGCGAGTACCTACCGGTGATTGTATTTGGGCTCGGCGGATATCCGGAGGATACCGACCGGAGTCGAGAGATGATATGGGTCGATCCGGACTGACGGATCCCGTGGGCCGATCCGGACTGACGGATCCTGTGGGCCGATCCGGACTGACGAAGCCTGAGATATAAGGATTTACGTGTCGATGCTGGACACGGGTTTCATGATGTTTTTGGGTGTCGATGTTGGACACCCAGGTTCCATGAATTTGATGTGTCACTGTAAGTCTACGGTAGCGCCCCGGCCGTCTTTCAGACGCCAAATGCGGAACAAAAACTTTTATAACTGGCGCTATCGCATACTATAACCCGGATCTGCCATTAACGCTAAACTAACATTCTACAAAGAGGGAAGAAAGGTTATACCGAACGATCCGAGTCCTTCGTTCTTTAACCATCATCCCACGCTCCGTTGCGGCTGCTCCGATCTCATCGATCTCCGATCTCCTCGTCCAGGTGGCACCACGTCATCGGATTTTTAAACGGGCTCCCGCCTCTGACTCGAGGCAACTCGGTCGTCAAGTTTGCTAAAAGAGATGACCAAGATTGATGTACAGAATGACTGGAATACTTTGTCTCATTTCGTCCAAAACCATGGACGAACGGTTAATGAAGTTGCCATGGGAATCGGGTGATGGAATGAAATGAGCTGTGAAATTCCATACACCGAAACCTATCATCTTTTTCCAAATGAATCAAATCAAGTGAGTGAAAAATCTCATGGGCACCAAGGAGGGGGCCGGCCACAATATATAGAGGTGGGGGGTGAGTGTAGGAGAGGGGGAGGTGACAATAAGAAAATATCTCTAGTGTGAACACAAAGTGTGAACACACTTAATGAAATGATGAATCATTAACCTAGTCATCAAGCATTAATGGAATCATTAAATGCAACCATGACTCACTAAACACCTCACCACCTCTAGAACCTTCTAGAAGCTTCCACACTCATCTTAAGAAAAGATAAATCCGTATTTAACGAAATGTTAAATACGGCTGATAGAAAACTGGAAACTGACAACTTCCAAAAGTGATCCCGAAACGAATTTCAGGATAACCCCGTAACTGTATAAATATACCCGCATTTGTATTACGACCGAATACAAATGCAACTGAGACAAAGATATTATATCTACTCTGTATAATACATGGATCCGGCTTAAACCAAAGCCCACCAGTATTATCAGCCCGAAATATGACACGTGCGTAAACGCACGTGCATTTTCCGAACCCTGCCATAAAACCATACGGCCTCTACAACGTTTCGCCCGAACTTGGGAAACTGTCTGTGGGGGACTCTAATGACTCGTCAGTACCCTGGCAGTGGGTTTAACCATAAACCGTCAGCGGCACTAGCTATGCGTAACGGCTGCCCATGGACTGACCTCAAGGGAGGCTGATGAGCGAACTCATCCAGAAACCCTACTGAGCCTAACAGTGACAATGTATATACAGTCCGGTCCGTTCGTCTATGAGTATCGCATATCCGGCCTAGGGGGCTAGTAACGTCAGACCCCCAATAGCTGTATAAGTCGTGTCGGAGAAAAGCCCTGAACTTCCTGAGATACTACTGGAGTACCTACCAGTAAATCTCACCTGCCTTGGCCAAGGACTTGGTGTAATGGCTTTCCTAGACACTGCGCGACCTCCACCCCTAATACCGGGAGAGATAAATCCCCTGCCGATCTGCTCACGTGCCTCCATGTGGCTCGGGACTGTACCCAAAAACTACCTGTTTGCACGACTCCTTTGAGCCGTGGTAGGGTAGAAATCAAAGCACAGTGGGAACTCACACGAGACAAATGACGGCCTCAGGTCGATGAACTAACCTGTACACATGTCACCAGGGAACTGCTATCTGACGATATGTATAATACCAACTAGCAGGTTCCCGGCGAGTTGTAACGTCTTCAAAATAATAAAATATGATTTTTGGGAAATTTTATAATTTAATATTATTTTAATGAATATTTTAATATTCTGGTATAATTAAATACAGATAAATGGGGAAAAATTATGGAAAATTCTAAAATAAGGTATTTTAAGGAATTGCTTCGTTTTCTGTGCATGCCCCCATTTCCTCTAGTTTTGACCCTGAGTATGTCTAGTTTTGACTGATTCCATCTAGGGTGAAATCTGGGTTGATTTTCCTATGTTGGTGTATAGTTTGGGACTTGTTTTAGCATGGATTTTGGTATTTGGTGATTCATTCCTGTCGGGTGGCGTTTGGACGTCAACGACAAGTGGATTTTGATTGTGTTTACATGCGAGTCGATAGGTTTTTACCTATGCGGGTAGCGTGTGCTATTTTGGTTTCCGATGTGATTTTCATGTGCTTTAGCATTGTGATATACTTGTAGGTACCCCGCGTGATGTTGAGGCAAAGGAGGTGAAGATAGCGACATCGGCTTTGGCACACGAGAAGCAATGTGAGTAGATTTATATCTATGGGGAGAAGTCGGGTGGATGGCGTATAGCACCCCCGCAGTCCGTGGTGATGTATACGAATACGTATACACACGAATATTTATTATGTGTTGTTTAGGGTTATTGATGGTAATAATGATATTTTGATGATAAGAATATATTGGTTTAGTTTAGTGCGAACCCTAGAGTAGTGGTTGCACTCACACATACATTTACACACATACTTGCATTCATTCTTTCATTTATTAGAGTGCATATGATGGTGCGTATATCTACACATGGGTATGGGACTATGTGTTTATATACTGGATTTGAGAATAGTATTTGGGATTTGAGATGAGTCGATGAGATTGGGCTTGAGGCCAGGAGATCGGTGATGTGATTTGGTTCGTATTGAGATACGACACGATGTTTTAGCGGGTCTTTTGACGTAGTGATTCTTACACCTGCATGCATACATAGAGGGTATCAATATTGTACTAGACGTAGATCAGTACCCCGATCATGACATTTGATAAAGAGGATACCAGATAAATAGTATGATGAATGTGATATTGACCCGTACCCAGATTTGGGATGCCGTACGACGGATTTACGTACAAGCTATATTTTGATGATTGATCCGCACTCTTGACTTGGGATGTCTGATTATAGATAGGGTATCGGATATGATATTATTGAGGCGGGATCACCGACTAATATATATACATGTATGTATATGTATCGACTCAGATGTTAGGCGGTTTCCTCACCCATAGCTCTACTTGTTAGTTCAGCCGTATAGTTTAGGATGGTTGTTAGATTAGATTAGACTCCTACCTATTTCAAAAACTAACGAATCGTGGGTATTTTAAAAGACAGCCCAAGGGATCCTACGGATATTTCAAAAGACGTATCTTTTCATAAAAACACCGTAGCCCTTATTTTCAAAACCCCATGATTCGTGTTATTTCAAAAGGCACCAATTGTAGAGGTTATTTTAGATTAATGCAGATTAGTTATAGTTGCGTCTAGTATTCAGCTTCCGCTCATTATTGTGGTTCGCATCGCATCGCATGCTTATATTATGTTTCATACTCCATTATTGATGTTATGCTGTTAGGACACCAGCACCATTACCGATGATGCGTATGTACCACGTACACTTACTTGCCGGCTCACACACATCTTCATCGGTAATTGCCATGTCACGTACACCTTAGAAAATATTATTGCATCGACATAGGTTGTTAGCTAATAATTTAGACATGATATTAGTGTACTTGCCTTATATGCTAGATTAGACGTTGTAATTATTAGTTGTTACATCATGCATGTTATTATTCTTGGATTTTTATGCCTGTATGCACTGTTTACATGCTATTGAGGATTGGATTCGGATTTCCATGAGATTTTCTGGATTTGGGGGAAAACCGCAAAACTTATATAAACTTCTTTTCTCTCTTTAAAATAAAAAGTGCGGTTTTCCCATGATGTATGAGTCGTCCACCATGAGTTTGCTGATGGATTTGGAAACCCGATTCGAGGAGACGGATGAACCGTTTCGGGTACATGGTGGACCCGGTAAGGTACCCCGGGGCAAGAAGCGCGTGGTGATGACGATGTGAGCCTGGCAGGGGAGCACTACCTACCGGTGATTTTACCCGACGCGTCGGATATCCGGAGGATACCGTCGTGGTCTTAAGATGGATGGTAGGGGCCGGTCTGGACTGACGGCGCCCTAGATATTATGATTGAGACATTGGGATTTCGAGATTTCGAGGTACAGAGACTGTGATACAGAGATATCGAGATATTGGGATTACGTTTTGTGCCGATGCTAGGCACTGTTTTATGCTGATTTCATTATGATACCTCAACTAAAAATACAAGGGAAATCTCACTAAATTATGAAAACAGTTTCTTCATTTACATGTATTCTGCTTTCATGCATTCATACCTCATATTCATGACATACTATTACCTGAGGCACTAGCACGAGCACTTGGCACTACATTCACGTATAGAGATTACATTGCCAGTTTAGCATGCTTCAGCTTTATTCATATTGAGGTTTCTTTATATCTGATCGTATTGACCTAGGTTGGGTCATGCATTCGATCTCTGCTTGTAGATATCTTTCTATTCACGAGTTGGCAACTCACCCCCGTTGTGCCCCAGTTCTTGCAGGTTTGCCGTACAGTTCTATAGCGGCATTTCTGGCACACTGCTTCCTTTTGGGTGATTTGCTTGGATAGGTGGGTTCTTTTGTATCAGAACCGCCGTTGTATTTATATTATTCATTGTATCTAGAATATCCATCAACCAAAACTCGTATATTGTTTCAGACCTAGACTAGTGATGTATTATTCGACCATAGAGTCGCGCTTAGTAGTGTTGCGGTTTTCTTGTTGCTTTTGAGCTTTCTTTTGGATTTTATCCTCGCCACTTGGCGTTGTATATTATTGTTGCATGTGTGGTGGTGACCGTCGATTGACGAAGAGCTAGCTCCCGCTTGGGGATGCCTTTATCATTGCATATATTGTTATCCTTGTTATACCCCATTCGGGGCCAGTTTTACAAAAGAAACTCTGCCGAAATTTTTAGAAAAGACTGTACTGTTTTTAAAAATGCATATTCGGCTTAGTTATTTAAAAACCTTGATTTCAAACATGTTTTTCTTCACTTCTTTAAACCAGTTTCTTTACTTATTCTTAAAAATGGTTTTAGATTTCTGGGCTTTTGGCTTACTTGGATCAGATGGAGTCATATAGACTTCATATGGTTCAAGGGCCAGTCACGTGCTCTTTCGGGTCGTGACAAAGTTGGTATCAGAGCGCTAGGTTGACCTTGGTTCGAGTCTAAGTTTGACTATGTGGAGCCTAGGGCGTTTATATATATACGGAACTTAGGCTTGACCTTACGGAACTTAGACTTGGTCGAGGGGGTATTAGACCCGAACTTTCGTCGTGTAGGATGACCCTTGGTTGATGGAATAGGTAACTAAAGTAGAGTGACGTACCGTTGGTATGTTCCGCGGCATACTTACGACACGCCACTCCGCTTAAGGAACCTTAGGATGTACATATTTTCGAGATCAGTGATCCTCTTTATATCCAGGATTATACATCCATTTGAGATCCCCGATTCTATTAGTTTCATGATCATACCTTTATTGATGCTGTTCCTTCCCATGATCATGTATCCACTTTGGATCTGTTGTTTCCTTTCTTGCCATTGATGTGCTCTCCTTGATACTCGATTGAGGTTCCTGTCACCATGTTTGAGGGCAGTTTGGGCTGCTGCTAGGGTTACGGCCAGTGTGAGCTCGTTTGGTACGAGGGCCGACCATTGTGTTTTCTGGTGACATGGGAACGTCTCGAGTTAGTGTTGGTGATTGTGACCTCTAGTGGAGGCGAGTGCTTGGTCTTGCACCGGATGATCGGGCCATTGTTAGAGCTGCCAGTTGAGAGAGGACTGTTGATGTACAGCATACCTTAGAGATTGTGATGTCGCCTACCGTGCAGACAGATGGACCAGCTGTTGCTGAGATTGACAGGATGTCGTTTCCGAAGCTTACGAGCTGAGATTGCCGTAGCTTTCAGGCAGATATGAGACAGATGACAGCTAGTCTACCCGATTTGAGAGACGAAGGTGATTCGTCCGATTTTGCGCCGGAGCGGGCCCTGATGAGTTGAAGATTTCCAGTGTGGAGAGTCTTACTCAGATCTAGAGCAGACCGACTCAGAGATGACCGCCTATGTATTGCCTTTCCTGGAGGATTGAGGCGCTGTTCGGCGTACAGGAGAATAAGCCAGTTGCTGCTGCAAATGACGAGATGTCGCCCAGATGGTTGGAGCTACTGCAGCGTGAGCATATACTTAGAGAGATGATAGCGAGTCGCTAGTCACCTGAGGATGAATGACTAGGACAGGTGGTTCGTTTGTTTACCGATGCGAGGTCATCAGATAGATTGTTTCCAGCTAGAGACGACTTCACGCAGGTTCGTTGAGAGTCGATAGAGACGATCGAATGTCAGGAGCCCATTTTCCAAGTTTAAAATATACGGAAAGACATGCAGGTGATTCTATGGACTCTCTAGAAGAATGAAACCCTAACTCGACTTAATGACCGTGTGAAAGCCTTTGAACCTTCGGGTTTGCGGCGGTTCCTCGGCGCCATTAGTGAGGCTTGGGTTTGCCCTTCTACGGCTGGACCACCGACGCTGTGGCATGTACTCGATACTATTAAACTGTACCCATGATGTGATCTCTTGGGGGATTATGAGGATCTGACGAGTCGATCGGATGGTTCGACATCTTTCGGATATCGTGATGGGACACTGCTTGGGAGACTCCAGATGCGAGCGTAGCCGTCGGAGCGCAGTTCGTGTAGCCACGATGAGTTAAGTCCGAATCAGTCGACATTGAGCAAGGTGGAGTAAAGAGTTCGTACGAGATTTCGACGAGATGACGTCCCACTCCGCTGACATTAGAGATGTGATATGCACCCCGAGGCGTGGTATATGGATGTATCTTCCAGAGAGAAGCGCGATAGGTATGCAGCCGTTCCGGAATAAGCTTTAGCTTCAGCATTGGATGATGACTTCCGGGCATTTCGGCAGGATTGAGATTTGAGAAAGGAACCTCGACAGGACCTTTCTGGAGTACGTTACGAGAAGACCTAGACCAGGAGTGGTCGTATTGCGCACACCCAGCAGGACAGAGTTCGGCATTGTCGACGACGTAGTTGACCATGTTCGGATAAAGGAACTTACCCAGATGCGTTGCAGATTGATCAGGGACGGACGAGTGATGAGTATTCCTCCGATGGTTGGGACGTGTTCCCGAGGACCTGTTCGGCCTGACATCCTCTACAGAATGATGAAGCTACAGAATATGCGATTTCGAGTCCGTGCGAGAGACTTCAGATTGACCGTGGCCGAGAACAGTGCAGTGCGTAGTAGCTTGGCGTGACGTCATAGTGGACGACGATAGAGACAGTTGGAACAAGAGGTTCGTGTGAGACACTGATGAGCTGTCATTGCTTCCCGTCGAGACTAGAGACCTGATATGCTTACAGAGACGTTGGAATGTGACCAGTTTCCGAGAAAATATTGTGCTGAGGACACAGGTGTTTTTGAGCGAGAAGAGGTTGTGTAGGAAGCCAGCCTCTGTACAGATCGGCATAGGCATGATCGGAAGAGACCTTGAGCAGGATTCCTTCCAGGACATTGCTGCAATGATGTTTGCACCCAGGATCAGATGTGTGACGTGCTTTCAGAGAGCCAGAGGCCGACGCTAGTAATACGCTGCCTTACGAGCGGTCGTGAGGATTGACCGAAAGGTGACCAGGAAAGTGCCAGAACGGAATCGTTCCTGTCAGTACTCCTGACCGGGCCGATGAGCCGATGGATTGCGAGATTGGTAATCTACAGGAAAGATCAGGAACCAGAGGCAGAGGACGCCAGCCGCGAGCAAGAGGCAAGTAGATATCTTGCGCAGCTAGCATCGGATGTTCCGGTACCTTCTCGACCCTGAAGGATGGTATACCGACGACGGTAATTATGATTTGTGATTTTGTGATTTGATTATCACGTATCCGTTGCTTTGGATTTCGGTATTTTGGGCGATCTATTCACATGATTTAGTCTTGATGACTGAGTTTCATGATATTTGATTTTGTGCACCATGGTTGCACCTACTGGGTATTTATACCTTGTACATAGTTATTACTCTTGAGCTGTTGATTGCGATTTCATGCCTATTTTATGCTGGTGATTTGATTTACGCTTCCAGCAGAGTTTCATGTAATTTTAGTGTTTTGATTTTGCACTCGGTATAGCTTATATGTGCTTGTAGTGTATCGATATGTGTTTTGTGCCCGCAGCTGCACACGTTTATGATTTTCTTCATATCTGGATACACTTGGTGTTGCTGCTTACGTATTTGAGTTATTGCTTGGTATTTGTGCATGGGATGCACCAGTTCTATACTTCGTGCATTTGTCGCACCAGTTTTATGTTTCTTGCGTTTATCGCATCAGATTTATATTTCGTGCCTTTGTTGCACCGGATTTATATTTTGTGCATTACGATTGCATCTGACTTCGATTTGATGCCTTTCGGTATGTCGATTTTGATTGTGATATTGATGTGGATTCTTGCACTCCGTGCTTTTGACTGGACTTACGCATATTCGACGTTGCTATTGGATTTTGTGATTCCGTGCATATTGAGTGCGCAGGGTCTAGATTTTCATTCGTGCATGATGGATGCACCGATTTGGATTTTCGCGCATGTTGGGCGCATGTTTTGAGATACGATTTTGGGGCACACCAGATGCACTAAATCGAGATTCTTCGTGCATGTCAGATGCACCTGTTTTGGCTGCCAGGCACACGTTGCCTATGACAGATGCTTCGTGCACACCCGTTGCACCTAGATGTTGTTTTGTGCACATGTTTAGCACATATATGGATTTTGATTTCCGTGCGCACCAGACGCACAGGGTGGTGTTATGTGATTTTTGGGATTTATTCCTTTTGGAGCAGTACATTTTTATGATGTTGGATATTTGCTTTCATACTGAGCAGGACTAGTCAGTGGGCAGTACCTGGATATATTTTGCATGCATCGATAGTTATCGAAGGGATTTCCGAAAAGCGAGCTATAGTCTCAGTATATACCTACGTGTCCGATATGACACGAAACGTTTTAAAAACAAGGAAACCCTTCTAAACTGTTTTCAAAACGGCGGAACGTACCTATTAAACAAAGGATATATATACACATATATAGTTATTTTCTTATGAGAAACGTCCGCCACTGTGCAGTGTTACGCGCATCGCACAGCGACTTAAAAAGATTTGGCATACATTTGCATCAGCCATTTACATGTATAGATTGGATGTCTACATGTATAGTCTTGGTCCATATCATATTGATTTTGTATTGGATTTGACATTGTGTCGTTACCATGACTCCGATGATTGCGGATGCTTGATGGAGTGTTGCTTTTGAGTTATCTGCTCAGTACTCATGCGCATGCATTGCGCTATGATGTTTTATGTATAGATGATTTCGGAGCCCCGATGACTTGGAATTTGTATTGAAATATTTTAGTATTTGGGGGTTTAAATTTAAATTCGGGGACCGAATTTCTTTAAGGGGGGTAGATTGTAACGTCTTCAAAATAATAAAATATGATTTTTGGGAAATTTTATAATTTAATATTATTTTAATGAATATTTTAATATTCTGGTATAATTAAATACAGATAAATGGGGAAAAATTATGGAAAATTCTAAAATAAGGTATTTTAAGGAATTGCTTCGTTTTCTGTGCATGCCCCCATTTCCTCTAGTTTTGACCCTGAGTATGTCTAGTTTTGACTGATTCCATCTAGGGTGAAATCTGGGTTGATTTTCCTATGTTGGTGTATAGTTTGGGACTTGTTTTAGCATGGATTTTGGTATTTGGTGATTCATTCCTGTCGGGTGGCGTTTGGACGTCAACGACAAGTGGATTTTGATTGTGTTTACATGCGAGTCGATAGGTTTTTACCTATGCGGGTAGCGTGTGCTATTTTGGTTTCCGATGTGATTTTCATGTGCTTTAGCATTGTGATATACTTGTAGGTACCCCGCGTGATGTTGAGGCAAAGGAGGTGAAGATAGCGACATCGGCTTTGGCACACGAGAAGCAATGTGAGTAGATTTATATCTATGGGGAGAAGTCGGGTGGATGGCGTATAGCACCCCCGCAGTCCGTGGTGATGTATACGAATACGTATACACACGAATATTTATTATGTGTTGTTTAGGGTTATTGATGGTAATAATGATATTTTGATGATAAGAATATATTGGTTTAGTTTAGTGCGAACCCTAGAGTAGTGGTTGCACTCACACATACATTTACACACATACTTGCATTCATTCTTTCATTTATTAGAGTGCATATGATGGTGCGTATATCTACGCATGGGTATGGGACTATGTGTTTATATACTGGATTTGAGAATAGTATTTGGGATTTGAGATGAGTCGATGAGATTGGGCTTGAGGCCAGGAGATCGGTGATGTGATTTGGTTCGTATTGAGATACGACACGATGTTTTAGCGGGTCTTTTGACGTAGTGATTCTTACACCTGCATGCATACATAGAGGGTATCAATATTGTACTAGACGTAGATCAGTACCCCGATCATGACATTTGATAAAGAGGATACCAGATAAATAGTATGATGAATGTGATATTGACCCGTACCCAGATTTGGGATGCCGTACGACGGATTTACGTACAAGCTATATTTTGATGATTGATCCGCACTCTTGACTTGGGATGTCTGATTATAGATAGGGTATCGGATATGATATTATTGAGGCGGGATCACCGACTAATATATATACATGTATGTATATGTATCGACTCAGATGTTAGGCGGTTTCCTCACCCATAGCTCTACTTGTTAGTTCAGCCGTATAGTTTAGGATGGTTGTTAGATTAGATTAGACTCCTACCTATTTCAAAAACTAACGAATCGTGGGTATTTTAAAAGACAGCCCAAGGGATCCTACGGATATTTTAAAAGACGTATCTTTTCATAAAAACACCGTAGCCCTTATTTTCAAAACCCCATGATTCGTGTTATTTCAAAAGGCACCAATTGTAGAGGTTATTTTAGATTAATGCAGATTAGTTATAGTTGCGTCTAGTATTCAGCTTCCGCTCATTATTGTGGTTCGCATCGCATCGCATGCTTATATTATGTTTCATACTCCATTATTGATGTTATGCTGTTAGGACACCAGCACCATTACCGATGATGCGTATGTACCACGTACACTTACTTGCCGGCTCACACACATCTTCATCGGTAATTGCCATGTCACGTACACCTTAGAAAATATTATTGCATCGACATAGGTTGTTAGCTAATAATTTAGACATGATATTAGTGTACTTGCCTTATATGCTAGATTAGACGTTGTAATTATTAGTTGTTACATCATGCATGTTATTATTCTTGGATTTTTATGCCTGTATGAACTGTTTACATGCTATTGAGGATTGGATTCGGATTTCCATGAGATTTTCTGGATTTGGGGGAAAACCGCAAAACTTATATAAACTTCTTTTCTCTCTTTAAAATAAAAAGTGCGGTTTTCCCATGATGTATGAGTCGTCCACCATGAGTTTGCTGATGGATTTGGAAACCCGATTCGAGGAGACGGATGAACCGTTTCGGGTACATGGTGGACCCGGTAAGGTACCCCGGGGAAAGAAGCGCGTGGTGATGACGATGTGAGCCTGGCAGGGGAGCACTACCTACCGGTGATTTTACCCGACGCGTCGGATATCCGGAGGATACCGTCGTGGTCTTGAGATGGATGGTAGGGGCCGGTCTGGACTGACGGCGCCCTAGATATTATGATTGAGACATTGGGATTTCGAGATTTCGAGGTACAGAGACTGTGATACAGAGATATCGAGATATTGGGATTACGTTTTGTGCCGATGCTAGGCACTGTTTTATGCTGATTTCATTATGATACCTCAACTAAAAATACAAGGGAAATCTCACTAAATTATGAAAACAGTTTCTTCATTTACATGTATTCTGCTTTCATGCATTCATACCTCATATTCATGACATACTATTACCTGAGGCACTAGCACGAGCACTTGGCACTACATTCACGTATAGAGATTACATTGCCAGTTTAGCATGCTTCAGCTTTATTCATATTGAGGTTTCTTTATATCTGATCGTATTGACCTAGGTTGGGTCATGCATTCGATCTCTGCTTGTAGATATCTTTCTATTCACGAGTTGGCAACTCACCCCCGTTGTGCCCCAGTTCTTGCAGGTTTGCCGTACAGTTCTATAGCGGCATTTCTGGCACACTGCTTCCTTTTGGGTGATTTGCTTGGATAGGTGGGTTCTTTTGTATCAGAACCGCCGTTGTATTTATATTATTCATTGTATCTAGAATATCCATCAACCAAAACTCGTATATTGTTTCAGACCTAGACTAGTGATGTATTATTCGACCATAGAGTCGCGCTTAGTAGTGTTGCGGTTTTCTTGTTGCTTTTGAGCTTTCTTTTGGATTTGATCCTCGCCACTTGGCGTTGTATATTATTGTTGCATGTGTGGTGGTGACCGTCGATTGACGAAGAGCTAGCTCCCGCTTGGGGATGCCTTTATCATTGCATATATTGTTATCCTTGTTATACCCCATTCGGGGCCAGTTTTACAAAAGAAACTCTGCCGAAATTTTTAGAAAAGACTGTACTGTTTTTAAAAATGCATATTCGGCTTAGTTATTTAAAAACCTTGATTTCAAACATGTTTTTCTTCACTTCTTTAAACCAGTTTCTTTACTTATTCTTAAAAATGGTTTTAGATTTCTGGGCTTTTGGCTTACTTGGATCAGATGGAGTCCTATAGACTTCATATGGTTCAAGGGCCAGTCACGTGCTCTTTCGGGTCGTGACACGAGTCCTGTCCGGTGTACTCATAACCCAATGAGCACCTGTATACATCTTAGGTGATCCAACTGACACAAGTGGCTTGTAAGACTGGCCACCGCCCCTCGTCGGGGTCTCGACTGTATACACTAGTCTACTCCGGAGTATCGATGCCCTGTCTCGAAACTCCCACGACTAGGGACCACTATAAAGGATATGCTAATAGACCACCCAACTCTCACTTATATGATCGCCCTCATATTGTTGGTAGTCAAGCAAGATCCTAAGGGCTCTATCAAAGTGTAATCGTGATCATTCATCTGAACCTATACACGACTGATAAAGGCAAACCAGATAGCATACTATCATCTCGAGTAAGACTGTCCTACCGGTATAGGTCCTCCGCAATCATTGCAATCACGTACCTGCGATCCAATAATTGACTTTGAGGGCACTATATCCAACAGTCACGAGGGACACCATTGATTTATATCCTCATACTTTCATGCACACTCTTTTATGATATTTACATGCATACATACCTTGATTATGGTTGGACGAGATCCATAGACATGCATTGATTATTATTGTTAGATGTTATCCACATGCATATAGGTATTGACTACCTTGTTGGCACATATACAGACCCGGTCACCCTAGGTATCATAGTATTACCTTTATGATATAGTTGACCTAGGAGTCGTTGTTTATTCGATTTCTATCTGTTGATATTTTTCTACTCACGAGTTGGCAACTCACCCCCGTTGTGCCACAGTTCTTGCAGGTTGACCGCTTGGATCAGTAGCGGCTTCGCTGGCACACAGTTGCATTCGGGTGTTTTGCATTGGTAGGTGGGACATTTGTTTCGTACCCACTCTTGTATCTATATTTCATTATTGTATCTAGTTAACTCCATCAATCAAAATTTGTAATTGTATAAGTAATGAGACTTAGTGGGTTTGTGGTTGCGAGACTTAGAGCGAGGGGTTTTCCGCTACTTATGAGTTATATGTCTTGCTTTTCCTTATCTTTTGTGGTGAACTTCGCCGTTGGGCGTCATATACTTATTTTTACTGTATTGTGTGGTTGTGATCCGCCGTTTGGCGAAGAGCTAGCTCCCGCTTGGGGATGCCTTTATCATTATTATGTATTTGTGGTTTTGGATCAAAATATACAAAGGAGGTGCTGCCAAAATTTTTAAAGGACGAAACATGTTTTCAAACTAGTAAATTTCACTTGCATCATTCATGTTCCTTTTCTATGCATTAAGAAAACTTGATTTCATATACCTTTATTTCAAAACCTCACCTCCTTTATTTTTCTAAAAGGTTTAGATTTCTGGGTTTCAGCTTACTTGAATTCCGTTACGCCTTTAGACGTTGCGTGATTCAAGTGCTGGTCACGAGCTAATATTTCGGGTCGTGACAAAGTTGGTATCAGAGCGCTAAGTTTAACCTTTGTTCGAGTCTATGTTTGACTATGCGGAGTCTAGGGCGGGTATGTATTTTGGAACCCAGGCTTGACCTTACGGAACTTAGACTTGAACGGGGGGTATTAGCCCCGAACATTCGTTTCATAGGCTGACACTGATTGATGGAGTAGGTAGCTTGAGTAGAGTGACGTACCGTACGTATGTTCCGCGGCATATTTACGATACGATACTCCACTTAAGAAACCATAGGATGTACATTTTTTTTGATACTTATGATTCTCTTTATACCCATGAGTATACATCCATTTGAGATCCTTGATCCTATTCGTTTCCATGATCATACTTTCATTGATGTTGTTCCTTCTTATGATCATGTATCCATTCTGGATCTGTCGTTTCCTCTCATGTCGTTGATCTGCTTTCTTCGATACTGATTGAGGTTCCTGTCACCATAGTTTGAGTGCAGTTTGAGCTGCTGCTAGTGTTGCGGTCAGGGCGAGCTCGTCTGGTATGAGGAATGACCATTGTGTTTTCTGGTGACATGGGAACGTCTCGAGTTAGTATTTATGTTGTGACCTCTTGTGGAGGCGAGTGCTTGGTTTTACACCGGATGATCGGGGCATTGTTAGAGCTGCCGGTTGCGAGAGGTGTGTTGATGTACAGCATACCTCAGAGATTTTGACGTCGCCTACCGTGTGTAGGGTTACTAGGCACTCTAATAAGGTTCTACAAGGCATCAACCATGCCCGATTAAAATTTTAGCCGTGCCGAATAACTCTAAACAAGATCTTTGCTAGATAATTTGGGTAAGACAAGCAAGTTAAACTCTTTAACTCTAAGTGAATACGAAACACAACCTTTGTAGATCGGTCCTTCACTTCTAAAGCTCCTTGTTGTAGTCCCTTCGCTGCGATCATCGAACACCCGGAGAATCGGACGGCTCCATGAGAACACACTGCGCCTTGACAAGGTCAACAAACGCAGCACGAATACTAAGCAGGACTTATCTGAAATGACGGAGGGCTACGTCAGGATTTTCTGAAAACCTATTGCGTAATGAACTTGATATCCTTGTAGAAACAAATAATTTTTAAATGGAGTGTTTTTTAGGCTTTTGCTAGTTTCGTTAAAGAGGTCACTCCCGGTGAAGGGATCTCGGCTCTTTCCTCGTCGAATGAGAGGATATATCATATATATCACTGTGAAAAGCAAGAACTAGAAAAGCAATCAAAAGACAAAACTGAGGGTGTAGCATCTGCCGGTCATTGCTAAAGGGGTCACTTCCGGTGAAGGGATCTCGGCCCTTTCCTTATCGAATAAGATGCAGGATGTTCTACAAGGAACACCGCGATGCAAAGCAAGAACTGTAGCTACCTATTTTTGAAAATTCGATTCCACAACATCTTTTAGGTTTCTTTTCTTTCATTAATCATATTAATGAAGTCCCATCATTTAAACACCTAAACATCACAGATAAATACGACGTACACTTATGCCATCCGCATTCTCCTTGATGTCCCCTCGTGCACCGTTAGGTTAGGTAACTAACGGCAGAGCGGGGCAGGGCTAGCGCGGGTGTAAAACATAAGTAACGTCTATATAATATATCATATATACTATATACAGTATTTATTACAACATATCAAATGATCACATCACAGATATCGCAGCAGAAGAAACATATGAAACATTGGATATACTAGGACGTCCGTGTTTTATTTTGAGACTCTATAAAATAAGGATTCCACGGTCGTGATGAATTGCCAAACCCACACCCCTAGACCCCAACGATAGCGGCAAGCAACCCTTCCAATTCTAGAGTTAGGAGACCCGGACTCGACTTTTCGAGTTGGTCTCCCACTGGACTCCAGAACCCGGTTACTTGTGCTCTCCTCCTTAGGTCTAACCTAGTGCAGAAAAGTAAATAATATACAAATGGTGACATCAACCTCATCCCCGAAGTGCCCCAATAAAAGAATATTACATACAATGAATTTTACATGAATGAAAATAAAAACCCTCATCTCACATAAAAAAAAACCCAGCTATTCAAAACGCGACGATCCAATATAACATATCCAGCAACACATAACATCACATGTCATCAACATAAGTAAATATGCGCATCCCAATTGTCGTTAACATATAGCAACGAAATCGGCGATATCACATATTACACTTACGGTCGAAGAAAAGAAAGTGTAAAACTACAACAGTTGGAATCCACAACCTCCTTAGACATCACATGCCTAACAATTATAAACCCCGCATTTTAGTCTCTATATCGAAAACACTTTTCAATATCTAGTCGGGCAATTCAACAAGATTCCCGATATTTTGATCGAATGCTCGTCGCAAACTTTAGTAGACGACCGCACCCCCGAATGCCGTCGACGAAGTGCACTAAGGCGGAACACCGCTGCCGCGAGCACCCGAACGGATGCTTTTGGCGACGGGGTTCTCCTACAGTCACTTGGTCGGGGCTATGGGGCATGGCTGTCTATTAAGTTTACCCGGCGAGTATCCGCGTACGCTACGTGATTGCAACGGACTTTTGATCGCATTAAAATCACGTGGCAACCGATCAATTGAGACTAAACTGCTATGTTTATAACATTCAAATTAGTTATCTCATAACTACATGTGGATTCCAAATATTGTATCATATTCCAGATAAATAGAAAATGTTAAACTTTCCGATCGAATAATCAAACACCCAAGTTTTCCCAAATAGTTCTCAACACTTGAGGGGAGTTTAAAAACATCCATCACATGCCACAGTACCAATGGTCCAGCCGTAGAAGGGTCAAGCCAACGCCTCACATGTGGCAACGCCGTACTGCCCCAAACCCTAAGGTTCAAAAGGCAGTTCAAGACGGTCACATAATCGAGTTAAGGTTTGTTGTCTTCTAGAGGGTCCATTGCGTAACTTGCACAATCTAGACGTTCTTAAACAACGGAAAAATCCAACACTTGGAAATTTTCCGGGTCGGGAAAAAGTGAGTTATTGATATCCGTCCGAACTTTTTAATACTTTCTAAATATCCGGAAAACACAACGAAATTAAATTTTCCGATCGAATCAACGAATACAAAATAAACCCCAGAACACTTAACACATGGGTCAGAATAAAAAATACCCAAAAAAAAAAATAACAGATACGGGTATTACTGTGCAAAACACAAAGCACAAACTCACTGTACGGCCGCGGATCCGCGGCACAAGAAGGCTACTGCCGCGGTTCCGTGGCGATCCGTACGACTTACATTGTCGTCTTGCACAATAATTCCTAGAATCACCTGCTGAATTTTATAGGTATTTTTAATACAGAAAAATCCCAGTTTTGAAAATTTTTCTAGAGAGGGGTTTACTTTGACGTTTCCGGGTTCGATCGGGGTTTTAACTTCGTATACACGTCGCCTAATACTCTAGCAAGGCTTTGATACCACTGTAGGGTTACTAGGCACTCTAATAAGGTTCTACAAGGCATCAACCATGCCCGATTAAAATTTTAGCCGTGCCGAATAACTCTAAACAAGATCTTTGCTAGATAATTAGGGTAAGATATGCAAGTTAAACTCTTTAACTCTAAGTGAATACGAAATACAACCATTGTAGATCGGTTCTTCACTTCTAAAGCTCCTTGTTGTAGTCCCTTCGCTGCAATCATCGAACACCCAGAGAATCGGACGGCTCCATGAGAAGAGGCAACGGTATTGCTTGAAGTCTTCGAGGTCGAAGATGATCTACGTCGAGGGAATACGAACTCAATCTTCTACTTCACTAACCAAAGAATTAGTGAATCAAACACCCTAAACTAAAGTGCTAGTCTAGTAGAGGATGGTGAAATAGAAAATGGGTACACTTTAGAATTTCTTTTCTCACTTTGTTTCTCTCTCTTTTTCAAACCCTAGCAAGAATATGAAGAAGGAAGAAGATGAGCTCAAAATGAGAATGAAAAATAATCAAGAGAGTGAGAGAGCTAACCATGGTGAGTGAGTATCATATACTAACTCATGTAGAGACATTACCATGGATAATTATAGTGGTTAGGTTAGTTAATATCTTAAGTAAAACAAAACTAGTGGATTAAGTCAATGCAACCATAAGCTTCATGAAGCTTCATGCATATGAGCTCATTATCCATTTGTTTTAGAATTACTTTAGATATTAAAACCCTACCAATATAATTAGTATGGTGTATGTCTCATACACCCATGATAGTTGTATCAACAACCATGATACAAAATGTACACAAATAAATATATATCACATATATATTAAGTTGTGCACAAGTGAGAAAAACAAATGCTTTAGTGAACCAATGTTAGTTAATGTAAATTAGTATATCACATATACAATTATACACTAAATTATTAAATCAACACTTGACTTAATAATCCGGTTATATCTCATATGACCGACTAACATCCAATGTATCGACTTATCGAATCAACCCTTGATTCGATAACCTGGTTCTATCGCATATAACCGATCGATACAAACATCGCGAGAATATAATACGGTATCACATACTCGCATTATTCTCGGTCCCTCACATATCACATATGCGCTCCTATTTCGTTTTGCCTGAGCCAGTAAAACCTCTATGTAGGACTCTAAAGACTCGTCAATACGCCGGCAGTAGGTGATGACCATATCAAGCACCCACAAGCCATCAGCGGTACTAGCTAGACGTAACGGCTACCCGGGTATTGAGCGATCAGAAGATCAGCAAGCAAGCCCGCTCCAACTCCTGTAAAAAGCCTGACAGTGACACTACCGTACAGTCCGGTCTCCTCGTCTGATATGTCGCATATCAAGTCTAGGGGTGGTAAATGTCAGACCCCAATAACCGATAAGTCATGCTGATATGAGGCTCATAACGGGTCGAGAAACTACTGGTAACACTTACCAGTAAATATTTAAACCAGCCCTGGCCAGCGACTTCCCTGTTACGGCCAATCGAGCATAGCGCAACATCAACCCCCAATACCGGGAGAGACGAAACCCCTCTTATCGCTCATTGCCTCCATGTGACTCGGGACTGTACCCAAAAACCACCGTTTTTCACGCCCTCTTGGACGTGGTAAGGTGGAAATCAAAGCATAGTGGGAATCACACAAGACTCTATGACGATCTCGGGTCTACAGACTAACCTGCACCAGTGTCACCAGAGAACTGCCATCTGACGTAAGGTATAATACCATCTGGGAGTTCTCGGCGAGTCCGTCCAGTGTACCCAGTCTCCACTGAGCACCCGTATATCATCTCTGATGTCAAACACCAATGGATATGGGATCATCCATTTCCCATCTGTATGGATCGAGAAGGTATACGCTAGTCTACTCTGGTATATTGATGCCCCGTCTCGATACACCCACGACTAGGGACCTTGAAGGATGTACTTATGGACTACCATGTCCCCACTAGGGTGATCCACATCATAGTCCAGGTAGTCAAGTACACATCCTAAGGGCTTTACCAACATGTAACAGAGAGACAATCAGTGTACACGTTAAGGTAAAGAGTAACCAGATAGCATACTATCATGTCGAGCAAGAAAGTCCTCCCTATATATGTCCAAGCATCCTCTACAATATACATCTCATGTATAGTAATAGCCTCTAGGGCATACATATAACTAACAATCTCCCACTTGCACTAGGGCCATCTGATAACAGTGGTCGTAGTATCTCATACTCAACCATCCCATAAAAGTCTCTCTCTGGGAAAAAGCCTTTGTGAGTGGATCCGCCGTGTTGTCCTCTTAGTCTACTCTCCTGACCTCGTTCCCCTGGAGATCAACCATCTTCTTGATCAGGTGACACTGCCTTAGAATATGTCTGGATCACTGATGGGACGGGCGTTCCGAGGCATAAGCCACAACTCCATTGTCACACAATGGAAGGAACGAAGTTCATCTCATGAACTAATATACACCCAGACTGCCTCTTTGGTAGCATCTTAGGTAGTGATGTTTCTAGCCTTTATCGTCTAGTATGCCACGGTATCTGTCTTGGAACTCTTCCAACATACCGTCCCTTTACTGAGGGTAAAGACAATGCCTGTGACTGACATTCAGTCGTCCTTATCACCCTGGAACCCTTCCAGTGATTCTCCCCAGGATCAATTGATACCAACTTACTACAGCTAGTGAGTATTATAACATCCAATTAGATCTATCTCATAGATCCAAAACCCAGGATTTAGGAGTTATCATTTTGATCCTATATGGAGAATCATTGTGATAAGCGGAGATTGACCGAGCGTAGCATAGGAAACTCCTTCCCTATCAAGAGTATGTCATCCATGTATTCTACGAGGATCTCTACCATACTCCCTACTAACTTTTTTTATATACAAGGTTCATCTACCATTTTGATGAAGTCAAACTCTTTGACTACTACATCAAAACAGACTTTCCAACTCCGCGATGCCTGCTTTATCACATAAAACATCTTGCACACGTTTCCGCTGCTCCCACTGTCTACGAAACCCTCTGGCTGTGTACTTATAGATGCTCTCTTCTAAAACATCATTTAGAAAAGCAGTCATGACACCCAACCGTCAGATATCATAGTCATGGTATGTAGCCGTGGCAAGTAGGATCTGGATGGACTTAAGAATAGCTACTTAGAAAAGGTTTCATCATAATCCATTCCTGGTCAATGATGCAAACCTTTGACAAGTCTAGCTTTGAAAGTCTCAACTTTTCCATGTATACCAAGTAATCTTCTATAGATATACTTGCTCCTGATGGGGATTTAACCCTTCAGATAAAGCAACCAAAGTCCATACTTTGTTGGTGTATAAGGATTCCATCTTAGATCGCTAAGCATCTAGCCATTCTTATAGAGTCCCACTCCTAATGGCCAGCTCGAAACTAGTTGGGTCATCATCTCATGATGCAATCCTCGCTCCAACTGTCGTAGAGAAACCGAAGTATCTCTCAGGTGGGTGAGGAACCCTACTAGATCGGTGGAGAGGCTGAGGTTCGTTGGAAACTATTGAATCATTTAGTTCTACCAAATCATTAGCTGCAGTTTATATAGCTGGAACTCCTTCCAGTTCTACCTCATGTCCATTAATTTTTTCACAAGAAATTCTCTTTCACAAAGGTGGCATGCTGAGAAACAAAACATCTTTTGTTCCTCGGTTAGGTAGAAGATATTCCCTTGCGAATGCTTGGGATATCCAACAAACTTCTACAGAACTGACTTTGCCTCGAGCTTGTCTGGATTATGCTTTTAGACATAGGCCGGACAACCCCAAATCTTAACAAACTTAAGATATGGGCTCTTCCCTTTCCATATCTCATATGAAGTGGTAGGCAACTGATTTGATCGGAACCCTATTCAATAGGTATGCAACTTCTCCAGTGCATAAACCCCAAAAGGAAATAGGTAACTCATTAGTACTCATCATAGAGCATACCTTATCATATAGGGTGTGATTGCTCCGCCCTGATAAACCGACGTGCTGTGGAGTATACGGAGGACTAATGCTGAGAGAGAATCTCATTCTCCTTTAGAATAATCCAGGAATTTTGTGCTCAAGTATTCTCCTCCTTGATTACATCAAAGGACATAATACTTATACCCGTTTTGGTTCTCTACTTCTAAATTATATTCTGTGAATATCTCAAAAGCTTCGGACTTGTGTTTCAACAGGAACATATGTCTGAATCTTGAGAGATCATCAGAGAATGTAATGAAGTACAAAGAACCGGTCGTGGCATGTGTAGACAGGGGACCTTCATACATCAACATGTATCGTCCCAAGAGTTCACTTACTCTTTCTCTGCTTCCAATAAACGGAGCTATGGACATCTTATCTCTGTGACATGACCGGCAAGTTTCACAATATGTAAATTAAAACTAATTTAAATATGCATCTATATGTAACTTCAGCTAGTCGGGTCGCATTGATATGACCTAGTCTACAATACCTCAAGAAGGATTCGTTCATTTCTGAACTCTACCTCTTGTGTGTGTTCTGTATACTAAGAACTGTAGTTTGATTTAGAACGTCTATGCTTTTAGATAACGTGCCTGAACCGATCAACTCTTGATATAGGAAATGTACAAAACATTATCCAACAATACAAAATTATATCCTTTCTTTACTAATAAAGAGACTGATATGATGTTGTATATCAGGTTCGGTATCTAATAACATTCGTTCAGAATCAATGTATTCTGGTAATACAGGGTGATAGTGACCAACAGACTTGACTGCAACACTTGCACCGTTTTCTATCTCATGAAACTTATCAC
This sequence comes from Agapanthus africanus, assembly GCA_030015575.1. NCBI lineage: Eukaryota > Viridiplantae > Streptophyta > Magnoliopsida > Asparagales > Amaryllidaceae > Agapanthus > Agapanthus africanus. The sequence continues at coordinate 208,598,820 of JASDDO010000031.1, read as the reverse complement.
CCGTTCTCAGTTCTCTACCTTTCTGTAGCCCATGTAATAAATTACATATGTGGGATCCTGATCCGGTATCTCATACGTGTTAGTGTATATGCCCTAGAGGCCATTACTGTATCATACTAGTTTGTATATTACTTAATGGAAGCTTGGGATATTCACCTTGTATAAATAATCTTGCTCAATATAGTAGTATGCTACTTGGTTTGTTTCTACTTCAATGTGTACTTGTGTTTATTTCAGTATATCACCTATACACATTAGTGGAGCCCTTAGGATCTTTGCTTGATTACCGGCGTTGTGATGGCAGTCACACTAGTGGGGGCTGGGTAATCTATAAGCACATCCTTATGCAGGTCCCTAGTCGCAGGACTATCGAGACAGGGCATCGATACTCCGGAGTAGACTAGCGTATGCGCTTCTCATCCCAGTATGGGAGATGGTCTGTCCCACAGCCATCAGTACGTCGTACTGGAGATAGTATACGGGTGCTCGTTAGGTTACGAGTACACTGGATAGGACTCGTCGGGAACTGACCGGTTGGTATTATACCTATCGTCAGTTATCAGTTCCCAGGTGACATGAGTACAGCTTAGTCTGCTGACTTGACACTGTCACTTCATCTCGAGTGTGTTCCCACTGTACTTTGATTACTACCCTACCACGGCTCAAAGGAGTCGTGCAAACAGGTGGTAGTTGGGTGTAGTCCCGAAGCACTTGGAGGCAGTGACGGTTAGACAGGATTCGTCTCTCCCGGTATTGGGGGTTGACATCGCGTTGTGTCTAGGAGAGCCATTACACGAGTAGTCCCTGGCCAGGGAAATCGAGATATACTGGTAGGCTTCCAGTGTTATCTCAGGGTGTTTTGGGCTTCACTCCGACACGACTTGTACCGCTATTACGGGACTGACGTTTACCGCCCCCCTAGGCCCGCCATGCGATGTATCAGACGAACAGACCGGACTGTACGGAGATTGTCACATTCAGGCTCAGTAGGAGTTCAGATGGGTTTCACCTCGTCAGTCTTCTTGTCGGCTTCTACCTGGGGACCGTTACGCACAGCTAGTGTCGCTTGCGGTCTGTGGTTAAACCTGCTGCCAGCGTAGTGTCGAGTCTTTAGAGTCCCACACAGAAAGCTTTTCGCCTTTAGGCAAAAGAGTAGAGGTCGCATGGTTTTGCGACAGGTCGCATGGTTTTGCGACAGGGTCCGGTCAGATCCGTGCACATGTGCACGTACAGTGTCCGGACAGTAAACACTAGCGGGCTTTGGTTTAAGCCAGATCCTAGTGTATGTATTGGGATTGGATTTATCCAGTTTGTATTCGTGTTCCTCAGAACGCGGATGCGGGTGTGTATGCACAGTTGACGGAGAGACAGAGGCGGAGGATTCTCATTAGGGTTGTTGACCGTTGACAGTTGACTATTGACTTTTTGCTCAACCCTAATGAGAATATGATATGTGATTAACAATTATATTAATTAGGTATTATGGTGACATGGTTGTTGAGTTGTTGACTTTGTTGACTTGTTGACTTTTGTTGACTTGTTGACTTTGTTGACCAGTTGACTAGGCTTGACTAGTTGACCATCATGATAACTATAGCTATCATTTCATGGCAAAGACTTTTGCTTGCTTGCTCTTTTGTGCAAAATGAGTGCATGAAATGATATGGCTATGGTTGCTTGAACCATCACATAATACTTGATTGATATGATGTGTTATGATTGTTTTGGATTATGAGAGCCAAATGAGAAAGTCTTCTCTCATTCTTTCATGCTCATTCTCTCTCTTGTTCTTGAGCTCTCACCTTCCTCCTCTTGCTCTCCCTCTCTTGACTCTATAGTTCACTTGTCTCATGAGTTGAGAATCAAGAACCATAGATAGAATCCCATACAAACTCTTCTCTACTCACTCTAGTTCACAAGGTTTAGCAAACCAAGTGAACTAGTTTCTTCAAAGACCGAAGAAGGAGCCAAGGGTTGAAGCTTTCGAGGTGGATCTATCTTCGGCGCAAGGAGACGACGGAGTGAAGGCGATCCGGACGACCATCGAAGCTTGAAGACGAAGGAGTTCGAGAAATAGAAAGGTATAACCCCCTAACCGAGTAGGTAACATCTCGTAGTTAGGTTGTTAGTTAGATGTTTAACAAAGATCCGGGTTTTAAGTCCATGTTACCACCTCTAAGAAAATCGTTTTTTATCAAATTCCGCATGCCCGAAAGTACCGGGAGAGGTAGCATGGACTTACAGTGGTATCAGAGCCTAGTTAAACACTATCTAACATGTTAGCAAAGTAGCTAGAAGATCGATCAAAGAAAAAGTCATGAAACGAACCCGAATCGCCAAGTTTCTGCCGTTTTTTATTCTGCTCAAAAGTTGATAATTTTCATCTTAAAAATCGGCTCAGGCTTTTGTGTGAACACCCACCAAAATTGGTCCAACGATCGAGTCAAAGCGCCGCGGAAACGCGGCGGGAGCACGCTCCCGCCGCGGATCCGCGGCCGAGTTGACTCGGCCGAGGTCCAAGTTTGGTGCAGTGTTTTACTGGGATTGTTTTAGGATTTTTGGAATATATATTTTCTGCCCAGATTTTCCAGAACGAAAATTTTATTTTTGGGGCATATAAATCCGTATTTTTGATCGAACTTCTAAAAGACTTTAGCTGACGGGTTTTTCTATAATGTGATATTTGTATTGAACGTCTACTAATCGCTATATGTCGATTAGTAGGGGTTATACAAATCTGTGATCTGTAATGTTGGAATGTGTATATGAATATGTTGGATTGTCGCGGGTGAATAGCCGGGGGTTATGAGACGAGAGTTTTTCTTTTCTTTCAATTCATGTAAATTGATGTAATAATTATTTGTATGGCCGCACAACCGGGTCGGGGTTGTAGCCGTCATTGTATAATTTCTTTTTACTGTTTTTGCTCCTAGGATAGACCCATGGAGGGGTGCACAAACTACCGGGTATGCCGAAGTGCCGAGTGGCCTACTCACGGGGATAAGGGAGGTTGCTTCGCTTCGGGTACTTGGCGGGTAGTTTGCCGCACCCGTAGGGGTCTTGGGTGGGGTTTTGGCTATTCACCGTGATCGTGTAATCTGCTTTTCGTTACAGGCTCGTACGAATTGCAGGTTCCTAGTATATCCAATGTGTTCATCTGTGATCTGAAATGTTTATCATTGCAGTATATCTATATATGATATTATTTAGGCGTTGCTTATGTTTTACAGCCGTGCTAGCCCAGCCCCCGCTCTGTCGTTAGTTAAGTAACCTAACGGGTAATGACGGGGCCCCATGGCGAATGCGAATGGCATAAGCGTACGTCATATTTTGGTTGTTTTCTGCAATGGTAGGATTAAATGATGGGACGCATTAAAAGAACTAATGCAAGAATATCACGCATTAAAAGAACTAATGCAAGAAAATAAACCTTGTAAAAGTCGTTGGAACACTTTCGAAAAACCACTCGGTTCTTTTCAAAACAAACTTTTAAAATGCGGAGTTTGAGCCACTCCATTTAAAAGCTATCTCGTTCCATCGACTAAATCAAGTTCACTACGTTCACGGTTTCGCCAAAACCATTTGTAGCCCTCCGTCATTTCACATGAATAGTCAATAGTATTCAAGCTGTGTTTGTTGGCCAAAGTCAAGACATAGTGATTGGTAGCTATTGGGTATTCATGTGCAGCATAGATAGATGCGTTGGTTTGGAACAGTCGTACTGCCTTGTTGGCCAAAGTCAAGGGTATGTGCGGGTGGATTCAAATTAACCTGGAGAACGACGGGTAGAACTTGACATGTGACTTATGATTTGTTGGCCAAAGTCAAGGTCATAAGAGCATGGGGCAAAAATCCACATCGGGAGTTTCAAAAGAACTGAAACTTGCTAGTATTGCATACCATTTGGAGCGTGATGATTCTTGTAGCATTCCTTCAGTTTCGTCACGCGATGATATTTGGATCCCGATCCTACTGTGAGTATATGCTACTCCTCGGGAAATTTCTCACTTAACGATCAATGCTATAAACCAAGTAGGTGTCTAGAAAGGTGTTAGCGGGGCTACGCTCCCAGGGAAAAGAGGTTCTTAAATTAAGGAACTTCGCAAAAGCGTTGGAAAACCTCCCTCGAAGTACCGACACCAGCCTGGCTGAACGGTTAAGCAAGTATTGTACGGTGAGATTGATCCTGACTAATTCTTCCTTTTTGGTTTGAGGTGGGATTCGAGAAACAGTGGGAGCCATCCTGTTTAGACAAATTAAAAACCACTCTAAACTTGCAAGAGCATCATGCTAAGTGTTTCTTCTTCTCTCTCCTAATTGCAGCGACCAATCGAAATGACTGGACTTAAGTTACTTCTAGATAAAAACTTACTGACAAGGACAAACTACAAAGATTGGCTCAGGAATGTTAAAATGGCAATCACTTACGACAAGCCGGGGTATCTTCTTACCACCAAAGCTCCCCCTGTCCCAAGTCCCACTTCCAGCGTCGCGGATAAGGAAATCCGTAAGACCTGGGAGATTGATAGCGCGAAGGCCAAGTGCCTCGTACTTGCCTCGATGGACAACGAACATCAGAGGAGGCACGAGAATATGGACCTTGAATCCATATTTCTCCATACAAATGAACTGTATGGAGAGCAATCTCGTATCGCAAGATACGAAGTGTCGAAAAAGTTATTTTCGGCAAGGTTGCCCATCGGATCATCGGTAGCGGAACACGTGCTTAAGATGATTGGCTTCATTGAGGAGCTCGCGGAACTTGGAACCACGTTGGAGAATGAGCACTATACGGACTTGATTCTCCAGTCCCTTCCTTCCACTTACGCCCAGTTCATACTGAACTTCAACTTACAAGAAAAAGAAGTTGAACTTTCAGAGCTCCTCAACATGCTAAGGAGCGCAGAGGGCACCCTACAGAAAGGTAGGGAAACATCCACTTTGTTTGTAGGAGGATCTTCCTCTTCTAGGTCCAAGGCGAAAGCCAAGGGAAAGAAGAAGAAAGCCTTCGCCAAACCAAGAGGCGGTGTTAGTAAAGTGGATACGAAGGGAAAAGCCAAAGCAACAAAGATAGCGGGGAAGCTTGTGGATAAGGAAGAATACTTCTATTGTCATAAGAAAGGTCACTGGAAGAATGATTGCAGGGCTTGGAAAGCCAGGACAAAGGAATTGAAGCAGGTCGCGGCTTCAGCTTCAGGTGTGTATGTTATTGAAAACTGTCTTTCAATAAACTCTACTTCCTAGGTATTGGATAACGGATCAGGATCTCATATCTGTAATTCTTTGCAGGCGTTGAGAAACCGTAGTGTTTTGAAAGCAGGTGACATGACCCTCAGAGTTGCGAACGGAGCTAGCATGGATGCTAAGGCCGTGGGGGACTATCACCTGGGAATGTCAGATGGACATGTTTTGGTTTTGCGTAATTGTTTTTTTTGTACCCAACGCAACTTGTAATATCATTTCTGTATCTTTAGTTTCTAAAGAAGGTTATGAATTTGCGTTTGTAAGTAATGTTGTAAACATTCACCTTAATCAAGTTTTGATTGGGTCAGGTAAATTGAGCAATGGTATATACGTATTAAACCAACCACAGATTTTCAATGTCCAGAATACACACAAAAGAAAGTCTCCGGAAATAAATCAGACTTTCTTATGGCATTGTAGACTGGGTCACATCAATGAGAGAAGGTTGACGAAGTTACATACAGAAGGATATTTGAATCCGTTCGAATATCAATTTGTCAATCCTGTCTCAAAGGAAAGATGACAAAGACTCCGTTTACTGGACAAGGAGTAAGAGCGAGCAAGCTCTTGGGACTCGTACACAGCGACGTGTGCGGTCCAATGTCTACACATGCGTGAAGCGGTTATTCTTACTTCATTACTTTTACGGATGACTTTTCAAGGTACGGTTATGTCTTCTTAATGAAACATAAGTCCGAAGCCTTTGGAAAGTTCCAGGAATTTAAGAATGAAGTAGAAAAACAAACCGGCAAAAGTATTAAGATTCTAAGATCGGATCGAGGTGGAGAATACTTGAGTGCCGAGTTCCTGGACTATTTAAAAGAGAACGGAATTCTCTCTCAGCTTACTCCTCCATACACTCCGCAACATAATGGTGTATCGGAGAGACGGAACCGAACCCTATTAGATATGGTACGGTCCATGATGAGTAACGCTGAGTTACCGCGATCATTCTGGGGATATGCGCTAGAATCAGCTGCATACCTTTTGAACCGAGTTCCGACTAAGACTGTGCCTACTACACCATATGAAATGTGGTGTGGGAAGAGACCCTATCTTAAGCACATTAAGACATGGGGATGTCCAGCTTTTGTTAAAAAGCAGCATGCGGACAAGCTTGAGGCACGCTCAGTACAGTGTAAGTTCGTGGGATATCCAAAGAACTCCAAGGGATATTTCTTCTACTGCGCAGAGGAACAAAAAGTTCTTGTTTCTCGTTGTAGGGTTCCTAGGCACACTATAGAGGTCTCACAAGGCATCGAACATGCCAATTTAAAATTTTATGGGTGCCGAGAAACCTTAATACGGATCGTAGACTAGATGTTTAGGCGAAAAGATAATCTTGTTAACTACTTAAGTAAAAATTAGATGCTACAACCTTTGTAGATCCGGATTTCCACTTGCTTAGCTCCACATGGGTGTCCTCTCGCTGTCCATCTCGAATCCTAGACTCGATCATCGGCTTCATCGGGAAAACGAGCGGGCAATGTCGTCGGCTTCGTGCCGAAGATGATCTACGTCGAGGTTGCGCAAGTTCAAGCTCCAACTTCACCAAGTGGTGAAACTTGTGAAGAAAACACCCAAAACAACTTGGCAAGAGGTAGAGGGTGAAGAAATAGGAGGTGGGTTCACTTTAGAATTGGATTTCTCACTTTGGATCTCAAGTTGCCATTGATGGCATCAAGGTTTCTATCTTGAAGATGAAGAAGAAGAAGAAGCTAGTTTATGATAAGTTATTTTAAAATGAAAAGAAAAAATGCATACTTATCATAATCTAACAAGGGTTAAGTGTAGAGAATAAACCATGGTAAGAGGATGGGTTAGGGTTAAGCATGAATACAAAATGGTCTATTTGGTCAAAGCTTCATGAAGCTTCAACAAGCTTCATGACAAAAATAAACCACTTTATTTTCATTTATCCTTTGAAATAAATAAAGAAATGAATAAATAAATGATAAGGAAAAACCCTAATTATCATTTAACCATGGCTTAATTCTTCACACTTAACCAAATGATCAAGTATCATCAAACATGATACATGTATGTGCACGAAAATATATCACATATACAACTTGCACATCAAGTGAGAAAATCCATATAAAGTGAACCAATACTAGTTAATGCAAAGTAATATATCAAATATATAATTATACATTAAATCATTAAATCAACATTTGATTCAATGATCCGGTCATGTCGCACATAACCGACTAGTATTCAATGTATCGATTTATCGAATCAATGATTCGATAACTAGGTCATATCGAATATAACCAATCGAAACATCCATCGCGAGAATGAAATACGGTATCACATACACGCATTATTCTCGGTCCCGCACATATCTCATATGCGCTCCTATTTCGTTTCGCTTGAGCCAGGAAACCTCTGTGTAGGACTCTAAAGACTCGTCAATACGCCGGTAGCAGATGATGATCATATCAAACACCCACAAGCCGCAAGCGGTCTGCTAAACGTAACGGCCATCCGGGTATTGAGCGATCAGAAGTTCGACGAGCTAGCCCGCTCACACTCCTGTGAATCCAACCAGTAACACTTAACGTACAGTCCGGTCTGTTCGTCTGATACGTCGCATATCAAGTCTAGGGGCGGTAAACGTCAGACCCCAATAACCGATAAGTCGTGCCGATGTGAGGCTCATAACGGGTTGAGAAACTACTGGTAACACTTACCAGCAAATCTTTGATCAGCCCTGGCCAGGGACTTCCCTGTTACGGCCAATCGAGCACAGCGCAACATCAACCCCCAATACCGGGAGAGACAAAACCCCTCCTATCGCTCATTGCCTCCATGTGACTCGGGACTGTGCCCAAAGACCACCGTTTTGCACGCCCTCATGGACGTGGTAAGGTGGAGATCAAAGCACAGTGGGAATCACACAAGACTCTATGACGATCTCTGGTCTACAGACTAACATGTACAAGCGTCACCTGAGAACTGCCATCTGACATGAGGTATAATACCATCTGGGAGTTCTCGGCGAGTCCGTCCAGTGTACCCAGTCTCCACTGAGCACCCGTATACCATCTCTAATGTGAAACACCAATGGATATGGAATCATCCATCGCCCATCACATGGGTCGAGAAGCGTATACGCTAGTCTACACTGGTATATCGATGCCCCGTCTCGATACACCCACGACTAGGGACCTTGAAGGATGTACCTATGGACTACCATGTCCCCACTAGTATGATCTGCATCATAGTCCAGGTAGTCAAGTACACATCCTAAGGGCTTTACCAACATGTATCTATAAGACAGTTTAAAGAGACAAGTGTACATGTTAAGATAAAGAGTAACCAGATAGCATACTATCATATCGAGCAAGAAAGTCATCTCTATATATGTCCAAGCATCCAATATAATATACATCATCTGTACAATACTGGCCTCTAGGGCATACATACAACTAACAATCTCCCACTTGCACTAGGGACAGCTGCTGTAGTATCGCATACCGAGCATCCCGAAGAGTCTCTCAAACTGTATCTGGGGAATGGCCTTCGTGAGTGGATCCTCCGTGTTGTTCTTCGTGTCAACTCTCCTGACCTCGATCTCCCGGCGATCAACTATCTCCCGGATCAGGTGATACCGCCTCAGAATATGCCTGGATCACTGATGGGACCTGGGTTCCTTGGCCAAAGCCACCGCTCCATTGTTATCGCAATACAAAGGTATTGGATGCTCAATGGATGGAACCACTCCAAGTTTAGTAATGAACTTCTTGATCCAGACAGCCTCTTTGTCAGCATCGTTGGCAGCGATGTATTCAGCCTCCATCGTCGAGTCTGCCACGGTTTCCTGCTTGGAACTCTTCCAGCTAACCGCCCCTCCGTAAAGGGTAAAGACAAAGCCCGACTGCGACTTAGAGTCGTCCTTATCACTCTGGAAGCTCGAATCGGTAAAGGACTCCACTTGGAGTTCTCCGTTACCATACACCAAGAACATATCTCTAGTCCTTCGCAAGTACTTGAGAATGCTCTTCACAGCTGTCCAGTGACTCTCTCCAGGATCAGCTTGATACCTGCTCACTATACTTAGTGAGTATGCTACATCGGGTCTGGTACATAGCATCGCATACATGATAGAGCCTACTGCCGAAGCATAGGGTATCCCTTGCATGCGAGCTCTCTCCAAATCAGTCTTGGGAGACATCTCTTTGGAGAGAGTGACTCCAGAGATAGTGGGTAAGTTCCCACGCTTGGACTCTTCCATACTAAACCTCTTTAGTATGGTGTCAATGTACCTGGATTGGGACAATCCCAAAATCCGTTTGGATCTATCTCTATAGATCCTAATTGCCAATATGCAGGAGGCATCACCAAGATCTTTCATTGAGAATCTTTGTGATAAGAAGAGCTTAACCGATTGCAGCATAGGAATATCATTTCCTATCAAGAGTATGTCGTCCACGTATAATACGAGGAAGACAACCTTACTCTCTGCCACCTTCTTGTAGATACAAGGTTCATCTGGATTTTTGACGAAATCAAACTCTTTGATAACGACATCAAAGCAGATGTTCCAACTCCGCGATGCTTGCTTTAATCCGTAAATGGATTTAAGCAGCTTGCACACCTTCCCGCTGCTCCCACTGTCTACGAAGCCCTCTGGCTGAGTCATGTACACGCACTCTTCTAAATCACCATTTAGAAAGGCGGTCTTAACATCCATTTGCCAGATTTCGCAATCATGATAAGCAGCGATGGCAAGCATGATCCGGATGGATTTAAGCATAGCCACTGGAGAAAAGGTCTCGTCATAGTCCACACCTGGTCTTTGACGAAAACCCTTTGCTACAAGTCTAGCTTTGAAAGTCTCCACTTTCCCATCTACACCAAGTTTCTTCTTGAAGATCCACTTGCTCCCAATGGGTTTTACCCCTTCAGGAGCAACGTCCAAAGTCCATACTTTGTTGGTGTACATGGATTCCATCTCGGACCGCATAGCATCCAGCCATTTCACTGAGTCCCCACTCGTGATGGCCTGCTCGAAGCTAGTTGGGTCATCATCCTCCATGATGCAATCCTCGCTCCCACCATCCATGACAAAACCGTAGTATCTCTCAGGTGGGCGAGGAACCCTACTAGATCGACGGAGAGGCTGGGGTTCATCGGGAACTACGGAATCCTCTGGTTCCACCACATCTTCTGTTGTAGCTTCTGCAGCTGGAACCTCTTCCAGTTCTACCTCATGACCACTAATCTCTTTTTCAAGAAATTCCTTTTCTAAAAAGGTGGCATGCCGAGAAACAAACACTCTTTGTTCCTCGGGGTGGTAGAAGATATACCCTTGAGAATTCTTGGGATATCCTACAAATTTGCATAGAACAGACCGTGCCTCGTGTTTGTCCGGATTTTGTCGTTTGACATAGGCTGGACAACCCCATATCTTAACATAGTTAAGACATGGTCTCTTCCCTTTCCATATCTCATATGGAGTGGTAGGCACAGATTTGGTGGTGACCATATTCAATAGATGTATGGTTGTCTCAAGCGCATACCCTAGAAGGAAATAGGTAACTCAGCTGTGCTCATCATAGAGCGCACCATATCTAATAGGGTGCGGTTCCTCCGTTCTGATACACCGTTGTGCTGTGGTGTATATGGAGGAGTCAGCTGAGAGAGAATCCCATTCTCTTTTAGGAAGTCCAGGAATTCATTGCTCAAGTATTCACCTCCTCGATCAGATCGAAGGATTTTAATACTTTTTCCGGTTTGGTTTTTGACTTCTTGTTTATATTCTCTAAATTTCTCAAAAGCTTCAGACTTGTGTCTTATCAAGTACACATGTCCGTATCTTGAGAGATCGTCAGTGAATGTAATGAAGTACGAAGAACCATTCCTGGCATGTGTAGACATGGGACCACATACATCGCTATGTATTAGTCCCAAGAGTTCGGTAACTCTTTCTCCGTGTCCCGTAAACGGAGTTTTGGTCATCTTTCCTTTGAGACATGACTGGAAAGTGTCATAAGATGAAAATTCGAAAGGTTTCAAATATCCATCCTTATGCAACTTAGCCAGTCGTGTCACATTGATGTGACCCAGTCTACAATGCCACAAGAAGGATTCATTGAGTTCAGAACTCTTCCTCTTGAGTGTGTTTGTTATGCTCAGAACTGTTGATTGATTTAGAACATAAATGCCATTGCATAACGTGCCTGATCCAACCAACTTTTGGTTACGGAAAATGTTCATAACATTATCCTGTAATACAAAATTATATCCCTCTTTACTTAATAAAGAAACCGATATAATGTTGCATAACAGGTTCGACATGTAATAGCATTCGTTCAGAACCAATGTATTACCAGTTGGTAATACAAGGTGATATTCCCTGATAGTCTTAGCTGCAACAATTGCACCATTTCCAACTCTAATGTCTTTATCACCTTCTCCAAGTTCTCTACCTTTCCTCAGCCTATGTAACTGATTACATATATGGGATCCCGACCCGGTATCCAATACCCAGGACGTAGAGCAAATAGAGAAACAGTTCTCAGTAACGAATACACCCGAAGAAAATGCATCAACATGTACTTTCTTCATTCGGGTGGCATGAGAATCCTGGTATTCCCCTATATCCTGTTCATTCCTATAACTCTTATAGGAAAGAACGGAACCAACGTTCCCCAGCACAGTATAACATGCGGGTTCGGTCAATACATCCATATTATTATCTTCATTAGGGCATGAAATGGTCTCTACCTGGAGAGAGAGAGAAGAAAACTCTTTAGCGTATGCTCGTGCAAGATCAGATTGGTTATTATCTTATCTAATCAGGATGGCTCCCACTGCTTTTTATCAAATCTTCCTCCAAACCCTAAAAGGAAAGACTAGCCGGGATTAATTACACACTACAAGTTCGCCAATCTTTCAGCCAGGCCAGTGTCGGTACTTTGAGGGAGGTCCCCCGTGCTTTCGCACGAACCTAATTAATGTAAACCTCGTTTTCCCAGAGGCATAACCTCGTTAACACCTTTCTAGACACCTACTTGATCAGCTAATTGCAATGTGTAAAACTCTCCCAGGAGTAACTCTTACTCGCAGTGGGTATCGGGATACAACTATCTCATAGAAGGTATGCAATCTCATTGCAAATTTCAACACTTGAAATTCCCGATAATACTTTTGCCCCTAGCGTGCTATGACCTTGACGAAAGCCAACAAACCACAGCCCGCTAGTCAAGTTCAACCCGTACATTTCTTGACTGAATCAAACCCACCCGCACGACCCTTGACGAAAGCCAACAAAGCCGTACGACTACCCTAATCCAGTCGCATCATATGCAGCAGATAAACAGCACACAGCTACCGCACACTACACCTTGACGAAAGCCAACAAATGTAGCACGAATACTATATGTAACTTATCTGAAATGACGGAGGGCTACGCAGGTTTTTCTGAAAACCATAAGCGTAATGAACTTGATATCGTTGTAGAATCAAATGAAGTTTTAAAATGGAGTGATTTTGAGGCTTTTCTAGTTTTGCTAAAGGAGTCACTCCCGGTGAAGGGATCTCGGTCCTTTCCTCATCGAATAAGGTGCAGGGTATATCATATATACCACTGTGCAAAGCAAGAACTGTAGCTACCTGTTTTAAAATTCGATTCCACAACATCTTAGGTTTCTTATCTTTCATTAATCACATTAATGAAGTCCCATCATTTAAATACCTAAACATCACAGATAGATATGACGTACACTTATGCCATCCGCATTCGCCTCGATGTCCCCTCATGCACCGTTAGGTTAAGTAACTAACGACAGAGCAGGGCAGGGCTAGCGCGGGTGTAAAACATAAGTAACGTCTATATAATATATCATATATACTATATCCATCACAGAGTCACAACACAAATATCGCAGCAGAATAAACATATGAAATATTGGATATACTAGGACGTCCGTGTTTTCAATACGAGCCAGTATAAAACACGGATTCCACGGTCGTGACGAATAGCCAATCCCACACCCCTAGACCCCTACGAGAGCGGCAAGCAACCCTGCCAATTCTAGGGTTAGGAGACCCGGACTCGACTCCTCGAGTTGGTCTCCCACTGGACCCCAGAACCCGGTTACTTGTGCTCCCCTCCTTGGGTCTATCCTAATGCGGAAAAGTAAATAATATACAAAGGGTGACAACTTCCGCTACCTGGAAGTGCCCCAAATAAAAGAATATTACATACAAGTTTTTACATGAATGAAAATGAAAAACACTCATCTCACATAAAAACCCCCGGCTATTCTAACACGACGATCCAATATAACATATCCAGCAACACATAACATCACATGTCATCAACGTAAGTAAGTATGCATACCCCAATTGTCGTTGACGTATAGCAACGAAACCGGCGATATGAACATACTACACTTACGGTCACAGAAAAGAAAGTGTAAAACTACAACAATTGGAATCCACAACTTCCCTAGATATCGCATGCCTAATCAAATGAAATACTTAGACATCACATGCCTAACAGATATAAATCCCGCATTTTAGTCTCATTATCGAAAACTCTTTTCAATATCATGTGGGACTAAACTGCTAGATTTATAACATTCATTCAGTTATCTTATAACTGTTTGTGAATTCCAATTATTGTATCACATTCCAGATAAACAGAAAATGTTAAACTTTCCGATCGAACAGTCGAATACCCAAGTTTTCAGATACAGCTCAACACATGAAATAAGTCTAACAACATTCAGTTCGTGCCTTAGTACCAACGGTCCAGCCGTAGAAGGGTCAAGCCAACGCCTCACATGTGGCACGTCGTACTGCCCCAAACCCGAAGGTTCAAAGGGCAGTTCAAGACGGTCACATAATCGAGTTAAGGTTTGTTGTCTTCTAGAGGGTCCATCGCATTACTTGCACTACTTAGAACGTTGTTAAACTACGGAAAAATCCAACTTTTGGAAATTTCCCGACAGGGGAAAATTTGGGTATTTATATCCGGTCGAACTTTTTAACATATTCTAAAATTTATCCGGAAAGCCACATAGACAAAATCTGATACTCCGATCGAAACACCGAATCCCCAAAACAATTCCAGAAAATTCAACTCTTGAATAAATATAAAAAATTCCCAGAAAATCCAGCATAATCAAATGGGAGTTACTGTGCAGTGAGAGGATGATGATGTCATCCTTTGGCCGCGGAACCGCCGCAGAAGCCATTCTTCTGCCGCGGTTCCGCCGCACTATGAACAGTTCATTGGAAACTTTTTGCACCGTAATTCTTAGATTTCCCTGCTGAATTTTTTAAGCATTTTTAATGTGGAAAAATCCCAGATTTTAGAAAACGTCCAGAGAGCAAGTTTGGTTTAGGGTTTCGGGTTCGTTCGGACTTCAAACGTCGTCTAGACTTCGCCTAAGGCTCTAGCTAGGCTCTGATACCACTGTAGGGTTCCTAGGCACACTATAGAGGTCTCACAAGGCATCGAACATGCCAATTTAAAATTTTATGGGTGCCGAGAAACCTTAAAACGGATCGTAGACTAGATGTTTAGGCGAAAAGATAATCTAGTTAACTACTTAACTAAAAATTAGATGCTACAACCTTTGTAGATCCGGATTTCCACTTGCTTAGATCCACGTGGGTGTCCTCTCGCTGTCCATCTCGAATCCTAGACTCGATCATCGGCTTCATCGGGAAAACGAGCGGGCAATGTCGTCGGCTTCGTGCCGAAGATGATCTACGTCGAGGTTGCGCAAGTTCAAGCTCCAACTTCACCAAGTGGTGAAACTTGTGAAGAAAACACCTAAAACAACTTGGCAAGAGGTAGAGGGTGAAGAAATAGGAGGTGGGTTCACTTTAGAATTGGATTTCTCACTTTGGATCTCAAGTTGCCATTGATGGCATCAAGGTTTCTATCTTGAAGATGAAGAAGAAGAAGAAGCTAGTTTATGATAAGTTATTTTAAAATGAAAAGAAAAAATGCATACTTATCATAATCTAACAAGGGTTAAGTGTAGAGAATAAACCATGGTAAGTGGATGGGTTAGGGTTAAGCATGAAGACAAAATGGTCTATTTGGTCAAAGCTTCATGAAGCTTCAACAAGCTTCATGACAAAAATAAACCACTTTATTTTCATTTATCCATTGAAATAAATAAAGAAATGAATAAATAAATGATAAGGAAAAACCCTAATTATCATTTAACCATGGCTTAATTCTTCACACTTAACCAAATGATCAAGTATCATCAAACATGATACATGTATGTGCACGAAAATATATCACATATACAACTTGCACATCAAGTGAGAAAATCCATATAAAGTGAACCAATACTAGTTAATGCAAAGTAATATATCAAATATATAATTATACATTAAATCATTAAATCAACATTTGATTCAATGATCCGGTCATGTCGCACATAACCGACTAGTATTCAATGTATCGATTTATCGAATCAATGATTCGATAACTAGGTCATATCGAATATAACCAATCGAAACATCCATCGCGAGAATGAAATACGGTATCACATACACACATTATTCTCGGTCCCGCACATATCTCATATGCGCTCCTATTTCGTTTCGCTTGAGCCAGGAAACCACTATGTAGGACTCTAAAGACTCGTCAATACGCCGGTAGCAGATGATGATCATATCAAACACCCACAAGCCGCAAGCGGTCTGCTAAACGTAACGGCCATCCGGGTATTGAGCGATCAGAAGATCGACGAGCTAGCCCGCTCACACTCCTGTGAATCCAACCAGTAACACTTAACTTACAGTCCGGTCTGTTCGTCTGATACGTCGCATATCAAGTCTAGGGGCGGTAAACGTCAGACCCCAATAACCGATAAGTCGTGCCGATGTGAGGCTCATAACGGGTCGAGAAACTACTGGTAACACTTACCAGCAAATCTCTGATCAGCCCCGGCCAGGGACTTCCCTGTTACGGCCAATCGAGCACAGCGCAACATCAACCCCCAATACCGGGAGAGACGAAACCCCTCCTATCGCTCATTGCCTCCATGTGACTCGGGACTGTGCCCAAAAAACACTGTTTTGCACGCCCTCATGGACGTGGTAAGGTGGAGATCAAAGCACAGTGGGAATCACACAAGACTCTATGACGATCTCGGGTCTACAGACTAACCTGTACAAGTGTCACCTGAGAACTGCCATCTGACGTGAGGTATAATACCATCTGGGAGTTCTCGGCGAGTCCGTCCAGTGTACCCAGTCTCCACTGAGCACCCGTATACCATCTCTGATGTCAAACACCAATGGATATGGGATCATCCATCGCCCATCACATGGGTCGAGAAGCGTATACGCTAGTCTACACTGGTATATCGATGCCCCGTCTCGATACACCCACGACTAGGGACCTTGAAGGATGTACCTATGGACTACCATGTCCCCACTAGTATGATCTGCATCATAGTCCAGGTAGTCAAGTACACATCCTAAGGGCTTTACCAACATGTATCTATAAGACAGTTTAAAGAGACAAGTGTACATGTTAAGATAAACAGTAACCAGATAGCATACTATCATATCGAGCAAGAAAGTCATATCTATATATGTCCAAGAATCCAATATAATATACATCATCTGTACAATACTGGCCTCTAGGGCATACATACAACTAACACTCGTCATGCCTACTTCTTGGAAACTGAGTTTTTGGAAACCCAGATAAGTGGGAGCACAGTAGAACTGGAAGAAATTCCAGAACCACGAGCTATTACTGAAAGCTTAGTGGAACCAGAGGGTTTAAGAGAACAGGACATTCCTACGCCGCTCCGCAGGAGTAGTAGGCAGTCTCATCCGCCCGAGAGATACTACGGTTTTCTCATAGACGGGGATAGAGAGGATTGCATCATAGATTATGATGAGCCTACTAGCTTCCAGCAAGTCGTTCAGAGCGTCGACTCGGTGAAATGGCTGGATGCAATGCGGACCGAAATGGAGTCCATGTACACCAACAAAGTATGGACGTTGGACGTTGCTCCAGACGGGGTAAAACCCGTAGGATGCAAGTGGATCTTCAAAAGGAAGATTGGTGTAGATGGACAGGTTGAGACCTATAAAGCTAGACTGGTTGCAAAGGGTTTTCGTCAAAGACCTGGTTTGGACTATGACGAGACCTTTTCTCCAGTAGCTATGCCGAAATCCATTCGGATCCTTCTTGCCATTGCTGCCTTCCACGATTATGAGATTTGGCAGATGGACGTAAAGACAGCTTTTCTAAATGGAAATTTAGAGGAGTGTGTCTATATGGACCAGCCAGAGGGTTTCATTCAGAGTGGGAGCAGCGGAAAGGTGTGCAAGTTGCTTAAGTCCATTTACGGACTAAAGCAGGCATCGCGGAGTTGGAACATCTGTTTTGATGAGACGGTCAAGGAATTTGGCTTTATCAAAAATCCAGATGAACCATGCATCTATAGTAGATTTGTAGCGAGAACTGTAGTATTCCTCGTTTTATACGTGGATGACATTCTCTTAATAGGAAATGACATTCCTAAGCTACAATCTGTCAAGGGGTTCTTGTCACACAGGTTCTCCATGAAAGACCTGGGTGATGCCTCATACATCCTGGGAATCCGGATCCATCGTGATAGATCCAAGAGGATATTAGGACTTTCACAGTCCATGTACATCGACACCATACTGAAAAGATTCAGTATGGAAGATTCCAAGCGCGGTAACCTACCGGCTTGTCACGGGATCACCCTCTCTAAAGAGATGTCTCCAAAGACTGATTTGGAGAGGGATCGCATGTCTATTATACCCTACGCTTCTGCGTTAGGCTCTATAATGTATGCGATGTTGTGTACCAGACCGGATGTAGCTTATGCACTGAGTGTGGTAAGCCGGTATCAGTCAGACCCAGGGGAGAGACACTGGATAGCGGTAAAGAACATTCTCAAGTACCTGAGAAGGACTAAGGAGATGTTCTTGGTGTATGGCGGAAAAGACCTCCAGATCGAGGCCTTTGCTGACTCCAGCTTCCAGAGTGACAAGGAAGATTCCAAGTCCATGTCGGGTTTTGTCTTTACCCTCAATGGAGGGGCGGTGTGTTGGAAGAGTTCCAAACAGGAAACCGTTGCAAACTCGACGATGGAAGCGGAATACATCGCTGCATCTGATGCCGCAAAAGAAGCTGTCTGGATGAGGAAGTTCTTGAAAGAGCTTCAGGTGGTTCCGTCCATTGTTGATCCAATACATCTGTATTGCGATAACAACGGGGCTATAGCTTTAGCGAAGGAACCCAGGTCGCATCAGAGATCCAGACACATCTTGAGGCGGTATCACCTGATCAGGGAGATCGTGGATCGCCAGGAGATCGAGGTTCGGAGAGTCGCTTCAGAAGATAACACTGCAGATCCATTCACCAAGGCCTTTCCCCAGACTCAGTTCGAGCGGCTGATCGAGATGATAGGTCTTCGATACGCCAGTACATGGCCTTAATGCAAGTGGGAGATTGTTAGTGTATATGCCCTAGAGGCCATTACTGTATCATACTAGTTTGTATATTACTTAATGGAAGCTTGGGATATTCACCTTGTATAAACAATCTTGCTCAATATAGTAGTATGCTACTTGGTTTGTTTCTACTTCAATGTGTACTTGTGTTTATTTCAGTATATCACCTATACACATTAGTGGAGCCCTTAGGATCTTTGCTTGATTACCGGCGTTTTGATGGCAGTCACACTAGTGGGGGCTGGGTAATCTATAAGCACATCCTTATGCAGGTCCCTAGTCGCTGGACTATCGAGACAGGGCATCGATACTCCGGAGTAGACTAGCGTATGAGCTTCTCATTCCAGTGTGGGAGATGGTCTGTCCCACAGCCATCAGTACGTCGTACTGGAGATAGTATATGGGTGCTCGTTAGGTTACGAGTACACTGGACAGGACTCGTCGGGAACTGACCGGTTGGTATTATACCTATCGTCAGTTATCAGTTCCCAGGTGACATGAGTACAGCTTAGTCCGCTGACTTGACACTGTCACTTCGTCTCGAGTGTGTTCCCACTGTACTTTGATTACTACCCTACCACGGCTCAAAGGAGTCGTGCAAACAGGTGGTAGTTGGGTGCAGTCCCGAAGCACTTGGAGGCAGTGACGGTTAGACAGGATTCGTCTCTCCCGGTATTGGGGGTTGACATCGCGCTGTGTCTAGGAGAGCCATTACACGAGTAGTCCCTGGCCAGGGCAATCGAGATATACTGGTAGGCTTCCAGTGTTATCTCAGGGTGTTTTGGGCTTCACTCCGACACGACTTGTACCGCTATTAGGGGAATGACGTTTACCGCCCCCTAGGCCCGCCATGCGATGTATCAGACGAACAGACCGGACTGTACGGATATTGTCACATTCAGGTTCAGTAGGAGTTCAGATGGGTTTCACCTCGTCAGTCTTCTTGTCGGCTTCTACCTGGGGACCGTTACGCACAGCTAGTGCCGCTTGCGGTCTGTGGTTAAACCCACTGCCAGCGTAGTGTCGAGTCTTTAGAGTCCCACACAGAAAGCTTTTCGCCTTTAGGCAAAAGAGTAGAGGTCGCATGGTTTTGCGACAGGTCGCATGGTTTTGCGACAGGGTTCGGTCAGATCCGTGCACTTGTGCACATACAGTGTCCGGACAGTAAACACTAGTGGGCTTTGGTTTAAGCCAGATCCTAGTGTATGTATTGGGATTGGATTTATCCAGTTTGTATTCGTGTTCCTCAGAACGCGGATACGGGTGTTTATGCACAGTTGACGGAGAGACAGAGGCGGAGGATTCTCATTAGGGTTGTTGACCGTTGACAGTTGACTATTGACTTTTTGCTCAACCCTAATGAGAATATGATATGTGATTAACAATTATATTAATTAGGTATTATGGTGACATGGTTGTTGAGTTGTTGACTTTGTTGACTTGTTGACTTTTGTTGACTTGTTGACTTTGTTGACCGGTTGACTAGGCTTGACTAGTTGACCATCATGATAACTATAGCCATCATTTCATGGCAATGACTTTTGCTTGCTTGCTCTTTTGTGCAAAATGAGTGCATGAAATGATATGGCTATGGTTGCTTGAACCATCACATAATACTTGATTGATATGATGTGTTATGATTGTTTTGGATTATGAGAGCCAAATGAGAAAAGTCTTCTCTCATTCTTTCATGCTCATTCTCTCTCTTGTTCTTGAGCTCCCATCTTCCTCCTCTTGCTCTCCCTCTCTTGACTCTATGGTTCACTTGTCTCATGAGTTGAGAATCAAGAACCATAGATAGAATCCCATACAAACTCTTCTCTACTCACTCTAGTTCACAAGGTTTAGCAAACCAAGTGAACTAGTTTCTTCAAAGACCGAAGAAGGAGCCAAAGGTTGAAGCTTTCGAGGTGGATCTATGTTCGGCGCAAGGAGACGACGGAGTGAAGGCGATCCGGACGACCATCGAAGCTTGAAGACGAAGGAGTTTGAGAAATAGAAAGGTATAACCCCCTAACCGAGTAGGTAACATCTCGTAGTTAGGTTGTTAGTTAGATGTTTAACAAAGATCCGGGTTTTAAGTCCATGTTACCACCTCTAAGAAAATCGTTTTTTATCAAATTCCGCATGCCCGAAAGTACCGGGAGAGGTAGCATGGACTTACAGTACCCAGGACGTAAAGGATATTGAGAAACAGTTCTCTATAATGAATACACCCGAAGAAGATGCATCAGTATGCACTTTCTTCGTTTGGGTGGCATGGGAATTCCGGTAATCCCCTATTTCCTGCTCTGTCTTATTACATTTATAAGTTGGAGCGGGACCAACGTTCCCCAGCTCAGTATAACAAGCGGGTTCGGTCAATACATCCGTATTATTATCTTGATTAAGGCGTGACATTGTCGCTACCTGGAGATAGAGAGAAGAAAACACTCTGCGTGCGCTCTTGCAAGATCAGATTGGTTATTATTTTATCTAATCAGGATGGCTCCCACTGTTTTTATCAAATCTTCCTTCAAACCCTAAAAGGAAAGACTAGCCGGGATTAATTACACCTTACAATTTCGCCAATCTTTCAGTCAGGCCAGTGTCGGTACTTTGAGGAAGGTTCCCCGTGCTTTCGCACGGACCTAAATAAACCTCGTTTTCCCAGAGGCGTAACCCCGTTGACACCTTTCTAGACACCTACTTGATCGGCTAATTGTAATATGTAAAACTCTCCCAGAAGTAACAATTACTCGCAGTGGGTATCGGGATCCAACTATCTCATAGAAGGTATGTAATCTTATTGCAAATTTCAACACTTAAAATTCCCGATAATTTTGCCCCGAACGATCTATGACCTTGACAAGGTCAACAAACCATAGACCGTAAGTCCAGTTCAACCCGTCATTTCTTGATTGAATTAAACCTACCCGCACGACCCTTGACAAAGTCAACAAGGCCATACGACTACCCTAATCCAATCTGCATCATATGCATAAACAGATAAATACTGGTCAGCTACCGCACACTGCCCCTTGACAAGGTCAACAAACGCAGCACGAATACTAAAGAGGACTTATCTGAAATGACGGAGGGCTACATCAGGTTTTTATGAAAACCTATTGCATAATGAACTTGATATCGTTGTAGAAACAAATAATTTTAAAATGGAGTGTTTTTGAGGCTTTTGCTAGTTTCGTTAAAGAGGTCACTCCCGGTGAAGGGATCTCGGCTCTTTCCTAGTCGAATGAGGTGCATGATACATTATATATATCACTGTGCAAAGCAAGAACTAGAAAAGCAATCAAAAGTCAAAATCGAGGGGTGTAGCATCTGCCGGTCATTGCTAAAGGGGTCACTCCCGGTGAAGGGATCTCGGCCCTTTCCTTATCGAATAAGGTGCAGGATGTTCTATAAGGAGCACCGCGATGCAAAGCAAGAACTGTAGCTACCTGTTTTTGAAAATTCGATTCCACAACATCTTTTAGGTTTCTTTTCAATCATTGATCATATTAATGAAGTCCCATCATTTAAAAACCTAAACATCACAGATAAATACGACGTACACTTATGCCATCCGCATTCGCCTCGATGTCCCCTCGTGCACCGTTAGGTTAGGTAACTAACGGCAGAGCGGGGTAGGGCTAGCGCGGGTGTAAAACATAAGTAACATCTATATAATATATCATATATACTATATACAGTATTTATCACAACATATCAAATGATCACATCACAGATATCGCAGCAGAAGAAACATATGAAACATTGGATATACTAGGACGTCCGTGTTTTATTTTGACCCTCTATAAAACAAGGATTCCACGGTCGCGATGAATAGCAACCCACACCCCTAGACCCCTATGAGAGCGGCAAGCAACCCTTCCAATTCTAGAGTTAGGAGACCCGGACTCGACTTTTCGAGTTGGTCTCCCACTGGACTCCAGAAACCGGTTACTTGTGCTCTCCTCCTTGGGTCTAACCTAGTGCGGAAAAGTAAATAATATACAAATGGTAACATCAACCTCATCCCGGAAGTGCCCTAATAAAAGAATATTACATATAATGAATTTTACATGAATGAAAATAAAAACCCTCATCTTGTTAGTTATATGTATGCCCTATAGGCCATTACTGTACATACGATGTATATTGTAATGGATGCTTGGACATATATAGGGAGGACTTTCTTGCTCGACATGATAGTATGCTATCCGGTTGTACTTTATCTTAACATTTACTCTTATTGTCTCTATGTTACATGTTGATAAAGCCTTTAGGATATGTACTCGACTACTGGGACTATGATGAGATCATACTAATGGGGCCACGGTAGTCGACGAGTACATCCTATAACTGTTCCTAGTCGAGGGTGTATCGAGGCAGGGCATCGATACACCAGAGTAGACTAGCGTATAAGCATCTTGACCCATATGATGGGCGATGGATGATCCCATATCCATCGGTGTTTGACATCAAGGATGGTGTACGGGTGCTCAGTAAAGACTGGGTACACTGGACGGACTCGCCGAGAACTCCCAGATGGTATTAAACCATACGTCAGATGGCAGTTCTCCGGTGACACTGGTACAGAGTAGTCTGTTGACCCGAGATCGTCATAGAGTCTTGTGTGATTCCCACTGTGCTTTGATTTCCATCATACCACGTCCAAGTGGGCGTGCAAAAAGGTGGCTTTTAGGTACAGTCCCGAATCACATGGAGGCAATAAGCGATAGGAGGGGATTCGTCTCTCCCTGAATAGGGAGTTGATGTTGTGCTGTGTTCGATTAGCTATAACCGGAAATCCCTGGCCAGGGTTGCTGAGATTTACTGGTAAGTGTTATCAGTAGTTTCTCGAACTGGTATAGACCTCATATCGACACGACTTATCAAGCTACTGTGGTATGACGTTTACCACACCTAGGCGAGATATGCGACATATCAGACGACGAGACCGGACTGTACGGGGTTTGTTATTGATTGGATTCACATGAGAATGTAAAGGCTTGCTTGTTGATCTTCTGAGCGCTCAATACCTGGGTAGCTGTTACGTTTAGCTGACCGCTTGCATCTTGTGGGTGTTTGATATGATCATCACCTACTGCCGGCGTATTGACGATTCTTTAGAGTCCTACACAGAGGTTTCTTGGCTCAGGAAAAACCGAGTAGGAGCACATATGTGATATGTGCGGGACCGAGGATAATGCGGTATGTGATACCGTATTGGATTCTTGCGATATGAGATATCGGCCGGGTATATGTGATATAGCCGGGTCATCGTATTAGTCGGTTATATGCGATATAGCCGGGTCATCGTATTAGTCGGTTATATGCGATATAGCCGGATTGTCAGATCAAGTGTTGATTCGATAATTTAATGTATAATAATATATGTGATATATTAAATTACATTAACTAATTGTTGGAGATAATGCCTTCAGAGTCAATTATTGGATCACAGGCACGTGATTGCGGTGATTGAGGGAGGACCTATCCCGGTAGGACAGTCTTACTCGAGATGATAGTATGCTATCTGGTTTACCTTTATCATCGTGTACTGTTTTAGGTGACCTGACAAGTCGCTATTACACGTTGATAGAGCCCCTAGGATTCTTGCTTGACCACCAGCAGTATGAGGGCGATCATATAAGTGGGAGCTGGGGTCTATAAGCATATCCTGAAATGGTCCCTAGTCGTGTGTGTTTCGAGACAGGGCATCGATACTCCTTAGTAGACTAGTGTATACAGTCGAGACCCCGACGAGGGGCGGTGGCCGGTCTCACAAGCCACTGATGTCAGTTGGATCACCTAAGATGTATACAGGTGCTCATTGGGTTATGAGTACACCGGACAGGACTCGCCGGGAACATGCTAGTTGGTCTTATACCTGACGTCAGATAGCAGTTCCCTGGTGACATGTGTACAGGTTAGTTCATCGACCTGGGGATCGTCATTTGTCTCGTGTGAGTTCCCACTGTACTTTGATTACTACCCTACCACGACTCAAAGGAGTCGTGCAAACAGGTTTTAGTTGGGTACAGTCCCGAGCCACATGGAGGCAGTGAGCGGATCTTCAGGGGTTCGTTTCTCCCGGTATTGGGGGTGAGGTCGTGCTGTGTCTAGGAGAGCCATTACACGAAGTCCTTGGCCAAGGCAAGGAGATTTACTGGTAGGTATTCCAGTAGTATCTCAGGGTGTTCTGGGCTACACTCCGACACGACTTGTACCGCTTTTGGGGGTCTGACTTTTACCAACCCCCTAGGCCCGCCATGCGATGCTCATAGACGAACGGACCGGACTGTACGGATATTGTCACTGACAGGCTCAGTAGGGTGTCAGGATGAGTTCGCTCATCGATGTCCCTTTTGGTCAATAGCTGGTGGCCCGTCACGCATTGGCTTATACCTCTGACGTGCTGGTGGTTAAATCCACAGCCATAGTATTGACGAGTCTTTAGAGTCCACCACACTTCCAGTTACTCAAGCTTTCGGGCGAAACGCTGTAGATGTCGTATGGAGATATGGCAGGGTTCGATAAGATACGTGCGGTATTGCACGGATCGTGATCGGACGGTTTTTACTAGCCGGCTTTGGCTTAAGCCGGATCTTAGTATTTGATTGTGTAGTTTTGTCTCATTGCATTTTGTATTTCGGTCGAAATACAGATGCGGGTGTGTATGCACAGTATCGGGGTTTTTCCTGTAATTTATTACGGGACCAGTTTTATGGGGTTGCCAGTTTGCTTTCCGTTTCGGCCGATTTCCATTGTTCCGTTCATTGGCCGAAGTTTGGGGGAGGAGGGCTTATTTGCATTGTTGCAAATAGGCAATTGTGGAAGGGGTCTTTGCATATTTCCTTGTATCATGATGGCTCACCATACCTTGACCTTTGTTGTGATGATGAGGTTGGTGGAGTATGGCTTTGTTGTTTATCATTTCCTTTTTCACCTCTTGCTTGAAAAAGAATTGATCTTTTTTTTTCACCCACATTTTGAGTGGGGCCGGCCACTGTTGGGATTGGAGTGAGGTTTCATTTTTGTGGGGCCGGCCATGATTTCCAGGGAGAGAGAGAGAGGTTTAATTGTGTGATAATATTCATGGATCAAAACTTTTGGTGGGCCATCCCATTTAGTGTGTGCTGGAATGATTGTGTGAAGGAATTATTTTCCTTTTGGTTTTAATTAATTCCCTTCAACCATTTTTTATTGTCATTCACAGTGAGCACTAGATTGTTTGTTAAGTGTGCATGCTTCATTTCTTTTTCCCAGAGAGCCTTTTCTCTTGATTTGGCCGAGCTCATTTTACTCCATGGCAAGCTCCATTTTTCATCAAGTGTTCATGAAAAATCCTTGTGCAAAATTCCTCCATCATGGCAACCATCCTAAACCCCAAAGAGACGACTTCACTACACATCCTGCAGCAAATCTTGGGCACGTCGACTAGCCAGCTTCATGCCCGAGTTGCCTCGGTATTGAGGTGGGAGCCCGTAAAAGATGCAGGCGACGTGGTGCCCTTCCGGCGAGGAGATGGAGACCGGACATTCCGCGAGAGATTGGGACGACGACGAGAAGACTGGAGGACTCGGATCACTCGGTATATCTCTAACCCGTCATCTAGTTAGCTTAGACTTGTTAATGGTTACGATCCAGATGTTTAGTGCGCGGTGGTGCCGGTTTGCTAAGTCCGCAAAATTAAAGTTTATCACCGCTTCCGCATTCCGGCGTCGGATTGACGGCCGGGGCGCCGCCGTGCACTTACAGTGGTATCAGAGCCTCGCCATTAACTTAGTCTAGCTTGGTGTAGTGTGTTTTTCTGTTTCGATCGATCGAATGTTCCAAAACTACATTTTTGTTAGCATCAGTTTTCTGTTGGAAATTTTTGGTGTCGAAAAATTTTTCAGGTTGTAAAATAGTGATGCACTGCAGGGTGTATGCCCACTGTAGAAATTCGACGAAGTAAGTCGACGACCTGAGCGCGGAACCGCGGCCAAACCCCCCCTGGGGCCGCGGTTCCGCCGCCGAATGGTGTCCTTACTTTGTCAAATTTCTTCAGTCGCTTTCTGGGCTTAAAATATGGGTTTTGGAATATTAATTTTGGGCCCAGGATTTCTTGATCTGCTACAGTATTGTTTGGGGGCCCACTTGTTATAATTTGATCGATCGGATATTTTAAACACATTATTTCACAGTATTTACATTATATCTGCGACCCTGAATGTCACTTGATCGGTAAATCCGGTCTAACTGCTATAGCCCGGTTAGACGGATTTGCGAACGTGACTTTCACGTTGATGTTCTCTTTTTGCTGTGATGTTGCGGATCGGTCGTGGGGGATAGCCTGGATGCAATGCTAGTACAGTTGTGGATGTATTATGTACATTTGATATTGCGGGGCGAGCGTCCGACATGTGGACTGCCGTCACTGCCTGATTGTATTATTATTTTGGGGCACGACCTGGTTGCGGTCGATGTACCCGTTGTATGTATATTTTACTTTTTGTACTAGGATTACCCCGCGGAGGGGTGCACGGATAGTCGGGTTCTAGAGGGCAACAAGCCCGCATCTCATGGCATTGAGACGGAGGGGGCTTCACTCTAGGATTGGCGGGCTATTCTTCGCACTCGTAGGGGGTACAGGTTGACCCAGGAGGGGTGCCCAAGTTACCGGATTCCGTGAAGTGCTGGGTGGTCCATTCACGGTGCTGAAGGGGGCTACCTCGCTTCAGGTTTTGGCGGGTGACTTGCCGCGCCCGTAGGGGTCTAGGATTTCATTGCACAGGCTATCCACACGACCAGGGGAACGTCGGGTTTCAGTAGTGGCTCTGTGGAACCCGGGGATCCCAGATATCTGTATTGTTTCTGTGATGCTGTACATTTTCTGTGATGTTGCATTTCTTTCACGCCTTGAGCGAAATATAATATATTGGTATATATATTAGTAGATGTTGTATATGTTTTGCATCCGCGCTAGTCCAGTCCCCGCTCTGTCGTTAGTTAGCTAACCTAACGGGTAATGACGGGACCCAGTGGCGAATGCGGATGGCATATACGTACATCAGTATATTTTCGTTCTTTTTGGTGTGATCAATTGATGGGACTGCATTGATTCGGATCAATGCAAGTTAAAAACAAACCTAATCTGATGTTGTTGGAACACTTTTTCAAAAAGCTGTTATTGCAAGGACGTTCACTTTTGTTTTGCATCGAGATATTCAGTTGGAATATCCTGCTCCTCAGTCGACGAGGCAAGGGCCGAGATCCCTTCACCGGGAGTGACCCCTTAGACAAAAAGTTTGCGTCAGGGCATTAACTTCACTATAGCCGATTACTTTTGCTTTGCATCGCGGTATTCAGTTGGAATATCCTGCACCTCATTCTACGGGGAAAGAGCCGAGATCCTTTCACCGAGAGTGACCTCTTTAGCAACGGTTTTCGTCACTATATTTTTAAAAAAGCTATCCGTTCCTTCGACGATATCAAGTTCTTTACGTTAAAGGTTTTCGCCAGAAACCATTCGTAGCCCTCCGTCGTTTCATATGGGTGGTCAATAGTATTCAAGCTGTGTATGTTGGCCAAAGTCAAGGCACAGTGATTGGTAGCTATTGGGTATTCATATGCAGCATAGATAGATGCGTTGGTTTGGGACAGTCGTGCTGCCATTTTGGCCAAAGTCAAGGGTATGTACGGGTGGATTCAAATTAACCTGGAGAATGACGGGTAGAACTTGACATGTGACTTATGATATGTTGGCCAAAGTCAAGGTCATAAGAGCATAGGGCAGAAATCACATCGGGAGTTTCAAAAGTACTGAAACTTGCCAGATATGCGCATACCTTCTGGAGTGTGATACCGTGAGCGGATTCCGTCACGTTATCATGCGATGAGAGTTGGATCCCGATTCCCACTGATGAGTTGGTTTACTCCTCGGGTGACCCCGACTAATTCTTCTTTCAGGTTTGGAGGAGAATTTGAGGTACAGTGGGAGATTTCCAGATTAGATAAATTGGTAACCATTCTGATCTAGGTTAGAGTGCACGCTGAGTGTTTCTTTTCTCTCTCTCTTTGGCAGCAACCATTGACCCGACCCTAAGAAAATGACTCAGTGACCAAGTTGACCGAACCTTCTTAACACTGGCTTTTGGATTGTCAGAGTTGCAAACCTCATTGCCACTCCTACTTTTACCCTTTTCTCCTGGACACCCCGTATTGCTGCGAACGTCCACTTTCATTGGACAAAACCATCGTATGGTTAGATACGAACTCGAAGGGATTTATTCGAGGATGGTTTCCGGTTCTGGAGAAAACGGATAGGACTATTCAGTTGTCTTTTCTTTTCACCCTCTCTCAGGTTGCGAGTACTCCTTGGTTTAGGAGTAGTACACCTATTACGCAAATTGGATAGTCTTCTTCCAAACCATAGGCTGGTGCCAACCGGTAGGGAATGAAGAAAACAAATTAGCCTAACGATGGTGTACAGAAGGTATTGAGTTAAGACAAAGCAAGGGATTAGTAAGAGGGCAAAGTAAATTGCAACAGATATTCATGACCAAACCAAGTATTCCTTCGCCAATCCTAAGTCACCTTTGTATTTCTCCAGAACACTCCGTATCACTACGAAGATCCACAGTTTATTGGATACTCCATCGTATGGTTATATACGAACTCGAAAGGAACTTGTTCCAGTTCGAGGATGGATTCTGGTTCAAGAGAAATAGGAATTAAGTTCATTCGGTTGTCTTTTATCCTCACCTTCTCTCGCATTGCGAGTGTTCCTAGGATTAGGACAGTACACCCATTATGCTTATTGGATAGTCTTCTTCCAAACCATAGGCTGGTGCCGAACGGTAGGGAAGGAAGAAAACCATTTGGCCTAAAGGGGTGTGCAGAAGGTAATGACTAAAGACATATGAAGGGATTTGGAGAGGTGGCAAAGAATTATACGGTTACAGTCGTGAATATGGAAGAGGCATTACTAGGAATACCAGGATACCCCATCGAGACATTTCAATGTTTCAGTTTCACTGTGTAATGTTAAAAGAAAACTGATTTCCCGATTAGATACTTACTCCAGGGTATGTATTTACCAGGTATAATTCTCACATCTGTATGGTTTTACAGATGATGAGTGGGAGTAAGTTATTGGGAATTGGGTGATCATCCTCATTATATCGGGATTCGTTGTAATCGGTGATATTTGAGGAAGTCACCTGGGTTGTTTGCCGGACGGCAAATATTTGGTTTTGAATATCCGCTTTTATGCACCAATTTCAAATTGATATATCTGTACGTCTATTTTCATGGAGTGAGATATATCTTTATGAAATTATGTCTATGACGTTTACCTATATCAGTGGATGGTTAGGTAAGGAGCATTAAACAGCGGTGTAATTCTTCTTAACCATAAGTACAGTTTTCAACCTACGACACACAGTGAATGAGTTATCAGACTCAAGGGACTTATACAGAGTATTGTATGTTGTCCAGTGTCCATCCGGACAGAGGGGTTGGTCCTCGTACTATATTCGGTTTACTTATGACTTCTCTAGTTTTTAGACAGGTGTTTCGTGGAAACACAGTGTCCGAATTTTGAGAAGTTATAGGTATTTGAATACAGTAGAGAACCATGTGTAGCAAGTATCGGGATTCTTCAAAGTGATCGAAGATGTAGATACTTGTGTATGGTATTCAGTTGATAGTAATGGTTAAGAGAAATTGCTTCTCTTTCAGGTTACTCATAATTGGAAGCGTTCCTAAGTTGAGTAACGTTGATCGGCCTCTCTCCATTTAGTTGACATGCACTGGAGACAGCTGCGTGATTTGAATCTGGTTCAATTAAATCAATGCCTCTGGTTCTATATTGGATATAGAACAGTTCATATCTTAACGTTGTTAAGGTACGGGGAGTTGTCCAGCTTATGATTAAAACCAGACTCTGGATAACTCAAGGCACGTTTCTGTAATGGCTGTTTGTGGGTTGACCCAGGCTATGACGAGGGTTGATCTTCTACCATCTGGATGAACAATAGCAATATTGTTCTATACTCGCCACAGTTTTATTAAAAATGGATTTTTTCAGAAAACAGTAGTGGGAGTATGGTAGAACTGGAAGTGATTCCAGAACCACAAACGATTACTGAAGATTTGATAAGGAACCTAAAGATTCAATCTGGATTGACATTCCATTGGCCACTCCGCAGATAAGGTGGGTAACTTCAGGCACCCGAGAGGTACTACGGTAGCCTCAAGGACGGTGACAGGGAAGTTCTTGTTTACCCTCAATTACCATTGTTGTTGTTCCAGGCTGCGAGACCCGGCCGGAGGATGAGTATAGCGTCGTTCTAAACTAGTTTTAGAAGTGTACGTGTATATGACTCTGCCAGAGGGTTGTCGTAGTCAGTGGGAGCAGCGGAAGCATTGGTGGACAGGTGGCTTATGTCTATTTATAGACTAAAGCAGTTATAGCGGAGATAGATCATCTATTTCTGACGTGACAGTCATGGGTTTGACTTCATCAGAATAGGCGATGGATCTGTTGAGAAGGTAGTAGGGTGTGATATCTTGGTATTTGGATGACATACACAAAGTAGGAAAGGAAACTCCTATACTACAATCGGTTATACTTTGGTCGTCACACAGTGGTTTCTCCACATGGGACTTGGACATTATATCAGACATACTGGTCACTAGATCTATGGTTTTAGATCTGGATTTGGGTGGTTTCCCAATCAGGGTACTTTGACAGCATTCTAAGGGTATTTAGAATGGACGACTCCTGGCACGGTAGTGTACCTGCAGGTAATGGAGTCACCCTCTCTAAAGGTGTCTTATAGACTAAAGTAGAGAGGGATATGCATGATTGGCAGATCACTTGCTTAGGCAATTGAGTCAATCATGAGATGTCAAGTACCACACCAGATGTTGTTCTTACACTAGATGCAATAAGTTGACATTGATACAATCCAGGAGAAACAGTCGGAAGCAGTTTTAGAACATAAGTGGATGTTCTAGGGATATGATAACGACAGCCTCATGTGGGAGACAGTTATCATTCCAGGCTTCCAAGGTGACATGGACGACAAGGAGGTTGTCAGAGCTATAGTTTTTCCTTCTGACGAGGGGCAGTATTTTGGACAGGTGGTCCAAGGCAATACTGAGGGAGGCAAGGCGCAGGATACTGATTAAGTTCAGTTGAAGATACAGTCTAAGAAGTTTGGATTTGGAGTTCATTTATGAGCTATGTCCCATCAGACATCCAGACACATTCTAAGACAGGTATTGCTCATTTCGGGTGATGGGTTTCTCCGCGAACTTGAGATATAGAGAGACATAGAAAGAGACATCAAAGCGGATCCACTCACTAAGGCTATTCCTCGAACGCAATAGTTTCGCAAACGAGCTTTGTGATGACTGACTAGTAGAGGAGTTGGGTGTACGGTATCACACGGGCTATGAGTATGCGACATTGCAATAATTAGCCTTGAGTGCAAGTGGTAGATTGTTGGAGATAATGCCCTCAGAGTCAATTATTGGATCACAGGCACGTGATTGCGGTGATTGAAGGAGGACCTATCCCGGTAGGACAGTCTTACTCGAGATGATAGTATGCTATCTGGTTTACCTTTATCATCGTGTACTGTTTTAGGTGACCTGACAAGTTGCTATTACACGTTGATAGAGCCCCTAGGATTCTTGCTTGACCACCAGAAGTATGAGGGCGATCATATAAGTGGGAGCTGGGGTCTATAAGCATATCCTGAAATGGTCCCTAGTCGTGTGAGTTTCGAGACAGGGCATCGATACTCCTTAGTAGACTAGTGTATACAGTCGAGACCCCGACGAGGGGCGGTGGCCGGTCTCACAAGCCACTGGTGTCAGTTGGATCACCTAAGATGTATACATGTGCTCATTGGGTTATGAGTACACCGGACAGGACTCGCCGGGAACATGCTAGTTGGTCTTATACCTGACGTCAGATAGCAGTTCCCGGGTGACATGTGTACATGTTAGTTCATCGACCTGGGGATCGTCATTTTTCTCGTGTGAGTTCCCACTGTACTTTGATTACTACCCTACCACGGCTCAAAGGAGTCGTGCAAATAGGTTTTAGTTGGGTACAGTCCCGAGCCACATGGAGGCAGTGAGCGGATCTTCAGGGGTTCGTCTCTCCCGGTATTGGGGGTGAGGTCGTGCTGTGTCTAGGAGAGCCATTACACGAAGTCCTTGGCCAAGGCAAGGAGATTTACTGGTAGGTATTCCAGTAGTATCTCAGGGTGTTCTGGGCTACACTCCGACACGACTTGTACTGCTTTTGGGGGTCTGACTTTTACCAACCCCCTAGGCCCGCCATGCGATGCTCATAGACGAACGGACCGGACTGTACGGATATTGTCACTGACAGGCACAGTAGGGTGTCAGGATGAGTTCGCTCATCGACGTCCCTTTTGGTCAATAGCTGGTGGCCCGTCACGCATTGGCTTATACCTCTGACGTGCTGGTGGTTAAATCCACAGCCATTGTATTGACGAGTCTTTAGAGTCCACCACACTTCCAGTTACTCAAGCTTTCGGGCGAAACGCTGTAGATGTCGTATGGAGATATGGCAGGGTTCGATCAGATACGTGCGGTATTGCACGGATCGTGATCGGACGGTTTTTACTAGCCGGCTTTGGCTTAAGCCGGATCTTAGTATTTGATTGTGTAGTTTTGTCTCATTGCATTTTGTATTTCGGTCGAAATACAGATGCGGGTGTGTATGCACAGTATCGGGGTTTTTCCTGTAATTTATTACGGGACCAATTTTATGGAGTTGCCAGTTTGCTTTCCGTTTCGGCCGATTTCCATTGTTCCGTTCATTGGCCGAAGTTTGGTGGAGGAGGGCTTATTTGCATTGTTACAAATAGGCAATTGTGGAAGGGGTCTTTGCATATTTCCTTGTATCATGATGGCTCACCATACCTTGAACTTTGTTGTGATGATGAGGTTGGTGGAGTATGGCTTTGTTGTTTATCATTTCCTTTTTCACCTCTTGCTTGAAAAAGAATTGATCTTTTTTTTTCACCCACATTTTGAGTGGGGCCGGCCACTGTTGGGATTGGAGTGAGGTTTCATTTTTGTGGGGCCGGCCATGATTTCCAGGGAAAGAGAGAGAGGTTTAATTGTGTGATAATATTCATGGATCAAAACTTTTGGTGGGCCATCCCATTTAGTGTGTGCTGGAATGATTGTGTGAAGGAATTATTTTCCTTTTGGTTTTAATTAATTCCCTTCAACCATTTTTTATTGTCATTCACAGTGAGCACTAGATTGTTTGTTAAGTGTGCAGGCTTCATTTCTTTTTCCCAGAGAGCCTTTTCTCTTGATTTGGCCGAGCTCATTTTACTCCATGGCAAGCTCCATTTTTCATCAAGTGTTCATGAAAAATCCTTGTGCAAAATTCCTCCATCATGGCAACCATCCTAAACCCCAAAGAGACGACTTCACTACACATCCTGCAGCAAATCTTGGGCACGTCGACTAGCCAGATTCGTGCCCGAGTTGCCTCGGTATTGAGGTGGGAGCCCGTAAAAGATGCAGGCGACGTGGTGCCCTTCCGGCGAGGAGATGGAGACCGGACATTCCGCGAGAGATTGGGACGACGACGAGAAGACCGGAGGACTCGGATCACTCGGTATATCTCTAACCCGTCTTCTAGTTAGCTTAGACTTGTTAATGGTTACGATCCGGATGTTTAGTGCGCGGTGGTGCCGGTTTGCTAAGTCCGCAAAATTAAAGTTTATCACCGCTTCCGCATTCCGGCGTCGGATTGACGGCCGGGGCGCCGCCATGCACTTACACTAATATTAGCTCACTAAAATATTCTTTTTCTCACTCGGGTAATACATTGATATATATGCGATATATGTTAAATGTATTATTTTATTTGGTTACAATAAATATTATATATGTGATATATAATATTGTTACATGATATGATAACTAATGCAGCATGTTTAGTAGAGATTAAACAAGATTACGGTTTGATTTGGGTTAATGCTTTCTAGATGATTCTAGAAGGTTTGGTTTTGCTTTTTGAAAGATATTTTGTTATGACTCATGCTTTAACCCAAACCAAACCCTAACCCTAGTTAATTCTCTACATGGGTTTATTTGACCATGGTTGCATTAATCATCATATTTATCCTTTCATTATTCATCACAAAAGGTTTCATGTTGATTGTCCATCTTCTTCCTTCTTTCTTTTCATGAAAAAGCTTTCTAGATTTTTCTAAGTGATGAAAAATGAGTGAGAATAAGAAAACAAATTAGAGCAAAAATCCTACTTCATCATCCTCATCTATCCTTGCCATTTAGATGAGGGTGTTCACATCATTTCATGAGTGATAGCTTGTGTTAACGAAACTTCAAGGTAGATCATCTTTGTATCGAAGATCGGAAGCAAGACTGCATCTTTCTCTTCGTGGAACCTCTCGAGAGTCCGTAACATAATGACCGCAGCGAAGGGACTTCAACACGGAGCTTTAGAAGTGAAGGAACGGATCTAAAAAAGTTGTAATCTCTCTCACTTAGTGTTAAAGTGTTTAACATGTTATTTTTCGCATAAACTCTAGTTTAAAGATCCGGCTTTGGGTTGTTCGGCACGACTAAGTTTTTTATCGGGCATGGTTGATGCCTCGTAGACCCTTGTACGTATGCCCAGCAACCCTACAGTGGTATTAGAGCCAAGCTAGAGCTTTAGGCGAAGTATAGACGAAGTTTAAAGTCCGATCGAACCCGGAAACCCCGATGTTTACCCTTCTCTGTACATTTTTCAAAAATGTGGTTTTTTATGAATTAAAAATGCTCAGAAAAACAAGCAGGAAAAAATAAGAATTACTGTGAAGTACGGTCCACTAAGTCGCTCACGTGACCGCGGAACCGCGGCCAAAATTTGGACTTAGTCCCTGATATTTCATATATTTATTCTTAGGTCCTTTCTTGTCATTTTTTTCTGGAAATTGTTTAATTCCACTCAAGTGTTGAGTTTTCTAGGGTTGTATTGGGGACTCGTTGATTCGATCGGATAATTTAACTTCGTTTATGTTTTTTCTGGATAATTTTAGAAACTGTTAAAAAGTTTGAACGGATATCAATAACTCACTTTTTCCCCTGTCGGAAAATTTTCAAAAGTTAGAATTTTTTTCGAGTTTGAAACTTTCGTAAAGTCATGCAAGTAACACGGTGGACCCTCTAGAAGACAACAAACCTTAACTCGATTATGCGACTGTCTTGAACTGCCTCTAAACCTTAGGGTTTGCGGCAGTACGGCGTGCCACATGTGAGGCGTTGGCTTGATCCTTCTACTGCTGAACTATTGGTACTGTGGCATATGATGGATGTTTTTAAACTGATTTCAAGTGTTGAGATATATTGGGAAAATCTTGGGTGTTTGATTATTCGATCGGAAAGTTTAACATTGTCTATTTATCTGGAATGTGATACAATATGTGGAATTCACGTAGTTAGGCATGAAATGCGAAGTATGTGATATTTCGGATTTACGATGTCTAAAGAGATTGTGGATTCCAAATGTTGTAGTTTTACACTTTCTTTTCTGTGACCGTAAGCGTAGTATGTGGTGTATCGCCGGCTTCGTTGCTATACATCAACAACAATCGGGATATGCATACTTGCTTACGTTGATGATATGAGATATTATGTGTTGCTGTGATATGTTAGATGCGAGTTTTTTCTTTTTCATTCATGTAAAATTCATTTGTATTTAATATTCTTTTATTGGGGAACTTCCGGGTTGAGGATGATGTCACCATTGTATATTATTTACTTTTCCGCATTAGGTAGACCCAAGGCGGGGAACACAAGTAACCGGGTTCTTGGGTTCAGTGGGAGA
Source organism: Agapanthus africanus (assembly GCA_030015575.1). Classification (NCBI taxonomy): domain Eukaryota; kingdom Viridiplantae; phylum Streptophyta; class Magnoliopsida; order Asparagales; family Amaryllidaceae; genus Agapanthus; species Agapanthus africanus. The sequence continues at coordinate 208,562,222 of JASDDO010000031.1, read as the reverse complement.
CCATCTCGAGGAGTCGAGACAGGGTCTCCTAACCCTAGAATTGGCAGTGTTACTTGCCGCTCTCGTAGGGGTCTAGGGATGTGGGTTTGGCTATTCATCGCGACCGTGGAATCCGTGTTTTACACAGGCTCGTATTGAAAACACGGACGTCCTAGTATATCCAATATTTCATATATGTTCTTCTGCTGCAATGTTCTGTGATGAGATCATATTACTGCCTGAGACGAATGTTTATATTATATATATATGAGATATATGCTATATTGCAGATTTCGTTTCAAATGTGATGCTTGTGAAGCATAATAAAATGGGACTTCATTAATGAGATTAATGAAATTAAAAGAAACCTAAGATGTTGTAGAAACTTGTTTAAAAACCGGTAGCTCTAGTTCTTGCTTTGCATAGCGGTGTTCTTTGTAGAACATCCAGCACCTTATTCGATAAGGAAAGTGCCGAGATCCCTTCACCGGGAGTGACCTCTTTAGTGAAACTAGCGGATGCTACAAACTCGGTTTGTCTTTTGATTGCTCCTATAGTTCTTGCTTTGCATAGTGATATTTGTGAAATATCCTGCACCTTATTCGATGAGGAAAGAGCCGACGATCCCTTCACTGGGAGTGACCTCTTAAGCGAAACAAGAAAAGGCCTCAAAAACATTCCATTTAAAATCACTCGATTCTACAACGATATCAAGTTCATTACGCAATAGGTTTTCTTAAAAACCTTTCGTAGCCCTCCGTCATTTTAGGAAGTAAAGTACTTAGTATTCGTGCTGCGTTTGTCGACTTTAGTTGAGGCGTAGTGTACGGTAGCTAAGTGATGTCTTCCTACACAGCATATGATGCGATTAGTTAGGACATTCATGTGATTATGTCGACCATAGTTGAGGGTCATATAGGGTGGGTCTGATTAATCATGAAATGACGGGTAGAACTTGACTAGTACTTATGATATGTTGACCTTAGTTAAGGTCATAAGTACTAGGGTAATATATTATTGGGAATTTCAAGTGTTGAAATTTGCAATGAGATTGCACACCTTCTATGAGATAGTTGGATCCCGATACCCGCTGCGAGTAAGAGTTACTCCTGGGAGAGTTTTACACATTACAATTAGTCGATCAAGTAGGTGTCTAGAAAGGTGTCAACGGGGTTACGCCCTTGGGAAAACGAGGTTTACTTTAATTAGGTTCATGCGAAAGCACAGGGGACCTCCCTCAAAGTACCGGCACTGGCTTGGCTGAAAGATTGAAGAAATTGTAGCGTGTAATTAATCCCGGCTAGTCTTTCCTTTTAGGGTTTGAAGGAAGATTTGATTAAAACAGTGGGAGACATCCTGATTAGATATATTAGATAACCAATCTAATCTTGCAAGAGCATACGCTGAGTGTTTTATTCTCTCTCTTTCCAGGATGCGACCATATCACGCCTTAATCAAGATAATAAAACGGATATATTGACCGAACCCGCTTGTTATACTGAGCTGGGGAACGTTGGTCCTGCTCCAACTTATAATTGTTATAAGACAGAGCAGGAAATTGGGGAATACCAGATTTCCCGTGCTGTCCAAACGAAGAAAGTGCATGCTGATGCATCTTCTTCGGGTGTGTTCATTACAGAGAACTGTTTCTCAGTATCCTTTACGTCCTGGGTATTTGATACCGGATCAGGATCCCACATATGTAATTTGTTACATGGGCTACAGATAGGTAGAGAACTGAGAACGGGTGATAAGTTTCATGAGATAGAAACGGTGCAAGTGTTGCAACCAAGTCTGTTGGTCATTATCACCCTGTATTACCAGAATACATTGATTATGAACGAATGTTATTAGATACCGAACCTGATATACAACATCATATCAGTCTCTTTATTAGTAAAGAAAGGATATAATTTTGTATTGTTGGATAATGTTTTGAACATTTCCTATATCAAGAGTTGATCGGTTCAGGCACGTTCTAAATCAAAACTACAGTTCTTAGTATACAGAACACACACGAGAGGAAGAGTTCAGAAGCGAACGAATCCTTCTTGAGGCATTGTAGACTAGGTCATATCAATGCGACCCGACTAGCTGAAGTTACATTAAGATGCATATTTAAATTTGTTTGAATTTACATCTTGTGAAACTTGCCGGTGATGTCATAAAGATAAGATGACCATAGCTCTGTTTATTGGAAACAGAGAAAGAGTTAGTGAACTCTTGGGATTGATACATGTTGATGTATGAAAGTCCCCTGTCTACATATGCCAGGACCGGTTCTTTGTACTTCATTACATTCTCGGATGATCTCTCAAGATTCAGACATATGTTCCTGTTGAAACACAAGTCCGAAGCTTTTGAGATATTCATAGAATATAAGTTAGAAGTAGAGAACCAAAAACGGGTATAAGTATTATGTCCTTTGATGAGATCAGGGAGGAGAATACTTGAGCACGGAATTCCTGGACTATTCTAAAGGAGAATGAGATTCTCTCTCAGCATTACTCCTCCGTATACACCATAGCACGATGGTATATCGGGACAGAGCAAAGCACCCTATGTGATATGGTGTGCTCTATGATGAGTACTACTGAGTTTCCTATTTCCTTTTGGGAGTTATGCGCTTGAGAAGCTACATACCTATTGAATAGGGTTCAAATCAAATCAGTTGCCTACCACTTCATATGTGATATGGATAGGGAAGAGCCCATATCTTAAGTTTGTTAAGATTTGGGGTTGTCCGGACTATGTCTAAAAGCAAAATCCGGAAAAGCTCGAGGCAAGGTCTGTTATGTAGAACTGGAAAGGTTCCAGCTATACAAACTGCAGCTGATGATTTGGTAGAACCAAAGAATTCAATAGTAAACAACGAACCTCAGCCTCTCCGCCGATCTAGTAGGGTTCTTCACCCACCAGAGAGATACTTCGGTTTCTATATGACAGTGGGAGCGAGGATTGCATCATGAGATGATGGCCCAACTAGTTTCGAGCAGGCCATCAGGAGTGAGACTCTGTAAGAATGGCTGGAGGCTTATCGATCTGAGATGGAATCCTTATACACCAACAAAGTATGGACTTTGGTTGCTTTATCTGAAGGGTTAAATCCCCATCAGGAGCGAGTATATCTTGAGAAGATTACTTGGTGTACATGGAAAAGTTGAGACTTTCAAAGCTATGCTTAAGTCCATCCAGATCCTACTTTCCACTGCTACATACCGTGACTACGATATCTGGTGGTTGGGTGTCATGACTGCTTTTCTAAATGATGTTTTAGAAGAGAGCGTCTATAAGTACACAGCCATAGGGCTTCGTAGACAGTGGGAGCAGCGGAAACGTGTGCAAGATGTTTTATGTGATAAAACAGGCATCGCGGAGTTGGAACATCTGTTTTGATGTGGTAGTCAAAGAGTTTGACTTCATCAAAATGGTAGATGAACCTTGTATATACAAAAAGGTAGTAGGGAGTATGGTGGTGATCATCGTAGAGTACGTGGATGACATACTCTTGATACGGAAGGAGTTTCTGTAAGTGCACGGCGGCGCCCCGGCCGTCAACCCGACGGCCAAACGCGGAAACGGTGATAAACTTTAATTTTGCGGACTTTGCAAACCGGCACCACCGCGCACTAAACTCCGGATCGTAACCATTAACAAGTCTAAGCTAACTAGAATACGGGTTAGAGATGTATACCGACGATCCAAGTCCTCCGGTCTTCATCTCCACTCCGATCTCCTCGCGGGATCTCCGGTCGTCGCCTCCTCGCCGGAAGGGCACCACGTCGCCTGCACCTTTTACGGGCTCCCGCCTCTATACCGAGGCAACTCGGGCATGAAGCCGGCAACTCGACATGCTCAAGATGTGCTGTAGGAAGTGTAGTGCTTTGTCTCTTTGGGGTTTGTTGCCTTTGGATGGAGGAATGAAGATTGAGCTTTGGAGGGAAATGAAGCTCTCAATCTTTGCATGAAAAATGATATGAACATATATCTCTCCTCACCCAAAAATGAAATGAACCCTCATCATCATCTAATGTGGCCGGCCAAGTCTTTTGCATGAAATAGAGGGAGGAAAACAACTAAGGGAGGTGAGTGTAGGATCAATCAAGAGGTGACCACAACCAAAACATACACCATGCTTCATTAAATCCAACCTTACCCTTTCAAATCACATTTAATGCAAAAGCATGGAGCAAAAGAAATGATGCTATCATAATAAATACTTTTGCAATAAACCCCCTCTACAAAAGTTATTTGCACAATTGCAAATAACCCCCTCCATCGGAAAAGTCCGGCCGGGAAAGAACAAAGGAAAACCGGCCGGAACGGAAAGCAAACTGGCAACCCCAGAAAACTGGTCCCGTAATAAATTACAGGAAAACCCCATACTGTGCATACACACCCGCATCTGTATTCCGTCCGGATACAAATGCAATGAGACAAAATCTACACTGTACTAAACTAGGACCGGCTTAAACCAAAGCCGGCTAGTAATATCCGTTCGATCCTGATCCGTGCAATACCGCACGTATCTGATCGAACCCTGCCATATTACCATACAGCCACTAGTACAAACTGTCCGATCCTGATCCGTGCAATACCGCACGTATCTGATCGGACCCTGCCATATCTCCATACGGCCTCTACAGCGTTTCGCCCGAAAGCTTGAGTAACTGAAAGTGTGGTGGACTCTAAAGACTCGTCAATACTATGGCTGTGGATTTAACCACTAGCACGTCAGAGGTATAAGCCAATACGTGACGGGCCACCAGCTATTGACTAAAAGGGACGTCGATGAGGAAGCTCACCCCGACACCCAACTGAGCCTGTCAGTGACAATATCCGTACAGTCCGGTCCGTTCGTCTATGAGCATCGCATGGCGGGCCTAGGGGGTTGGTAAAAGTCAGACCCCCAAAAGCGGTACAAGTCGTGTCGGAGTGTAGCCCAGAACACCCTGAGATACTACTGGAATACCTACCAGTAAATCTCCTGCCTTGGCCAAGGTCTTCGTGTAATGGCTCTCCTAGACACAGCGCGACCTCACCCCCAATACCGGGAGAGACGAAACCCCCGAAGATCCGCTCACTGCCTCCATGTGGCTCGGGACTGTACCCAACTAAATCCTGTTTGCACGACTCCTTTGAGCCGTGGTAGGGTAGTAATCAAAGTACAGTGGGAACTCACACGAGACAAATGACGATCCCCAGGTCGATGAACTAACCTGTACACATGTCACCTGGGAACTGCTATCTGACGTCAGGTATAAGACCAACTAGCATGTTCCCGGCGAGTCCTGTCCGGTGTACTCATAACCCAATGAGCACCTGTATACATCTTAGGTGAACCAACTGACACCAGTGGCTTGTGAGACCGGCCACCGCCCCTCGTCGGGGTCTCAACTGTATACACTAGTCTACTCTGGAGAATCGATGCCCTGTCTCGAAACTCCCACGACTAGGGACCTTTTAAGGATGTGCTAATAGACTCCAGCTCTCACTTATATGATCGCCCTCATACTGCCGGCAGTCAAGCAAGAATCCTAGGGGCTTTATCAACGTGCAATAGCGACATGTCAGGTCACCTAAAGCAGTACACGATGATAAAGGTAAACCAGATAGCATACTATCATCTCGAGTAAGACTGTCCTACCGGGATAGGTCCTCCCTCAATCATTGCAATCACGTGCCTGTGATCCAATAATTGACTCTGAGGGCACTATCTCCAACAATCTCCCACTTGCACTCAAGGCTAATTATTGCGATGTCGCATACTCACAGCCCGTGTGATACCGAACACCCAACTCCTCTACTAGTCAGTCTCACAAATCCCGTTTGTGAAACTATTGCGGTCGAGGAATAGCCTCAGTGAGTGGATCCGCCTAGAAGTTTCTTTCTATGTCTCTCTATATCTCAAGTTCGCGGAGAAAGCCATCTCCCGAAATGAGCAATACCTGCCTTAGAATGTCTGGATGTCTGATGGGACGTAGCTCATAAATGAACTCCAAATCCAAACTTCTTAGACTGTATCTTCAACTGAACTTAATCAGTATCCTGCGCCATGCCACCCTCAGTATTGCCTTGGACCATCCGTCCAAAATACTGCCCCTCGTCAGAGGGAAAAACTATAACTCTGACAACCTCCTTGTCGTCCAGGTCACCTTGGAAGCCTGGAATGATAACCGTCTCCTAAAAGAGGCAGCCGTTATCATATCCCTAGAACAGCCACTTATGTTCTAAAACTGCTTCCGACTGTTTCTCCAGGATTGGATCAATATCAACTTATTGCATCTAGTGCAAGAACAACATCTGGTGTGGTACTTGACATCTCATGATTGACTCAATTGCCTAAGCAAGTGATCTGCCAATCATGCACATCCCTCTCTACTTTAGTCTAAAAGACACCTTTAGAGAGGGCAACTCCATTACTTGCAGGTACACTACCGTGCCAGGAGTCGTCCATTCTAAATACTCATAGAATGCTGTCAAGGTACCCAGATTAGGAAACCACCCAAATCTAGATCTAAAACCATAGATCTAGTAACCAGTATGTCTGATATAATGTCCAAGTCCTTTGTGGAGAAACCACTGTGTGACGACCAAAGTATAACCGATCGTAGTAAAGGAATATCACTTCCTACTACCTTCTCAACAGATCCATCCCCTATTCTGATGACGTCAAACCTATGACTGTCACATCAGAAACAGATGATCTATCTCCGCTACATCTGCTTTAGTCTATAAATAGACATAAGCCTGATGTCCACCAATGCTTCCGCTGCTCCCACTGACTACGACAACCCTCTGGCAGAGTCATATACACGTACACTTCTGAAGCTAGTTCAGAACGACGCTATACTCATCCTCCTGCCGGGTCTCGCAGCCTGGAACAACAACAATGGCAAGTGTGGGTAAACAAGAACTTCCCTGTCACCGTCCTTGAGGCTACCGAAGTACCTCTCGGGTGCCTGAAGTTACCCACCTTATCTGCGGAGTGGCCAATGGAATGTCAAATCAGATTGAATCTTCAGGTTCCTTATCAAATCTTCAGTAATCGTTTGCGGTTCTGGAATCACTTCCAGTTCTACCATACTCCCACTGCTGTTTTTGAAAAAATCCATTTTTAATAAAACTGTGGCGAGTCTAGAACAATATTGCTATTGTTCATCCAGATGGTAGAAAGTCAACCCGCGTCATAGCCTGGGTCAACCCACAAACAGCCATTACAGAAACGTGCCTTGAGTTGTCCAGTGTCTGGTTTTAAGCATAAGCCGGACAACTCCCCGTACCTTAACAACGTTAAGATATGAACTGTTCTACATCCAATATAGAACCAGAGGCACTGATTTAATTGAACCAGATTCAAATCATGCAGCTTTCTCCAGTGCATGTCAACTAAATGGAAGGAGGTCGATCAGCGTTACTCAACTTAGGAATACTTCCAATTATGAGTAACTTGAAAGAGAAGTAATTTCTCTTTATCATTACTATTAACTGAATACCATACACAAGTATCTACATCTTCGATCACTTTGAAGAATCCCGATACTTGCTATACCTGGTTCTCTACTCTATTCAAATACCTATAACTCCTCAAAACTTAGACCCTGTGTTTCTACGAAACACATGTCTAAGAACTAGAGAAGTCAAAAGTAAACAGAATACAGTACGAGGACCAACCCCTCTGTCCTGATGGACACTGGACAACATACAATACTCTGTATAAGTCCCTTGAGTCTAGTGACTCATTCACTGTGTGTCGTAGGTTGAAAACTGTACTTTTGGTTAAGAAGAATTACACCGCTGTTTAATGCTCCTTACCTAACCATCCACTGATATAGGTAAATGTCATCGACATAATATCAAAAGGTATATCTCACTCTATGAAAATAGACGTACAGATATATCAATTTGAAATTGGTGCATAACCGCGGATATTCAAAACCAAATAATTGCTAACTTGCAAACAACCCAGGTGACTTCCTCAAAAATGAGGATGATCACCCAATTCCCAATAACTCACTCCCACTCATCATCTGTAAAACCATACAGATGTGAGAATCATACCTGGTAAATACATACCCTGGAGTAAGTGTCTAATCGGGAAATCAGTTTTCCATTAACAGTACACAGTGAAACTGAAACATTGAAATGTTTCGTTGGGGTACTCTGGTATTCCTAGTAATGCCTCATCCATTATCCAGATTCACAACTATAACCGTATAATTCTTTGCCACCTCTCTAAATCCCTTCATATGTCTTTAGTCATTACCTTCTGTACACCCCTTTAGGCCAAATGGTTTTCTTCCTTCCCTACCGTTCGGCACCAGCCTATGGTTTGGAAGAAGACTATCCAAAAAGCATAAAGGGTGTACTGTCCTAATCCTAGGAGCACTCGCAACGCGAGAGAAGGTGAAGATAAAAGACACCTGAATGTACTTTATTCCTATTTCTCCTAAACCATGATCCATCCCCGAACTGGAACAAGTTCCTTTCGAGTTCGTATATAACCATACGATGGATTATCCAATAAAATGGGATCTTCGTAGTGATACGGAGTGTCCTGGAGAAATACAAAGGTGATTTAGGATTGGCGAAGAAATACTTGGTTTGGTCGTGAATAGCAGTCGCAATTTACTTTGCCCTCTTACTAATCCCTTGCTTTGTCTGAACTTAATACCTTCTGTACACCGCTTAGGCTAACTGGTTTTCTTCATTCCCTACCGGTCGGCACCAGCCTATGGTTTGGAAGAAGACTATCCAATTTGCATAATAGGTGTACTACTCCTAAACTAAGGAGTACTCGCAACCTGAGAGAGGGTGAAAAGAAAAGACAACTGAATAGTCCTATCCGTTTTCTCCAGAACCTGAAACCATCCTCGAATAAATCCCTTCGAGTTCGTATATAACCATACGATGGTTTTGTCCAATGGAAGTGGACGTTCGTAGCAATACGGGGTGTCCTGGAGAAAGGGGTAAAAGTAGGAGTGGCAATGAGGTCTGCAACTCTGACAATCCAAAAGCCAGTGTTAAGTAGGTTCGGTCAACTTGGTCACTGAGTCATAGTCTTAGGGTCGGGTCAATGGTCGCTGCCAAAGAGAGAGAGAAAAGAAACACTCAGCGTGCACTCTATCCTAGATCAGAATGGTTACCAATTTATCTAATCAGGAAACCTCCCACTGTACCTCAAATTCTCCTCCAAACCTGAAAGAAGAATTAGTCGGGGTCACCCGAGGAGTAAACCAACTCATCAGTGGGAATCGGGATCCAACTCTCATCGCATGATAACGTGACGGAATCCGCTCACGGTATCACACTCCAGAAGGTATGCGCATATCTGGCAAGTTTCAGTTCTTTTGAAACTCCCGATGTGATTTCTGCCCCATGCTCTTATGACCTTGGCGAAGGTCAACAAATCATAAGTCACATGTCAAGTTCTACCCGTCATTATCCAGGTTAATTTGAATCCACCCGTACAAGCCCTTGACGAAGGTCAACAAGGCTATACGACTGTCCCAAACCAACGCATCTACCTATGCAGCAGAAAGGTAACAAGCAGCTACCATGCACTATGCCTTGACGAAGGTCAACAAACATAGCATGAATACTACGTGCTACCCGTCTGAAACGACGGAGGGCTACGAATGGTTTCTGGCGAAAACCTTTAACGTAATGAACTTGATATCGTTGAAGGAACGGATAGCTTTTTAGAAAATATAGTGACGAAAACCATTGCTAAAGAGGTCACTCCCGGTGAAGGGATCTCGGCTCTTTCCCCGTAGAATGGGGTGCAGGATATTCCAAATGAATACCACGATGCAAAGCAAAAGTAATCGGCTATAGTGAAGTTAATGCCCTGATGCAAACTTCTGTCCAAGGGGTCACTCCCGGTGAGGGGATCTCGGCCCTTGCCTCGTCGACTGAGGAGCAGGATATTCCAAATGAATACCACGATGCAAAACAGAAGTGAACGTCCTTGCAATAACAGCTTTTAGAAAAGTGTTCCAACAACATCAGAATAGGTTTGTTTAACTTGCATTGATCCGAATCAACGCAGTCCCATCAATTGATCACACCACAAAGAACGAAAATATACTGACGTACGTATATGCCATCCGCATTCGCCACTGGGTCCCGTCATCACTCGTTAGGTTAGCTTACTAACGACAGAGCGGGGACTGGACTAGCGCGGATGAAAAACATATACAACATCTACTAATATATATACCAATATATAGTATTTCGCTCAAGGCGTGAAAAGAAATGCAACATCACAGAATGTACAGCATCACAGAACAATACAGATATCTGGGATCCCCGGGTTTCACAGAGCCACTACTGAAACCCGACGTTCCCCTGGTCGTGTGGATAGCCTGTGCAATGAAATCCTAGACCCCTACGGGCGCGGCAAGTCACCCGCCAAAACCTGAAGCGAGGCAGCCCCCTTCAGCTCCGTGAATGGACCACCCAGCACTCCACGGAATCCGGCAACTTGGGCACCCCTCCTGGGTCAACCTGTACCCCCTACGAGTGCGGCGAATAGCCCGCTAATCCTAGAGTGAAGCCCCCTCCGTCCCAATGCCATGAGATGCGGGCTTGTTGCCTTCCAGAACCCGGCTATCCGTGCACCCCACCGCGGGGTAATCCTAGTACAGAATGTAAAATATACATACACCGGGTACATCGACCGCAACCAGGTCGTGCCCCAAAAGAATAATACAAACTGGCAGTGACGGCAGTCCACATGTCGGACGCTCGCCCCGCAATATCAAAAGTACATAATACAACAACACTGTACTAACATTGCATCCAGGCTATCCCCACGACCGATCCGCAACATCACAGCATAAACATAGAACATCAACGTGAAAGTCACGTTCGCAAATCCGTCTAACCGGGCTATAGCAGTTAGACAGGATTTACCGATCGAGTGACATTCACGGTCGCAGATATAATGTAAATACTGTGAAAAATGTGTTTTAAAATATTCCGATCGATCAAAAATTAACAAGTGGGCCCTCAATCAAAACTGTAGCACTCACAGAAAACCTGGGCCCAATTTTAATATTCCAAAACCCATATTTTAAGCCCAGAAGGCCTCTGAAAAAATTTGGTGATGTGATGTGAATAGTGCGCGGCGGAAGGGCCGCACGAGGTGGGGTTTCGCGGCGGATCCGCGCTCCAACTGTGGAATTACATCGTCAAATTTTTACAGAACCCTTAGATTTCCCAGTACATCAATATTTTACAACCAGAAAAATTTTTCGAGACCAAAAATTTTCAACAGAAACTGATTCGAACTAAGATGCAGTTTTGGAACATTCGATCGATCGAAACAGAAAAACACATTACACCAAGCTAGACTATGTTAATGGCGAGGCTCTGATACCACTGTAAGTGCACGGCGGCGCCCCGGCCGTCAACCCGACGGCCAAACGCGGAAACGGTGATAAACTTTAATTTTGCGGACTTTGCAAACCGGCACCACCGCGCACTAAACTCCGGATCGTAACCATTAACAAGTCTAAGCTAACTAGAATACGGGTTAGAGATGTATACCGACGATCCAAGTCCTCCGGTCTTCATCTCCACTCCGATCTCCTCGCGGGATCTCCGGTCGTCGCCTCCTCGCCGGAAGGGCACCACGTCGCCTGCACCTTTTACGGGCTCCCGCCTCTATACCGAGGCAACTCGGGCATGAAGCCGGCAACTCGACATGCTCAAGATGTGCTGTAGGAAGTGTAGTGCTTTGTCTCTTTGGGGTTTGTTGCCTTTGGATGGAGGAATGAAGATTGAGCTTTGGAGGGAAATGAAGCTCTCAATCTTTGCATGAAAAATGATATGAACATATATCTCTCCTCACCCAAAAATGAAATGAACCCTCATCATCATCTAATGTGGCCGGCCAAGTCTTTTGCATGAAATAGAGGGAGGAAAACAACTAAGGGAGGTGAGTGTAGGATCAATCAAGAGGTGACCACAACCAAAACATACACCATGCTTCATTAAATCCAACCTTACCCTTTCAAATCACATTTAATGCAAAAGCATGGAGCAAAAGAAATGATGCTATCATAATAAATACTTTTGCAATAAACCCCCTCTACAAAAGTTATTTGCACAATTGCAAATAACCCCCTCCATCGGAAAAGTCCGGCCGGGAAAGAACAAAGGAAAACCGGCCGGAACGGAAAGCAAACTGGCAACCCCAGAAAACTGGTCCCGTAATAAATTACAGGAAAACCCCATACTGTGCATACACACCCGCATCTGTATTCCGTCCGGATACAAATGCAATGAGACAAAATCTACACTATACTAAACTAGGACCGGCTTAAACCAAAGCCGGCTAGTAATATCCGTTCGATCCTGATCCGTGCAATACCGCACGTATCTGATCGAACCCTGCCATATTACCATACAGCCACTAGTACAAACTGTCCGATCCTGATCCGTGCAATACCGCACGTATCTGATCGGACCCTGCCATATCTCCATACGGCCTCTACAGCGTTTCGCCCGAAAGCTTGAGTAACTGAAAGTGTGGTGGACTCTAAAGACTCGTCAATACTATGGCTGTGGATTTAACCACTAGCACGTCAGAGGTATAAGCCAATACGTGACGGGCCACCAGCTATTGACTAAAAGGGACGTCGATGAGGAAGCTCACCCCGACACCCAACTGAGCCTGTCAGTGACAATATCCGTACAGTCCGGTCCGTTCGTCTATGAGCATCGCATGGCGGGCCTAGGGGGTTGGTAAAAGTCAGACTCCCAAAAGCGGTACAAGTCGTGTCGGAGTGTAGCCCAGAACACCCTGAGATACTACTGGAATACCTACCAGTAAATCTCCTGCCTTGGCCAAGGTCTTCGTGTAATGGCTCTCCTAGACACAGCGCGACCTCACCCCCAATACCGGGAGAGACGAAACCCCCGAAGATCCGCTCACTGCCTCCATGTGGCTCGGGACTGTACCCAACTAAAACCTGTTTGCACGACTCCTTTGAGCCGTGGTAGGGTAGTAATCAAAGTACAGTGGGAACTCACACGAGACAAATGACGATCCCCAGGTCGATGAACTAACCTGTACACATGTCACCTGGGAACTGCTATCTGACGTCAGGTATAAGACCAACTAGCATGTTCCCGGCGAGTCCTGTCCGGTGTACTCATAACCCAATGAGCACCTGTATACATCTTAGGTGAACCAACTGACACCAGTGGCTTGTGAGACCGGCCACCGCCCCTCGTCGGGGTCTCAACTGTATACACTAGTCTACTCTGGAGAATCGATGCCCTGTCTCGAAACTCCCACGACTAGGGACCTTTTAAGGATGTGCTAATAGACTCCAGCTCTCACTTATATGATCGCCCTCATACTGCCGGCAGTCAAGCAAGAATCCTAGGGGCTTTATCAACGTGCAATAGCGACATGTCAGGTCACCTAAAGCAGTACACGATGATAAAGGTAAACCAGATAGCATACTATCATCTCGAGTAAGACTGTCCTACCGGGATAGGTCCTCCCTCAATCATTGCAATCACGTGCCTGTGATCCAATAATTGACTCTGAGGGCACTATCTCCAACAGTTTCCTATGCTACGCTCGGTCAATTTTCACTTATCACAAAGATTCTCCATATAGGATCAAAGTGATACCTCCTAAATCCTGGGTTTTGGATCTATGAGATAGATCTAATTGGATATTAGGATACTCACTAGTTGTAGTGAGATGGTATCAATCGATCCTGGGGAGAATCATTGGAAAGGTTCCAGGGTGATAAGGACGACTGAATGTCAGTCGCAGGCATTGTCTTTACCCTCCGTGGAGGGACGGTATGTTGGAAGAGTTCCAAGCTAGATACCGTAACTTACTAGACGATTAAAGGTAAGATACATCGTTACCAAGGATGCTACCAAAGAGGCAGCCTGGATATATTTTAAGTTTATGAGATGAACTTCGTTCCTACCATTGTGTGACAATGGAGTTGTGGCTTTAGCCAAGGAACTACCGTCCCATCAGAAATCCAGATATAATTCTTAGGCAGTATCACCTGATCATGGAGATGGTTGATCTCCAGGTAGATCGAGGTTAGGAGAGTAGACAAAGAGGACAACAGCGCGGATCCACTCACAAAGGCCTTTTTCCCAGTAGAGACTTTTATGGGATGGTTGAGTATGAGATACTTTAACCACGGCTAATTGTTGGGTATGTGATACCACAACAGATGGCCCTAGTGCAAGTGGAAGATTGTTAGTTATATGTATGCCCTAGAGGCCATTACTGTACATACGATGTATATTGTAATGGATGCTTGGACATATATAGGGAGGACTTTCTTGCTCGACATGATAGTATGCTATCTGGTTGTACTTTATCTTAACATGTACTCTGATTTTCTCTATGTTACATGTTGATAAAGCCCTTAGGATATGTACTCGACTACTGGGACTATGATGAGATCATACTAATGGGGCCACGGTAGTCGACGAGTACATCCTATAACTGTTCCTAGTCGAGGGTGTATCGAGACAGGGCATCGATACACCAGAGTAGACTAGCGTATACGCATCTTGACCCATATGATGGGCGATGGATGATCCCATATCCATCGGTGTTTGACATCAAGGATGGTGTACGGGTGCTCAGTATAGACTGGGTACATTGGACGGACTCGCCGAGAACTCCCAGATGGTATTATACCATACGTCAGATGGCAGTTCTCCGGTGACACTGGTACAGAGTAGTCTGTTGACCCGAGATCATCATAGAGTCTTGTGTGATTTCCACTGTGCTTTGATTTCCATCATACCACGTCCAAGTGGGCGTGCAAAAAGGTGGCTTTTGGGTACAGTCCCGAATCACATGGAGGCAATGAGCGATAGGAGGGGATTCGTCTCTCCCGGTATAGGGAGTTGATGTTGTGCTGTGTTCGATTGGCTATAACCGGAAATCCCTGGCCAGGGTTGCTGAGATTTACTGGTAAGTGTTATCAGTAGTTTCTCGAACTGTTATAGACCTCATATCGACACGACTTATCAAGCTACTGGGGTCTGACGTTTACCACCCCTAGGCGAGATATGCGACATATCAGACGACGAGACCGGACTGTACGGGGTTTGTTACTGGTTGGATTCACATGACAATGTAAAGGCTTGCTTGTTGATCTTCTGAGCGCTCAATACCTGGGTAGCTGTTACGTTTGGCTGACCGCTTGCAGCTTGTGGGTGTTTGATATGATCATCACCTACTGCCGGCGTATTGACGATTCTTTAGAGTCCTACACAGAGGTTTCTTGGCTCAGGAAAAAAGGAGTAGGAGCACATATGTGATATGTGCGGGACCGAGGATAATGCAGTATGTGATACCGTATTGGATTCTCGTGATATGAGATATCGGCCGGGTATATGTGATATAGCCAGGTCATCGTTTTAGTCGGTTATATGCGATATAGCCGGATTGTCGGATCAAGTGTTGATTCGATAATTTAATGTTTAATAATATATGTGATATATTAAATTACATTAACTAATATTAGCTCACTAAAAGATTCTTTTTCTCACTCGGGTAATACATTGATATATATGCGATATATGTTAAATGTATTATTTTATTTGGTTACAATAAATATTATATATATGATATATAATATTGTAACATGATATGATAACTAATGCAACATGTTTAGAAGAGATTAAACAAGATTAGGGTTTGATTTGGGTTAATGCTTTCTAGATGATTCTAGAAGGTTTGGCTTTGTTTTGTGAAAGATATTTTGTTATGACTCATGCTTTAACCCAACCCAAACCCTAACCCTAGTTAATTCTCTACATGGGTTTAGTTGACCATGGTTGCATTAATCATCATATTTATTCTTTCATTATTCATCACAAAAGGTTTCATGTTGATTGTTCATCTTCTTCCTTCTTTCTTTTCATGAAAAAGCTTTCTAGCTTTTTCTAAGTGATGAAAAATGAGTGAGAATAAGAAAACAAATGAGAGCAAAAATCCTACTTCATCATCCTCATCTATCCTTGCCATTTAGATGAGGGTGTTCACATCATTTCATGAGTGATAGCTTGTGTTAACGAAACTTCAAGGTAGATCATCTTTGTATCGAAGATCGGAAGAAAGACTGCATCTTTCTCTTCGTGGAACCTCTCGAGAGTCCGGAACACGATGATCACAGCGAAGGGACTTCAACACAGAGCTTTAAAAGTGAAGGACCGGATCTACAAAGGTTTTAATCCCTCTCACTTAGTGTTAAAGTGTTTAACATGTTAGTTTTCGCATAAACTCTAGTTTAAAGATCCGGCTTTGGGTTGTTCGGCACGGCTAAATTTTTAATCGGGCATGGTTGATGCCTCGTAGACCCTTGTGCGTGTGCCCAGAAACCCTACACATCTCACATAAAAACACCCGACTATTCAAAACGCGACGATCCAATATAACATATCCAGCAACACATAATATCGCATGTCATCAACATAAGTAAATATGTGCATCCCAATTGTCGTTGACATATAGCAACGAAACCGGCGATATCACATATTACACTTACGGTCGCAGAAAAGAATGTGTAAAACTACAACAGTTGGAATCCGCAACCTCCTTAAACATCATATGCTTTACAATTATAAACCCCGCATTTTAGTCTCTATATCGAAAACACTTTTCAATATCTAGTCGTGCAATTCAACAAGATTCCCGATATTTTGATCGAATGCTCGTCGCAAACTTTAGTAGACGGCCGCACCCCCGAATGCTGTCGACGAAGTGCACTAAGGCGGAACACCGCTGCCGCGAGCACCCGAACGGATTCTTTTGGCGACGGGGTTCTCCTACAGTCACTTGGTCGGGGCTATAGGGCATGGCTGTCTATTAAGTTTACACGGCGAGTATCCGCGTACGCTACGTGATTGCAACGGACTTTTGATCACATCAAAATCCCGTGGCAACCGATCAATTGAGACTAAACTGCTATGTTTATAACATTCAAATAAGTTATCTCATAAGTACATGTGGATTCCAAATATTGTATCACATTCCAGATAAATAGACAATGTTAAACTTTCCGATCGAATAATCAAACACCCAAGTTTTCCCAAATAGTTCTCAACACTTGAAGGGAGTTTAAAAACATCCATCACATGCCACAGTACCAATGCTCCAGCCGTAGAAGGGTCAAGCCAACGCCTCAAATGTGGCAACGCCGTACTGCCCCAAACCCTAAGGTTCAAAAGGCAGTTCAAGACGGTCACATAATCGAGTTAAGGTTTGTTGTCTTCTAGAGGGTCCATTGCGTAACTTGCACGATTTAGACGTTCTTAAACAACGGAAAAATCCAACACTTGGAAATTTTCCGGGTCGGGAAAAAGTGGGTTATTGATATCCGTCCGAACTTTTTAATACTTTCTAAATATCCGGAAAACACAACGGAATTAAATTTTCCGATCGAATCAACGAATACAAAATAAACCCCAGAACACTCAACACTTGAGTCAGAATAAAAAATACCCAGAAAATAGAAATAACAGATACGGGTATTACTGTGCAAAACAAAAAGCACAAACTCACTGTACGGCCCCGTATCCGCGGCGCAAAAAGGCTACTGCCGCGGTTCCACAGCGATCCATACGACTTACATTGTCGTCTTGCACAATAATTCCTAGAATCACCTGCTGAATTTTTTAGGTATTTTTAATACAGAAAAATACCAGTTTTGAAAAAATTTCCAGAGAGGGGTTTACTTTGACGTTTCCGGGTTCGATCGGGGTTTTAACTTCGTATACACGTCGCCTAATACTCTATCTAGGCTCTGATACCAGTGTCGGGTTACTAGGCACTCTAATAAAGTTCTATAAGGCATCAACAATGCCCGATTAAAATTTTAGCCGTGCCGAATAACTCTAAACAAGATCTTTGCTAGATAATTAGGGTAAGAAATGCAAGTTAAACTCTTTAACTCTAAGTGAATACGAAATACAACCTTTGTAGATCGGTCCTTCACTTCTAAAGCTCCTTGTTGTAGTCCCTTCGCTGCAATCATCGAACACCCAGAGAATCGGACGGCTCCATGAGAAGAGGCAACGGTATTGCTTCAAGTCTTCGTGGCCGAAGATGATCTACGTCGAGGGAATACGAACTCAAGCTTCTACTTCACTAACCAAATCATTAGTGAAGCAAACACCCTAAACTAAAGTGCTAGTCTAGTAGAGGATGGTGAAATAGGAAATGAGTACACTTTAGAATTTCTTTTCTCACTTTGTTTCTCTCTCTTTTTCAAACCCTAGCAAGAATATGAAGGAGGAAGAAGATGAGCTCAAAATGAGAATGAAAAATAATCAAGAGAGTGAGAGAGCTAATCATGGTGAGTGAGTATCATATACTAACTCATATAGAGACATTACCATGGCTAATTATAGTGGTTAGGTTAGTTAATATCTTAAGTAAAACAAAACTAGTGGACTAAGTCAATGCAACCATAAGCTTCATGAAGCTGTTGGAAATAGTGCCCTCAGAGTCAATTATTGGATCACAGGCACGTGATTACAATGATTGAGGGAGGACCTATCCCGGTAGGACAGTCTTACTCGAGATGATAGTATGCTATCTGGTTTACCTTTATCATCGTGTACTGCTTTAGGTGACCTTACAGGTCACTATTGCACGTTGATAGAGCCCCTAGGATTCTTGCTTGACCACCAGCAGTATGAGGGCGATCATATAAGTGGGAGCTGGGGTCTATAAGCACATCCTTAAATGGTCCCTAGTCGTGGGAGTTTCGAGATAGGGCATCGATACTCCAGAGTAGACTAGTGTATACAGTCGAGACCCCGACGAGGGGCGGTAGCCGGTCTCACAAGCCACTGGTGTCAGTTGGTTCACCTAAGATGTATACAGGTGCTCATTGGGTTATGAGTACACCGGACAGGACTCGCCGGGAACATGCTAGTTGGTCTTATACCAGACGTCAGATAGCAGTTCCGTGGTGACATGTGTACAGGTTAGTTCATCGACCTGGGGATCGTCATTTGTCTCGTGTGAGTTCCCACTGTACTTTGATTACTACCCTACCACGGCTCAAAGGAGTCGTGCAAACAGGTTTTAGTTGGGTACAGTCCCGAGCCACATGGAGGCAGTGAGCGTATCTTCAGGGGTTCGTCTCTCCCGGTATTGGGGGTGAGGTCATGCTGTGTCTAGGAGAGCCGGAACATGAAAAGTCCTTGGCCAAGGCAGGAGATTTACTGGTAAGTATTCCAGTAGTATCTCAGGGTGTTCTGGGCTACACTCCGACACGACTTGTACCGCTTTTGGGGGTCTGACTTTTACCAACCCCCTAGGCCCGCCATGCGATGCTCATAGACGAACGGACCGGACTGTACGGATATTGTCACTGACAGGCTCAGTAGGGTGTCAGGATGAGTTCGCTCATCGACGTCCCTTTTGGTCAATACCTGGTAGCCCGTTACGTATTGGCTTATACCTCTGACATGCTAGTGGTTAAATCCACAACCAAGGTATTGACGAGTCTTTAGAGTCCCCCACATTCAGTTACTCAGCTTTCGGGCGAAAAGCTGTAGAGGCCATATGGAGATATGGCAAGGTCCGATCAGATACGTGCGGTATTGCACGGATCAGGATCGGACAGTTTGTACTAGAGGCCGTATGGATATATGACAGAGTTCGATCAGATACATGCGGTATTGCACGGATCAGGATCGGACAGATATTACTATCCGGCTTTGGTTTAAGCCGGACCTAGTATAGTACAGTGTAGATTTTGTCTCATTGCATTTGTATTTCGGTCGGAATACAGATGCGGGTTTGTATACACAGTATCGGGGTTTTCCTGCAATTTATTACGGGACCAGTTTTCTGGAGTTGCCAGTTTGCTTTCCGTTTCGGCCATTTTCATTTGTATCTTTCAATGGCCGAAGATTGGTGGAGGAGGGCTTATTTGCATTTGTGCAAATAAGCAATTGTGGAGGGGGTCTTTGCATATTATTGTATCATGATAGCTCTTGTTGACCTTGACTTGTTCACTTCATCATTGCTTGACTTTTGGAGTCATCATGTTTGATGATGGTTGTGGTTGAATGTGGGTGTGTTTGTGATCATGTTCTTTCATGATTTCTTTTGTTTCCCTCTTGCATTATTGGATGGCCTCTCTCATTTTTTTGAGACACTCTCATTCTCACTCCCCCATTGTCATGGCCGGCCTTGCTCTTGATGGGGCTGTCCCAATTTTTGTGTGAGGGATTTACACTCATTTGGCTTCACAAAAATCCCCACTAGTTCAATCTCCACAAGCTCACTTCATGATCCTCCACCAATGGCAATTCCTACAACCCCAAATGAGACTTGAGCACTACACATTCTACAGCAAATCTTGGGCACGTCGACTCGCCAGCTTCGTGCCCGAGTTGCCTCGGTACTGAGGCGGGAGCCCGTAAAAGATGCAGACGATGTGGTGCCCTTCCGGCGACGAGGTGGAGACCGGAGCTTCCGCGGGAGATCGGGACGACGACGAGAAGACCGGAGGACACGGATCACTCGGTATATCTCTCTTTCCCATCTTGTAGTTAGCTAGGACTAGTTAATGATTCGATCCGGGTATTAGTGCGCGGTGGTGCCAGTTCATGAAAATTTAAAGTTAACCATCGTTTCCGTATTTGGCCTCGGGATGGAGGCCGGGGCGCCGCCGTGCACTTACAGTGGTATCAGAGCCTCGCCATTAACATAGTCTAGCTTTGTTTAATGTGTTTACATTTCCGATCAACCAAAATTCCAAAAACCCGCGTTTTTCACATGCATCAGTTTTCTGTTGAATTTTTTCTGGCTCGAAAATTTTTTCAGGTTGTAGAAAAGTGATGTAATGGAAGTTCTAAGAGTTCTGTAGAAATTCGACACAGTGAGTCGACTATAGGAGCGCGGAACCGCGTCCAAAACCCCATTTACGCCACGGTTCCGCCGCACTATAGTGTTATCACTGCGTCAAATTTCTACAGTTGCTTTCTTGGTTGATTGTAGGGTTTTTGGAATATTAATTTTGGGCCCAGATTTTCTTGATGTGCTACAGTAGTACTTGGGGCCCACTTGTTAAATTTTGATCGATCGGATATTTTAAATACATTATTTCACAGTATTTACATTATATCTGCGACCGTGAATGTCACTTGATCGGTAAATCCAGTCTAACTGCTATAGCCCGGTTAGACGGATTTGCGAACGTGACTTTCACGTTGATGTTCTGTGTTATGCTGTGATGTTGCGGATCGGTCGTGGGGGATAGCCTGGATGCAATTCTAGTACAGTTGTTGTTGTATTATGTACATTTGATATTGCGGGGCGAGCGTCCGACATGTGGACTGCCGTCACTGCCTGATTGTATTATTATTTTGGGGCACGACCAGGTTGCGGTCGATGTACCCGTTGTATGTATATTTTACTTTTTGTACTAGGATTACCCCGCGGAGGGGTGCACGGATAGCCGGGTTCTAGAGGGCAACTGGCCCGCATCTCATGGCATTGAGACGGAGGGGGCTTCACTCTAGGATTGGCGGGCTATTCGCCGCACTCGTAGGGGGTACAGGTTGACCCAGGAGGGGTGCCCAAGTTACCGGATTCCGTGAAGTGCTAGGTGGTCCATTCACGGTGCTGAAGGGGGCTGCCTCGCTTCAGGTTTTGGCGGGTAACTTGCCGCGCCCGTAGGGGTCTAGGATTTCATTGCACAGGCTATCCACACGACCAGGGGAACGTCGGGTTTCAGTAGTGGCTCTGTGAAACCCGGGGATCCCAGATATCTGTATTGTTCTGTGATACTCTACATTTCTGTGATGTTGCATTTTATCACGCCTTGAGCGAAATATAATATATTGGTATATATATTAGTAGATGTTGTATATGTTTTACATCCGCGCTAGTCCAGTCCCCGCTCTGTCGTTAGTTAGCTAACCTAACGGGTAATTACGGGACCCAGTGGCGAATGCGGATGGCATATACGTACATCAGTATATTTTCGTTCTTTTTGGTGTGATCAATTGATGGGACTGCATTGATTCGGATCAATGCAAGTTAAAAACAAACCTAATCTGATTTTGTTGGAACACTTTTCAAAAAGCTGTTATTGCAAGGACGTTCTCTTTTGTTTTGCATCGTGGTATTCAGTTGGAATATCCTGCTCCTCAGTCGACGAGACAAGGGCCGAGATCCCTTCACCGGGAGTGACCCCTTGGACAAAAGCTTGCGTCAGGGCAATAACTTCATTATAGCCGATTGCTTTTGCTTTGCACCGTGATATTCAGTTGGAATATCCTGCACCTCATTCTACGGGGAAAGAGCCGAGATCCCTTCACCGGGAGTGACCTCTTTAGCAAAGGTTTTCGTCACTATATTTTTAAAAGCTATCAGTTCCTTCAACGATATCAAGTTCATTACGTTAAAGGTTTTCGCCAGAAGCCATTCGTAGCCCTCCGTCGTTTCATATGGGTAGTCAATAGTATTCAAGCTGTGTTTGTTGGCCAAAGTCAAGGCACAGTGTTTGGTAGCTGTTGGTTATTCATATGCAGCATAGATAGATGCGTTGGTTTGGAACAGTCGTACTGCCTTGTTGGCCAAAGTCAAGGGTAGGTACGGGTGGATTCAAATCAACCTGGAGAATGACGGGTAGAACTTGACATGTGACTTATGATTTGTTGGCCAAAGTCAAGGTCATAAGAGCATGGGGTAAAAATCTACATCGGGAGTTTCTAAAGAAACTGAAACTTGTCATATATGCGCATACCTTCTGGAGTGTGACACCGTGAGCGGATTCCGTCACGTTATCATGCGATGATAGTTGGATCCCGATTCCCACTGATGAGTTGGTATACTCCTCGGGTGATCCCGACTAATTCTTCTTTCAGGTTTGGAGGAGAATTTGACGGTACAGTGGGAGGTTTCCAGATTAGATAAATTGGTAACCATTCTGATCTAGGTTAGAGTGCACGCTGAGTGTTTCTTTTCTCTCTCTCTTTGGCAGCGACCATTGACCCGACCCTAAGACTATGACTCAGTGACCAAGTTGACCGAACCTTCTTAACACTGGCTTTTGGATTGTCAGAGTTGCAAACCTCATTTCCACTCCTACTTTTACCCTTTCTCCAGGACACCCCGTATTACTACGAACGTCCACTTCCATTGGACAAAACCATCCTATGGTTGGATACGAACTCGAAGAAACTTATTCGAGGATGGTTTCCGGTTCTGGAGAAAACGGATAGGACTATTCAGTTGTTTTTTCCTTTTACCTTCTCTCAGGTTGCGAGTACTCCTTGGTTTAGGAGTAGTACACCTATTACGCAAATTGGATAGTCTTCTTCCAAACCTTAGGCTGGTGCCGAACGATGGGGAATGAAGAAAACCAATTAGCATAACGATGGTGTGCAGAAGGTATTAAGTTAAGACAAAGCAAGGGATTAGTAAGAGGGCAAAGTAAGTTGCGACTGATATTCACGACCAAACCAAGTATTTCTTCGCCAATCCTAAATCACCTTTGTATTTCTCCAGGACACTCCGTATCACTACGAAGATCCACAGTTTATTGGATACTCCATCGTATGGTTATATACGAACTTGAAAGGAACTTGTTCCAGTTCGGGGATGGATTCTGGTTCAGGAGAAATAGGAATAAGGTTTATTCGGTTGTTTTTTATCCTCACCTTCTCTCGCATTGCGAGTGTTCCTAGGATTAGGACAGTACACCCATTATGCTTATTGGATAGTCTTCTTCCAAACCATAGGCTGGTGCCGAATGGTAGGGAAGGAAGAAAACCATTTGGCCTAAAGGGGTGTACAGAAGGTAATAAATAAAGACATAGAAAGGGATTTAGAAAGATGGCAAATAATTACAAGGTTACAGTTGTGAATCTGGATAATGGAAGAGGCATTACTAGGAATACCAGGATACCCCATCGAAACATTTCAATGTTTCAGTTTCACTGTGTACTGTTAAAGGAAAACTGATTTCCCAGTTAGACACTTGCTCCAGGGTATGTATTTACCAGGTATGATTCTCACACCTGTATGGTTTTACAGATGATGAGTGGGAGTAAGTTATTGGGAATTGGGTGATCATCCTCATTATATCGGGATTCGTTGTAATCGGTGATATTTGAGGAAGTCACCTGGGTTGGTTGCCGGACGGCAAGTATTTGGTTTTGAATATCCGCTGTTATGCACCAATTTCAAATCGATACATCTGTACGTCTATTTTTATAGAGTGAGATATATCTTTTTGAAATTATGTCAGTGACATTTACCTATATCAGTGGATGATTAGGTAAGGAGCAATAAACAGCGGTGTAATTCTTCTTAACCATAAGTACAGTTTTCAACCTACGACACACAGTAAATGAGTTATCAGACTCAAGGACTTATACAGAGTATTGTATGTTGTCCAGGGTCCATCAGGACAGAGGGGTTGGTCCTCGTACTATATTCGGTTTACTTATGACTTCTCTAGTTTTTAGACAGGTGTTTCGTCGAAACACAGGGTCTGAATTTTGAGAAGTTATAGGTATTTGAATAAAGTAGAGAACTAGATATTGCAAGTATCGGGATTCTTCAAAGTGATCGAAGATGTAGATACTTGTGCATGGTATTCAGATGATAGTAATGATTAAGAGAACTTGCTTCTCTTTCGGGTTACTCATAATTGGAAGCACTCCTAAGTTGAGTAACGCTGATCGACCTCTTTCCATTTAGTTGTCATGCACTGGAGACAGCTGCATGATTTGAATCTGGTTCAATTAAATCAGTGCCTCTGGTTCTATATTGGATATAAAACAGTTCATATCTTAACGATGTTAAGGTACGGGGAGTTGTCCGGTTTATGCTTAAAACCAGACTCTGGATAACTCAAGGCACGTTTCTGTAATGGCTGTTTGTGGGTTGACCCAGGCTATGACGAGGGTTGACTTTCTACCATCCGGAAGATCAATGGTAATATTGTTCTATACTCGCCACAGTTTTATTAAAAATGGATTTTTTCAGAAAACAATAGTGGGAGTATGGTAGAACTGGAAGTGATTCCAGAACCACAAACGATTACTGAAGATTTGATAGGAACCTAAAGATTCAATCTGGTTTGACATTCCATTGGCCACTCCGCAGATAAGGTGGGTAACCTCAGGCACCCGAGAGGTACTCCGGTAACCTCAAGGACGGTGACAGGGAACTTCTTGTTTACCCACACTTGCCATTGCTGTTGTTCCAGGCTGCGAGACCCGGCAGGAGGATGAGTATAGCGTCGTTCTAAACTAGCTTCAGAAGTGTACGTGTATATAACTTTGCCAGAGGGTTGTTGTAGCCAGTGGGAGCAGCGGAAGCATTGGTGGACAGGTAGCTTATGTCTATTTATAGACTAAAGCAAATATAGCGGAGAAAGATCATCCTTTTCTAACATGACAGTCATAGGTTTGACTTCGTCAAAATAGGGGATGGATCTCTTGAGAAGGTAGTAGGGTGTGATGTCATGGTATTTGGATGACATACACAAAATAGGAAAAGAAACTCCTATATTACTATCGGTCATACTTTGGTCGTCACACAGTGGTTTCTCCACATGGGACTTGGACATTATATCAGACATACTGGTTACTAGATCTATGGTTTTAGATCTAGATTTGGGTGGTTTCCCAATCAGGGTACTTAGACAGCATTCTAAGAATACTTAGAATGGACGACTCCTGGCACGGTAGTATACCTGCAGGTGATGGAGTCACCCTCTCTAAAGGTGTCTTACAGATTAAAGGGGAGAGGGATGTGCATAATTAGTAGATCACTTGCTCAGGCAATTGAGTCAATCATGAGATGTCAAGTACCACACCAGATGTTGTTCTTGCACTACATGCAATAAGTTGACATTGATCCAATCATGGAGAAACAGTCGGGAGCAGCTTTAGAACATAAGTAGATGTTCTAGGGATATGATAACGACAGCCTCATTCGGGAGACAGTTATCATTCCAGGCTTCCAAGGTGACCCGGACGACAAGGAGGTTGTCAGAGTTATAGTTTTCCTTCTGATGAGGGGCAGTATTTTGGACAGGTGGTCCAAGGCAATACTGAGGGAGGCATGGTGCAGGATACTGATTAAGTTCACTTGACGATACAGTCTAAGAAGTTTGGATTTGGAGTTCATTTATGAGCTAGGTCCCCTCAAACATCCAGACATATTCTAAGACAGGTATTGCTCATTTCGGGAGATGGGTTTCTCCGCGAACTTGAGATATAGAGAGAAATAGAAAGAGACATCAAGGCGGATCCACTCACTAAGGCTATTCCTCGAACGCAATAGTTTCGCAAGCGAGCTTTGTGAGACTGACCAGTAGAGGAGTTGGGTGTTCGGTATCATACGGGCTGTGAGTATGCGACATCACAATAATTAGCCTTGAGTGCAAGTGGGAGATTGTTGGAGATAGTGCCCTCAGAGTCAATTATTGGATCACAGGCACGTGATTACAATGATTGAGGGAGGACCTATCCCGGTAGGACAGTCTTACTCGAGATGATAGTATGCTATCTGGTTTACCTTTATCATCGTGTACTGCTTTAGGTGACCTTACAGGTCACTATTGCACGTTGATAGAGCCCCTAGGATTCTTGCTTGACCACCAGAAGTATGAGGGCGATCATATAAGTGGGAGCTGGGGTCTATAAGCACATCCTTAAATGGTCCCTAGTCGTGGGAGTTTCGAGATAGGGCATCGATACCCCAGTGTAGACTAGTGTATATAGTCGAGACCCCGACGAGGGGCGGTGGCCGGTCTCACAAGCCACTGGTGTCAGTTGGTTCACCTAAGATGTATACAGGTGCTCATTGGGTTATGAGTACACCGGACATGACTCGCCGGGAACATGCTAGTTGGTCTTATACCAGACGTCAGATAGCAGTTCCCTGGTGACATGTGTACAGGTTAGTTCATCGACCTGGGGATCGTCATTTGTCTCGTGTGAGTTCCCACTGTACTTTGATTACTACCCTACCACGGCTCAAAGGAGTCGTGCAAACAGGTTTTAGTTGGGTACAGTCCCGAGCCACATGGAGGCAGTGAGCGTATCTTCAGGGGTTCGTCTCTCCCGGTATTGGGGGTGAGGTCATGCTGTGTCTAGGAGAGCCGGAACATGAAAAGTCCTTGGCCAAGGCAGGAGATTTACTGGTAAGTATTCCAGTAGTATCTCAGGGTGTTGTGGGCTACACTCCGACACGACTTGTACCGCTTTTGGGGGTCTGACTTTTACCAACCCCTAGGCCCGCCATGCGATGCTCATAGACGAACGGACCGGAGTGTACGGATATTGTCACTGACAGGCTCAGTAGGGTGTCAGGATGAGTTCGCTCATCGACGTCCCTTTTGGTCAATACCTGGTAGCCCGTTACGTATTGGCTTATACCTCTGACGTGCTAGTGGTTAAATCCACAACCAAGGTATTGACGAGTCGTTAGAGTCCCCCACATTCAGTTACTCAGCTTTCGGGCGAAAAGCTGTAGAGGCCATATGGAGATATGGCAAGGTCCGATCAGATACGTGCGGTATTGTACGGATCAGGATCGGACAGTTTGTACTAGAGGCCGTATGGATATATGGCAGAGTTCGATCAGATACATGCGGTATTGCACGGATCAGGATCTTACAGATATTACTAGCCGGCTTTGGTTTAAGCCGGACCTAGTATAGTACAGTGTAGATTTTGTCTCATTGCATTTGTATTTCGGTCGGAATACAGATGCGGGTGTATATACACAGTATCGGGGTTTTCCTGCAATTTATTACGGGACCAGTTTTCTGGAGTTGCCAGTTTGCTTTCCGTTTCGGCCATTTTCATTTGTATCTTTCAATGGCCGAAGATTGGTGGAGGAGGGCTTATTTGCATTTGTGCAAATAAGCAATTGTGGAGGGGGTCTTTGCATATTATTTTATCATGATAGCTCTTGTTGACCTTGACTTGTTCACTTCATCATTGCTTGACTTTTGGAGTCATCATGTTTTATGATGGTTGTGGTTGAGTGTGGGTGTGTTTGTGATCATGTTCTTTCATGATTTCTTTTGTTTCCCTCTTGCATTATTGGATGGCCTCTCTCATTTTTTTGAGACACTCTCATTCTCACTCCCCCATGGTCATGGCCGGCCTTGCTCTTGATGGGGCTGTCCCAATTTTTGTGTGAGGGATTTACACTCATTTGGCTTCACAAAAATCCCCACTAGTCAATCTCCACAAGCTCACTTCATGATCCTCCACCAATGGCAATTCTTACAACCCTAAATGAGACTTGAGCACTACACATTCTACAGCAAACCTTGGGCACGTCGACTCGCCCGCTTCGTGCCCGAGTTGCCTCGGTATTCAGGCGGGAGCCCGTAAAAGATGCAGACGATGTGGTGCCCTTCCGGGGACGAGGTGGAGACCGGAGCTTCCGCGGGAGATCGGGATGACGACGAGAAGACCGGAGGACACGGATCACTCGGTATATCTCTCTTTCCCATATTGTAGTTAGCTAGGACTAGTTAATGATTCGATCCGGGTATTAGTGCGCGGTGGTGCCAGTTCATGAAAATTTAAAGTTAACCATCGCTTCCGCATTTGGCCTCGGGATGGAGGCCGGGGCGCCGCCGTGCACTTACAGAAACTTCATGCATGTGAGCTCATTATCCATTTGTTTTAGAATTACTTTAGATATTAAAACCCTACCAATATAATTAGTATGGTGTATGTCTCATACATCCATGATAGTTGTATCAACAACCATGATACAAAATGTACACAAATAAATATATATCACATATATATTAAGTTGTGCACAAGTGAGAAAAACAAATGCTTAATTGAACCAATGTTAGTTAATGAAAATTAGTATATCACATATACAATTATACACTAAATTATTAAATCAACACTTAACTTAATAATCCGGTTATATCTCATATGCGACAAACATCCAATGTATCGACTTATCGAATCAACCCTTGATTCGATAACCTGGTTATATCGCATATAACCGATCGATACAAACATCGCGAGTATATAATACGGTATCAAATACTCGCATTATTCTCGGACCCGCACATATCACATATGCGCTCTTATTTCGTTTTGCCTGAGCCAGTAAAATCTCTATTTAGGACTCTAAAGACTCGCCAATACGCCGACAGTAGGTGATGATCATATCAAGCACCCATAAGCCGTCAGTGGTACTAGCTGGACGTAATGGCTATCCGAGTATTGAGCGATCAGAAGATCAGCAAGCAAGCCCGCTCCAACTCCTGCAAAAAGCCTGACAGTGACACTACCGTACAGTCCGGTCTCCTCGTCTGATATGTCGCATATCAAGTCTAGGGGTGGTAAACGTCAGACCCCAATAACCGATAAGTCATGCTGATATGAGGCTCATAATGGGTCTAGAAACTACTGGTAACACTTACCAGTAAATCTCTAAACCAGCCCTGGCCAGGGACTTCCCTGTTATGGCCAATCGAGCATAGCGCAACATCAACCCCCAATACCGGGAGAGACGAAACCTCTCCTATCGCTCATTGCCTCTATGTGACTCGGGACTAAACCCAAAAACCACCGTTTTTCACGCCCTCTTGGACATGGTAAGGTGGAAATAAAAGCACAGTGGGAATCACACAAGACTCTATGACGATCTCGGGTCTACAGACTAACCTGTACCAGTATCACCAGAGAACTGCCATCTGACCTAAGGTATAATACCATCTGGGAGTTCTCGGCGAGTCCGTCCAGTGTACCCAGTCTCTACTGAGCACCCGTATATCATCTCTGATGTCAAACACCAATGGATATGGGATCATCCATCGCCCATCTGTATGGGTCGAGAAGGTATACGCTAGTCTACTCTGGTATATTGATGCCCCGTCTCGATACACCCACGACTAGGGACCTTGAAGGATGTACTTATGGACTACCATGTCCCCACTAGTATGATCCGCATCATAGTCCAGGCAGTCAAGTACACATCCTAAGGGCTTTACCAACATGTAACAGAGAGACAATCAGTGTACACGTTAAGGTAAAGAGTAACCAGATAGCATACTATCATGTCGAGTAAGAAAGTCTTCCCTATATAGTTCAAGCATCCACTACAATATACATCTCATGTATAGTAATGGCCTCTAGGACATACATATAACTAACACCGTGCAGACAGGTGACCCAGCTGTTGCTGAGATGATGGGATGTCGCTTCCAGAGCTTACGAGCTATGATCGCCGGAGCTTCTAGGAAGAAATGCGACAGAGGATAGCTAGTCTACCCCAATTTGAGAGACGAAGGTGATTCGTCATATTGATATGCCGATGCAGGCCCAGTTGAGTTGAAGATTTCCAGTGTGGAGAGTCTTACTCAGATCCAGAGCAGACCGATCCAGAGATGACCGCCGATGTATCGCTTTTCCTGGAGGATTGAGGCATTGCTTAGCATGCGGGCGGAGAATATTCACATGTTGTATAGGAGAAGCTAAAAAGTTCGAACGAGTGTCAGAAACCCATTTTTCCCAAGTTTAAAGTGTTCGGAGGAACATGCAGGTAATTCTGTGGACCCTCTAGAAGAATGAAACCCTAAATCGACATGATGACCATGGAACCGCTTTGAACCTTGGGGTTTGTGGCAGTTTAGCGGTGCCATCAGTGAGGCTTGGGTTTGCTCTTCTACGGCTGGTCCAGAGGTACTGTGGTATGTACCAAATATTTTTAGACTGTGCTCAGGTGCTGAGCCTTCGGGAAATTTTGGGACCTTGATGACTCGATCGAAAAGTTTGACGTCATCCAGATATCATGTTATAAGAGATCAGTAAGCTGACCCGCTTCTTATAGAGGACCTCACCCTGTTGCGTTGTGAGTTGATGGAGAACGGACGAGTATTGAGTATTCCTCCGATGGTTGGGACGAGTTCCCGAGGACGTGTTCGACCAGATATCTTCTACAGAGCGATGAAGCTACAGAGTACGCAATTTCGAATCCGTGCGAGAGACTTCGGATTGACCGTGGCCGAGAACCGTTGCAGTGCGCAGATAGCATGGCGTGACATCATAGCGGACGACGATAAAGACGAGTGGAACCAGAAGTTCGTGCGAGACGCTGAAGAGCTGTTATTACTCCCCATCGAGATTTGATATCTGATATGTATACAAAGGCGTTGGGATACGGCCAGTTTCCGAGGCAATGTGTGCTGAGAACGCAGATGTCCAGAAAACGAGAAAGGATTATGTAAGAGTACCAGCCTCCGTACAGTTCGGTATAGGCGAGATCGGAAGAGACCTGGAGCAGGATTCCTTCCGGGAAACTGCTGCAATGAGAATTGCACCCAGGATCAGATGTGTCACGTGTATTCAGAGAGACAGAGGCCGATGCCAGTGACGTGCTGCCTTACGAGTGGTCGTGATGACTGACCGAGAGATGACCAGAGAAGTGCCAGAATGGAATCGTCCCCGTTAGCACACCGGTTTGGGCCGATGAGCCGATGGATTGCGAGATGGGTAAATCCACAGAGAAGATAAGGACCCAGAGGCCGAGGATGCCAGACCGTGAGCAGGAAGCGAGCGGATGTTCTTGTTATGCCGGTTATTAGGCGCACCGATTTATTTTTCGACATTGTAGGAGGTGTACCTCGATGTCCTTTGTTGCGATTGGCGTTTGTGATCTGAGTATCACGCTTATATCGCTTGGATTTGAGTTTTGATGACGAGTTTCCTGATATTGATTTCATGCACCATGGCTGCACCTACTGAGTATTTACATTTTACGCATAGTTATCGCACCTGATATATATTTTATACACCGTTGTGTTGATTTGCGATTTGTGCATGGCTATTGCGTTTGATGTCGATTTTGTAACTTCGTAGCAAGTGTTTATGATTTCATGGATTTCATGCGGATGAGGTGATTTTTGCACTCGGTATAGCTTATATATGCTTGCAGTGCATTGATATGTATTTTGTGCATGCAGTTGCACACGATTTTGATTTATACACCTTGGTGTACTCGGTGTTGCTTTTATGTGTTTGAGTTATTGATTGTATTTCGTGCATTTGATGCACCAGATGTTATTTTCGTGCACAATAGGTGCACCAGATATTGTTGTCATGCACACCGTTGCAGTAGACAGATGCTTTTGTGCACACCCGTTGCACGTAGTTTTGTGCTTTGGTGCGTATTGTGGCACCTGTAATTGGATTTGATTTCCATGCGCACCATACGCATGCGATTATTGGATACGCCTTTTGAGGCTGATTTTGCTTTTCGGCACTTTGTTTCCATGTTGGGCACTATATCGTGTAGTAGCCAAACAGGACTGATCTGAGGACAGTACCTGAGTACTTTGCATGCATTAAAAGATTACCAAAAAGGATTTTCAAGAGGAGCTATAGTCTCGCTATTTCCTACGTGTCCGTGAGCGACACGAACGTTTTTAAAGAAAAAACCTTTTAGGATATTTTTAAAATGACAGAACGTGTATTTAAGAAACATATATGGAACTTATGTGTCACACCATGAAACTTTGGGAGAGAGTGATTGAACATAGGCTAAGAAAGGATATTAAGATAACAGAAAACCAGTTTGGGTTCATGCCTGGACGATCAACGAAAGAGGCTATTCATTTGCTTCGGCAACTTGTTGAGCGTTTTCGAGAGAAGAGAAGAGATTTGCATATGATATTTATTGATTTAGAAAAAGCGTACGACAAGGTACCTAGAGAGGTATTATGGGGGACAATGATGAGGAAGGGGGTCCCCGTCAAGTATATTGACATAATCAAGGATATGTACGATGGAATAGTGGCAAATGTCAGAACTTGCAGCGGCTTAACGAGTGATTTTCCGATTACTATTGGTTTACATCAAGGATCTGCATTAAGTCCATTCCTATTTACCATCGTGATGGATGAGCTTACTAGAACTATCCAAGATGAGGTACCTTGGTGTATGCTATTCGCTGATGATATTGTTCTAGTAAATGAGACAAAAGCAGGGGTTAATGCCAAATTGGAATTATGGAGGCAAACATTAGAATCTCGGGGATTCAGATTGAGCAGGTCCAAGACAGCATATATGCATTGCAAATTTAGTAACCAGAGAAGTCAAAACCATATTGGTATAATATTGGAAGGGCAATAGATATCACCGAGCGACCAGTTTAGATATCTAGGTTCCATCATCCAAAAGAATGGGGAGATCGATAGTGATGTTAATCAAAGGAACCAAGCTGGTTGGTTGAAATGGAGGAGTGCAACAGGGATTTTGTGTGATCGTAACTTTCCGTTAAAATTGAAAGGGAAGTTTTATCGGAGCGCTATTCGGCCTGCCTTATTATATAGTACAGAATGCTGGGCTCCTAAGAAGCATCATACACAGAAGATGCACGTAGCGGAGATGCGCATGCTTGGTTGGATGTGCAGTAACACTAGAAAAGATATGGTGCGAAATGAGAATATTTGTACAAAAGTTGGTGTCGCACCTGTGGAGGAGAAGATGCGGGGAAACCGGCTATGATGGTTTGGTCATGTGCGACGCAGACCTGTGGAAGCACCGGTCCGACGAATAGATACTCTCGATATGGGCAATAGCAAAAGGGCAAAAGGGAGACCGAAGAAAACATGGATGGAGGTGATACGAAACGATATGGTTGCCAAAGGACTCAATGAAAGTATATTGTTCGACAGGAGTGAGTGGAGGCAGAGGATTCATGTGCTGGACCCGGCGTGATTCTCATGTTGGTTCATGTAGCCTACCCCATATGCTTGGGATAAAAGGCTCAGTTGTTGTTGTATATGGACATATATTATTATTTTAAATTGAGAGTCCGTCAGTTATGTCGTGAGTTACGCATTCCCGCGGCGCTGTAGAAAAGATATTGCATCTATTTTATTCAGATTTTGGAGTTTTCAAAGATGCGTATTATACACGTATTATAGTATTTGACTAGTGTATATTGGATCTCAGTAGTGGATTTCGAGGTCTGCATCTCTATTGTAACTGCGAGGATATGTGTGCAAATCTGATGATTTGCGTGACGCTTGACGGAGTTAATTTTGAGTTTCGTACTCGTTTTCATGCGCACTTGGCGCGTTGTGTTATTTCTGCGTTTTCCATGATTTCGGAGCCCCGTTGTTTTGAGCCGATTATTGAAATGTTTTAGATTTTGGGGGTTTAAATTTAAATTCGGGGACCAAATTTATTTAAGGGGGAAAGATTGTAACATTTCAGAAAATATAAAATATTATTTTTGGAATTTAATATTAAAATAATATATTTCCCGAAAACTGCCCGATTTGCGAAATTGGGGTTTTCGAAAAAGGGTATAAATATATACCAATAATTATGAAATAAATGGAAATTAAAATGGTTTATTCATTTAATAATATATTTATAGGATTTGGCATTTTTAAAAATTATTATATGCAGTTTTGATAAAAAAAACCCGATTAGTACACTGCTAATCGCGATTAAGCCAAATCCGCGTTTTTAAAGTTTTCTGTGGCTAGCGCATCATGTCATGTTGCATTTGGTTGCATATTATCTCATTTGTGTTGTTTTATGGGAATTTTTTGTTTTGGTTTTAAAGTTTAAAAGAAAAAGGTGAAAAGGGGGCAAAAGGGTAATAATAGAGTAAGGGTTAGATTAAAAAAGAGAGAGAGAGAGGGCAGCGGCCCATGCCCCTTCCCATTTTCTTTCTTCTTGTCCTCTTCAATCTTCATTTCCCTCCACTTCACCCGTAGAGATCTGTTAGTGTATATGCCCTAGGGGCCATTATTGTATCATACTTATATGTATATTACTTAATGGAAGCTTGGGATATTCACAGTTGTATATACAGTCTTGCTAAAAATGGTAGTATGCTACTTGGTTTGTGTCTACTTTAATATGTGCATATGTTTCTTGTAACGTATCACTTATACATATTAGTAAAGCCCATAGGATCTTTGCTTGATCACCAGCGTTGTGATGGCAGTCACACTAGTGGGGGCTGGGTAGTCTATAAGCAACATCCTATACTTGTCCCTAGTCGTAGGATTATCGAGACAGGGCATCGATATTCCAGAGTAGACTAAGTGTGTAAGCTTCTCATCCCAGTTGGGGAGATGGTCTGTCCCACAGCCATCAGTACGTCGTACTGGAGATAGTATACAGGTGCTCGTTAGGTTACGGGTACACCGGACAGGACTCGCAGGGGAACTGATTGGTTGGTATTATACCCGTCGTCAGTTAACAGTTCCCAGGTGACATGAGTATAGCATAGTCCGCAGACTTGACACTGCTACTTCACCTCGAGTGTGTCCCACTGTTCTTAGATTGCTATCCTACCACGGCTCAAAGGAGTCGTGCAAACAGGTAGCAGTTGGGTGCAGTCCCGAGCACTTGGAGGCAGCGGCGGTTAGAAAGGATTCGTCTCTCCCGGTATTGGGAGTTGATATCGTGCTGTGTCAGAGAGCCATTACGCAAAGTCCCTGGCCAGGGCAAGCGAGATTCACTGGTAGGTTCCAGTAGTTTCTCAGGGTGTAATGGGCTACGCTACGACACGACTTATACCGCTATTAGGGGACTGACGCTTGCCGCCCCCTAGGCTCGATATGCGATAGTCTTAGATGAACAGACCGGACTGTACGGAGATTGTCACATCAGGCTCAGTAGGAGTTCCGATGGTTTTCTTCATCGGCCTTCTTATCGACATCTACCTGGGGACCGTTACGTACAGCTAGTGCCGCTTGCGGTCTGTGGTTAAACCCACTGCCAGCGTAGTGTCGAGTCTTTAGAGTCCCACACAGAGAGTTTCCCTGCTCCAGGCGAAACGATATAGATGTCATATGGTTTTACGACAAGGGTTCGGACGCATACGTGTGTTTACGCACGTACGACGTTCGGACAGTTTTTACTAGCCGGCTTTGGTTTAAGCCAGATTCTAGTATCGGGTTATTGGATTTATATAGTCTAAAGTTTTTCCGTGTTTTCATGGATTGGAGGGGCGTTCTCGTAATTTTCCGGGAAGCTTCTAGAAGCATGGTGACTTGGGGGTTAAGGTGGCATAAGCATTTATTGCTTAATGACTCATTTGTGTGATTCATCCATGGAGTTAATGCTTCATTTATGAAGCTAATGACTCATGAGATGAGTCACACAACGTGAATGCATCAACCATGATGATTAATCATATATATTATTTATTTGATAAATTGTTATGGTTGATATATTCTAATGAGTTCATTTTTCAATATCATTCTCATCATCACCTTCTCTCTCCTCAAGCTCTCTCATTCTTGAAACCCTAACCGTAACCTCTCATGTGTTGAGATCAAGGGTTAGCTAGACTAATACATCCATAACCTTACTCTATATCCCCTAGGTAGCTTAGATTAGTACTTTGAGCAACCTAGTTATCTCAAGTTAAAGATAAAGCTTGGCGTAGGAGCTCTCGGGTGGATCGTCTTTGACTCGAGGAGGCCGTTGAGGTGCCGATGTTCCAAGGAGCCTATGAGGAGTGGAGGACCGCGATGAAGACCCAAAGGACAAGTAACGTGAGGTATAACTTCGAATCCGAGTAGTTAAACCTTTCGTAGTCTGCTAGTAACGGTTTAGAAATGATTCATGCGCCCAAGTCCGTGTTACGAAGCATTGATAATCGTTTTTCATATATTCCGCCTCCCCGCAAGTTCGTGGGGTGCGTGACATGGACTTACAGTGGTATCAGAGCCAAGTAAACCATTACTAGCTTGTTAGCAACTAATTAGAAGTTCGATCGACGGAAAACACGAAAACAAAACCCTAACCCCCTAACAGTTTCTGTTAATTTTAAACATGTCACAAAAATTATTTGATATGCCTTAAAATTCACAGCAGGGTATTATAAGAATACTGGGAAAATACGAGCCTCTAACTCGGCAAGACGGCCGCGGATCCGCGGCAAGATGGTGCTTTTGGCCGCGGATCCGCCGCCGAGTCAACTCCGAGTTGACTCGGATTTGCTCTGTTATTCATGTTTTCTGGTTTTTTGTTTTCCTGTATGTTCTGTTTCTACCCAGGTTACTTCAGTACAGGTTTGCTTTTCTGGTAGACACGGATAAAGGTAGTCGATCGATGTTCTAAACTATTTGCTAATTGGGTTTTTATCTGTAATGTTTAATGTGTTCGTAAACCTCCCCTAACTGCTAGTATGTCGGTTGGCAAGGGGTTGCACATTTCTGTAATGTTTACTGTTTGTGTATATGGACTTGATTGGAGTGTTGTGATGATTAGCCGGGGTTTGAGATGGGTTTAATATTCATTCATTCAATGTAAATGTAATATGATGTAATATTCTTTTGCGGGGCGCATCCAAGTTGCGATTGTAGCCACCGTTGTATTATTTCTTTTTACTGTTTTTTGCTCCTAGGATAGACCCAAGGCGGGGTACACAAACTACCGGGTACTTTGAAGTGTTTAGTGGCCTACTCACTTTGTTGAGGGAGACCGCTTCACTTCGGGTACTTGGCGGGTAGTTTGCCGTACCCGTAGGGGTCTAGGGTGGGGTAATGGCTATTCATCACAACTGTGTAATCCGTCTTTTATTGCAGGCTCAAAGCAAATGCGGATTGCTAGTAAATCCAATAAAGTTCATCAGTGATCTAGAATGCTTATTATTGCGTCTGACGAATGTACAATATCTATATATGATAGCTATTAGACGTCACTTATGTTTTACACCCGCGCTAGCCCAGCCCCCGCTCCGTCGTTAGTTAAGTAACCTAACGGGTGATGACGGGACCCCGTGGCAAATGCGGATGGCATAAGAGGACGTGGTATTTTTGTTGTTTTCTGCATTGATAGGATAAAGATAGGACGCATTATTATAATGCAAAGAAAATAAACCATAGTTTAATCGTTGGAACAAATTTAAAAGAAACCATTCGGTTATTTTAAAAAGATCAGATTTTTTAATTGCGGAGCTTTAATCACTCCTTTTAAAAAGTATCAGGTTCCTTCGATTATATCAAGTTCACTACGTTCACGGTTTTTCCAAAATCATTCTTAGCCCTCCGTCATTTCATTTGGATATTCAG
Source organism: Agapanthus africanus (assembly GCA_030015575.1). Lineage (NCBI taxonomy): Eukaryota > Viridiplantae > Streptophyta > Magnoliopsida > Asparagales > Amaryllidaceae > Agapanthus > Agapanthus africanus. Next base: position 208,524,159 of record JASDDO010000031.1, on the reverse strand, counting down.
TAGTATTCAAGCTATGCATTTGACCAACGCCAGGGCATAGTGTTTGGTAGCTGCTCGGGTATTTCATTTGTTGCATAAATAGATGTGTTAGTTTGGGACAGTCATATTATCATTTGGCCAACGTCAGGGATATGTACGGATGGGTTCAAATTAACAAGGACAATGATGGGTAGAACTTAACATGTGACTTATGACATTTTGACCAACGCCAAGGTCATAAGAGCATAGGGCAAAAATCTATATCGGGAATTTCTAAAGAAACTGAAATTTGCAGAGAGAGCATACCATTTTGGAGTTTGATGAATGTTGGTAGGATTCCTTCAACATTATCATACGATGATATTTTGGATCCCGATCCTACTGTGAGTATATACTACTTATCAGGAGATTCGTCACTTAACGATCAATGCTATAAACCAAGTAGTTGCCTAGAAAGGTGTCAGGGGGTTACGCCCCCAGAGAAAAGAGGTTATTTAATTAAGGAACTTTGCGAAAGCGTTGGAAAACCTCCCTCGAAGTATCGACACTGACCTGGCTGAACGGTTAAGCAAGAATTGTACGGTGAGAATAGCCCTGGCTAATTCTTTTTTATAGTTTGACGAGGGATTCGAGAAACAGTGGGAGCCATCCTGTTTAGATAAATTAAAAACCATTCTAAACTTGCAAGAGCATCATGCTAAAATGTTTTCTTCTCTCTCTCTTAATTGCAGCGACCTTGTGACCACGACTAGGTTACATCTAGATAATAATTTGACTGAATCTTACTTATATGAGTGGCAAAAGTCTGTTCTGATGTCCATTGCCTATGATAAGCTGAACCACCCTATTACTACTCAAGATCCCGCCGTCCCAGGTCCAGTTTCCACTGTCACGGATATGGATATCCATCAGACAAAGGAAAAAGATAAAGCGAAAGCTAAGTGCCTCGTGTTAGCTTCAGTTGATGGTGTATACCAGAAGCAGCACGAGAAGATGGACTTAGTTTCCATCTTTCTCCATAACAAAGATTTATATGGAGAGCAATCTCATATCGCAAGATATGAGACCTCGAACGAATTAATTCAAGCGAGGTTGGCTGACGGGTCATCTGTAGGGGACAACGTCCTTACAATGACTAGCTGTATTGATGAGCTCCAGGAACTGGAGACCGCGTTGGGAAACGAGTCAGATACTGACTTGATTCTACAGTCTCTGCCTCCTACCCTGAAGGAAACCAGGGAAGTAGAAGGAAAGAGAAGGGCAAAAGTTTCGGGACTGGATATAGTAAAAGAGGGACGTTCCTATTGTTACAGGAATGAACATTGGCAGAATGATTGCAGGGCTAGCAAAACAGTAGCCAGGATTCGAAGCATGTTGTGGCTTCAGCCTCAAGTGTATTTGTTATTGAGAATTGTTTGTCAATTAACTCTACTTCCTGGGTACTAGATACCGGAGCAGGATCTCATATCTGTAATTCAATACATGCTTTGAGAAACCGTGGAGTTATAAAGGTAGGTGATTGGTCTCTCAGAGTTGCAAACGGAATGAGCATGGACGCTGAATCCGTGGGAGAATATCGTCTAGGTTTGACAAGTGGGCATATATTGATTCTACGTAACTTTTGTATGTACCTAATATGACATGTAATATCATATCAGTATCCTCACTTTCGAGAGAGGGATATGATTTTACATTCGTAAGCGATGTAGTTAACATCCACCTAAATCAAGTTATGATTGGGTCCGGTACATTAGATAACGGTATATACGTATTAAGTCAAGCTCAGGTTTTCAATATCCAGAACACGCTTAAAAGAAAGTCTCCAGAAATAAATCAGGCTTTCTTATAGCATTGCAGACTAGGTCACATCAATGAGAGAAGGTTGACTAAGTTACATAGAGAAGGATATTTGAATCCGTTCGAATATCAATCTTATGCTACTTGTGAATCTTGTCTCAAAGGAAAGATAACAAAGACTCCGTTCACTGGACACGGAGTAAGAGCAAGCGAGCTCTTGGGACTCGTACACAGTGACGTGTGCGGTCCAATATCTACACATGCACGAGGTGGTTATTCTTACTTCATTACTTTTATCGATGATTTCTCTAGGTATGGATATGTCTTCTTAATGAAGCATAAATCCGAGGCTTTTGAGAAATTCCAAGAATACAAGAATGAAGTGGAAAAACAAACAGGCAAGAGTATAAAGACACTGAGATCTGATCGAGGTGGTGAATACTTAAGTGCCGAGTTCCTGGATTACTTAAAAGAGAATGGAATTCTCTCTCAGCTTACTCCTCCATACACACTACAACATAACAGTGTATCGGAAAGGAGGAATCGAACCATATTGGATATGGTTCGTTCCATGATGAGTAACGCTGAGTTACCATGATCATTCTGGGGATATGCGCTAGAATCAGCGGCATATCTTCTGAACAGGGTTCCTACCAAAACAGTGCCTACCACCCCATATCAGATGTGGAGTGGGAAAAAACCCTATCTTCAGTATCTGAAGATTTGGGGATGTCCGGTTTTTGTTAAAAAACAGTATGCGGACAAGCTCGAGGCACGATCAGTACAGTGTAAGTTTGTGGGATATCCCGAGAACTCCAAGGGGTATCTGTTCTATAACGCAGAGGAACAAAAGGTTTTTGTTTCTCGTAATGCCCATTTTTTAGAACAGCAAGTTTTAGAAAGGATACAAGTGGGAGCGAAATAGAACTGGAAGAAATTCCAGAACCACAAACTACAACTGAAAGTATGGTAGAACCAGTAGTTCAAGAAGAATTGGACATTTCCACACCCCTCCGCAGGAGTAGTAGGCTGTCTCATCCGCCTGAGAGATACTACGGTTTTCTCATAGATGGGGATAGAGAGGATTGTGTCATTGATGAAGATGACCCTACAAGCTTCCAGCAAGCTATTCAGAGCGGTGACTCAGTAAAATGGCTGGATGCAATGCTGACCGAAATGGAGTCCATGTACACTAACAAAGTATAGACTTTGGACATTGCTCCAGATGGGGTAAAACCCGTAGGATGCAAATGGATCTTCAAAAAGAAGATTGGTGTAGATAGACAGGTTGAAACCTATAAGGCTAGACTTGTTCCAAAGGGTTTCCGTCAAAGACCTGGTTTGGACTATGACGAAACCTTTTCTCCAGTGGCTATGCTTAAATCTATTTGGGTCCTTCTTGCTATTGCTGCCTTCCACGATTATGAAATCTGGCAGATGGACGTAAAGACGGCATTTCTAAATGGTAATTTGGAAGAGAGCGTCTATATGGATCAGCCAGAGGGATTCATTCAGAGTGGGAGCAGCGGTAAAGTATGCAAGCTGCTTAAGTCCATTTATGGACTAAAGCAGGCATCGCGGAGTTGGAACATCTGTTTTGATGATGCTGTCAAAGAATTCGACTTTATCAAAAATCCAGATGAACCTTGCATATATAGTAAGATTGAAGGGAGAGCTGTAGTATTTCTCGTCTTGTATGTGGATGACATTCTCCTAATAAGAAATAATATTCCTATGTTACAGTCAGTCAAAAGATTCTTGTCACATAAATTCTCCATGAAAGACCTGGGTGATGCCACCTACATTCTGGGTATCCGGATCTATCGTAATAGATCAAAAAGGATGTTGGGACTTTCGCAGTCCAGGTACATAGACACCATAGTGAAGAGATTCAGTACGGATGATTCTAAGCGCGATAATCTACCGGCTTGTCACGGAATCACCCTCTCCAAAGAGATGTCTCCCAAGACTGATTTGGAAAGGGATCGCATGTCGATTATACCCTACGCTTCTGCAGTAGGCTCTATAATGTATGCGATGTTATGTACCAGACTAGATGTAGCATACGCATTGAGCGTTGTAAGCCGGTATCAGGAAAACCCAGGGGAGAATCACTGGATAGCAGTAAAGAACATTCTCAAGTACCTGAGGAGGACTAAAGATATGTTCTTGGTGTATAGCGGAAAATACCTCCAGATTGAGGCCTTTGCCGACTCCGACTTCCAGAGTGACAAAGATGACTCCAAATCCATGTCGGGTTATGTCTTTACCCTCAATAGAGGGGCGGTCTGTTGGAAGAGTTCCAAACAGGAGATCGTTGCTGACTCAACGATGGAAGCAGAGTACATAACTGCTTGCGATGCCGCAAAAGAAACTGTCTAGATGAAGAAGTTCCTCACAGAACTTCAGGTGGTTCCTACCAGTGTTGATCCAATACCTTTGTATTGTGACAAAAACGGCGCTATAGCTTTAGCGAAGGAACCCAGGTCCCATCAGAAGTCCAGACACATCTTAAGGCGTAACCACCTGATCAGGGGGATCGTAGATCGTCGGGAGATCGAGGTGAAAAGAGTAGAGACAGAGAATAACATTGCTGATCCATTCACAAAGGGCCTTCCTCAGACGCAGTTCGAGAGGCTATTCGAGATGATAGGTCTACGATATGCCAGCTCATGGCCCTAGTGCAAGTGGGAGATTGTTAGTGTATATGCCCTAGGGGCCATTATTGTATCATACTTATATGTATATTTCTTAATGGAAGCTTGGGATATTCACAGTTGTATATGCAGTCTTGCTAAAAATGGTAGTATGCTACTTGGTTTGTGTCTACTTTAATATGTGCATATGTTTCTTGTAACGTATCACTTATACATATTAGTAGAGCCTATAGGATCTTTGCTTGATTACCAGCGTTGTGATGGCAGTCACACTAATGGGGCTGGGTAGTCTATAAGCAACATCCTATACTTGTCCTTAGTCATAGGATTATCGAGATAGGGCATCGATATTCCAGAGTAGAGTAAGTGTGTATGCTTCTCATCCCAGTTGGGGAGATGGTCTGTCCTATAGCCATCAGTACGTCGTACTGGAGATAGTATACAGATGCTCGTTAGGTTACGGGTACACCGGACAGGACTTGCAGGGGAACTGATTGGTTGGTATTATACCCGTCGTCAGTTAACAGTTCCCAGGTGACATGAGTACAGCATAGTCCGCAGACTTGACACTGCTACTTCGCCTCGAGTGTGTCCCACTGTTCTTAGATTGCTACCCTACCACGGCTCAAAGGAGTTGTGCAAACAGGTAGCAGTTGGGTGCAGTCCCGAGAACTTGGAGGCAGCGGCGGTTAGAAAGGATTCATCTTTCCCGGTATTGGGAGTTGATATCGCACTGTGTCAGAGAGCCATTACGCAAAGTCCCTGGTCAGGGAAAGCGAGATTTACTGGTAGGTTCCAGTAGTTTCTTAGGGTGTAATGGGCTACGCTCCGACATGACTTATACCACTATTAGGGGACGGACGCTTGCCGCCCCCTAGGCTCGATATGCGATAGTCTTAGACGAACAAACCGGACTGTACGAAGATTGTCACATCATGCTCAGTAGGAGTTCGGATAGTTTTCCTCATCGGCCTTCTTATCGACATCTACCTGGGGACTGTTACGTAGAGCTAGTGCCGCTTGCGGTCTGTGGTTAAACCCACTGCCAGCGTAGTGTCGAGTCTTTAGAGTCCCACACAGAGAGTTTCCCTGCTCCAGGCGAAACGATATAGAGGTCGTATGGTTTTACGACAAGGGTTCGGACGCATACGTGTGTTTACGCACGTACGACGCTCGGACAGTTTTTACTAGCCGGATTTGGTTTAAGCCAGATTCTAGTATCGGGTTATTGGATTTATATAGTCTAAAGGTTTTTCGTGTTTTCACGGATTGGAGGGGCGTTCTCGTAATTTTCCGGGAAGCTTCTAGAAGCATGGTGACTTAGGGGTTAAGGTGGCATAAGCATTTATTGCTTAATGACTCATTTGTGTGATTCTTCCATGGATTTAATGCTTCATTTATGAAGCTAATGACTCATGAGATGAATCACACAAGGTGAATGCATCAACCATGATGATTAATCATATATATTATTTATTTGATAAATTGTTATGGTTGATATATTCTAATGAGTTCATTTTTCAATATCATTCTCATCATCACCTTTTCTCTCCTCAAGCTCTCTCATTCTTGAAACCCTAACCCTAACCTCTCATGTGTTGAGATCAAGGGTTAGCTAGACTAATACATCCATAACCTTACTCTATATCCCCTAGGTAGCTTAGATTAGCACTTTGAGCAACCTAGTTATCTCAAGTTAGAGATAAAGCTTGGCGTAGGAGCTCTCGGGTGGATCATCTTTGACTCGAGGAGGCTGTTGAGGTGCCGATGTTCCAAGGAGCCTACGAGGAGTGGAGGACAGTGATGAAGACCCGAAGGACAAGTAACGTGAGGTATAACTTCGAATCCGAGTAGTTAAACCTTTCGTAGTTTGCTAGTAACGGTTTAGAAACGATTCATGCACTCAAGTCCGTGTTACGAAGCTTTGATAATCGTTTTTCATATATTCCTCCTCCCTGCAAGTTCGTGGGGTGCGTGACATGGACTTACAAGATCCACCTCAAAAACTCCACCAAAACCCTAATTCCCTTTCATAAAAATTGATCCCCTCAACACCCTCTACACATTGGACCAAGAAAATTTAGGTTCTGACAACCATGAGGAGCTAAGGTTTTTCTTGGGTTGCCTAATAGAGGTATAAGTTCTTCCCTTTAGTTTAATTTTTGTTTCCTTGCATTCTTGTGTAGTTTAGAAGTTGATTGCGTGTGGGATTTTGATCTTAGAAAACCATAGTAAAGTGTTTGAGTGTTTTTTTGAAATTGGTGATGATTTGTGGCTATCAATGAGACTTGTGAGGTGATTCATGACCTGGACCAGAGCTTAGAAACCCAAAACACGGAAATTAGAAACCCCGACATCGGATAAATGTGTTAATTGTGTAGGTATTTTAGAATCTGGAGCAACCCAGGGACGCTAGAAATAATTTTGCAATTACTGGGAGTCGTGTAGGCACCTAGGATGCTACCTCTGAAACCCTAGCCCCATACCCCAACCCAAGGCCGCAGATTTATCCATACTGGCTGCAATTTGCGGCCAGAGCAGGGAAATAGGGTCCCAGGTTTGGTCCATGGCTCCTTTTGCACTAAATTAGACCCCTCCTATATACAGAATTAGCTAATTGTCACCTGGGGAAAATCTGGGAGCATTTTGGTGTGCTTTAGGCTATGTTTTCCATATTTTGAAATTCAATTTCTTGACATTTGGATTTGTATTTGGTTGTTGGATGTTTGTACATCAACAATAAGGGTTGTTTGGTTGATTTTGTACGCGCAAGGTATAGGTTCTAACCTATGAGCAATACGCGTGCCATTTTGGTTTTCCGCCGTGATTTTAATACGAATTGCGATTGTTTATTATTGTAGGTACCCCCGCATGAATTCCGAGGCAACTGAGCATGGCATCATCGACTTCGGCGAACAAGAACCAAGGTGAGTGGATCTATTTCCACCGGAGAAGTCGGGTGGATGGCGTATAGCACCCGCGCAAAGTTTCGGTGGAAACTGATTATAGAATATGGTTAAGAAAACCTAGATTAGGAAACTAGGCGTAGAATGAGATAGCTATGAAACCATATTAGAAACTAGAGGATAGTTAGAAGTGATATGTTACGACTATCATAGGATGACGGAAATTGAGGATGACTTTTAGCGATATTGCCGTTTAGGGTACTGTAGGACTAGATAGTCGATGTAGATGCGTCATCCGAACCATACCTTTTTCTAAACCGAAGAGTCGTATGTATCTTTTAAATATATACCTTGAGGGATGTTACAGATTTTCAAATGATATCTTTTTCTTAAAAACACCGTAACCCCTATTCTCAAAACTACGATTCGGTTCTTAAAAACAATCTGATTGTAGGGTTCGGGTGTATACGTTAGATTAGATACTTATACTTATAGTAGTGATAGAATGTTTATGTAAACTCGACTTGATATGAGATATAAATGCAATGAAAGGAATATAAGACGAATATGATGACCTGATGATATGTTGGTATACGGATGCGAGACGATCGAGATGATTTATACCCTGCCGGTTCCCTGATATGAGATTATTGGGGATGTGACCTGGGACATAGGTATATATATATATATATATATATAGAATATTGTGAATCATGGATGATAGGTCGTACGTGATATTAGGCCGTACCCTCATTCGTCGTATAGGATGTTTGGATCCCTATTAGCTTAATGCCGCTGTACAATGATTTTCCGTCCGTGATGTGTTTGATTTGATGATTGATCCTTACCCTTGACTAGAGGTTGTCGTACGATGGATTATACCGTACGCGATGTTGGGAGGCTAGATGCCGATCGATAGATTCACCGACTCGGTCATGATAGATACGTATACCCGCCAGCATTTGCATACGATTTACCTTATGTTGCATTCATATTATTCCCATTGAATTGCTTATACCTGTGCTAGTACACCTGCACCATTATCGATGATACGTATGTTACACGTACACAGATTTGCTGACTCACACACTTCATCATCGATAATTGCCATGTCACTACACAGTAGGGTTGCTGCATCATGACATACACCTTATATATACATATTGTACCTACATAGATAACTGGTTTTATTGGGAAATAGGGGACCGCATGTTATATTTTAAAAACTGGAATCATTTAAAAGAGCGGTTTTCCCTTAATATGATATATCACTGTTCCATGTTGCATGATATACGGATGTGCTTACATTTCCATCATATGTCGCATACATCATGCTTTATGATTTTACGCATTGAGATATGTTGTTTTCATGAGACTTCTGGATTTGAGAACCGTGGTCATTTTAAAAGAAAGTATGTATTATTTTAAAAACCTGGTTTCTCTTTATATGATATTTCAGTGCGTCCACCATGCGTTTTCTCGGTTCTGAGACGTGTGCTTGAAACCCGATTCGAGAAGTTGGATGATCCATTTGCGGGTTCATGGTGGACCCGTTATGGTTCCCCGGGGCGAGAAACGTTTTTCGTGGAGTAGACGATGAGCCTGGCAGGGTGGCGAGTACCTACCGGTGATTGTATTTGGGCTCGGCGGATATCCGGAGGATACCGACCGGGGTCGAGAGATGATATGGGCCGATCCGGACTGACGGAGCCCGTGGGCCGATCCGAACAGGCGGAGCCCGAGATATGATGATTTATGTGTCGATGCTGGACACGGGTTTCATGATGTTTTCAGGTGTCGATGTTGGACACCCAGGTTCCATGACTTTGATGTGTCACGAGGGACACCATTGATTTATATCCTCATACTTTCATGCACACTCTTTTATGATATTTACGTGCATACATACCTTGATTATGGTTGGACGAGATCCATAGACATGAATTGATTATTACTGTTGGATGTTATCCACATGCATATAGGTATTGACTACCTTGTTGGCATATATACAGACCCGGTCACCCTAGATATCATAGTATTACCTTTATGATATAGTTGACCTAGGAGTCGTTGTTTATTCGATTTCTATCTGTTGATATTTTTCTACTCACGAGTTGGCAACTCACCCCCGTTGTGCCACAGTTCTTGCAGGTTGACCGCTTGGATCAGTAGCGGCTTCGCTGGCACACAGTTGCATTCGGGTGTTTTGCATTGGTAGGTGGGACATTGGTATCGTACCCACTCTTGTATCTATATTTCATTATTGTATCTAGTTAACTCCATCAATCAAAATTTGTAATTGTATAAGTAATGAGACTTAGTGGGTTTGTGGTTGTGAGACTTAGAGCGAGGGGTTTTCCGCTACTTGTGAGTTATATGTCTTGCTTTTCCTTACCTTTTGTGGTGAACTTCGCCGTTAGGCATCGTATACTTATTTTTACTGTATTGCGTGGTTTGTAAGTCTACGGTAGCGCCCCAGCTGTCTACAGACGCCAAATGTGGAACAAAAACTTTTTAACTGGCGCTATCGTATACTTTAACCCGGATCTGCCATTATTGCTAAACTAACAAACTGTAAAGAGAGTAGAAAGGTTATACCGAACGATCCGAGTCCTTCGTTCTTTAACCATCATCCCACGCTCCGTTGCGGCTGCTCCGATCTCGTCGATCTCCGATCTGCTTGTCCAGGTGGCACCACGTCAACGGTTCTTTAAACGGGCTCCCGCCTCTGACTCGAGGCAACTCGTTCGTCAAGTTTGCTAAACGAGACGACCAAGATTGATGTAGAGAATGAGTAGAATACTTTGTCTCGTTACGTCCAAGGCTATGGACGAACGGTTAATGAAGTTGCCTTTTAGATCGATATGAAAATGAGATATGAATATGTTAATTTCCATACATCCAAAACTCTATCTTTTTTCCAACAACCATGATCCATCAAGTGTGTGAGAGAGAGGGGAGGGGTCGGCCATCATATAGGAGTGGGGGGTGAGTGTAGGAGAGGGGGAGGTGACAATAAGAAAAATATCTAGTGTGAACACAAAGTATGAACACAATAAATGCACCATTAAAGCACCATTAATGAACAAGTGAGTCACAAGCCTAATCACCTCTTCTAGAACCTTCTAGAAGCATCCACACTTATCCAAAGAAAATATAAATCCGTCTTTAACCGAATGTTAAAAGACGGCTGAAAGAAAATTGGAAACTGGCAACTTCCAAAAGCGATCCCGAAACGAATTTCAGGATAACCCCATAACTGTATAAATATACCCCCATTTGTATTACGACCGAATACAAATACAACCGAGACAAATATATTATATCTACTCAATATAATACTCGGATCCGGCTTAAACCAAAGCCCACCAGTATTATCTGCCCGAAAAATGACACGTGCGTAAACGCACGTGCATTTTCCGAACCCTGCCATAAAACCATACGGCCTCTACAACGTTTCGCCCGAACTTGGAAAACTGTCTGTGGGGAACTCTAATGACTCGTCAGTACACTGGGAGTGGGTTTAACCACAATCCGTCAGCGACACTAGCTGTACGTAACGGCTGCCCATGGACTGACCTCAAGGGAGGCCGATGAGCGAACTCATCCGGAAACCCTACTGAGCCTAACAGCGAAAATGTATATACAGTCCGGTCCGTTCTCCTATGAGTATCGCATATCTGCCTAGGGCGCTAGTAACGTCAGACCCCCAATAGCAGTATAAGTCGTGTCGGAGTGTAGCCTAATAACACCCTGAGATACTACTGGAGTACCTACCAGTAAATCTCCTGCCACGGCAGTGGGCTTTGTGTAATGGCTCACAGCACGATCTCACCCCCAATACCGGGAGAGACGAATCCCCTGCCGATCCGTTCACGTACCTCCATGTGGCTCGGGACTATACCTAAAAACTACCTGTTTGCACGACTCCTTTGAGCCGTCGTAGGGTAGAAATCAAAGAACAGTGGGAACTCACATGAGACAAATGACGACCTCAGGTCGATGAACTAACCTGTACACATGTCACCAGGGAACTGCTATCTGACGATAGGTATAGTACCAACTAGCAGATTCCCGGCGAGTCCTGTCCGGTGTACTCATAACCCAATGAGCACCTGTATACATCTTAGGTGATCCAACTGACACCAGTGGCTTGTGAGACCACCCACCGCCCCTCGTCGGGATCTCGACTGTATACACTAATCTACTCCGGAGTATCGATGCCCTGTCTCGAAACTCCCACGACTAGGGACCACAATTAAGGATATGCGTATAAACCACCCAACTCTCACGTATATGATCGCCATCATACTGTTGGTAGTAAAGCAAGATCCTAAGGGCTCTATCAAAGTGTAACAGTGATCAGTCACCTGAACCTGTACACGATTGATAAAAGCAAACCAGATAGCATACTATCATCTCGAGTAAGACTGTCCTACCGGTATAGGTCCTCCGCAATCATTGCAATCACGTGCCTGCGATCCAATAATTGACTCTGAGGGCACTATCTCCAACAATCTCCCACTTGCACTCAAGGCTAATTATTGCGATGTCGACTACTCACAGCCCGTGTGAAACCGAACTTCCAACTCCTCTACTAATCAGTTTCACAAAGCCCGTTTGTAAAACTATTGTGTTCGAGAAATAGCCTCAGTGAGTGGATCCGCCCAGATGTTTCTTTCTATATCTCTCTAAATCTCAAGTTCGCGGAGAAAGCCATCTCCCGAATTGAGTAATACCTGTCTTAGAATATGTCTGGATATCTGATGGGACCTGGTTCATAAATGAACTCCAAATCCAAACTTCTTAGACTGTATCGATCACTGAACCAGATCAGTATCCTGCACCAAGCCTCCCACAGTATCCTCTTGTACCACCTGTCTATAATACTGTCCTTCATCAGAGGGAAAACTATAACTCTGACAATCACTCTGTCAACCATGTCACCTTTGAAGTCTGGAATGATAACCGTCTCCCGAAGGAGGCTGCCGTCATCAAATCCATAGAACATGCACTTATGTTCTAAAACTGCTTCCTTATGTTTCTCCAGGATTGGATTAATACAAACCTATTGCATCTAGTGCAAAAACAACATTTGGTGTGGTACTTGACATCTCACGATTGACTCAATTGCCTAAGCAAGTGATCTGTCAATCATGCACATCCCTCTCCCCTTTAGTCTGTAAGACACCTTTAGAGAGGTGACTCCATCACCTGCAGGTACACTACCATGCTAGGAGTCATCTATTCTAAAAGCCATTAGAATATTGTCAAAGTACCCACATTGGGAAACTACCCAAATCCAGATCTAAAACCATAGATCTAGAAACCAGAATGTCTGATATTATATCCATATCATGTCTGGAGAAACAATTGTGTGACGACCACAGTACAACCGATCGTAGTATAGGAATTTTACTTCCTACTCTGTGTATGTCATCCAGATACCATGACATCACACCCTACTACCTTCTTAACAGATCCATCCCTTATTTTGATGAAGTCAAACCCATGACTGTCACATCAAAATTAGATGATCTATCTCCGCTATAACTGCTCTAGTCTATAAATAGACGTAAGCTACTTGCCCACTATACTCCCGATGCTCCCACTGACCACAACAACCCTCTGGCAGAATAATATACACGTGCACTTCTAAAGCTAGTTTAAAACGACGCTATACTTATCCTCCTGCCGGGTCTCATAGCCTGGAACAACAGTAGTGTCAAGTCTGGGTAGATAAGAACCCCCATGTCACCGTCCATGAGGCTACCGAAGTACCTCTTGTTAGTGTATATGCCCTAGAGGCCATTACTGTATCATACTAGTTTGTATATTACTTAATGGAAGCTTGGGATATTCACCTTGTATAGACAATCTTGCTCAATATAGTAGTATGCTACTTGGTTTGTTTCTACTTTAATGTGTACATGTGTTTATTTTAGTATATCACCTTTACACATTAGTGGAGCCCTTAGGATCTTTGGTTGATTACCAGCGTTGTGATGGCAGTCACACTAGTTGGGGCTGGGTAATCTATAAGCACATCCTTATGCAGTTCCCTAGTCGCGGGACTATCGAGACAGGGCATCGATACTCCGGAGTAGACTAGCGTATGTGCTTCTCATCCCAGTGTGGGAGACGGTCTGTCCCACAGCCGTCAGTACGTCGTACTTGAGATAGTATGCGGGTGCTCGTTAGGTTACGAGTACACTGGACAGGACTCGTCGGGAACTGTTGGTTGGTACTATACCTATCGTCAGTTATCAGTTCCCAGGTGACATGAGTACAGCTTAGTCCGCTGACTTGACACTGTCACTTCGCCTCGAGTGTGTTCCCACTGTACTTAGATTACTACCCTACCACGGCTCAAAGGAGTCGTGCAAACAGGTAGTAGTTGGGTGCAGTCCCGAAGCACTTGGAGGCAGTGACAGTTAGACAGGATTCGTCTCTCCCGGTATTGGGGGTTGACATCGCGCTGTGTCTAGGAGAGCCATTACACGAGTATTCCCTGGCCAGGGCAAGCGAGATATACTGGTAGGTTTCCAGTGTTATCTCAGGGTGTTCTGGGCTTCACTCCGACACGACTTGTACCACTATTAGGGGACTGACGTTTACCGCCCCCTAGGCCCGCCATGCGATGTATCAGACGAACAGACCGGACTGTATGGAGATTGTCACATTCAGGCTCAGTAGGAGTTCAGATGGTTTTCACCTCGTCCGTATTCTTGTCGGCATCTACCTGGAGACCGTTACGCACAGCTAGTGCCGCTTGCGGTCTGTAGTTAAACCCACTGCCAGCGTAGTGTCGAGTCTTTAGAGTCCCACACAGAAAGCTATTCGCCTTTAGGAAAAAGAGTAGAGGTCGCATGGTTTTGCGACAGGGTTCGGTCACATCCGTGCACTTGTGCACGTTTGGTTTCCGGACAGTTAACACTAGCGGGCTTTGGTTTAAGCCAGATCCTAGTGTACATTTTGGGATTAGCTTTATCTTGTTTGTATTCGTGTTCCTCGGAACGCGGATGCGGGTGTGTATGCACAGTTGACAGAGAGACAGGCAGAGGATTCTCATTGGGGTTGTTGACTGTTGATTGTTCACTGTTGACCATTGGCTTTTGCTTAACCCTAATGAGAATAAGAAATATGATTAACAATAATATTAATTAAGTATTATGGTGACATGGTTGTTGAGGGGTTGACTTTGTTGACTTGTTGACTTTGTTGACCGGTTGACTAGGTTGGACTAGTTGACCATCATCATGACAATGGCTATCATTTCATGGCAAAGACTTTTGCTTGCTTGTTTATTTATGCAAAATGAGTGCATGAAATGATATAGCCATTTTGACTTAAACCATCACACATTACTTGATTACTATTTTTGTTATGATGGTTTTGGATTATGAGAGCTAGCATGGCAAAAGAGTTACTCATTCTCTCATTTCATTTCTCTCTCTTGCCATCACTTGCTCAAGCTCTCCCTCTTTCTCTTGCTCTCTCTAGCTCAAGGCAAACCATTCTCATGTGTTGAGACTCATTGCCTTAGAGAAAAAAAGACACCCAAACAATCCTCTACTCATTCTAGTTCATAAGGCCTAGCAAGCCAAGTGTTCTAGTTTCTTCAAAGTTCGAAGAAGAAGCCAAAGGTAGAAGCTTTCGGGTGGATCCATCTTCGGCGCAAGGAGACGACGAGGTGAGGCCGATCCGTACACCGGTAAGAGTTGAAGACGAAGGAGTTCAAGAAAGGTATAGCCCCCTAACCGAGTAGGTAAAACTCAAGTTAGGTTGTTAGTTAGTTGTTTAACAAAGATCCGTATTTGTAGTCCATGTTACCACCCTCTTGAAAATCGTTTTTCACCACTTCCGCAACCCCGTAAGTACCGGGGAATGGTAGCATGGACTTACACCTCTCGGGTGTCTGAGGTTACCCACCATATCTGCGGAGTGGCTAATGGAATGTCAAACTTGATTGAATCTGCAGATTCTATTAAATTTTCCGTAATCCTTTGCGGTTCTGGAATCACTTCCAGTTCTACCATACTCCCACTACTGTTTTCTGAAAAAATCCATTTTACTAAAACTGTGGCGAGTCAAGAACAATATCACTATTGATCTTCCAAATGGTAGAAAATCAACCCTCGTCATAGCCAGGGTCAACCCACAACAGCCATTACAGAAACGTGCCCTGAGTTATCCAGAGTCTGGTTTTAAGCATAAGCCGGACAACTCCCCGTACCTTAACATCATTAAGATACGAACCATTCTATATCCAATATAGAAACTTTATCACTTATTTAATTGTAACCAGATTCAAATCATGCAGCTGTCTCCAGTGCATATCAACTTAATGGAAAAGAGGCTAATCAGTATTACTCAACTTAGGAATCCATCCAATTATGAGAAACAAGTTTCTCAAAACCATTACTATCATCTGAATACCAATCATAAGAATCTACATCTTCGATCTCTTTGAAGAATCCCGATATTTGTGACACTTGGTTCTCTACTTTATTCTTATATCCACAACTTCTCAAAACATAGACCTTGTATTTCTACGAAACACTTGTCTAAAAACTAGAGAAGTCATAAGTAAACAGAACATAGTACGAGGACCTACCCCTTTGTGCTGATGGACACTAGGACAACATACAATACTCTGTATAAGTCCGCTGAGTTGAACAACTCAAAACCTGTGCGTCGTAGGTTGAAAACTGTATCCTGGCGATTTCCTCAAATATCACCAATTACAACGAATTCCGATATAATGAGGATAATCACCTAATTCCCAATAACTTACTCCCACTCATCATCTGTAAAACCATACAGATATGAGAATGAAACCTGGTAAATACATACCCTTGGAGTAAGTATCTAATCGGGAAAACAGTTTTCCTTTTAACAATTCACTGAAACATGAAAATGTTTCGTAGGGGTATCCTGGTATTCCTAGCAATGCCTCTTCCATAATCCAATTCATGATTTCAACCGTATATTTTATTGCAATCTCTCCAAATCCCTTTATTTGTCTTTAGTCATTACCTTCTGTACACCATCGTTAGGCTAAATAGTTTTCTTCCTTCCCTACCGTTCGGCACCAGCCTATGGTTTGGAAGAAGACTATCCTGTAAGCATAATAGGTGTACCCTCGTAAACCAAGGAGTACTCGCATCTTGAGAGAAGGTGATGATAAAAGACAACTGAATAATACCTTATTCTTTTAAAGGTGAAATAGGAGTGGCGATGAAGTACGCGGTTTGGTCGTGAATGATAACAGTCGCAATTTACTTTTCCCTCTTTCTAATCCCTTTATTTTGTCTTTACATATTACCTTCTGCACACCCTACTTAGGCTAATTGGTTTTCTTCATTCCCTACCTTTCGGCACCTGCCTATGGTTTGGAAGAAGACTATCCAATAAGCGTAATAGGTGTACTCTCCTAAACCAAGGAGCCCACGCAACCTGAGAGAAGGTGATAATAAAAGACAACTGAATAAACCAATTCTATTTCTCCTGAACCTTGATCCATCCTCGAAGAAATCCATTCAAGTTCGTATATAACCATACGATGGATCTATCCAATGGAAGTGGATGTCCGTAGTAATACGGGGTGTTCTGAGAAATGCAAAAGGAAAAAGAAGGAGTGGTAATGACTTATGCAACTTGGACAATCCAAAAGCCAGTATATTAAGAAGGTTCGGTCAACTTGGTCACTGAGTCATAGTCTAGGGTCGGTCAAAGGTTGCTGCCAAAGAGAGAGAGAAAAGAAACACTCTGCGTGCACTTTAATCTAGATCAGAATGGTTATCACTTTATCTAATCAGGAAACCTCCCACTGTCCTGTCAAATTCTCCTCCAAACCTGAAAGAAGAATCAATCGGGATCACCCGAAGAGTAAACCAACTCATCAGTGGGAATCGGGATCCAACTCTCATCGTATGATAACGTGACGGAATGCATCCACGTTACTCACACTCCAGAAGGTATGCGCATACTTGGCAAGTTTCAGTTTCTTTAGAAACTCCCGATATGATTTTTGCCCCATGCTCTTATGACCTTGGCGTTAGGTCAAAATGTCATAAATCACATGCCAAGTTCTACCCGTCACTATCTTTTTAATTTGAACCCACCCGCACATGCCCTTGGCGTTAGGTCAAAATGGCAGAACGGCTATCCCAAACCAACTCATCTATCTATGCAACAAATGAATACCCAGCAGCTACCAAACACTATGCCTTGGCGTTAGGTCAAAATACATAGCTTGAATACTACTGAATACCAAAAAGAAATGACGGAGGGCTACGGCTGGTTTTTGGAGAAAAAAATTTAACGTAGTGAACTTGATATCGCTGAAGGAACCTGATAGCTTTTATAAAAATATAGTGGCGAAAACCTTTGCTAAAGAGGTCACTCCCGGTGAAGGGATCTCGGCTCTTTCCTCGTGGAATGAGGTGAAGGATATTCCACTGAATACCGCGATGCAAAGCAACATGTAATCGACTATAGTGAAGTTATTACCCTGACGCAAACTTCTGCCAAAGGGGTCAGTCCAGGTGAAGGGATATCGACACTTGCCCCGTCGAATGAGGTGCAGGATATTCCAACCGAATACTGCTATGGATAACAAAAGGAAACGTCTTTGTAATAACACTTTTTAAATTTGTTCCAACAACTCCAAACAGGTTTGTTTTCCTTTGCATTGATCAGAATCAACGCAGTCCCATCAATTAATGACACCAGAAAAGAACGAAAATAAAAAGTACGTATATGCCATCCGCATTCGTCACTGGGTCCCGTCATCACCCGTTTAGGTTACTTAACTAACGACAGAGCAGGGAATGGACTAGCGCGGGTGTAAAACATATACAACATCTAATAGTATATAAACCAATATACAATAATCGCTCCAGGCATGATAATATGCAACATTACAGAAAAGTAATAAGCATCACAGAACAATACAGATAATCTGGGATCCCCGGGTTTCACAGAGCCGCTGCTGAAACCCGACGTTCCCCTGGTCGTGTGGATAGCCTGTGCAATGAAACCTAGACCCCTACGGGTACGGCAAGTTACCTGCCAAAACCTGAAGCGAGGCAGCCCCCTGCAGCAAAGTGAATGGACCACCCTGCACTTCACGGAATCCGGTAGCTTGAGCAACCCTCCTTGGGTCAACCTGTACCCACTACGAGTGCGGCGAATAGTCCGCCAATTTTAGAGTAAGGCCCCTCTGCCTCTCAAAGCCATGAGATGCGGACCCTTTTCCCTCCAGAACCCGGCTATCCGTGCACTCCGTCGCGGGGTAAAACCTAGTACAGAAATGAAAAATATGTACAACGGGTACATCGACCTCAACCCGGTCGTGCCCCAAAAGAATATTATACAACATGCAGTGACGACAGTCCACATGTTGGACGCTCGCCCTACAATATCAAATGTACAAATAAATCCAGACTGTACTACCATTGCACACTGCTATCCACCACGACAAATCCGCAACATCACAGCACAACACAGAACATCAACGCGAATGTCACGTTTGCAAACCCGTCTAAAAGAACTATAGCAATCAGACGCGGTTTACCGATCAAATGACATTCACGGTCGGAGATATAATGTAAGTACTGTAAACTAACATGTTTAAATTTCGATCAACTAAAAAACACGAAGTGGGCCCCACGAACATCTGCTGTACAGTAACAAAATCTGGGACCAAAACATATATCCCAAAAACCGCAATTTCCAGTCAAGAAGTCACTGTGCAAATTTGGAGCAGTGATCCAATAGAATGGCCGTGGATGCGCGGTCAAACCTTAGGTTTGACAGCGATTCTGCGGCGATATTGAATGATCACGTGCCCAAATTTGTACCACGTGCGTAGAAAAGCCTGCTGAATTTTCTGTGATGTGTAAAATTAATTTTAGAACCCTTTTAAAATCGACAGAAACTCAGAACTTGAAAATTGTAGTTTTTGATATTCGGTTCGATCGATGTTTTAAACGCGTTAGCACAAGTTAGTAAAGCAAAATGGTGAGGCTCCGATACCACTGTAAGTCTACGGTAGTGCTCCGGCCGTCTACAGACGCCAAATGCGGAACAAAAACTTTTTAACTGGCGCTATCGTATACTTTAACCCGGATCTGCCATTATTGCTAAACTAACAAACTGTAAAGAGAGTAGAAAGGTTATACTGAACGATCTGAGTCCTTCGTTCTTTAACCATCATCCCACGCTCCGTTGCGGCTGCTCCGATCTCGTCGATCTCCGATCTGCTCGTCCAGGTGGCACCACGTCGACGGTTCTTTAAACAGGCTCCCGCCTCTGACTCGAGGCAACTCGTTCGTCAAGTTTGCTAAAAGAGACGACCAAGATTGATGTAGAGAATGAGTAGAATACTTTGTCTCGTTACGTCCAAGGCTATGGACGAACGGTTAATGAAGTTGCCTTTTGGATCGATATGAAAATGAAATATGAATATGTTAATTTCCATACATCCAAAACTCTATCTTTTTTCCAACAACCATGATCCATCAAGTGTGTGAGAGAGAGGGGAGGGGCCGGCCATCATATAGGAGTGGGGGTGAGTGTAGGAGAGGGGGAGGTGACAATAAGAGAAATATCTAGTGTGAACACAAAGTATGAACACAATAAATGCACCATTAAAGCACCATTAATGAACAAGTGAGTCACAAACCTAATCACCTCTTCTAGAACCTTCTAGAAGCATCCACACTTATCCAAAGAAAAGATAAATCCATCTTTAACCGAATGTTAATAGACGGCTGATAGAAAACTGGAAACTGGCAACTTCCAAAAGGGATCCCGAAACGAATTTCAGGATAACCCCGTAACTGTATAAATATACCCGCATTTGTATTACGACCGAATACAAATGCAACTGAGACAAAGATATTATATCTACTCAATATAATACTCGGATCCGGCTTAAACCAAAACCCACCAGTATTATCTGCCCGAAAAATGATACGTGCGTAAACGCACATGCATTTTCCGAACCCTGCCATAAAACCATACGGCCTCTACAACGTTTCGCTCGAACTTGGGAAACTATCTGTGGGGAACTCTAATGACTCGTCAGTACCCTGGCAGTGGGTTTAACCACAAGCCGTCAGCGGCACTAGCTGTGCGTAACGGCTGCCCATGGACTGACCTCAAGGGAGGCCGATGAGCGAACTCATCCGGAAACCCTACTGAGCCTAACAATGACAATGTATATACAGTCCGGTCCGTTCTCCTATGAGTATCGCATATCTGCCTAGGGGGCTAGTAACGTCAGACCCCCAATAGCAGTATAAGTCGTGTCGGAGTGTAGCCTAATAACACCCTGAGATACTACTGGAGTACCTACCTGTAAATCTCCTACCACGGCCGTGGGCTTTGTGTAATGGCTCTCCTAGACACAGCACGATCTCACCCCCAATACCGGGAGAGACGAATCCCTTGCCGATCCGTTCACGTGCCTCCATGTGTCTCGGGACTGTACCCAAAAACTACCTGTTTGCACGACTCCTTTGAGCCGTGTTAGGGTAGAAATCAAAGCACAGTGGGAACTCACACGGGACAAATGACGACCTCACATCGATGAACTAACCTGTACACATGTCTCCAGGGAACTGTTATCTGACGATAGGTATAGTACCAACTAGCAGATTCCCGGCGAGTCCTGTCCGGTGTACTCATAACCCAATGAGCACCTGTATACATCTTAGGTGATCTAACTGACACCAGTGGCTTGTATGACCAGCCACCGCCCCTCGTCGGGGTCTTGACTGTATACACTAGTCTACTCCGGAGTATCGATGCCCTGTCTCGAAACTCCCACGACTAGGGATCACAATTAAGGATATGCGTATAAACCACCCAACTCTCACGTATATGATCGCCATCATACTGTTGGTAGTAAAGCAAGATCCTAAGGGCTCTATCAAAGTGTAACAGTGATCAGTCACCTGAACCTGTACACGACTGATAAAGGCAAACCAGATAGCATACTATCATCTCGATTAAGACTGTCCTACCGGTATAGGTCCTCCGCAATCATTGCAATCACGTGCCTGCGATCCAATAATTGACTCTGAGGGCACTATCTCCAATATGGTTATGATCCGCCGTTTGGCGAAGTGCTAGCTCCCGCTTGAGGATGCCTTTAACATTATTATGTATTTTTGGTTTTGGATCAAAATATACAAAGGAGGTGCTGCCAAAATTTTTAAAGGACGAAACATGTTTTCAAACTAGTAAATTTCACTTGCATCATTCATGTTCCTTTTCTATGCATTAAGAAAACTTGATTTCATATACCTTTATTTCAAAACCTCACCTCCTTTATTTTTCTAAAAGGTTTAGATTTCTGGGTTTCAGCTTACTTGAATTCTGTTACGCCTTTAGACGTTGCGTGATTCAAGTGCTGGTCACGAGCTAATATTTCGGGTCGTGACAGCAATGCGGACCGAGTTGGATTCCATGTACACCAACAAAGTATGGACTTTGGACTTTGCTCAAGAAGGGATAAAACCCGTAGGCTGCAAATGGATCATCAGAAAGAATATTGGTGTAGATGGACAGGTTGAAACCTATAAGGCTAGACTTGTTGCAAAAGGTTTTCAACAAAGACCTGGTTTGGACTATGATGAAACCTTTTCTCCAGTGGCTATGCTCAAATCCATTCGGATCCTTCTTGCCATTGCTTCCTTCCTAGAATATGAGATCTGGCAGATGGACATAAAGACGACTTTTCTAAATGGATATTTTGAATAGTGCGTCTATATGGATCAGCCAGAGGGTTTCATTCAGAGTTGGAGCAGCGGGAAAGTGTGCAAGTTGCTTAAGTCCATTTATGGACTAAAGCAGGCATCGCGGAGTTGGAACATCTGTTTTGATGAGACGACCATAGAATTCGACTTTATCAAAAATCCAGATGAACCATACATATATAGTAAGATTGTAGCGAGAATTGTGGTATTTCTCGTCTTGTACGTGGATGACATTCTCTTGATAGGAAATGACATTCATATGCTACAATTAGTCAAAGGATTCTTGTTACGCAGGTTCTCCATGATTGACCTGGGTGATGCCTCTTACATTCTGGGGATCCAGATCTATCGTGATAGATCTAAGAGAATGTTTGGACTTTCGCAGTCCAGGTACATCGACACCATACTGAAAAAATTTAGTATGGAAGATTCTTAGCGCAGTAATCTACCGGCTTGTCACGGAATCACCCTCTCCAAAGAGATATCTCCCAAGACTGATTTGGAAAAGGGCTCGCATGTCGATTATACCCTACGCTTCTGTGGTAGGCTCTGTAATGTATGCGATATTGTGTACCAGACCAGATGTTGCTTACACACTCTTTGTGGTAAGCCGGTATCATTCAAACACAAGGGAGAAGTTCTGGATAGCAGTAAAGAACATTCTCAAGTACCTGAGAAGGACTAAGGAGATGTTCTTGGTGTATGGAGAATAAGACCACCAGATCGAGGCCTTTCCGACTCCAGCTTCCAGAGTGACAAGGATGACACCAGGTTTATGTCGGTTTATGTCTTTACCCTCAATGGAGGGGCGGTCTGTTGGAAGACCTCCAAACAGGACACCGTTGCTGACTCGACGATGGAAGCGTAGTATATCGCTGCTTAAGATGCCGCAAAAGAAGCAGTCTGGATGAGGAAGTTCTTAACAGAACTTCAGGAGGTCCCAACCATTATTGGTCCAATACTTCTGTATTGTGACAACAACGGTGCTATAGCTTTAGCGAAGGAACCCAGGTCCCATCAGAAGTCCAGACATATCTTGAGGCGGTACCACCTGATCAGGGAGTTCGTTGATCGCCGGGAGATCTAGGTGAGGAGAATAGATACAGAGAACAACACTGCAGATCCACTCACAAAGGCCATTTCTCAGACACTGTTCGAGAGGCTATTCGAGATGATAGGTCTGCGATACGCTAATATATGGCCTTAGTGCAAGTAGGAGATTGTTAGTGATATATGCCCTAGAGGCCATTATTGTATCATACTGGTTTGTATATTACTTAATGGAAGCTTGAGATATACACGGATATAGTAACAGTCTTGCTCGAAATGGTGGTATGCTACCTGGTTTGTTTCTACCTCAATATGTGCATGTGTTTTTGCATATCGCTTATACATATTGGTAGAGCCCTTAGGATCTTTGCTTGACTACCAGCGTTGTGATGGAAGTCACACTAGTGGGGGCTGGGTAGTCTATAAGCACATCCTTATACAGGTCCCTAGTCATAGGATTATCGAGATGGGGCATCGATACTCCAAAATAGACTAGTGTATACGCTTCTCATCCCCGCATGAGAGATGGTATGTCCCACAGCCATTAGTACGTCGTACTGGAAATAGTATACAGATGCTCAATAGGTTATGAGTACACTGGACAGGACTCGTTGGGGACTCCTGGTGGGTATTATACCTATCGTCGGGTAGCAGTTCCCAAGTGACATGAGTACAGCATAGTCTGTTGACTTGACACTACTACTTCGCCTCTAGTGTGTTCCCACTGTTCTTAGATTACTACCCTACCACGGCTCAAAGGAGTGGTGCAAACAGGTAGTAGTTGGGTACAGTCCCGAAGCACTTGAAGGCAGTGGCGGTTAGATAGGATTCGTCTCTCTCGGTATTGGGGGTTGATATCGCGTTGTATTCGAAAGGCCATTACACAAAGTCCTTGACCAAGGCAAGCGAGATTTACGGGTAGGTACTCCAGTAGTTTCTCAGGGTGTTTTGGGCTACTCTCCGACACGACTTATTGCGCTATTAGGGTTCTAACGATTACCGCCCCCTAGACCCGATATGCGATACTCTTAGACGAACAGACTGGACTGTATGGAGATTGTCACAGAAAGGCTCAGTGGGAGTTCGGATGAGTTTTTCTCATCGGCCTTCTTATCGACAGATACCTGGGTAGCTGTTACGTGCATCTAGTACCGCTTGCAGCTTGTGGTTAAACCCACTGCCAGCGTAGTGTCGAGTCTTTAGAATCTCACATAGAGGGTTTCCCTGCATCGGGAAAAAGATGTAGAGGTCATATGGTTTTACGACAGGGTTCGATCACGTACATATACTTATGCATGGATGATGATTCGGACAGATAATACTAGTGGGCTTTGGTTTAAGCCGGATCCTAGTATTATACTGATAGATTATTTTCGTCTCTTTTGTATTCGTATTTTTTGGAATACGGATACGGGTATGTATATACGGATGAGGCGCATTTTCGTAATTTGTTCAAAGATTCTTCTAGAAGAAGACACCTCATATTATGTATTAAACATTTTAGGTTAAATGTTTAATGCATTAAGAGGTGGAGGAAATGAGGTGGAAATTTGCATAATTTGGAGCATGGCTCTTGGTGACAGGAGAGTTTTCAAGCCATGACTCACTAAGGTGAAATATGAACCATACTTGATTTGTTATTAGGTTTATTATATTGAGAATTAAGGTAGGTTCAGATTTGCACAAGAGAGTTCACTCCCCATTTTCATGCTAACTCCTCACTAGCTTTTCCTCAAGCACTTCTTCTTCTACCTCTAGCCTTTCTTGTTCATGTGTTGAGAAACATATGGCTATTAGAGAAAAACCAATCCATCTACAATCTCTACATCACCTAGGTCATCTAGTGTAGCGAACTAGGTGCCCTAGTTTCCTCGGATTTGAGGTAGGAGCCCGGACTATAGACTCTCGGGTGGATCGTATTTAACTCAAGGAGGCTGACGGGGAAGCATCGATCCGTTACAAATCCTTGGAGCCTATGATGAGGAGGAGGAAAGCGACAAGAAGACCCGAAGGATTTGAAATCATAAGGTATAACATTCTATCGATGTAATTTACTTCATAGTAGTTTTCTGGTTAGGGTTTAGTATCGATCCTGGAGTTCAAGTCGGTGTTACGAAGCTTTGAAAAGATCATTTTTACATATTCCGCCTCCTCGCGAACCCGTATGGTGCGTAACATCGACTTACACTGCTACCCGACGATAGGTATAGTACCCACTAGTAGTTCCCTATGAGTCCTGTCCAGTGTACTCATAACCCAATTGTAACGTTTCGAAATATTTTAGAAAATTAATTATTTTAGTTATTTATTTAAAAATGTTATTTTAAATTTTATTTTGATAAAAAGACTTTTTATATGTGGTTAAGGAAATTAAGTAAAAGAGTAGTTAGTTTCTAACATTAGTTGTAAGGAAGGGTTTTAGTGATAGTGTTAGTTTCTTTGTGTTATATTAGATTGTGTGAGAGTTTATGTGTTAATGTGTTAATCGTAGGTTTAGGTTATGGTGAACCTCATCCACACCACACCATAGGATGAATCTCAAACCTACACCTCATGCTTGCATGCATGCTTATCACCTCTTCATGGTGACACCTCCTCCTCCCTTTATTAATTCATATTTCCCTATTTTGTTCAGTTGTCATCTTTTTTTTATTGAAAAAATCTTAGCTTAGCAAGCTCTCCACCTCACTTAAGAAAAGAAAAAGAATAGAGAAGCTTGTGTCCTTGTGTTCTTTATTCAATCCCTCAAGCTAGGATCTATGTTCTTGTGCACCCTTGAAGGGCTAATTCAGTTGATTCTTCAGTTTGGTATAAATCCCAACCCTGCAGATCTTATTTTCAGTACTGTTTAGTATAGAGTTTACGATATCGGTAATATCGTATTTTTGTTAGATTTTAACTCTATTTTGTATCTTCTATATTATTGTTAATCTATAACAAAATCAAATAGTACAGTAGCCTTATAAATAGGACCTAGAGTATACACTAGAAACCCGGACTTATTCCCCTACAACTCGACCGGCGAGACTTGAATATTTCCCGGCGCCGCCGGACTTAGTGGTGAGTTTGGTGTTGAGGTTTTTAGGGTAGCTCTCTGTATGTCTTTTAAGGTAGTTGGTATACCTTGATTTTATTATATAGTCCTTATATAAAATCTGGAAGCTAATTGCTTATTTTTGGGTATTTTAAAATACGATACGGATATTTCGTATCACGTTTCTTGTTTCCACAAATTACGAATAGAATGGGGGTAGTTCAGGTTAGCCTAGGTTTTTATAACTTACGATATTCTCACGTAGCACGTTTCGTACATAAGTTCTTGTAGCTTTCACGATTTCGCCGTAACGGATTTTAGCCGCTTTTATACGAAAGTTCTTTTCGATGTTAGGTTTGACCGCGGGGACTTCGGAGGCAGCAAGGAAGGGAAAGGGATTGATGGAATCCGAATAGATCACGACTTGTCCGGTGAGTAGACTAAATATCTACCGGGGGACATTGTATGGATGGCGTATAACGCCCGTGACTAGAATTTTGGTTATAATTGTTTTCCATTCATATTGTTTATATAATTAAAACATAGCATTGCATATTGTGCATCCATACTTATAAATTGTGCTACTTAACACCTGTTAGGACACTGCATTATTATCGATGAGTTATGTTGCGCTTACACATACTTACATATTACACTACACCTCATCGGTAATTGACATGTCACGTACACACTTAGAACTTTCTATGTCACATATAATCTATTACACCCTATTAGCATCATTAATAATTGTTGTTATGCACCTTCGTTATTATTGTGACACATAGCATATCTCACTTTCATTTGCTACTACTCGTACCATAAGACATTGGATTATAAGGATTTCTGTTTTGAGTTTTATGCACTACTGGTTTTATTAGACGGTTCTTCGTGATTGATGTGATATGTCCACCATGAGTTGTTGTTTTTATGATTTGGTTTTATTCCGAACCGAGTGGGGGAGCTATACGGTTGCGGATTTTGACGTCATCCGGACTGGGTGAGGGAGTATACAGTCGGATCAATAGTGGACTTGGTCGAGACCGAAGGGCAGGAAAGCCGCATTAGAGGCGGGGAGCCTAGCGAGAACACTCGATACCGGAGATAGTTGTAAAACACGGCGGATATCTGGAGGATACCTACCGATGTTGCTGATTGACAGGATCGTTCGGGAAACGATGCCTGCTAGAAACAGAAGATTTGTGTCGGTGTTGGACACGGAAAGATTTATGGATCGTATATAATGAACTAGATTTTTGAAAGACTTGATGAGATTTCAGTGTTGTTTTATACATTCATTATAGTTACATATTCATGTTTCCATATGTTATCATACCTCATTCTTACCTGTTGGTTACTTTTAGCTCTATTTCGTTATGCTTACATTTTCAACTGTTATATGTTAGTTTATTCACTGAGTTGGCAACTCACCCCAGTTGTGCTTTAGTTCCTTGTAGGAGACGCGTGGACGCATAGCAGCAGTGCGGACACACTTTTCAGCTTTTATCGCTTGTCTTTCTAGGTGGGTTACATACGCAGTAACCGCCTATTTTTGGTATATGTATTTTGGATCTAGTATCACTCCATCAGACCCTGTATATTTGACTTAGAACGAGACATACTTGTATATGTTTTGATTTGATTGAGTGAGATCGACTAGTTATGCTAGTTTATGCTTCTTTACTTTATGCATGAGATTCATCGCTTTTGAGCATCGTATTTTTATTGCGTGGGTTGTTTCCGCCGATTGGCGTTCATTTTTCTCCCCATTTGGGATGCCACTTATTTAAATGTTTATGTAACTGCTTTTAATTAAAAATTTCAAAGGAGGTGTTGTAAGAATTTTCAATACTAAAATACTAGTTGATTAGTTTTCATTTCTTAAAACCATTCGACATGCCACCTCATCCTTTTCATTACAGAACTGTACTTTCTTAACTCCGCAAACAAGTTTTTGATCTTGGTTTTCTGGCTTACTCGGATTGTGTCGGCATCTTTACAATCTAAGTGCCAGTCATGCTCCAAATTCGGGTCGTGACACCAATGAGCACCTGCATACTATCTCCACTACGACGTACTAATGGCTGTAGGACAGACCATCTCCCCTGCTGGGATGAGAAGCGTGTACGCTAGTCTACTCTGTGTTAGTTATATGTATGCCCTAGAGGCCATTATTGTACATATGATGTATATTTGGATGATTAGACATATATAGAGAAGACTTTCTTGCTCGACATGATAGTATGCTATCTGGTTACTCTTTATCTTAACATGTATACTTGTCTCTTGATATTGTCTAATGGTTACATGTTGGTAAAGCCCTTAGGATGTGTACTTGACTACCAGGATTGTGGTGCAGATCATAGTAGTGGGGCCATGGTAGTCCATAAGTTCATCCTTTAATGTTCCTAGTCGTGGGTGTATCGAAACAGGGCATCGATATACCAGAGTAGACTAGCGTATACGCTTCTCGACCCATGAGATGGGCGATGGATGATCCTATATCCATTGGTGTTTGACATCAGAGATGGTATGCGGGTGCTCAGTAGAGACTGGGTACACTGGACGGACTCGCTGAGAACTCCTAGTTGGTATTATACCTATCGTCAGATAGCAGTTCTCTGGTGACACTGGTACAGGTCATTCTGTAAACCCGAGATCGTCATAGAGTCTTGTGTGATTCCCACTGTGCTTTGATTTCTACCTTACCACGTTCAAGAGGACATGCAAAACGGTGGTTTTTGGGTACAGTCCCGAGTCACATGAGATAGGAGGGGTTTCGTCTCTCCCGGTATTAGGGGTTGATGTTGCGCTGTGCTCGATTGACCATAACAGGGAAGTCCCTGGCTAGGGCTGATTTAGAGATTTACTGGTAAGTGTTATCAGTAGTTTCTCGACCCGTTATGAGCCTCATATCGGCATGACTTATCGGTTATTAGGGTCTTACGTTTACCACCCCTAGACTTGATATGCGACATATCAGACGAGAAGACCGGACTTTACGGTTGTGTTAGTGACAGGCTTTACAGGAGCTAGAGCGGTCTTTCTTGTTGATCTTCTGATCGCTCAATACCCGGGTAGCCGTTACGTCCAGCTAGTACCACTGACGGCTTGTGGGTGCTTGATGTGATCATTACCTACTGCCGGCGTATTTACGAGCCTTTAAAGTACTACATAGAGGTTTTACTGGCTCAGTGTAACATTTCAGAAAAATAAAATATTATTTTTGGGAATTTTTATAATTAAATAATAATATATTGAATATTTTAATAAGGCGGTATAATTAAATACCGATAAATTGGGAAAAATTTGGAAAATTATGGAAATTACTGAAATGAGGGTGCTTTTATGTGATTTAAGCAAATCATGAAATTTTATGATTTATCATATTAAATTTTAATGCTAATCGCGATTAAATAACGCTAATCTCGCATTAATCCGATTTTGTGCACATCACATGCACTAAGTCATTTTTCACACTTGTTACATTTTCTTTCATGGTTTCCTTCTTGTTATTGTAGGGTTCCTAGGCACTGTCAAGAGGTCTCACAAGGCATCAACCATGCCAATTTGAAATTTTACGGTGCCGAGAAACCCTAGACTAGATCGTTAACTAGAATTTTAGGCGACAAATGAAACTAGTTAACAACTTAACTAAAAGAACGGAAATACAACCTTTGTAGATCCGGTCCTCCACCTCCATAGCTCCGCAATGAAGTCTCCTCGCTGTCCAAATCGAATCCCGGTCTCTTGCGTCGGCTTCATCGGAAAAATGGGCGGGCAAGGTCGTCGGCTTCGTGCCGAAGATGATCTGCGTCGAGGCATCACAAGATCAAGCTCCCACTTCACCAAGTCATGAAACTTATGAAGAAAACACCCTATACTACTTGGCAAGAGGTAGAGGGTGAAGAAATAGGAGGTGGGTTCACTTTAGAATTGGATTTCTCACTTTAGAACTCAAGTTGCCATTGTTGGTAGCATGCTTCTTCAAGAAGAAGAAGAAGAAGAAGATGAAGATAATATGATAAGTATTATTGGATAATTGAAAAAGAATTCATTCTTATCATATTCTTCACCATAGTTAAGTGTAGAGAATGAACTAGGGTTAGTTCAAATGGTTAGGGTTAAGCATGAGACAAGAATGGTGACTAAGTCAAAGCTTCATGAATCTTCAACTAAAAACAAACAAAGCCACCATTCTTGTTTACATATCCAAAATAAATAAACAAATAAATAAATGAATAAGCAAAACCCTAATCATGAACTTAAAAATGGTTTAATTCTTTACACTTAACCAAATAAGCATGTATCATCAAACATGATACAATCATGTGCACAAAAGTATATCACATATACAACTTGCACATCCAAGTGAGAAAATCCATTTAAAGTAACCAATACTAGTTAATGCAAAGCAATATATCAAATATATAATTATGCATTAAATCATTAAATCAACACTTGATTTAACGATCCGGTCATATCGCATATAACCGACTAATATCAACACTAACAACTTATCGAATCAACACTTGATCCGATAACCCGGCTGTATCCCATATAACCGATCAATGTCACAAATCGCGAGAAATGAATACAGTATCACGTACTGGTATCATTCTCGGTCCCGCACATATCTCATATGCGCTCCTATTTCGTTTCGCTTGAGCCAGGAAACCTCTGTGTAGGACTCTAAAGACTCGTCAATACGCCGGCAGTAGGTGATGATCATATCAAACACCCACAAGCCGCAAGCGGTCTGCTAAACATAACGGCCACCCGGGTATTGAGCGATCAGAAGATCGACAAGCAAGCCCGCTCACACCCCTGTGAATCCAACCAGTAACACTTACCGTACAGTCCGGTCTCGTCGTCTAATATGTCGCATATCTCGCCTAGGGGTGTTAACGTCAGACCCCAATAGCTCGATAAGTCGTGTCGATATGAGGTCTATAACAATTCGAGAAACTACTGGTAACACTTCCCAGTAAATCTCAGCAACCCTGGCCAGGGATTTCCGGTTATAGCCAATCGAACACAGCGCAACATCAACTCCCTATACCGGGAGAGACGAATCCCCTCCTATCGCTCATTGCCTCCTTATGATTCGGGACTGTACCCAAAAACCACCGTTTTGCATGCCCTCTTGGACGTGGCAAGGTGGAAATCAAAGCACAGTGGGAATCACACAAGAATCTATGACGATCTCGGGTCAACAGACTACTCTGTACCAGTGTCACCAGAGAACTGCCATCTGACGTAAGGTATAATACCATCTGGGAGTTCTCGGCGAGTCCGTCCAGTGTACCCAGTCTCTACTGAGCACCCGTATATCATCTCTGATGTCAAACACCAATGGATATGGGATCATCCATCGCCCATCTTTATGGGTCGAGAAGGTATAGGCTAGTCTACTCTGGTATAACGATGCCCCGTCTCGATACACCCACGACTAGGGACTTTGAAGGATAAACTTACGGACTACCATGTCCCCACTAGTATGATCCGCATCATAGTCCAGGTAGTCAAGTACACATCCTAAGGGCTTTACCAACATGTAACAGAGAGACAATCAGTATACACGTTAAGGTAAAGTGTAACCAGATAGCATACTATCATGTCGAGCAAGAAAGTCCTCCCTATATATGTCCCAGCATCCACTACAATATACATCCAATGTACAGTAATGGCCTCTAGGGCATACATATAACTAACAATCTCCCACTTGCACAAGGGCCATCTGTAGCAGTGGTTGTAGTATCTCATACTCAACCATCCCATAAAAGTCTCTCTCTGGGAATAGGCCTTTGTGAGTGGATCCGCCGTGTTGTCCTCTGTGTCTGTCCTCCTAACCTCGATCATTCTGGAGATCAAACATCTCCATGATCAGGTGATACTGCCATAGATCATGTCTGGATCACTGATGGGACCTTCGTTCCTTGGCATAAGCCACAACTCCATTGTCTCACAATGGTAGGAACGTAGTTCATCTCATGAGCCAATATACACCCAAACAGCCTCTTTGGTTGCATCTTTAAGTAGCGATATATCCTGCCTTTATCGTCTAGTATGTCACGATATCTAGCTTGGAACTCTTCCAACATACCGTCCCTCGATAGAGGGTAAAGACAATGCCTGTGACTGACACTCAGTCGTCTTTATCACCCTGGAACACTTCCAGTGATTCTCCCCAGGATCGATTGATACCATCTCACTACAGCTAGTGAGTATCCTAACATCCATTTAGATCTATCTCATAGATCCAAAACCCAGGATTTAGTAGGTATCATCTTGATCCTATGTGGAGAATCATTGTGATAAGCGGAGATTGATCGAGCGTAGCATAGGAAACTCCTTCCCTATCAAGAGTATGTCATCCACGTACTCTACGAGGATCGACACCATACTCCCTACTACCTTTTTGTTTATACAAGGTTCATCTACCATTTTGATGATGTCAACTACTTTGACTAATCCATCAAAACAGATGTTCCAACTCCGTGATACCTGCTTTATCCTATAAAGCATCTTGCACACGTTTCCGCTGCTCCCACTTTTTACGAATCCCTCTGGCTGTGTTCTTATAGACGTTCTCTTCTAAACCATTATTTAGAAAAGCAGTCAGGGCACCCAACCGCCAGATATCGTAGTCATGGTATGTAGCCGTGGCAAATAGGATCTGGATGGACTTAAGCATAGATCCTTAGAAAAGGTTTCAACATAATCCATACCTGGTCAATGATGCAAACCTTTAACAAGTCTAGCTTTGAAAGTCTCAACCTTTCCATGTACACCAAGTAATCTTCTCAAGATATACTTGCTCCTGATGGGGATTTAACCCTTCAGATATAGCAACTAAAGTCCATACTTTGTTGGTGTATAAGGATTCCATCTCAGATCGCTAAGCATCCAGCCATTCTTACAGAGTCTTACTCCTGATGGCCAGCTCGAAATTAGTTGGGTCATCATCTCATGATGCAATCCTCGCTCCCACTGTCATAGAGAAACCGAAGTATCTCTCAGGTGGGTGAGGAACCCTACTAGATCGGCGGAGAGGCTGAGGTTCGTTGGAATCTACTGAATCCTTCGGTTCTACCAAATCATCTGTTGTAGTTTGTATAGCCGAAACATTTCCAGTTCTACATAACAGACCTTGTCTCGAGCTTGTCCGGATTTTGCTTTTAGACATAGGCCGGACAACCCCAAATCTTAACTAACTTAAGAGATGGGCTCTTCCCTTATCATATCAAATATGAAGTGGTAGGCAACTGAATTGATTGTAACCATATTCAATAGGTATGCAGCTTCTTAAGCGCATAACTCTCAAAAAGGAAAAAAGGTAACTCAGTAGTACTCATCATAGAGCACACCATATCAAATAGGGTGTATCTGCTCCGCCCCGATATACCATCGTGCTATGGTGTATACGGAGGAGTAATGCTGAGAGAGAATCTCATTCTCCTTTAGAAAAGTCCAAGAATTCTGTGCTCAAGTATTCTCCTCCTTGATCTCATCATAGGACATAATACTTATACCCATATTCTGGTTCTCTACTTCTAACTTATATTCTGTGAATATCTCAAAAGGTTCGGACTTGTGTTTCAATAAGAACATATGTCTGAATCTAAAGAGATCATCAGAGAACGTAATGAAGTATAAAGAACCAGTCCTGGCATGTGTAGACAAGGGACCTACATACATCAACATGTATCATCCCAAGAGTTCACTAACTCTTTCTCTGTTTCCAATAAACAGGGCTATGGTCATTTTATCTTTGTGACATGACTGGCAAGTTTCATAAGATGTAAATTCAAACTGATTTAAATATGCATCTATATGTAACTTCAGCTAGTCGGGTCGCATTGATATGACCTAGTCTACAATACCTTAAGAAGGATCCGTTCATTTCTGAACTCTTCCTCTTGTGTGTGTTCTGTATACTAAGAACTGTAGTTTGATTTAGAACATCAATACTTTTAGATAACGTGCCTGAACCGATCAACTTTTGATATAGGAAATGTTCAAAACATTATCCAACAATACAAATTTCTATCATTTCTTTACTGATAAAGAGACTGATATGATTTTGTATATCAGGTTCGGTATCTAATAGCATTTGTTCAGAATCAATGTATTGGTAATACAGGGTGACAGTGACCAACAGACTTGGCTGCAACACTTGCCCCGTTTTCTGTCTCATGTAACTTATCACCCGTTCTCAGTTTTTCTACCCTTTTGTAGCCCTATGTAACAGATTACATATCTGGGATCCTGATCCAGTATCATATACCCAGGATGCGGAGGATACTGAGAAATAGTTCTTCATAATGAACACACCCGAAGATGATGCATCAGCATGCACTCTCTTCATTTGGGCGGCACGGGAATTCTGGTAATCCCCAAGTTCCTGCTCTGTCTTATAACAATTATAAGTTAGAGCGGGACCAACGTTCCCCAGCTCAGTATAACAAGCGGGTTCGGTCAATAATCCGTATTATTATCTTGATTAAGGCGTGATATGGTCGCTACCTGGAGAGAGAGAGAAGAAAACACTCAGCGTGCGCTCTTGCAAGATCAGATTGGTTATTATTTTATCTAATCAGGATGGCTCCCACTGCTTTTTATCAAATCTTCCTTCAAACCCTAAAAGGAAAGACTAGCCGAGATTAATTACACACTACAAGTTCGCCAATCTTTCAGCCAGGCCAGTGTCGGTACTTTGAGGGAGGTCCCCCGTGCTTTCGCACGAACCTAATTAATGTAAACCTCATTTTCCCAGAGGCATAACCTCGTTAACACCTTTCTAGACACCTACTTGATCGGCTAATTGTAATGTATAAAACTCTCCCAGGAGTAACTCTTACTCGCAGCGGGTATCGGGATCCAACTATCTCATAGAAGGTATGCAATCTCATTGCAAATTTCAACACTTGAAATTCCCGATAATTTTGCCCCTAACGTGCTATGACCTTGACGAAAGCCAACAAACCATAGCCCGTCAGTCAAGTTCAACCCGTACATTTCTTGATTGAATTAAACCCACCCGCACGACCCTTGACGAAAGCCAACAAAGACGCACGACTACCCTAATCCAATCGCATCGTATGCTAGCAGATAAGCAGCATATAGCTACCGCACACTGCACCTTGACGAAAGCCAACAAATGCAGCACGAATACTATATACAACTTATCTGAAATGACGGAGGGCTACGACAGGTTTTTCTGAAAACCTATTGCGTAATGAACTTGATATCATTGTAGAATCAAATGATTTTGAAATGGAGTGCTTTTGAGGCTTTTCTAGTTTTGCTAAAGGAGTCACTCCCGGTGAAGGGATCGTCGGTCCTTTCCTCGTCGAATGAGGTGCGGGATATATCATATATATCACTGTGCAAAGAAAAAATACTTAAAAGCAGTCAAAAGACAAACCGAGGGTTGTAGCATCTGCCAGTTATTGCTAAAGGAGTCACTCCCGGTGAAGGGATCTCGGTCCTTTCCTCATCGAATAAGGTGCAGGATATATCGTATATACCGCTGTGCAAAGTAAGAACTGTAGCTACCTGTTTTATTTTGAAATTCGATTCTACAACATCTTAGGTTTCTTTTATTTCATTAATCTCATTAATGAAGTCCCATCATTTAAATACCTAAACATCACAGATAAACACGGCGTACACTTATGCCATCCGCATTCGCCTCGATGTCCCCTCGTGCACCGTTAGGTTAGGTAACTAACGGCAGGGCAGGGCAGGGCTATCGCGGGTGTAAAACATAAGTAACGTCTATATAATATATCATATATACTATATACAGTATCTATCACAGAACATCACATGATCACATCACAGATATCGCAGCAGAAGAATCATATGAAATATTGGATATACTAGGACGTCCGTGTTTTCAATACGAGCCAGTACAAAACACGGATTCCACGGTCGTGATGAATAGCCAAACCCACACCCCTAGACCCCTACGAGAGCGACAAGCAACCCTACCAATTCTAGAGTTAGGAGACCCGGACTCGACTCCTCGAGTTGGTCTCCCACTGGACCCTAGAACCCGGTTACTTATGCCCTCCTCCTTGGGTCTATCCTAGTGCAGAAAAGTAAATAATATACAAACGGTGACATCTTCCGCAACCTGGAAGTGCCCCAATAAAAGAATATTACATACAAGTTTTTACATGAATGAAAAAGAAAAACACTCATCTCACATAAAAAACCCCGGCTATTCAAACACGACGATCCAATATAACATATCCAGCAACACATAACATCACATGTCATCAACGTAAGTAAATATGCGCATCCCAATTGTCGTTGACATATAGCAACGAAACCGGCGATATCACATATTACACTTACGGTCACAGAAAAGAAAGTGTAAAACTACAACAGTTGGAATCCGCAACCTTCATAGACATCGCATGCCTAATCAAATGAATTCTTTAGACATCGCATGCCTAACAATTATAAACCCCGCATTTTAGTCTCAAAATCGAAAACTCTTTTCAATATCAAGTCGGGCAATTCAATAAGATTCCCGACAATCTGATCGAATGCTCGTCGCAAACTTTAGTAGGTGGCCGCACCCCCGATACCGTCGACGAAGTGCACCAAGGCGCAACACCGCTGCCGCGAGCACCCGAACGGATGCTTTCGGCGATGGGGTTCTCCTACAGTCACTTGGTCGGGGCTATGGAGTGAGGTTGTCTATTAAGTTTACCCGGCGAGTATCCGCGTACACTACATGATTGCGACGGACTTTTGATCACATCAAAATTCCGTGGCAACCGATCAAGTGAGACTAAACCGCTAGATTTATAACATTCATTCAGTTATCTCATAACTAGTTGTGAATTCCAATTATTGTATCTCATTCCAGATAATTAGAAAATGTTAAACTTTCCGATCGAACATTCAAACACCCAAGTTTTCCCGATACAGATCAACACATGAAACAAGTCTAAAACCATTCAGTTCGTGCCTCGGTACCAACGGTCCAGCCGTAGAAGGGTCAAGCCAACGCCTCACATGTGGCACGCCTACTGCCCCAAACCCGAAGGTTCAAAGGGCAGTTCAAGACGGTCACATAATCGAGTTAAGGTTTGTTGTCTTCTAGAGGGTCCATCGCGTTACTTGCACTACTTAGAACGTCTTTAAACCACGGAAAAATCCAACACTTGGAAATTTCCCGGCAAGGGAAAAGTTGGGTATTTATATCCGGTCGAACTTTTTAACATATTCAACAATTATCCGGAAAGCCACATAGACAAAGTTTGACAATCCGATCGAATAATCGAATCCCCAAAACAACCCCAGAAAATTCAACTCTTGAATAAATATTAAAAAATCCCAGAAAATCCAGAACCAAAAAATAGGAATTATTGTGCAAAAATTGAACAGTGATCTCATAAAGTGGCCGCTGAACCGCCGCGGTTCCGCCGCGCTTTAGAAGCATCACTTAATAAATTTTCCGCCGTAATTCTTATAATTTCCTGCTGAATTTTTTAAGAATTTTTAATCTGGAAAAAACCCAGTTTTTGAAAAAAGTCCAAAGAGCGTGAAATTTTAGGGTTTCGGGTTCGTTCGGGTTTCAAACTTCGTCTACGCATCGCCTAAGGCTCTAGCTAGGCTCTGATACCACTGTAGGGTTCCTAGGCACTGTCAAGAGGTCTCACAAGGCATCAACCATGCCAATTTGAAATTTTACGGTGCCGAGAAACCCTAGACTAGATCGTTAACTAGAATTTTAGGCGACAAATGAAACTAGTTAACAACTTAACTAAAAGAACGGAAATACAAACTTTGTAGATCCGGTCCTCCACCTCCATAGCTCCGCAATGAAGTCTCCTCGCTGTCCAAATCGAATCCCGGGCTCTTGCGTCGGCTTCATCGGAAAAATGGGCGGGCAAGGTCGTCGGCTTCGTGCCGAAGATGATCTACGTCGAGGCATCACAAGATCAAGCTCCCACTTCACCAAGTCATGAAACTTGTGAAGAAAACACCCTATACTACTTGGAAAGAGGTAGAGGGTGAAGAAATAGGAGGTGGGTTCACTTTAGAATTGGATTTCTCACTTTAGAACTCAAGTTGCCATTGTTGGTAGCATGCTTCTTCATGAAGAAGAAGAAGAAGAAGATGAAGATAATATGATAAGTATTATTGGATAATTTTAAAAGAATTCATTCTTATCATATTCTTCACCATAGTTAAGTGTAGAGAATGAACTAGGGTTAGTTCATATGGTTAGGGTTAAGCATGAGACAAGAATGGTGACTAAGTCAAAACTTCATGAATCTTCAACTAAAAACAAACAAAGCCACCATTCTTGTTTACATATCAAAAATAAATAAACAAATAAATGAATGAATAAGCAAAACCCTAATCATCAACTTAACCTTGGTTTAATTCTTTACACTTAACCAAATAAGCATGTATCATCAAACATGATACAATCATGTGCACAAAAGTATATCACATATACAACTTGCACATCCAAGTGAGAAAATCCATTTAAAGTAAACCAATACTAGTTAATGCAAAGCAATATATCAAATATATAATTATGCATTAAATCATTAAATCAACACTTGATTTAACGATCCGGTCATATCGCATATAACCGACTAATATCAATAGTAACAACTTATCGAATCAACACTTGATCCGATAACCCGGCTATATCCCATATAACCGATCAATGTCACAAATCGCGAGAAACGAATACAGTATCACATACTGGTATCATTCTCGGTCCCGCACATATCTCATATGCGCTCCTATTTCGTTTCGCTTGAGCCAGGAAACATCTGTGTAGGACTCTAAAGACTCGTCAATACGCCGGCAGCAGGTGATGATCATATCAAACACCCATAAGCCGCAAGCGGTCTGCTAAACGTAACGGCCACCCGGGTATTGAGCGATCAGAAGATCGACGAGCAAGCCCGCTCACACCCCTGTGAATCCAACTAGTAACACTTACCGTACAGTCCGGTCTCGTCGTCTGATATGTCGCATATCTCGCCTAGGGGTGGTAAACGTCAGACCCCAATAGCTCGATAAGTCGTGTCGATATGAGGTCTGTAACAATTCAAGAAACTACTGGTAACACTTACCAGTAAATCTCGGCAACCCTGACCAGGGATTTCCGGTTATAGCCAATCGAACACAGCGCAACATCAACTCCCTATAACGGGAGAGACGAATCCCCGCCTCTGGGAGTTCTCGGCGAGTCCGTCCAGTGTACCCAGTCTCTTCTGAGCACCCGTATATCATCTCTGATGTCAAACACCAATGGATATGGGATCATCCATCGCCCATCTTTATGGGTCGAGAAGGTATAGGCTAGTCTACTCTGGTATATCGATGCCCCGTCTCGATACACCCACGACTAGGGACTTTGAAAGATGTACTTACGGACTACCATGTCCCCACTAGTATGATCCGCATCATAGTCCAGGTAGTCAAGTACACATCCTAAGGGATTTACCAACATGTAACAGAGAGACAATCAGTATACACGTTAAGGTAAAGTGTAACCAGATAACATACTATCATGTCGAGCAAGAAAGTCCTCCCTATATATGTCCCAGCATCCACTACAATATACATCCAATGTACAGTAATGGCCTCTAGGGCATACATATAACTAACAGTTATCATGCATGGTTCTAATTTAAAAGAGAAGAGAATAGAATAGAAAAGAAAAGAAAAAGGAAAACAATAAAAAAAGGGTATGGGCATGAGAGAGAGAGGGTAAGGGGTCAACCATAGTCATGGCTCATCACCCTCACTTCATTATCTTCATCTTTTCTTCTTCTTCTTCCTCTCATGACAGCACCTAACTCCCCCTCCACTTCTAACCCTCAAAACTTCATCAAAAACCGCACAAAAGTTCATCCCCACTTCACAAAAAACATGCACAAGCTCACAAGCTACACTTTGGACCAAGAAAGTTTGCATTTTGAGCACTTGGGCAACTCAAGAAAATTCTTGAGTTGCCAAATGAGGTAATTCTTTCACATTAAGTGTAGTATTTCATTTGCTTTAGCCTCTATTCAAGTTTAAAATCAATTTCGTGTGTGTTTGTGAACTTTGAAAATTCATAGAAAGGGGTTAGGGTTTTTCTTGAGTTGGGATTGTGTTATTGAACCGTATTGGTTGCCTTAGACCCCCATGGTGTTATAAACCCAGACCAAACACAACACAAAAACCTGAAAACCCAAAAACTGAAACTATTCATGTCG
This sequence comes from Agapanthus africanus, assembly GCA_030015575.1. NCBI lineage: Eukaryota > Viridiplantae > Streptophyta > Magnoliopsida > Asparagales > Amaryllidaceae > Agapanthus > Agapanthus africanus. The sequence goes on along the minus strand of JASDDO010000031.1, from coordinate 208,483,716 downwards.
GTTTTGTGAGTGTATAGGGTGTGCAGGGAAATCTGGGATGACCTGGAATATTTTCTAGAAAAGTAAACAACACCACTAGCCTATATTGACCACAACGAGACCACCTAGCAAAAAAGAGACCCTAACCCCCCTACAAATCCGAGCAGGCCGGAATTTAGCCTAGTGTGGCCGGCACTTTGGTGAGTTAGGTGCCTAGGTTTCCTCCATAGCTCATATACGCCCTATATAGCACCCCAGTATTGTTTGTGCACCTTGTTTTCACCTTAAACAAAATCTGGGACTATTTTCATGAGTTGTTGTTTTGATTCGGGGTTATATTTTACGTATTTTGAATTCTGGATTTTGGTATTTTTTTTTTACCTTGATCACTTGACGTTTGTACGTCTATATCGAGTGTTATTTGGTGGTTTGAAGGCGTAGTCCATAGGTTCTAACCTATAGGATTTTAGCGTGTCGTTTGGTTTTGAATTGGGTTTTAATTCGATATGATATGTGTGACATGTAGGTACCCCCACGAGAACTTCGAGATGACAAGCAAGCGCGTGGCGATGTCGGCATCGGCAAGCGAAGGTCAAGGTGAGTAGATATATATCTACGAGGAAAGTCGGGTGGATGGTGTATAGCACCCCCGCAGTTCGTAGTGTAGTATATGGTATATGTTATATGGATATATTTATATGTTTATTGTGAGTTTTTGATTATCTAGATAGACTTTGGGAGTCATGGATAATTTTAGTATAATTGGATGATAGTGTCGTGGTTGATTTTCTTGGTCGCGAACCATAGAATAGGTTTGCACACACGCGCACACCTACCCTTGCATGCATTATTATTACTTGTGCGTATGAGGATACGTATATATATATACACACACATAGGTATGGGACCATGTATATATATATGTATACCTATACATGGATAATGAGGATAGTGGATGGTGTCGGAGATGAGTCGAAGAGATTGGGCATGATGCCACGAGATCGATGATGTGATTTGGATCGTATTATGAGATACGACATGTGATGATAGCGGATCTTTAGGCGATGCGTTTTCATACATACGCATTTTTATATATGTGGATGGTATCAGATTGTACTAGACTGTAGATCAGTGCCCCTAATTCATGATGTGAAGATAAGGATACCAGATAAATGATGAGATAGATGTGATAGTTGACCCGTACCCAGATTTGGGATGCCGTAAGACGAATTTACCGTACGAGCTGACTATGATGATAGATCCGCACTCTTGACTCGAGGATGTCATATGATATTTTGTATCGTACGTGGTACTAATGAGGCGGGATCACCGACTATTATATATGTATACATATATATATATTTCGACTCAGATTTAGGTGGTTTCCATACCCCTTTCAATTGGTTTGTTAGTTAGACCTGTAGTTTACCTAGTAGATGTTAGACTGGACCCGAGTCATACCTATTTCCAAAACTAATGAATCGTGAGAATTTTAAATACATACCAAAGGATACTACGAATATTTCAAAAGACGTACATTTTCTTAAAAACACCGTAGCCCCTATTTTTCTAAACACCACGACTCGTGTTATTTCAAAACACCAAAACTATGTGACTCATATATTTAATGCATATTTCTTATTGTTGCATTATCTATTTATTTTTCCGCATATTCTTACTATTCGCATCGTACTGCATGCTATTTGTGTTCTCTGCAGTTATTATGAAACCCATACTATCAGGACACCAGCACCATTATCGATGATGCGTATGCTTCACGTACACTTACTTGTCGGCTCACACACTTCATCATCGATAATTGTCATGTCACTACACGGTAGAATTGCTGCATTTTGATATGATACCTTGCATGAATTGTCTGCTATAGTTGCATGCACCTGTGTATGATATTGCTTTTGACTTGGAGGAATTTAGGGACCGCAAATATATTTCAAAACTGGATTCATTTAAAAGAGCGGGTTTCCCTTGATATGTGCATAGTATTGTTCCATGTTATGTGATATACGGATATGCTTAAATTTTTGTTATATGTAGCATACATCATACTTTATGATTATACGCATTGAGATATGCTGTTTTTATGATATCTTCTGGATTTGAGAACCGTGGCTATATCAAAAGAAAGTATGTATTGTTTAAAAAACCCGGTTTCTCTTGATATGATATTTCAGTGCGTCCACCATGAGTTTTCTCGGTTCTGAGAGCTTGTGTGAGTATACCCGATTCGAGGAGCGGTAGGCACCGTCTGCGGGTACATGGTAGACCCGGTGTGGTACCCCGGGGCAAGAAGGCTCGTATATGGTTGACGGTGAGCCTGGCAGGGGAGCACTACCTACCGGTGACAGTATTTGGGCTCGGCGGTTATCCAGAGGATACCGACCGGAGTAGAGAGATGGATTGAGGGCCGACCAGGGTATGCGGCGCCTGAGATATGAGAATTTACGTATCGATGCTGGACATGGGTTTCATGATGTTTCGAGTGTCGATGCTGGACACTCAGGTCCCATGATTTTGATGTGTCGCGATGGACACACGTTGATTTACATCCTCATACTTTCATGCATACATTTTTATGATATTTACATGCATGATATTGTTGCGTCACTGGTTGACACGTGGACGAGATCCACAGGCTTATAAGCATTGATTTCATGGTTGAATGCATTCTGTTTTCATGCATTCATACACCATACATATGATATGTTGCTACCTAAGGCACTGACACGAGCACTTGGTATTACACTTATGTATAGATGTTTACCCTTGCCACCTTATCATGCTTCAGACTTTATCATATTGAGGATATGTATTACAAATCGTTTTGACCTAGGATTGAGTCATACATACGATTTCTGCTCTATGATGTTTTCTACTCACGAGTTGTCAACTCACCCCCGTTGTGACAAAGTTTCTTGCAGGTTTTGCCGTACAGCTTCGTTGTGGCTTTGCTGGCACACTGTCCCTTTTCGGGTGATTGCTTTGGTAAGTGGGTTCACTCGCATCGTGACCACCCTTGTATCTATTTTTAATCAGTTGTATCTAGTAACTCCATCAACCAGACTTGAATATTTATTATAGACATAGAAAACCAGTTGTTATTATTTCGACCTTAGAGTCGCGCGTTGTATTATTATGGTTTTCTTGATGTTTTGAGTTTCCTTTTGAGTTTTTGATCCTCGCCCTTTGGCGTTGTATATTATTGCTTGCGTGGTTATGACCGTCGATTGACGAAGAGCTAGCTCCCGCTTGGGGATGCCTTTTATCATTCCGTATACTATTCTTGTTGTACCACGTTTGGGGCCAGTATTTACAAAGGAAACTCTGCCGAAATTTTTACAAAAAACTTGATGTTTTAAAAACGCATAATTCGGCTTATGCTATTAAAACCACTTGATTTAAAATAAGTATTCCTTCAATTATTATTTAAAATGGTTTTAGATTTCTGGGCTTTTGGCTTACTTGAATTAGATGGGGTCCTATAACTTTCATATGATTCAAGTGTTAGTCACGTGCCATTTTGGGTCGTGACACTCAGGCAAAACGAAGTAGGAGCACATATGTGATATGTGCGGGACCGAGAATAATGCGAGTATGTGATACCGTAATCTATTCTCGCGATATTTGTATCGGTCGGGTATATGTGATATAGCCGGGTTATCGAATCAAGCGTTGATTCGATAAGTTGGTACATTTAATATTATTCGGTTATATGTGATATAGCCGGATTATTAAATAAAGAGTTGATTTGATAATCTAGTGTATAATTATGTAACATCCGAGTTCATTTATACCAATTCCAGTTCTCATATTTCTTGATTCGTGATATTCTTGATTTAACGTATTGTGGGTGCGAATGGTATTCTACACTTTACATTGCATTCGACCTGACCCGCTTGCTTGAACCTGTTTGATTCTTATTTATAGATTACCTTGACTTGTTGCTTGGACACGTGCGCCTCATGATTAGTACATGCTGGCATTTTACCTGGTATCACATCTTTTATCCTATAACATTTTAGGTCACAGAAAATAATTTAAAATTGCATTTCATAACCTGCATGATACCCCTAACCCCGTGGTAGCATCCACACATCTTGTTCTCGTCCCGTTCAGTGAAATGGACGTGTTTGGATGGCTACGCGCACGTACGTGCATCCATTCTTGGGGGTATGCTTTTTCTTTAACTGAGCACTCGTTTTGAAATTCGGAAGTCGCATATATTTTTCATATTTTAAACCTGAATTTTTAGACCCGACCCGGGCGTGTTTTGGAGTAAATTTGTATTTGCCAAAATCTCAAACGGACTAATATTATAATCCTATATTCTAATATTTTTCAAACTATTTATAATCTTTAAAAACTAACGAAAAATTTTCCTATAACAAATTTCAGTCTCTCTCTCTCTTCTCCTCTTTCTTTATATAAGTATTTTATATATATTAAATATTTTTTTTAACTAAAGGATCATAACTCCCTCTCTCTTTCTATCCCTCTCTCTTTCTATCTCTCTCTCTCCTGACTCTCTCTTTCTCTCTCTCTCGTTATTCACGCCACATTTCTTCCTCTTCCTCCTTTTCAAATTTTTTCGCCCGCCGCCTCATCTCTCGCGAACCTTAGCCCATGCCCGCGCCCCTCGCCCTCGCCGCCTCCGCCACCTCGTCGTAGCCTCCTCAAGTCGAGCGCCCCCTAACTCCTCCTCCTCTGAAATCCCACGCCATCACCGACCCAAACCCAACAGAGAACCCATCAATCCTAGAGATCTTCAACTCCGACCACCTATCACCGTCGACCCCCTTCACCGTATCCTCCTCCTTCAACCATCCTCAACCCTCGGCTCCAACCCAAGGCCCGCACCATGCCACCTTCGAACCCAAGCAACCCATTACCTTCACCTCGCCGGCACAACAACCCATCGTCGCATCCACCATATCCTTGCACCACCACCGAGATCACCATCATCCTCCTTCACCCGAGAACCCAATCTCCCTCTTCGCACAGTAGCCGCCAACAACCTCGCCCAAACTCCAGCCATCTCCTTAGAGCCTAGATCCCTAGCCGAGCCATCATCACCTTTCCTCACCGGAACCTCCTCCTTCTCCACACCTCTCTCCACTCCCCGACATCACAAACCGTCACCACCACCCTCTGCAAACCCTACGACCACAACAGCACCCAAGAAACCCTCTACCCTCGCCGTTACCCATCGTCGCCGTCGCCATCCCCTCATCTCCTCTGTCCCAGAAACCCTAAGACAACACCATAACCCTTTCCCTCCATATCCTTCTCTTCTTATTTCTTTTCTTTTCTTTCTTGAGTTCTCGGTTTTCGACCGTCGCCGGAGCCATGCTCGCCGCCGCTGATCCGGGCGACTCTGGGACGTCCTCTACTTACGTGGTTAACTTCTTGATGTGCCTGGACCTCCCGTGTGCGCGTGTGGATGTTGCAACATTTGCCGACATTGGACGCTGCGTGCGCATCCCGTATCGTGATCCGATCAAGGCAAGTGAAACTTGCTACATGCTATTTAATCTATTTTATACTTATTTGAATGCACATTAAACCTGTAGTTTAAACTTAATACTATAGTCTCCATTTAAACATTCCGATGTCCGTTATATCATTTTAGATTTATAGCCCGGAACATACCATGTTGCATTTAGCGTTACTATACATAGTACGAACATCCATATTTAAATCAAATAACACTTACTTGCATAGCCCATAGTAACCCTTTTATAGTTTATACCTTATCGGACGACCGTTTACATACAGCTAGCCTAATTTATACATATCATTGGATCCCTAGATCATTTAACACATAATAACGAGATTTAACAATTCCATATTCATTTAAGTGTATGATACTTAATGTTGGAACCATAACTCTAACCTAATCGATAACCATACATCCTTATAGTTTAATCTGTACCTATTCGCATATCATATTACATATTCCAGTTTATTGTTCTTTTAGTACCCATGCTTGTTTTGTATACCCATGCTTATGCTAGTTTAATTATGAGCACCCACATGATATTTTGTGCACCCCTGACATGACTTGTTACACATATTACTTGACACGACATGGTACCGTGCAACTCTTGACCTGACTTGATACCTATATACATTACTTGACCTGACCTGATGTAACATGGCTTTATCTGTTACCTGATCTTGTGTCTAATGCCAACAAACCTGACCTGTTGTCTTTACGGACCGTTCCTGTCGTCTATCCAGACAAACCTGTACCTGCCTGATCCTGTGTTGGCATTAGCTCCAGATTATTTAATGCATGACTTGAACACATATAACTTGGGGGTATGGGGAAATCAATGATGAAACCTGACTTGTAACTCGACAGTGTGCTACCTTTACTGATCAGTTTTAGAGGCTAGGCCATCATTGGGATGATGCTGTTGACATCATCCATCGTTATCCATTACCCTTTAGAGGCTAGGCCAGCCTTGGGATGATGCCATGGACATCATTCATCTTTACCCTTTTCCTTTAGTGCATAGCGGCATGTCTCGGTTTCAGCCCGAGAATCTTCACCGTGATCCCGGGCATGCACGGGATACTATTGAGTTACATCTATGATTCATCAAATTGATTTCAAAGACTTGAGAGTAGTTAACATAATAGACCAGTTAGATTTACTCACTACACATTACCCTACTGTCCTTACTTATATCAGTGTTGTGCTTGTTTTATCATTTATACTCATACTTGCATGTATTTCTACCCCTGTTTATATTTTTGCTTGATGTTATGACGCGCTGATGTCTGGGGTTTGCATGGCCCAGATCCTCTACCATTGTTGCAGACTGATCAGGAGTATTGTCGCTGTTAGACCGAGCGGTGAAGATCCTGTTGGTATGCAGTTTTACTTTCCAGGTGTTTCATTTATTATATCTTTTGCTTCCGCATATTATCATTCCTTGACTAATTTATTCTGGCTCATGGATATGTACTAGATAGTTTAGTTTACTTTCCTGTTCTTGATATCTCTACAGCCGTAATGTGACTGTGGAGGGATTTTTCCTATCCACGGGTAGCATGGTTGGCTATGTCACATGCCCATCTTAGCGTAATCTGGGAAGCAGGGCGTGACAAATTGTATATTTGATATACTAATTTACATTAACTAATATTAGCTCACTTAAGCATTTATTTTCTCACATGTGCACACTTAATATATATGCGATATATATTAATTGTGTTTTATTTTGTGTCATGGTTGTTGATACACACTACATGGGTGTATGAGACTTACACCATACTAATTATAATGAAGGGTTTTAATATTTAAAGTAATTCTAAATTAGTGGATAATTAGCCACATGCATGAAGCTTTGAGAAGCTTGTGGATGCATTGATTTAGTCCACTAGTTTTGTTTTACTTAAGATATTTATTAACCTAACCATTATAATTTATTCATGGTTATGTCTCTACATGTGTTAGCTATATGATACAAACTCACCCATGGTTGATTCTCTCACCTCATATTAGTTCATTCGTATCTCTTGATCATCTTCTTCATCCATGAGAAAAAAGCTTGCTAGGTTTTTCTAAAAAGAGAAAATATTGTGAGAAAAATAAAACTAAAGTGAGATCACTTTCTACTTCATCATCCTCTACTAGATTAGCACTTTAGTATAGGGTGTTAGCTTCACTAATCTCTCATTAGTGAAGTATTAGCTTGAGTTAGTATCTCCTCGACGTAGATCATCTTCGGCCTCGAAGACTTCAAGAAAGATCGTTCTTTTCAACTTGAGAAGCCATGCAAGAGTCCGGGAGTTCCATGATCGCAGCGAAGGGACCACTACAAGGAGCTATTGAAGTGAAGGACCGGTCTACAAATGTTGTATTCCGTTATCACATAGATGTAAAGATGTTTACTTTCTAGTTTAGCTCTTAAAACTCTAGTTAGATCCTAGGTTAGGGTTGTTTGGCACACTAAAATTTTAAATATAGCATGTTTGATGTCTTGTGAAACCTTGTGGTTGTGCCTAAGAACCCTACAGTGGTATCAGAGCCTTGCTAGAGCATTAGGAGTTGTCTAGGTAAAGTTAGAAGTTCGAACGAACTCCGAAAACCCGATATTGCCCACTTTCTGGAAATTTTTCAAAATGTTGGAATTTTTCACATTAAAAATCCTCAGAAAATCATGCAGGTAAAACTATGGACCCTCTAGAAGAACGACACCCTAACTCGACAACATGACAGCGAAACCGTGGCCAAACCATAGGTTTGGAGGCGGTTCAGCGGCGCCATGTGTGAGGCTTGTGCCGATACTTCTACGGTTGGTCCGTAGCTACTGGGCATGCTTCTGGGTATTTTTGATATTGCTCAAGTGTTGAGCTTTCTGGGAATTTTTGGAATTCGTTGATTCGATCGAAAGGTTTAACATCGTCTAGCTATTTGTGGAATGTGATACAATATGTGGAATTCGTATAGTTAGGCATGAAATCCAAAGTATGTGATATTTTGGGTTTATGATGTCTAAGGTTATTGTGGATTCCAAATGTTGTAGTTTGACATTTTCTTTTCTGCGACCGTAAGTGTAATATGTGGTGTATCGCCGGTTTCATTGCTATAGGTCAACGACAATTGGGATACACATATTTACTTACGTTGATGACATGTGATGTTATATGTTGCTGTGATATGTTATATTGGATCGTCGGTTTATGAATAGCCGGGGTTTTATGTGAGATGAGATTTTGTATTTTCATTCATGTAAAATTAATTTTATGTAATATTCTTTTATTGGGGCACTTCCGGATTGAGGAAGATGTCACCGTTGTTATATATTATTTACTTTTCCGCATTAGGATAGACCCAAGGAGGGGAGCATAAGTAATCGGGTTCTAGAGTCCAGTGGGAGACCATCTCGAGGCGTTGAGTCCGGGTCTCCTAACTCTAGAATTGGTAGGGTTGCTTGCCACTCTAGTAAGGGTCTAGGGATGTGGGTTTGGCTATTCATCACGACCGTGGAATCCGTGTTTTATACAGGCTTAAATTAAAACCCGGAAATCCTAGTATATCCAATATATCATATATTGTTTTTTGCTGCGATATCTGTGATGTGATCATTTGATATATTGAGATAGATGCTGTATATAGTATATATGATATATTATATAGACGTTGCTTATGTTTTACACCCACGCTAGCCCTGCCCCGCTCTGCCGTTAGTTACCTAACCTAACAGTGCATGACGGGACATCGAGGCGAATGCGGATGGCATAAGCGTACGTTGTATTTATCTATGATATTTAGGTAACTTAAAATGATGGGACATTCATTAATGAGATTAATGAAAGAAAATAAACCTAATGATGTTGTGGAATCGAATTTTCAAAAAGGGTAGATCTAGTTTTTGCTTTACATAGTGGTATTCCTTGTAGAATATCCAGCACCTTATTCGATAAGGAAAGAGCCGAGATCCCTTCACCGGTAGTGGCCTCTTTAGCAAAACTAGAAGATTCTACAATACTCGGTTTTGTTTTTGATTGCTTCTATAGTTTTTTTCTTTTCATAGCGGTATTTATGAAATATCCTGCACCTTATTCGATAAGGAAAAAGCCGAAATCCCTTCTCCGGGAGTGACCTCTTTAGCGAAACTAGTAAAAGCCTCAAAAACACTCCTTTTCAAAAATCACTTGTTACTACAACGATATCAAGTTCATTACGCAAGAGGTTTTCTGAAAAACCTGTCGTAGCCCTCCGTCATTTCAGATAAGTAATATTTAGTATTCATGCTGCGTTCGTTGACCTTGTCAAGGCGTAGTGTGCGGTAGCTGATTAGTGCTTATCTGCAAAGCATATGATGCGATTGGATTAGGGTAGTCATGCGGCCTTGTTGACCTTGTCAAGGGTCGTGCGGGTGGGTTTAATTCAATCAAGAAATGACGGGTTGAACTTGACTTACGGTCTATGGTTTGTTGACATTGTCAAGGTTATAGATCGCTTGGGGCAAAATTATCGGGAATTTCAAGTGTTGAAATTTGCAATGAGATTGCATACCTTCTATGAGATAGTTGGATCCCGATACCCACTGGGAGTAAGAGTAACTCCTGGGAGAGTTTTGTACTTTACAATTAGCCGATCAAGTAGGTGTCTAGAAAGGTGTCAACGGGGTTATGCCCCTGGGAAAACGAGGTTTATTTTAATTAGGTCCGTGTGAAAGCATGGGGAACCTCCCTCAAAGTACCGGCACTGGCCTGGCTGAAAGATTAGCAAACTTGTAGAGTGTAATTAATCGCGGCTAGTCTTTCCTTTTAGGGTTTGAAGGAAGATTTGATAAAAACAGTGGGAGCCATCCTGATTAGATAAAATAATAACCAATCTGATCTTGCAAGAGCATATGCTGAGTGTTTTCTTCTCTCTCTCTCCAGGTAGCGACCATGTCATGTCTTAATCAAGATAATAATATAGATGTATTGACCGAACCCGCTTGTTATACTGAGCAGGGGAACGTGGGTCCCGCTCCCACTTATAATTGTTATAAGTCCGAGCAGGGAATAGGGAAACATCCGGATTCCCACGCCGCCCAAACGAAGAATAAGCATGTTGATGCATCTTCTTCCGGTGTGTTCATTACAGAGAACTGTTTCTCAGTATCCTTTACGTCCTGTGTATGAGATACCGGATCAGGATCCCACATATGTAATCTGTTACATGGGCTACAGAAAGGTAGAGAACTGAGAATGGGTGATAAAGTTTCAAGAGTTGGAAACGGTGCAATTGTTGCAGCCAAGATGTTGGCAGTTATCACCCTGTATTAACAAATACATTGATTCTGAACGAATATTATTAGATACTGAACCTGATATACAACATCATATCAGTCTCTTTATTAAGTAAAGATGGATATAATTTTTTATTGTTGGATAATGTTTTGAACATTTCCTATATCAAGAGTTGATCGGTTCAGGCACGTTATCTTAAAGCATATACGTTCTAAATCAAACTACAGTTCTCAACGTACAGAACACACACAAGAGGAAGAGTTCAGAAATGAACGAATCCTTCTTGAGGCATTGTAGACAAGGTCATATCAATGCGACCCGACTAGCTGAGTTGCATTAAGATGCATATTTAAATCAGTTTGAATTTACATCTTGTGAAACTTGCCAGTCATGTCACAAAGATACTATGACCATAGCTCCGTTTACTTGAAACAAAGAAAGAGTTAGTGAACTCTTGGGATTGATATATGATGATGTATGTAGGTCCCCTGTCTACACATGCCAGGACTGGTTCTTTATTCTTCATTACATTCACTGATGATCTCTCTAGATTCGGACATATGTTCCTGTTGAAATACAAGTCTGAACCTTTTGAAAAATTCAATGAATATAAGTCAGAAGTAGAGAACCAAAACGGGTATAAGTATTATGTCCTTTGATGAGATCAGGGAGGAGAATACTTTAGCACGGAGTTCTTGCACTATTCTAAAGGAGAATGAGATTCTCTCTCTGCATTACTCCTCCGTATACACCACAGCACAACGGTATATTGGGACGGAGCAATCGCACCCTATTAGATATGGTGCGCTCTATGATGAGTACTACTTAGTTGCCTATTTCCTTTTGGGGTTATGCTCTTGATAAAGCTGCATATCTATTGAATTGGGTTCCAACAAAATCAGGTGCCTGCCACACCATATGTGATATGGTATGGGAAGAGCCCATGTCTTAAGTAAGTTAAGATTTGGGGTTGTCTGGCCTATGTCTAAAAGCAAAATCCGGACAAGCTCGAGGCAAGGTCAGTTCTGTGGAATTTTGTTGGATAACCCAAGCATTCGCAAGGAAATATCTTCTACCACAACGAGGAACAAAAAATATTTTATTTCTCGACAAGCCACCTTTTTAGAAAAGGAATTTATTTTGGAAACAAATTTGTGATCATGAGGTAGAACTGGAAGCAGTTCCTGTAAGTCGACGTTAGACACCCCACAAGATGCGGGGAGGCGGAATAGGTAAAACAATCATTTTGTTTAAACTAACATCGACTAACTTTACGGATCTTTGTCAAACCCTAACTAACAACAACACAGAAGTCATTAGCTACGATGAAAGATGATTATACCTAATGAACCAAGTCCTTCTTATTCTCATAGACCACCTCCTCGTCGACCTCCTCGATGTGATAGAAGATCCACCCAAGAGCTACTTCTCCAAGCTTTAACCTCACACTTGAGGTAACTAGGTTGCTATGAGTGCTAATCAAAGTAACTTAGAGGATATAGAATAGGATTAGGGATCTCTTAGTCTTGCTAACCCTAAGATCTTAACACATGAGAGGATTAGGGTTAGGGTTGAAGAGAGAGAGCATGAGGACAGAGAATGTGAAAGTAATTATCAAATGAAAATTAACTCATTTTTGTATATATATGAAGCATAAAATATCTTGCACAAAATATCTTTGCACAAATATCTTCATGCTTCATTTAATACAAAATGAATCATCTAATGAGTCATTAAAACCATTAATGCTTCATTAACTCATTTGATGAATCATCTCCACGAGTCACAAATCCATTTAATGCATATAACACCTAAGCTCTCCACCTCATCAACATTCTAGAAACTTCTCGAGTAATTACGAGAACGCCCCTCCTATCCGTGAAAACACGGAAATACTTGAGACTGTATAAATCCAATAATCCAATACCAGAATCTGGCTTAAACCAAAGCCTGCTAGTATAAACTGTCCGAACATCGTACGTGCGTAAAAACACGTATGTGTCCGAACCCTGTCGTAAAACCATACGACCTCTATATCGTTTCACCCGAAGCAGGGAAATCTGTGTGGGACTCTAAAGACTCGACTACTACGCTGGCAGTGGGTTTATGTAAGTGCACGGCGGCGCCCCGGCCGTCAATCCGACGCTGGAATGCGAAAACGAAACTTTTCTAAAAACTAGAAACCGGCACCACTGCGCACAAAAATCCCGGATCGGGCCATTAATCTAGTCCTAGCTAACTAAAGAACGGGTAGAGAGATATACCGAGCGATCCGTGTCCTTCGGTCTTCTCGTCGTCGTCCCGATCTCCCCACGGAATCTCCGGTCTTTAACTCCTCGTCGGAAGGGCACCACTTCGCCGGCTTCTTTTACGGGCTCCCACCACTGGACCGAGGCAACTCGGGCATGAAGTTGGCGAGACGACGTGCCCAAGGATTGCTGTAGAATACGTGTAGTGCTCTATGTCTCATTTTGGGGTTTGAGGAAGTTTCCTTTGGTGGAGGAAATGAACAAAGCCTTTTGGAGATGGAGTAATGGGATTTTTGTGAAGCCAAAATACCAAAAATCCCACCACAAAATATTGGGGCAGCCCCTTCCCTCATTTGGCCGGCCATATCATGGTGAAGGGAGTGAGAACGAGAGAGAGAGAGAGGTATGGATGAGGGAGCTACAAGAATAATGCAAGAGAGAGAAAGGGTCATGATAATAAGCAATGATCAGAATCAAAGTCCAACACTCCATCATCCATCATCACACCTAAAGTCAAGCAATCATGAAGTCATGGAGTCAATGAAAGCTACACCCATCATGATACAACAATATGCAAAGACAACCCTACACAATGCTAATTTGCACAAATGCAAATAAGCCCTCCTCCACCAATCTTCAGCCAATGAAAGATACAAAGAAAATTGGTCGAAACAGAAAGCAAACTGGCAACTTCAAAAAACCGATCCCGTAATAAATTACAGGAAAACCCCGCTACTGTATATACATACCCGCATTTGTATTCCGACCGAATACAAATGCACTGAGACAAAATCTAAACTGTACAATACTAGGATCCGGCTTAAACCAAAGCCCGCTAGTATTAACCCGTCCGATCACGATCCGTGCAATACCGCACGTATCTGATCGAACCCTGCCATATCTCCATACGTCCTCTACAGCGTTTCACCCGAAACTTGAGAAACTGGTCTGTGGGGGACTCTAAAGACTCGTCAATACTTTGGCTGTGGATTTAACCACTAGCACGTCAGAGGTATTAGCCATACGTGACGGGCTACCAGCTATTGACCAAAAGAGACGTCGATGAGCGAACTCATCCTGACACTCTAATAGGCCTGTCAGTGAAAATATCCGTACAGTCCGCTCCGTTCGTCTATGAGCATCGCATGGCGGGCCTAGTGGGTTGGTAAAAGTCAGACCCCCAAAAGCGGTACAAGTCATGTCGGAGTGTAGCCCAGAACACCCTGAGATACTACTGGAATACCTACCAGTAAATCTCCTGCCTTGGCCAAGGACTTCATGTAATGGCTCTCCTAGACACAGCGCGACCTCACCCCCAATACCGGGAGAGACGAACCCCTGCAGATCCGCTCACTGCCTCAATGTGGCTCGGGACTGTACCCAACTAAAACCTGTTTGCACGTCTCCTTTGAGCGTGGTAGGGTAGTAATCAAAGTACAGTGGGAACTCACACGAGACAAATGACGATCTCAGGTCGATGAACTAACCTGTACACATGTCACCTGGGAACTGCTATCTGACGTCAGGTATAAGACCAACTAGCATGTTCCCGGCGAGTCCTGTCCGGTGTACTCATAACCCAATGAGCACCTGTATACATCTTAGGTGAACCAACTGACACCAGTGGCTTGTGAGACCGGCCACCACCCCTCGTCGGGGTCTCGACTGTATACACCAGTCTACTCTGGAGTATCGATGCCCTGTCTCGAAACTCCCACGACTAGGGACCTTTTAAGGATGTGCTTATAGACTACCAGCTCCCACGTATATGATCGTCCTTATACTGCTGGTAGTCAAGCAAGAATCATAGGGGCTCTATCAACGTGTAATAGTGACCTGTAAGGTCACCTAAAGCAGTACACGATGATAAAGATAAACCAGATAGCATACTATCATCTTGAGTAAGACTGTCCTACCGGGATAGGTCCTCCCTCAATCATTGCAATCACGTGCCTGTGATCCAATAATTGACTCTGAAGGCACTATCTCCAACAATCTCCCACTTGCACTCAAGACTAATTATTGCGATGTCGCATACTCACAGCCCGTGTGATACCGAACACCCAACTCCTCTACTAACCAGTCTCACAAAACCCATTTGTGAAACTATTGTGTTCGAGGAATAGCCTCAGTGAGTGGATCCGCCTTGATGTTTCTTTCTATGTCTCTCTATATCTCAAGTTTGTGGAGAAATCCATCTCTCGAAATGAGCAATACCTGTCTTAGAGTATGTCTGGATATCTGATGGGACCTAGCTCATAAATGAACACCAAATCCAAACTTCTTAGATTGTATCGTCAATTGAACTTAATCAGTATCCTGCGCCATGCCTCCCTCAATATCCTCCTGGACCACCTGTCCATAATACCGCCCCTCGTCACAGGGAAAACTATAACTCTGACAACCTCCCTGTCGTCCAGGTCACCTTGAAAGCCTGGAGTGATAACTGTCTCCTAAAAGAGACTGTTGTTATCATATCCCTAGAACATTCACTTATGTTCTAAAAACTGCTTCCGATCATTTCTCCAGGATTGGATTAATATCAACTTATTGCATCTACTTCAAAAACAACATCTGGTGTGGTACTCATGATCGACTCAATTGCCTAAGCAAGTGATCTGCCAATCATGCACATCCCTCTCCCCTTTAGTCTGTAAGACACCTTTAGAGAGGGTGACTCCATCATCTGCAGGTACACCACCATGCCAGGAGTCGTCCATTCTAAATACCTTTAGAATGTTGTCTAAGTACCCAGATTAGGAAACTACCCAAATCTAGATCTAAAACCATAGATCCAGTAACCAGAATGTCTGATATAATATCCAAGTCCTTTGTGGAGAAACCACTGTGTGACAACCAAAGCATAACCGATCGTAGTATAGGAATATCACTTCCTACTCTATGTATGTCATCCAAATACCAGGACATCACACCCTACTACCTTCTCAACAGATCCATCCCTTATTCTGATGAAGTCAAACCTATGACTGTCACATCAGAAATAGATGATCTATCTCCGCTATTCTTCTTTAGTCCATAAACATAAGCTACTTGTCCACCAATGCATCCGCTGCTCCTACTGACTACGACAACCCTCTGGCAGAGTCATATAGACGTACACTTCTAAAGCCAGTTTAGAACGACGCTATACTCATCCTCCTGCCGGGTCTCACAGTTTGGAACAACAGCAATGGCATGTCTGGGTAAACAAGAACCTCCCTGCCACCGTCCTTAAGCATACCAAAGTACCTCTCGGGTGCCTAAGGTTACCCACCGTATGTCACGCCCCGCTTCCCAGTGTACGGCGAAGGGGACGCGACGAGACCCGCTATGTATATACTTAGAAGTACATACGCTAAGCGTAACTAAGCAATATAAAGTAAATCACAAGAGACGAATGATATAGAAATAACAGCAAGTTTTATTAATAACATTCTTTGTACAATACATGAAAAGGAAATACAAATGAAATGAAAAGCGATGCCTAAACAGTGGCATAACAGGAAATGAAAATACTGGAAAGAACAAGGTACAATATCTAGAGCTCGGGGTCTTCGTGGAACTGCTCCAAATCTTCACCGGTGGGCTCGATCTCAGCTTGGTCCAACGCACCTGACGACATTCAAAGAAGAAAGAAATAGAATGTCGTCAGCGAACAGGTCGCTCGGTAAGTCCCAAAGATAAGGAAGAATTAGAAAGACAGTGTATAAGTATTTTCTAAAATATTATATTGTTGAATATTATGGAATATTGTGTTAACGCTGTTGTTTGTAGCTTGGTACAGAAGGATGCCAGTGTATACGAGGGGGGTCTCTATATGTTAGAGACCAAGGCAAATGGAAAGTACAAGGAACCGTTATGCCACGGTACAACAGCAATAGGATTCAGGTTAGGTGTCTTAATCTGACCACCTCGTGCCACCTTTAACACCTTCCGTACCAATCTACCCCTTAAACCCCGTAGTGTTTTAACAGTATTGTTGTATTGTATTGTGTAAGTTGGGTGACTGACCAAAACTATGATATCAGTAAACATGTTGTAACTGTATAATCAGGTAAATGGAATAACAGGATAATGGATGAATATCCATGGTTTGTTTCAGTCAAATTGAATAGATTGTTAACTGGATTCTGGGATTCATGTATTCATATTGAGTTGGAATATAAAGAATATGGGTTGACTTGAATCATATTCAAGTCCGAATTAATCAGGCTCTAACCCGAGTCAGACTAAAAGAAAGGTAATTTGAAGTTCTGTACTTGTTAGGGGCCTTATTGTAATTTATAAAACTTGAGGGGGTTTTATATAAAAAGTACTATTGTATAGTTTTCAAAATACACCTCAAGTATTTATTATTCGTCTTTATAGTTATAATGAGTGTGGATTTTATTTGTGTTATTCTAGTGAATATATCCTAATAAAAGTATTGATTTATTTGAAATTCATAGTATTTTAATGTAACCTTTAATCTTGTAATTTTTAGGTAAATGCGGAAACTTTATCTTATAACAAAATAGACGTTTAAATGATAATTATATATATGTTAATACAAGAATAATTTTATTCTCCAAAATCTCAGTTTTTTCTTAAATATCGTATTCTAAACCTTTCGAGACCGAATGCTCCTTGCGGAGGTCTGAATCTCGCACTACTAGCCCGCGGGTGCACGATGAACCGTACTATCCCTAACGGGTTCCCCAAAGGTGGGTTGTAGCGGCGCTTTGCTTAGGTTTAATAAATACTATTCATTTAGAAAAACGGTTTTATAAATATAAGGTATTTATTCGTAAAAGGGTATAGATTTCCACATTTTAGTTTCTGGGGTTTCCTAAGCCAACTAGCCTATTTCTAAGGTCTAAACGACAAGTCATTAGAAGCCTCAAATCGCCTCTTCACCGCCAATTGCGGCCAGGTAAGTGCCAGGTAAGTGGGAAGGAACCACAGTAGTGGGCCTAATTAAAAACCACTAACCTAGACACACTTACCTAGACACCACAAAGTCAGTTTAGATAAACGATCGATGTCCATGACAAATCGTATTTTCATTTTAAAAGATTTTATTTTAGAATTGTGTACAACTTAAAGCTTTTAGAAAAGGTTTATAGAGAATATGGTATTTTAGCGAAAAGTCTTGTATTTTCGTATTCTAAATTTTAACGATATCAATTAAGGTTATATTTGCGTGTGTGTGGAGGTAGGTCATTACCTCGTGACTTATTTTAAGGTATTGTGATGTTTAGGGGTTAAACATGATAAATTAAACATAAGGGTATTTAAGTGTAAGAATACGGTATTTGAAAACGTTATCATTTCATGTGTGAAAACTCATTCAAATTGATTTTTACATGTTTACTGATCAAGATGAACATGTTTAGGAATGATGGAATTGATTAGAAGAAGAAAAATAAACTCTATGGTATTATTGTGAAAAGAATACGATATTACAAGAAAGTTATCATTTCATGTGAGAAAATTTGTTTAAATTGGTTTTTATGTGATTAATAGTCATCATGGGTATGTTTAGGTATTATGGATTAGGTGACAAGTGGAATTTTGTTGAAAAACCGAATCGGAAATCGGTTTGTTCCGATTTCCGTCGAGTTCTAAAAAGTCGTATTTTCTATTAAAAGAAAAGGGAGATAGGAAAGATGGGACTTACAAGTTTGGACAAGCTAAGAAGGCTAAGGAAGTGGTGGGTGTCGGTGCGTCGAAAACGTCGCGAAGGTTCTAGTACGATCGCCGGAATTCGTCGTCGGTTTCGGCAGCGCTTCGCTTCTCGCTCTTTTTCTAACGTACCGAGTTCTCTTGAGAATTTGGGAAAGTGGACTTAGAGTTGTAGGGTGAAATGGTAGAGGATAGGGGTGTTTATATAGGGCTAGGCTAGAGTTAGGGTTTGGATTAAAATAAATATTAAAAATGTAAAAATTCATTAAAATAACATTAAATTTGGGAGTAAAAAGGTTTAATAAGAAAATGATAACTGTTCTGGAAAAATGGAATATACAAGGGGTGAAGACCAAGTCAACACGGAAAAATTCCGTGTTGACGACTCGGCCGACCGGCCGAGTCCGGCCGGCGGCGCCGGCCGATCCGCCGGCCGACTTGGCCGAGTTGGGCCGAGTCGACGGCTCGTTGGGTGGGGTTTCACTTGGGGGGAATTTTGGTGTACTTTATTTTTTGTGTGCAGTATTAATTTTGTGAGTAATGGCTGTTTGACTGTTGACCTTCCAAAAAAATTAAAACAAAATAATATAAAAAATATGTGGGGCATGGGATTCGAACTCTGATGGCTTGGTTCAGCAGTGCAAGGCATTACCAATGAGCTACAAGCTCCTTCTTGTAATTATAGAACGACGCTATACTCATCCTCCTGCCGGGTCTCACAGTTTGGAACAACAGCAATGGCAAGTCTGGGTAAACAAGAACCTCCCTGCCACCGTCCTTGAGCATACCGAAGTACCTCTCGGGTGCCTAAGGTTACCCACCGTATCTGCGGAGCGGCCAATGGAATGTCAAACCAGATTGAATCCTTAAGTTCTAATCAAATCTTCAGTAATCGTTTGCGGTTCTGGAATCACTTCCAGTTCTACCATACTCCCACTACTGTTTTCTGAAAAAATCCATTTTTGTTAAAACTGTGGCGAGTCTAGAACAATATCACTATTGATCTTCCAGATGGTAGAAAATCAACCCTCGTCATAGTCTGGGTCAACCCACAAACAGCCATTAAAGAAGCGTGCCTTGAGTAATCCAGAGTCTGGTTTTAAGCATAAGCCGGACAACTCCCCGTACCTTAACAATGTCAAGATATGAACTATTCTATATCCAATATAGAAACAGAGGCACTGATTTAATTGAACAAGATTCAAATCATGCAGCTCTCTCCAGTGCATGTCAACTAAATAGAAAGAGGCCGATCAGCATTACTCAACTTAGGAGTGCTTCCAATTACGAGTAATCTGAAAAAGAAGCAAGTTCTCTTAATCATTACCATCAACTGAATACCATACACAAGTATCTACATCTTCGATCACTTTGAAGAATCCCGATACTTGCAATACCTGGTTCTCTACTTTATTCAAATACCTATAACTTCTCAAAATTCGGACCCTGTGTTTCCACGAAACACCTGTCTAAAAACTAGAGAAGTCATAAGTAAACCAAATATAGTACGAAGACCATCCCCTCTGTCCTAATGGACACTGGACAACATACAATACTCTGTATAAGTCCCTTGAGTCTGATAACTCAATCCCTGTGTGTCGTAGGTTGAAAACTGTACCTATGGTTAAGAAGAATTACACCGCTGTTTAATGCTCCTTACCTAACCATCCACTGATATAGGTAAAAGTCATGGACATAATTTCAAAAAGGTATATCTCACTCTATAAAAATAGACGTACAGATGTATCAATTTGAAATTAGTGCATAACAGCGGATATTCAAAACCAAATATTTGTCGTCCGGCAAACAACCCAGGTGACTTCCCCAAATATCACCGATTACAACGAATCCCGATATAATGAGGATGATCACATAATTCCCAATAACTTACTCCCACTCATCATCTGTAAAACCTTACAGATGTGAGAATCAAACCTGGTAAATACATACCCTGGAGCAAGATCTGATTGGGAAATCAGTTTTCTTTTAACAGTACACAGCGAAACTGAAACATTGAAATGTTTCGATGGGGTATCCCGGTATTCCTAGTAATGCCTCTTCCATTATCCAGATTCACAACTGTAACCGTGTAATTCTTTGCCATCTTTCCAAATCCCTTTATATGTCTTTAGTCATTACCTTCTGCACACCATCTTAGGCTAAATGGTTTTCTTCTTTCCCTACCGTTCGGCACCAGCCTATGGTTTGGAAGAAGACTATCCAATAAGCATAATGGGTGTACTGTCCTAATCCTAGGAGCACTCGCAATGCGAGAGAAGGTGAAGATAAAAGACAACCGAATAAATCTTATTCCTATTTCTCCTGGACCAGAATCCATCCCCGAACTGGAACAAGTTCCTTTCGAGTTCGTATATAACCATACGATGGAGTATCCAATAAACTGTGGATCTTCGTAGTGATACGGAGTTTCCTGGAGAAATACAAAGGTGATTTAGGATTGGCGAAGAAATACTTGGTTTGGTCGTGAATAGCAGTCGCAATTTACTTTGCCCTCTTACTAATCCCTTGATATGTCTTTACTTAATACCTTCTGTACACCATCGTTAGGCTAATTGGTTTTCTTCGTTCCCTACCGGTCGGCACCTGCCTATGGTTTAGAAGAAGACTATCCAATTTGCGTAATAGGTGTACTATCTCCTAAACCAAGGAGTACTCGCAACCTGAGAGAAGGTAAAAGGAAAAGACAACTGAATAGTCCTATTCGTTTTCTCCAGAACCGGAAACCATCCTCGAATAAATTCCTTCGAGTTCGTATATAACCATACGATGGTTTTTTCTAATGGAAGTGGACGTTCGTAGTAATACGGAGTGTCCTGGAGAAAAGGGTAAAAGTAGGTGTGGCAATGAGGTATGCAACTCTGACAATCCAAAAGCCAGTGTTTAAGAAGGTTCGGTTAATTTTGGTCACTGAGTCATAGTCTTAGGGTCGGGTCAATGGTCGCTGCCAAAGAGAGAGAGAGAAAAGAAACACTCAGCGTGCACTCTAACCTAGATCAGAATGGTTACCAATTTATCTAATCTGGAAACCTCCCACTGTACCGTCAAATTCTCCTGCAAACCTGAAAGAAGAATTAGTCGGGATCACCCGAGGAGTAAACCAACTCATCAGTGGGAATCGGGATCCAACTATCATCGCATGATAACATGACGGAATCCGCTCACGTTATCACACCCCAGAAGGTATGCGCATATCTGGCAAATTTCAGTTTCTTTAGAAACTCCCGATATGATTTCTGCCCCATGCACTTATGACCTTGACGAAGGTCAACAAATCATAAGTCACATGTCAAGTTCTACCCGTCATTGTCCAAGTTAATTTGAACCCACCCGTACAAGCCCTTGACTTTGGCCAACAAGGCTATACGACTGTCCCAAACCAACGCATCTATCTATACTGCAGAAAGGCAACAAGCAGCTACCATACACTATGCCTTGACGAAGGCCAACAAACATAGCATGAATACTATTTGCTACCCGTCTGAAACGACGGAGGGCTACGAATGGTTTCTGGCGAAAAATCTTTAACGTAATGAACTTGATATCGTTGAAGGAACTGGATAGCTTTTTAAATATATAATGACGAAAACCTTTGCTAAAGAGGTCACTCTCGGTGAAGGGATCTCGGCTCCTTCCCCGTAGAATGGGGTGCAGGATATTCCAAATGAATACCACGATGCAAAGAAAAAGTAAACGACTATAGTGAAGTTATTGCCCTGACGCAAACTTTTGTCCAAGGGGTCACTCCCGGTGAAGGGATCTCGGCCCTTGCCTCGTCGACTGAGGAGCAGGATATTCCAACTGAATACCACGATGCAAAACAAAAAGAACGTCCTTGCAATAACAACTTTTTTTGAAAAATGTTCCAACAACATCAGAATAGGTTTGTTTTTAACTTGCATTGATCCGAATCAACGCAGTCCCATCAATTGATCACACCAATAAAGAACGAAAATAATGATGTACGTATATGCCATCCGCATTCGCCACTGGGTCGCGTCATTACCCGTTAGGTTACTTAACTAAGGACAGAGCGGGGACTGGACTAGCGCGGATGCAAAACATATACAACATCTACTAGTATATATATATCAATATATAACATTCGCTCAAGGCGTGATAAAATGCAACATCACAGAAATGTAATAAGCATCACAGAACAATACAGATATCTGGGATCCCCGGGTTTCATAGAGCCGCTACTGAAACCCGACGTTCCCCTGGTCGTGTGGATAGCCTGTGCAATGAAATCCTAGACCCCTACGGGCGCGGCAAGTTACCCGCCAAAACCTGAAGTGGGGCAGGCCCCTTCAGCAACGTGAATGGACCACCCATCACTTTACGGAATCCGGTAAATTGGTCACCCCTCCTGGGTCAACCTGTACCCCCTACGAGTGCGGCGAATAGCCCGCCAATTCTAGAGTAAAGCCCCCTCCGTCTCAATGCCATGAGATGCGGGCCTGTTGCCCTCTAGAACCCGGCTATCCGTGCACCCCACCTTGGGGTAATCCTAGTACAGAAAGTAAAATATACATACAACGGGTACATCGACCTCAACCTGGTCGTGCCCCAAAAGAATAATATACAAACAGGCAGTGACGGCAGTCCACATGTCGGACGCTCGCCCCGCAATATCAAATGTACATAATACAACAGACTATACTAGCATTGCATCCAGGCTATCCCCCATGACCAATCCGCAACAACACAGCACAACACAGAACATCGACGTGAATGTCACGTTCGCAAATCCGTCTAACCGGGCTATAGCAGTTAGACAGGATTTACCGATCAAGTGACATTCACGGTCGCAGATATAATGTAAATACTGTGTTTAAAATTTTCGATTGATCAAATTTTCCTAAGTGGGCCCCCAAGCACTACTATAGCACTTAAAGAAATTCTGGGCCCAAAAAGAATATTCCAAAACTCCAATTTCCCTGTAAAAAGATCACTGTGCAAAAATGGTGCAGTGAAGGCACTGTGCTGCGGCGGAACCGCGGCCGGAACAGGGGTTTGGCCGCGGTTCCGCTGTTGTTCTACAGTGTTACACCACCATTTTTCTACAGATGTCTTAGAATTTCCTGAACAGTATTCTGTAACAACCTGAAAAAGTTTTCGAGCCAAAAATATTTCGACAGAAACTGATGCTTTTGAAAATGCGGGTTTTGGAATTTTGTTCGATCGAAAGTGTAAACACATTAGACCAAGCTAGACTAGGTTAACGGCGTGGCTCTGATACCATGTAAGTGCACGGCGGCGTCCCGGCCGTCAATCCGACGCCGGAATGCGGAAACGAAACTTTTCTAAAAACTAGAAACCGGCACCACCGCGCACAAAAATCCCGGATCGGGCCATTAATCTAGTCCTAGCTAACTAAAGAATGGGTAGAGAGATATACCGAGCGATCCGTGTCCTTCGGTCTTCTCGTCGTCGTCCCGATCTCCCCGCGGAATCTCCGGTCTTCAACTCCTCGTCGGAAGGGCACCACTTCGCCGGCTTCTTTTACGGGCTCCCACCTCTGGACCGAGGCAACTCGGGCAAGAAGTTGGCGAGCCGACGTGCCCAAGGATTGCTGTAGAATACGTGTAGTGCTCTATGTCTCATTTTGGGGTTTGAAGAAGTTGCCTTTGGTGGAGGAAATGAACTAAGCCATTTGGAGATGGAGTCATAGGATTTTTGTGAAGCCAAAAGACCAAAAATCCCACCACAAAATATTGGGGCAGCCCTTTCCCTCATATGGCCGGCCACATCATGGTGAAAGGAGTGAGAATGAGAGAGAGAGAGGTATGGATGAGGGAGCCACAAGAATAATGCAAGAGAGAGAAAGGGTCATGATAATAAGCAATGATCATAATCAAAGTCCAACACTCCATCATCCATCATCACAACTAAAGTCAAGCAATCTTGAAGTCATGGAGTCAATGAAAGCTACACCCATCATGATACAACAATATGCAAAGACAACCCTCCACAATGCTAATTTGCACAAATGAAAATAAGCCCTCCTCCACCAATCTTCAGCCAATGAAAGATACAAAGAAAATAGGCCGAAACAGAAAGTAAACTGTTAACTTCAAAAAACTGATCCCGTAATAAATTACAGGAAAACCCCGCTACTGTATATAAATACCCGCATTTGTATTCCGACCGAATACAAATACACTGAGACAAAATCTACACTGTACAATACTAGGATCCGGCTTAAACCAAAGCCCGCCAGTATTAACCCGTCCGATCACAATCCGTGCAATACCGCACGTATCTGATCGAACCCTGCCATATCTCCATATGGCCTCTACAGCGTTTCGCCCGAAACTTAAGAAACTGGTCTGTGGGGGACTCTAATGACTCGTCAATACTTTGGCTGTGGATTTAACCACTAGCATGTTAGAGGTATTAGCCATACGTGACGGGCTACCAGCTATTGACCAAAAGGGACGTCGATGAGCGAACTCATCCTAACACCCTACTGAACCTGTCAGTGACAATATCCGTACAGTGTAAGTCTACGCTAGCGCCCCGGCCGTCTACAGACGCCAAATGCGGAATAAAAACTTTTAAACTGGCGCTATCGTATACTTTAACCCGGATCTGCCATTATTGCTAAACTAACAAACTGTAAAGAGTGTAGAAAGGTTATACCGAACGATCCGAGTCCTTCGTTCTTCAACCATCATCCCACGCTCCGTTGCGGCTGCTCCGATCTCTTCGAACTCCGATATCCTCGTCGAGGTGGCACCACATCACTGATTCTTTAAACGGGCTCCCGCCTCTGACTCGAGGCAACTCGGTCGTCAAGTTTGCTAAAAGAGACGACCAAGAATGATGTAGAGAATGAGTAGATGACTTTGTCTCACTTCGTCCAAGTCCGTGGACGATCGGTTAATGAAGTTGCCGTAGGAATCGGGTGATGGAATGAAATGGACTGTGAAATTCCATACACCGATAAAACCTATCATAATCTTTTCTAGCAAATGAAAACTCAAGTGAGAGTGAGTGTGAGGAGAGAGAGGGGCCGGCCACTTATAGCATGAGGGAGGTGACCGTAGGAGAGGGGGGGTGACCACAAGAGAAAGCTTCTCACTTCAAAAGATCTTAAGCATAACAAAACTCATTAAAGCAAACAATGAGTCACAAAGATACATTGAATCAAAAAACCTAGTCACCAAAAGCATTAATGACACCATTAATGCACTAATGACTCACTAGCCTCATCACCACTTCTAGAAGCTTCTAGAATGATGACTCACCTCAACAGAAGAAAAGATAAATCTGTCTTTAACCGAATGTTAAAAGACGGCTGATAGAAAACTGGAAACTGGCAACTTCCAAAAGTGATCCTGAAACGAATTTCAGGACAACCCCGAAACTGTATAAATATACCCGTATTTGTATTACGACCGAATACAAATGCAACTGAGACAAAGATATTATACCTACTCTATATAATACTCGGATCCGGCTTAAACCAAAGCCGACCAGTATCATCTGTCCGAAAATCGACACGTGCGTAAACGCACGTGCATTTTCTGAACCCTGCCATAAAACCATACGTCCTCTACAACGTTTCGCCCGAACTTGTGAAACTGTCTATGGGGGACTCTAATGACTCGTCAGTACCCTGGCAGTGGGTTTAACCACAAACCGTCAGCGGCACTAGCAATGCGTAACGGCTGCCCATGGACTGACCTCAAGGGATGCCGAGGAGCGAACTCAAGGGAGACCGATGAGCGAACTCCTCCGAAAACCCTACTGAGCCTAACAGTGACAACGTATATACAGTCCGGTCCGTTCGTCAATGAGTATCGCATATCTGCCTAGGGGGCTAGCAACGTCAGACCCCCAATAGCAGTATAAGTCGTGTCGGAGTGAAGCCTCAATACACCCTGAGATACTACTGGAGTACCTACCAGTAAATCTCCTACCATGGCCATGGATTTGTGTAATGGCTCTCCTAGACACAGCATGACCTCGCCCCCAATACCGGGAGAGACGAATCCCCTGCCGATCCGCTCACGTGCCTCCATCTGGCTCGGGACTGTACCCAAAAGCTACCTGTTTGCACGACTCCTTTGAGCCATGGTAGGGTAGAAATCAAAGCACAGTGGGAACTCACACGAGACAAATGACGACCTCAGGTCGATGAACTAACCTGTACACATGTCACCAGGGAACTGCTATCTGACGGTAGATATAATACTAACTAGCAGATTCCCGGCGAGTCCTGTCCGGTGTACTCATAACCCAATGAGCACCTGTATACATCTTAGGTGATCCAACTGACACCAGTGGCTTGTGAGACCGGCCACCGCCCTCGTCGGGGTCTCGACTGTACACACTAGTCTACTCCGGAGTATCGATGCCCTGTCTCGAAACTCCCACGACTAGGGACCACAATTAAGGATATGCGTATAAACTACCCAACTCTCACGTATATGATCGCCATCATACTGTTGGTAGTAAAGCAAGATCCTAAGGGCTCTATCAAAGTGTAACATGCAATCAGTCACCTGAACATGTACACGACTGATAAAGGCAAACCAGATAGCATACTATCATTTCGAGTAAGACTGTCATACCGGTATGGGTCCCCCGCAATCATTGCAATCACGTACCCGCGATCCAATAATTGACTATGAGGGCACTATCTCCAACATACAGTCCGGTCCGTTCGTCTATGAGCATCGCATGGCGGGTTTAGGGGTTGGTAAAAGTCAGACCCCCAAAAGCGGTACAATTCGTGTCGGAGTGTAGCCCAGAACACCCTTAGATACTACTGGAATACCTACCAGTAAATCTCCTGCCTTGGCCAAGGACTTCGTGTAATTGCTCTCCTAGACACAGCGCGACCTCACCCCCCAATACCGGGAGAGACGAACCCCTGCAGATCCGCTCACTGCCTCCATGTGGCTCGGGACTGTACCCAACTAAAACCTGTTTGCACGTCTCCTTTGAGCATGGTAGGGTAGTAATCAAAGTAAAGTGGGAACTCACACGAGACAAATGACGATCTCAGGTCGATGAACTAACCTGTACACATGTCACCTGGGAACTGCTATCTGACGTCAGGTATAAGACCAACTAGCATGTTCCCGGCGAGTCCTGTCCGGTGTACTCATAACCCAATGAGCACCTGTATACATCTTAGGTAAACCAACTGACACCAGTGGCTTGTAAGACCGTCCACCGCCCCTCGTCGGGGTCTCGACTGTATACACTAGTCTACTCTGGAGTATCGATGCACTGTCTCGAAACTCCCACGACTAGGGACCTTTTAAGGATGTGCTTATAAACTACCAGCTCCCAGGTATATGATCACCCTTATACTGCTGGTAGTCAAGCAAGAATCCTAGGGGTTCTATCAACGTGTAATATTGACATGTAAGGTCACCTAAAGCAGTAAGGATAAACCAGATAGCATACTATCATCTTGAGTAAGACTGTCATACCGGGATAAGTCCTCCCTCAATCATTGCATTCACGTGCCTGTGATCCAATAATTGACTCTGAATGCACTATCTCCAACAGTTTAACTACAGACCGCAAGCGGCACTAGCTGTACATAACGGTCCCCAGGTAGATGTCGATAAGAAGGCCGAGGAGGAAACCCATCCGAACTCCTACTGAGCCTGATGTGACAATCTCCGTACAGTCCGGTCTGTTCGTCTAGGACTATCGCATATCGGGCCTAGGGGCCGGCAAGCGTCAGTCCCCTAAAAGCGGTATAAGTCGTGTTGGAGCGAAGCCCATTACACCCTGAGAAGCTACTGGAAAACTTACCAGTAAATCTCGTCCGCCCTGGCCAAAGACTTTGCGTAATGGCTCTCTAAACACAGCGCGATATCAACTCCCAATACCGGGAGAGACGAATCCTATCTAACCGCCACTGCCTCCAAGTGCTTCAGGACTGCACCCAATTGCTGCCTGTTTGCACGACTCCTTTGAGTCGTCGTAGGGTAGCAATCTAAGAACAGTGGGAACACACCCGAAGCGAAGCAGCAGTGTCAAGTCTGCGGACTATGCTGTACTCATGTCACCTGGGAACTGTTAACAGACGATGGGTATAATACCAACCAACATTTCCCTGCGAGTCCTGTCCGGTGTACCCGTAACCCAACGAGCACCTGTATACTATCTCCAGTACGACGTACTGATGGCTGTGGGACAGACCATCTCCCCAACTGGGATGAGAAGTGTACACACTAGTCTACTACGGAGTATCGATGCCCTGTCTCGATAATCCTACGATTAGGGACCTGAAAAAGGATGTGCTTGTAGACTACCCAGCCCCCACTGGTGTGACTGCCATCACAACGCTGGTACTCAAGCAAGATCCTAAGGGCTCTATCAATATGCATTCTCGATATGCTAACATATACACATATTAAGATAGAAACAAACCAAGTAGCGTACTACCATGTTTAGCAAGACCGTTAATATAACTGTGAATATCCCAAGCTTCCATTAAGTAATATACAAGCTAGTATGATACAATAATGGCCCCTAGGGCATACACACTAAAAATCTCCCACTTGTACTAGGGCCATGTACTGGCGTATCGAAGACCTATTATCTCGAGTAGCCTCTCGAACTGAATCTGAGATAAGGCCTTAGTGAATGGATCTGCAGTGTTCTCCTCTGTAGGAACTCTCCGGACCTCCTTCTCCTGTCGATCTATGATCTCCCTGATCAGGTGATACCGCCTTAAGATGTGTCTGGACTTCTGATAGGACCTGGGTTCCTTCGCTAAAGCTATAGCTCCGTTGTTGTCGCAATACAGAGGTGTTGGATCAACAATGGTAGGAACCACCTGAAGTTCTGTTAGAAACTTCTTCATCCAGACCGCTTCTTTTACGGCATCGCAAGCAGCGATATACTCCGCTTCCATCGTCGAGTTAGCAACGATGTCCTACTTGGAACTCTTCCATCACACCGCCCCTCCATTGAGGGTAAAGACATAACCTGACATGGACTTGGAGTCATCCTTCTCACTCTGGAAGGTGGAATAAGCAAAGGCTTCAATTTTGAGGTCTTTTCCGCCGTAAACCAAGAACATCTCCTTAGTCCTTCTCAGGTACTTGAGAATGTTCTTTACTGCTATCCAGTGCTTCTCTCCTGGGTCTGACTGATACATGCTTATCACGCTCAGTGCGTAAGCTACATCTGGTCTGGTGCACAACATCGCATACATTATAGAGCCTACCGCAGAAGCGTAGGGTATAATAGACATGTGATCCATTTCCAAATCAGTCTTGGGAGACATCTCTTTGGAGAGGATGATTCCGTGACAAGCCGGTAAACTACCGCGCTTAGAATCATCCATACTGAATCTTTTCAGTATAGTGTTGATATACCTGGACTGTGAAAGTCCCAACATCCTCTTGGATCTATCACGATAGATCCGGATCCCCAGAATGTAAGAGGCATCACCCAGGTATTTCATGGAGAACCTGTGTGACAAGAATCTTTTGACAGATTGTAGCATAGGAATGTCATTTCCTATCAATAGAATGTCATCCACGTACAAGATGAGGAATACGACAGTTCGTGCTACAATTTTACTATATATACATGGTTCATCTGGATTTTCGATAAAGTCATATTCCTTGAACGTTTCATCAAAACAGATGTTCCAACTCCACGATGCCTGCTTTAGTCCATAAATGGACTTAAGCAACTTGCACACTTTCCCGCTGCTTCCACTCTGATTGAAACCTTTTGGCTGATCCATATAGACGCACTCTTCTAAATTACCATTTAGAAAAGCCGTCTTTACATCCATCTGCCAGATCTCATAATCATGGAAGGCAGCAATGGCAAGAAGGATCCGAATGGATTTGAGCATAGCCACTGGAGAAAAAGTTTCGTCATAGTCCAAACAGGTCTTTGACGAAAACCCTTTGCAACAAGTCTAGCCTTATAGGTTTCCACCTGTCCATCTACACCAATCTTTTTCTTGAAGATCCATTTGCATCCTATGGGTTTTACCCCATCTGGAGAAAAGTCCAAAGTCCATACTTTGTTGGTGTATATGGACTCCATCTCAGTCCGCATTGCATCCAGCCATCGTACCGAGTCTCCTGTTGGGGTAAAAATTTACACCCCGGTTGACCAAATCAAAATCAAAGTCAACCCCAAGCCAGGTGGGCCCAAGCCCAGGTCAAGTGGGCCCATGCCCAAGTCGAGCCCGCGGCCAGCCTCCCCGTGCCAACAACAAAATCATGTAATAAATAATTTTAATGTAATTGTTTATGCATGAATGTAAACAAAATGGGCATAAATCCAATATTTTGTAAGCCCATGACTTATGTGCAAAAATGAAATGGCACATGAGCCAAGGGATGGCTAAAATTCCATTTTTGTAAAGCCCAAGAGGCTATATATAAATATATAGGCCTATAAAAGGCAACATGATGATGAATAAAAAAACTTTTTCATTCTCTTAAAAACCTAGGGTTTCTATTTCTTTCCCTTTTCTGAAGGTCTTAAACCTTCTTCTTTCTTCTGAATTAAACCAAGAGTTTTACTTTTCCTTTTCAAAAACAAAATAGTTTTTCACCACCAAACCCACAAAGAGGAACTTGGATCTGTCTTTAGATCCCCAAAAGGAGAGATTTTGAGATCTCACATCTCTTGATCTTCAAGATCCAGCTAACAGAGGAGGAAGAAGAAGAACCCCTTCCATTAACCCCAAAAACACACTCAGGAGTCCAACTCCTCTCTGATTTCTCTTCCGAGAATTTTTTTTTAGTCTAAAAGCCTCTTTTTCTCGCCGGCGCTCAAGCGCAGAGCGTCCGTGTGCCGACACGTGGCGCGCTTGCACTACAGCGCCCTGCGCTCAAGCGCAAAGCGCCCACGTGCCGACACGTGGCGCGCTTGCGCTCAAGCGTAAGCGCTCGAGCGCAAGACGCCCCCATGCCGACACGTGGCGCGCTTGCGCTCCAGCGCAAGCGCTCAGGCGCAAGTCTCCCACGTGCCGACACGTGGCGCTCTTGCGCTCCAGCGCAAGCGCTCAAGCGCAAGTCGCCCCCGTGCCGACACGTGGCGCACTTGCGCTAGAGCATCAGGCGCTGAAGCACAAAGCGCCCACGTGCCGATGATTGAAAGAGATTTTACGATCACCAAAAATATTTTACCGCAATCAAGAACGGCATCCCATGAAGCTAGCCGGTGAGTACGGGTCGGTCCACAGGGATGTGTAATTTTCCTAAGTGTTCTTACGAGCTGATTCAAATGGGTGTTTGGTCTTTTAATTTAATCTAAAAAAAGGAACTAAGTTGTGCGAAGGTTAAGAAACTTCCTAGGATTAGGTCTAAGGTGGAGTTTGATAAGATTTAATGTCACGCCTCTTTCAATGCCCTAAATGAAATCTTTTAGAAGTTATAGCAACTATTAGAAAAAGGGATTAGGATGATTGGGAAGAAACGAAGTTTCTTCCTCTAGATCCTTGTCCGTCCTTTCCTAATATTTGCTCTAACCTTCATAGAAGACATGCATGTCCGGTCCTTTATACTACGGTTTCACCGTTACCTCGTGGGTAGGGTGCCGTAGGGAGCGGATCATGCATGCATGCATGAAGTTCTAGTTATTAAAAATAATCGGGCACGAAAGAGATGAGAGATCTTCATCTCTCATTCCCTCCCTTATTCCTAACCCTAACAAGCGAGGAAATTACTCGCTCATTAGGGGATTTATTCAAAACATCATTTTGAGATTTTGCATTTTAGAACTATTGGATTAATTTCCTACCGCAGTTTTAAGAGATTCTATAGTAGAATTAACTAAGGCAGAAGATTAATTTAATCTAAGGCAATAATTTAACTATAAACTAAGGCAGGAATTAAAAGAAGAACTTTCAGAAATGATGCTCTTTAATCCTCAAAAGAATCTGAATTTTTATTTCTTGGAAAGAGGCATCCCTAATACAATCTTTAGAATACAATTTTATAGGGAAACAGGGAAATTAGGATTACAGGATTCGCACATGTGAGATTACAAAAATACCCCCGAAAAATCCCAACAAAGTCACCGACGCACCGCCATAGAAAATCTGCACCGACGTGCGCTCTGGACGGCCGCGGAACCGCGGTCCCAGCCTGGTTTTGGCCGCGGTTCCGCGGCCAAACTAGGGAGTTGTGTCTGGAAAATTTTGGGTTTTCTTCTATGCTTCTTGGGCTTTCTATTTTTCTAATTCTTTTCTCCATTTGACTTCTGGGTCTTCTCCAGATCTTCAGTGAAAACTTGTAATGATCTTTTAACCGTTCACTTTGACATTTTGGACCTTGCATTGCCTTGTACAATTGTGAATTGTTCTTCGTCTAGGCTCGACTAGAATCCTTCTACTTGTGGGTCAAAAGTCTCTCTTTTGTATCATCTTTTTTCTTTTTCACTGTCTTCGCTCCAAGAACCCGTATCCTGTAATATGTAGCAGACATGCGTCAAAAGCACCTGTTTATTTATAAAACGAATAAGAATAAGGAATATAATAATGCAATATTATGATATGAACAAATACCCCCAAACTTATCTTTTGCTCGTCCTCGAGCAAACTTATTATTTTATTCTCGATAAGACCTAACCGCACTTTCGCAGGGAAACGCGATTGCACTGAGCTCGTGCAACAAGCCGTTAAACCTCTAGGTGTCCCTAGTAGGAGGAGTGTTGTCTCCTGAGGGTTTTCAGCGGATACTACCCACAAAATCCTATCAATTAGGCCCACTAACTTTAATTCTCCAATTAGGTTTTATAATAAGGAATTCTATTATCATTGACTCATAAATTACCACCCATATTCTTCACACTTCCTCATCATTTAACTTAAGATTATATATGTTCGATAGACTCACTCAGCTTTCAGCATTTCTTAAGTTTTCCTTCTAAGGTTCCAACTCCACTTGGGAATTTTTCTGTCAACTCTGCTAAAGATACAAGTTTTATTCTTCATTCCTTTCTCTTATCTCAACTCTAATCATATATCCCCACGTGTGTGTATAAATCACCCCTACACTTAGAAATTCAAATCAAGCAATCATACTCTTGTCCGTTGTCCAAAGCACTAATTAACTAGTGAATTCACATCCTTCATGCGACTGTTAATACTTCTTGAGGTACCAACAACCGATTACAAGATATGTTTGCACTTTAAAGCGTAATTCCTAGTCTTGCAACACCCAAGGCTTTTAGCAGTGACTCCCAAACCAGTTGGTCTAAGGCACTAGGTGATGAAGTACCCTTGCTAAATATTTTTCTATTTTTGCAGCCTTAAGTAATCACAAAGACCAGTGTTTATTTTTTCTTTATTCACATTTTTTTATTTTCTTCGTACTAAGGACTTTAGACAAGAGCATTTCAAGGTCTCTTCTACTATTCCAAGTTTCAAGGTGCGTGATTGTGCAATTTGTAGGGTATACATTTTCAGAGTATAGACTTAAGCTAGGAATTATTTTTCAAACTTATACTCTAATAAGAATATCAATATTTTTCCTTTATTTCAACTTAGCCCAAAAAGTGAACTCAAAATTTGCCTAGTTCTAAATAAACTACAAAGACATATACTTTCTACCGTTAATCTTTAAAGAAGGTTATTTTTAGGGTTTTTAATTTATTAGGTCTAAGATCTAGTTGTTCCTGGCCAGTTAACCTATCTGTCAAACTCAAGTTAAATATGGTCAAAATTGAATACAATAATTTTTATAATTTTTGATATTTTCAATTTTTTATGGGTTTTCAAATAAATATGCAAATGCAAAAATATTTACATATGAATGCGAAGGAAGAAAACGTACCGAGCATACCCCCAAACATAAACTTGACAGTGTCCTCACTGTCATGCTGCACCAAGAGGGTCAAAATGTCGGCACTTCCCTGTTTATTTATTTTTAATTTTTTTTATTGTTAAAAGAAAAACAAAAATATATACAGAAATGCCCCCCCAAACTTCAGTGAAACAATGTTAGACATTACTGCCAAACTTTGCACAGACTAAACGTCAACACCAACCAGTCGAAAAATTGATCTGTAAAGAGTGTCGGTTGGTGGAAGAACATGTTGTACCGATCCAAAAAGACTTGGGGAAGATAGAAGTGGTGGTGGGGCAAGTATGGAAGTGAATAGATATGATGTGGTGATGAATCAAAACGAGAATGGGAATGATCAGCAATCAGTGGAATATTGGCATTCTCGTGGCTTATTAAAAGAAATTGGAGTGGTTCAACTTCTAAAGGAGGAGGTTGACTAACCACAATATCCCCAAGATGTTTCTGTGGATCCGTTATTGACTTGGCATCATCCATCATATGCATATGATATTCAATTATGAGGGAACTAATCTCCTCGATGTCCTCCATAGTACAACCGAAAACTTGCCGCATATCTTGTAAGACTTTTAAAATAGCGTTCTCTTGCTCAAAGGCTAGAGAGGCTGATATTATAATGGGAAAGGTCTCTTTCTCACCTATGTAAGCATATTTAAGGTGAGACGGCAAGGGCTTGAGCTCGAGTTTCGGAGGCGAAAGAATCATAGGCAAAATTGGGGAATCTACCTCGAACTCGAAGGACTCTAGCACATGTTTGAAATCACTGCAAACAACCGATTCGGATGGTTCAACTAACTCATCCAAAAATTCAAAAGACTCATATTCGGGCTGTGAGTCTTCATCATCCGAAAAAGTGAAACATTCATAATCAATATCCAACTGTGGTAGGCTTAAGGAGGGACGCACTAGTGGCGTCAAAACTGTTCTCATCAAACAAGAAACTTTCAAACTCGCAGTCCTCCTACGTGATTTCGTGAATAGAGCAAACTTCTCGTGTACTAGTATTAGGCATGGGAGGCAGACTTCCTAACTTGTAAATATTGAACTCACTAGACGTCTTCCCGAAGGATAGAGTCATGGAGCCATTGCGACAGTTTATTACGGCATTGGAAGTGGCCAAAAATGGTCGACCGAGGATCACCGGAATTTGGTTCCGTGAGTTAGAAACAGGTTGTGTGTCCATAACAATAAAATCAACTGGGAATATGAACTCCCCAACTTTGATCAACACATCCTCTAGCTCACCCCTTGGATGGGTGATTGATCGATCAGCCATTTGGAGAGTACAATGAGTGGGCTTAAGCTCTCCAATGCCTAATTGCTCGTACACAGAATTAGGTAGCAAATTGACACTAGCACCAAGATCTAGTAGTGCTCTATTGATGTTCTTGTCCCCAATTGTTATCGAAATAGTAGGACAACCGGGGTCCTTATGCTTTTGGGGTAAAGAATTGACAAGAGCATCGCTAATAGCACTAGCCACAAAAACTTTCTCCTTGTCATTGTTAGGTTGAACAAAATTGTTTGACGCGTAAGAATTATTAGGCAAAAAATTGTTCACTTGATTAGGGTAAGGTTGTTGTTGGAAAGGTTGTTGAAATTGAGTTTGTGGGGGTGCTTGTTGTTGTTGTGGAGGAGGCCCTTGAAAATTGTTATTTCCTTGGAATTGTTGATTTTGGTTCCAAGCGAAATTTGGGTGACTCCTCCACCCCGGATTGTATGTCGAAGAGTATGGATCGTTTCTCTGTCGTTCCTGAAAGTCAGCATTGACTTGATCCTGTCCTTGAGTAGATGCATTGTAAGGACACTCTTCGGTGAGATGTGATGGAGCCGAACAACAAGCACAAACAGTTCATAGAGGCACAACATGGGTAGGAGAAGACGATGAGATTTTGGTCTCAATCGCTTCCAGCTTTTTCGTAAGAGCGGCCATCTCGGCCTTCATGGCAATCGACATCTCTACTTGATGTATTCCTGCCCTAGATTGACCACTAGAAGAAGATGATTTGGTCTTGGTGCTCTCCCACTGAATTGTTTGTTCACTAAGATCCTCAAGAAACTGCCACGCTTCCTCACTAGATTTGGAGAGAAAGTGACCTTGACAGATGGTTTCTAGCAACTGCTTCGTTGCCGAGTTCAATCCTTCGTATAATGTTTGGCAAAGTTGCCAATTTTCGATCCCATGATGAGGGCATTGAACGAGTAGGTCTTTGAATCTTTCAAAACACTTCCAAAATGGTTCGGAAGGAAGCTATGAGAATTGCATAATCTCATTACGGATTCTATCAGTTTTGTGGTGAGGATAGAACTTTTTAAGAAAAGCTTTCACAAACTCATCCCAATTTCTAATAGAATGTGATGCGATGCTGTATAGCCACTTCTCGGCTAGGTCACATAAGGTGAAAGGAATGATCCTTAGCCATATAGCGTCATCACTTAATTGGGTCATTTTCAGCATAGCGCAAACGTTTTGGAATTTATTGATGAAGATATAAGCATCTTCAGATTCTAAACCATGAAATTTTGGCAGCATATTGATGAAATGTGGTTTTATTTCAAAATTGTCCTCATTTGCCGGTGGGGGTTAAAGACAGGTAGGTAAAGAAGTGCGGACATGGTAGAAGAGGTCCTGGAGCGCGACTCGTGCGGGCGCTTCAACAGGCGGTTGATTCAGGTTATTCGCACCTAACGGAGGTGGAATCATTCCCGTCGGTAAGGTATTGTTGGGGTTGAATCCCGACATGCCTTCGAAGGAAGAATTGAAGGTGGAGGTAAGAAAGTGGACGGAATTTCGACTTCGGTGTCGAAAGGTTCGTCGGTCGGTACCAACGAAACACGGACTAATCGGGCGTTAGTGTCCCTAGTCCAAAGTGACATACACTAAATGGGTAGTGTAGTCAGAAAAAAATGAAAGACAGAATGTGGAGGTAAGATAACGTCACTGAAAGGAAGTGGTGTAAGTGAGGTGCAAGTTTTCTTTAGCGACAAGTTGCAAGTTTTGAAAATATTTTTTTTTTATTTTTTTATTTATGTATGTGAGAGGTTTGCAAAGAGATTTTTGAAAAGAGACTTGAGACGCAAACGCGATCAACCACACATGAACAATCAGGCCTAGATTTTGGGTCACCTAAGTCAGCTAGACAGCTCCTAACTAGGGCTAGAAATAGGACCTCAAACCGCCTCTTCACCGCCAATTGCGGCCAGGTAAGTGCCAGGTAAGTGGGAGGCTCCCCGCTACAAGTAGCGGTCCTAATTAAGTAACCACTTGCCTTGACACACTTGCCTAGACACCGCAAAGTCAGTTAGGATAAACGGTCGATGCCTATGTCTAGTCTTTTGTCCTATTGAGCTCGAAGTCCTTAGGACTGAGTCTAGTTTTTTTTAATTAATAGTGGTCAATGCAAATGCTTTAAGTGCTTTCTGGGGTCCTGGGAAGGGTGATGAAATCCCCACCCAATCTGAGTTTGGTCAATAGCCCCTTAAAGTCCGATTAAAATATGCAAAACATTAAATTCACTTGCAATCAATTATTTTTAGCGCGGCGCAAAGAAACCTGCAGAAAATCTGTTATTGAGAATGGGGAAGAAGAATTTTTTTTTAGCGCAAAGAAATCCTGCAGAAAATTTCGCAAAAGGATATATGGAGGTTGGCAGAGGGGGAAAAGAAAAACAAACCGAGAAAATTTCACGCAACGATGCCACGTGGAGACCGCGTTTCCGCGGTCTGGCGCACTGTAAAGCCGCAGTTCCGCGGTCTGTAGGAGGGATCAGCGAACTGGAAAAATTGTGCTATGCTGTTATGGACTTCTCCCTCTGTTTTGATGTACCCTTTTCTGTTTTGCCCTCTGTAAATTTCCAGATCCGAGATTCTTCGCTGTTCCTGCCAGATTCAAACAATAAAACCCTTCAAACAGATAAAAATTGATAAAATATTTTTATACTTTTTCTATTTTCAGATTTTTATGATTTTTTAAAATTTATATCAACCCGAAATTATAAAAAGGAAATTTTACGCCATCCCCGGCAACGGCGCCATTTGATTGAAAGAGATTTTACTATCACCAAAAATATTTTACCGCAATCAAGAACGGCGTCTCATAAAGCTAGCCGGTGAGTACGGGTCGGTCCACAGGGATGTGTAATTTTCCTAAGTGTTCTTACGAGCTGATTCAAA
The DNA here is from genome assembly GCA_030015575.1 of Agapanthus africanus. Taxonomy (NCBI): domain Eukaryota; kingdom Viridiplantae; phylum Streptophyta; class Magnoliopsida; order Asparagales; family Amaryllidaceae; genus Agapanthus; species Agapanthus africanus. The sequence goes on along the minus strand of JASDDO010000031.1, from coordinate 208,445,039 downwards.
TGGGTGTTTGGTCTTTTAATTTAATCTAAAAAAAGGAACTAAGTTGTGCGAAGGTTAAGAAACTTCCTAGGATTAGGTCTAAGGTGGAGTTTGATAAGATTTAATGTCACGACTCTTTCAATGCCCTAAATGAAATCTTTTAGAAGTTATAGCAACTATTAGAAAAAGGGATTAGGATGATTGGGAAGAAACGAAGTTTCTTCCTCTAGATCCTTGTCCGTCCTTTCCTAATATTTGCTCTAACCTTCATGGAAGACATGCATGTCCGGTCCTTTATACTACGGTTTCACCGTTACCTCGTTGGTAGGGTGCCGTAGGGAGCGGATCATGCATGCATGCATGAAGTTCTAGTTATTAAAAATAATCGGGCACGAAAGAGATGAGAGATCTTCATCTCTCATTCCCTCCCTTATTCCTAACCCTAACAAGCGAGGAAATTACTCGCTCATTAGGGGATTTATTAAAAACATCATTTTGAGATTTTGCATTTTTAGATCTATTGGATTAATTTCCTAGTGCAGTTTTAAGAGATTCTATAGTAGAATTAACTAAGGCAGAAGATTAATTTAATCTAAGGCAATAATTTAACTATAAACTAAGGCAGGAATTAAAAGAAGAACTTACAGAAATAATGCTCTTTAATCCTCAAAAGAATCTGAATTTTTATTTCTTGGTAAGAGGCATCCCTAATACAATCTTTAGAATACAATTTTATAGGGAAACAGGGAAATTAGGATTACAGGATTCGCACATGTGAGATTACAAAAATACCCCCGAAAAATCCCAACAAAGTCACCGACGCACCGCCACCGAAAATCTGCACCGACGTGCGCTCTGGACGGCCGCGGAACCGCGGTCCCAGCCTGGTTTTGGCCGCGGTTCCGCGGCCAAACTAGGGAGTTGTGTCTGGAAAATTTTGGGTTTTCTTCTATGCTTCTTAGGCTTTCTATTTTTCTAATTCTTTTCTCCATTTGACTTCTGGGTCTTCTCCAGATCTTCAGTGAAAACTTGTAATGATCTTTTAACCGTTCACTTTGACATTTTGGACCTTGCATTGTCTTGTACAATTGTGAATTGTTCTTCGTCTAGGCTCGACTAGAATCCTTTTACTTGTGGGTCAAAAGTCTCTCTTTTGTATCATCTTTTGTCTTTTTCACTGTCTTCGCTCCAAGAACCCGTATCCTGTAATATGTAGCAGACATGCGTCAAAAGCACCTGTTTATTTATAAAACGAATAAGAATAAGGAATATAATAATGCAATATTATGATATGAACAAATACCCCCAAACTTATCTTTTGCTCGTCCTCGAGCTAACTTATTATTTTATTCTCGATAAGACCAAACCGCACTTTCGCAGGGAAACGCGATTGCACTGAGCTCGTGCAACAAGCTGTTAAACCTCTAGGTGTCCCTAGTAGGAGGAGTGTTGTCTCCTGAGGGTTTTCAGCGGATACTACCCACAAAATCATATCAATTAGGCCCACTAACTTTAATTCTCCAATTAGGTTTTATAATAAGGAATTCTCTTATCATTGACTCATAAATTACCACCCATATTCTTCACACTTCCTCATCATTTAACTTAAGATTATATATGTTCGATAGACTCACTCAGCTTTCAGCATTTCTTAAGTTTTCCTTCTAAGGTTCCATCTCCACTTGGGAATTTTTCTATCAACTCTACTAAAGATACAAGTTTTATTCTTCATTCCTTTCTCTTATCTCAACTCTAATCATATATCCCCACGTGTGTGTATAAATCACCCCTACACTTGGAAATTCAAATCAAGCAATCATACTCTTGTCCGTTGTCCAAAGCACTAATTAACTGGTGAATTCACATCCTTCATGCGACTGTTAATACTTCTTGAGGTACCAACAACCGATTACAAGATATGTTTGCACTTTAAAGCGTAATTCCTAGTCTTGCAACACCTAAGGCTTTTAGCAGTGACTCCCAAACCAGTTGGTCTAAGGCACTAGGTGATGAAGTACCCTTGCTAAATATTTTTCTATTTTTGCAGCCTTAAGTAATCACAAAGACCAGTGTTCATTTTTTCTTTATTCACATTTTTTTTATTTTCTTCGTACTAAGGACTTTAGACAAGAGCATTTCAAGGTCTCTTCTACTATTCCAAGTTTCAAGGTGCGTGATTGTGCAATTTGTAGGGTATACATTTTCAGAGTATAGACTTAAGCTAGGAATTATTTTTCAAACTTATACTCTAATAAGAATATCAATATTTTTCTTTTATTTCAACTTAGCCCAAAAAGTGAACTCAAAATTTTCCTAGTTCTAAATAAACTACAAAGACATATACTTTCTACCGTTAATCTTTAAAGAAGGTTATTTTTAGGGTTTTTAATTTATTAGGTCTAAGATCTAGTTGTTCCTGGCCAGTTAACCTATCTGTCAAACTCAAGTTAAATATGGTCAAAATTGAATACAATAATTTTTATAATTTTTGAAATTTTCAATTTTTTATGGGTTTTCAAATAAATATGCAAATGCAAAAATATGTACATATGAATGCGAAGGAAGAAAACGTACCGAGCATACCCCCAAACATAAACTTGACAGTGTCCTCACTGTCATGCTGCACCAAGAGGGTCAAAATGTCGGCACTCCCCTGTTTATTTATTTTTAATTTTTTTTATTGTTAAAAGAAAAACAAAAATATATACAGAAATGCCCCCCCAAACTTCAGTGAAACAATGTTAGACATTACTGCCAAACTTTGCACAGACTAAACGTCAACACCAACCAGTCGAAAAATTTATCTGTAAAGAGTGTCGGTTGGTGGAAGAACATGTTGTACCGATCCAAAAAGACTTGGGGAAGATAGAAGTGGTGGTGGGGCAAGTATGGAAGTGAATAGATATGATGTGGTGATGAATCAAAACGAGAATGGGAATGATCAGCAATCAGTGGAATATTGGCATTCTCGTGGCTTATTAAAAGAAATTGGGGTGGTTCAACTTCTAAAGGAGGAGGTTGACTAACCACAATATCCCCAAGATGTTTCTGTGGATCCGTTATTGACTTGGCATCATCCATCATATGCATATGATATTCAATTATGAGGGAACTAATCTCCTCGATGTCCGCCATAGTCCAACCGAAAACTTGCCGCATATCTTGTAAGACTTTTAAAATAGCGTTCTCTTGCTCAAAGGCTAGAGAGGCTGATATTATAATGGGAAAGGTCTCTTTCTCACCTATGTAAGCATATTTAAGGTGAGACGGCAAGGGCATGAGCTCGAGTTTCTGAGGCGAAAGAATCATATGTAAAATTGGGGAATCTACCTCGAACTCGAAGGACTCTAGCACATGTTTGAAATCACTGCAAACAACCGATTCGGATGGTTCAACTAACTCATCCAAAAATTCAAAAGACTCATATTCGGGCTGTGAGTCTTCATCATCCGAAAAAGTGAAACATTCATAATCAATATCGGTTGTGTCAACTGTGGTAGGCTTAAGGAGGGACGCACTAGTGGCGTCAAAACTGTTCTCATCAAACAAGAAACTTTCAAACTCGCAGTCCTCCTACGTGATTTCGTGAATAGAGCAAACTTCTCGTGTACTAGTATTAGGCATGGGAGGCAGACTTCCTAACTTGTAAATATTGAACTCACTAGACGTCTTCCCGAAGGATAGAGTCATGGAGCCATTGCGACAGTTTATTACGGCATTGGAAGTGGCCAAAAATGGTCGACCGAGGATCACCGGAATTTGGTTCCGTGAGTTAGAAACAGGTTGTGTGTCCATAACAATAAAATCAACTGGGAATATGAACTCCCCAACTTTGATCAACACATCCTCTAGCTCACCCCTTGGATGGGTGATTGATCGATCAGCCATTTGGAGAGTACAATGAGTGGGCTTAAGCTCTCCAATGCCTAATTGCTCGTACACAGAATTAGGTAGCAAATTGACACTAGCACCAAGATCTAGTAGTGCTCTATTGATGTTCTTGTCCCCAATTGTTATCGAAATAGTAGGACAACCGGGGTCCTTATGCTTTTGGGGTAAAGAATTGACAAGAGCATCGCTAATAGCACTAGCCACAAAAACTTTCTTTGGTACTTGTGACTTCCTCTTTTTGGTGCATAAGTCCTTTAAGATTTTTGCATATGAAGGAACTTGTTGGATTGCATCCAAAAGAGGGATATTTATGCTAACCTGTTTGAACAGCTCAACAATCTTCTCCATTTGTGGAGTTGGTTTATTGGATCTCAACCGGTTTGGAAAAGGAGCATTTTGAAATGTTGTTGAGTCCAATTTTTGCGGATCAGATTGTTGAGTTGGAACGGAACCCCGTGTAGATGTGTTCATGTTGTGAGAAGTGGGTCCGTTCGAGCTAGAAGGAGTAGAGCCTTGTGAATGATGGAGAACAGGCTCTAACGAAGAAGAAGAAGGTGAAGAAAAACCACCGGCAGGGGTGTCATCGTGAATACCCACATTGTTTTGCAACATTTTTCCCGATCTCAACGTGGTCACAGCGTTTACGTTATGAGTTTGCTGTTGATATGCAACATGTGCATGACCGGGATTTGGCAGTGGTTGAGATGGGAGCTTTCCTCTTTCTCGCTCGCTCAATGCTGCATTGAGTTGTGCAATTTGTGCCTCAATAGATTTGATGCTTTGATCGTGTGAGGCACTATTTTGCACCAAAGATTGAATAGAAGTCTATAATCTTGCTGTAGATTGTGTAGATTTCTTGAGGAATGCATCTAGACTTCTTTCGAGCGAGCTAACCTTGTCGTTGTTAGGTTGAACAAAATTGTTTGGCGCGTAAGAATTATTAGGCAAAAAATTGTTCACTTGATTAGGGTAAGGTTGCTGTTGGAAAGGTTGTTGAAATTGAGTTTGTGGGGGTGCTTGTTGTTGTTGTGGAGGAGGCCCTTGAAAATTGTTATTTCCTTGGAATTGTTGATTTTGGTTCCAAGCGAAATTTGGGTGACTCCTCCACCCCGGATTGTATGTCGAAGAGTATGGATCGTTTCTCTGTCGTTCCTGAAAGGCAGCATTGACTTGATCCTGTCCTTGAGTAGATGAATTGTAAGGACACTCTTCGGTGAGATGTGATGGAGCCGAACAACAAGCACAAACAGTTCATGGAGGCACAACATGGGTAGGAGAAGACGATGAGATTTTGGTCTCAATCGCTTCCAGCTTTTTCGTAAGAGCGGCCATCTCGGCCTTCATGGCAATCGACATCTCTACTTGATGTATGCCTGCCCTAGATTGACCACTAGAAGAAGATGATGTGGTCTTGGTGCTCTCCCACTGAATTGTTTGTTCACTAAGATCCTCAAGAAACTGCCACGCCTCCTCACTAGATTTGGAGAGAAAGTGACCTTGACAGATGGTTTCTAGCAACTGCTTCGTTGCCGAGTTCAATCCTTCGTATAATGTTTGGCAAAGTTGCCAATTTTCGATCCCATGATGAGGGCATTGAACGAGTAGGTCTTTGAATCTTTCAAAACACTTCCAAAATGGTTCGGAAGGAAGCTATGAGAATTGCATAATCTCATTACGGATTCTATCAGTTTTGTGGTGAGGATAGAACTTTTTAAGAAAAGCTTTCACAAACTCGTCCCAATTTCTAATAGAATGTGATGCGGTGCTGTATAGCCACTTCTCGGCTAGGTCACATAAGGTGAAAGGAATGACCCTTAGCCTTATAGCGTCATCACTTAATTGGGTCGTTTTCAGCATAGCGCAAACGTTTTGGAATTTATTGATGAAGATATAAGCATCTTCAGATTCTAAACCATTAAGAAAAGCTTTCACAAACTCGTCGCAATTTCTAATAGAATGTGATGCGGTGCTGTATAGCCACTTCTCGGCTAGGTCACATAAGGTGAAAGGAATGACCCTTAGCCTTATAGCGTCATCACTTAATTGGGTCGTTTTCAGCATAGCGCAAACGTTTTGGAATTTATTGATGAAGATATAAGCATCTTCAGATTCTAAACCATGAAATTTTGGCAGCATATTAATGAAATGTGGTTTTATTTCAAAATTGTCCTCATTTGCCAGTGGGGGTTAAAGACAGGTAGGTAAAGAAGTGCGGACAGGGTAGAAGAGGTCCTGGAGCGCGACTCGTGCGGGCGCTCCAACAGGCGGTTGATTCGGGTTATTCGCACCTAACGGAGGTGGAATCATTCCCGTCGGTAAGGTATTGTTGGGTTGAATCCCGACATGCCTACGGAGAAAGAATTGAAGGTGGAGGTAAGAAAGTGGACGGAATTTCGACTTCGGTGTCGAAAGGTTCGTCGGTCGGTACCAACGAAACACGGACTAATCGGGCGTTAGTGTCCCTAGTCCAAAGTGACATACACTAAATGGGTAGTGTAGTCAGAAAAAAATGAAAGACAGAATGTGGAGGTAAGATAACGTCAATGAAAGGAAGTGGTGTAAGTGAGGTGCAAGTTTTCTTTAGCGACAAGTTGCAAGTTTTGAAAATTTTTTTTTTTATTTTTTTATTTATGTATGTGAGAGCTTTGCAAAGAGATTTTTGAAAAGAGACTTCAGACGCAAACGCGATCAACCACACATGCACAATCAGGCCTAGATCTAGGGTCACCTAGGTCAGCTAGACAGCTCCTAACTAGGGCTAGAAATAGGACCTCAAACCGCCTCTTCACTGCCAATTGTGGCCAGGTAAGTGCCAGGTAAGTGGGAGGCTCCCCGCTACAAGTAGCGGTCCTAATTAAGTAACCACTTGCCTTGACACACTTGCCTAGACACCGCAAAGTCAGTTAGGATAAACGGTCGATGCCTATGTCTAGTCTTTTGTCCTATTGAGCTCGAAGTCCTTAGGACTGAGTCTAGTTTTTTTTAATTAATAGTGGTCAATGCAAATGCTTTAAGTGCTTTCTGGGGTCCTGGGAAGGGTGATGAAATCCCCACCCAATCTGAGTTTGGTCAATAGCCCCTTAAAGTCCGATTAAAATATGCAAAACATTAAATTCACTTGCAATCAATTATTTTTAGCGCGGCGCAAAGAAACCTGCAGAAAATCTGTTATTGAGAATGGGGAAGAAGAATTTTTTTTTTAGCGCAAAGAAATCCTGCAGAAAATTTCGCAAAAGGATATATGGAGGTTGGCAGAGGGGGAAAAGAAAAACAAACCGAGAAAATTTCACGCAACGATGCCACGTGGAGACCGCGTTTCCGCGGTCTGGCGCACTGTAAAGCCGCAGTTCCGCGGTCTGTAGGAGGGATCAGCGAACTGGAAAAATTGTGCTATGCTGTTATGGACTTCTCCCTCTGTTTTGATGTACCCTTTTCTGTTTTGCCCTCTGTAAATTTCCAGATCCGAGATTCTTCGCTGTTCCTGCAAGATTCAAACAATAAAACCCTTCAAACAGATAAAAATTGATAAAATATTTTTATACTTTTTCTATTTTCAGATTTTTATGATTTTTTAAAATTTATATCAACCCGAAATTATAAAAAGGAAATTTTACGCCATCCCCGGCAACGGCGCCATTTGATTGAAAGAGATTTTACTATCACCAAAAATATTTTACCGCAATCAAGAACGGCGTCTCATAAAGCTAGCCGGTGAGTACGGGTCGGTCCACAGGGATGTGTAATTTTCCTAAGTGTTCTTACGAGCTGATTCAAATGGGTGTTTGGTCTTTTAATTTAATCTAAAAAAAGGAACTAAGTTGTACGAAGGTTAAGAAACTTCCTAGGATTAGGTCTAAGGTGGAGTTTGATAAGATTTAATGGCACGTCTCTTTCAATGCCCTAAATGAAATCTTTTAGAAGTTATAGCAACTATTAGAAAAAGGGATTAGGATGATTGGGAAGAAACGAAGTTTCTTCCTCTAGATCCTTGTCCGTCCTTTCCTAATATTTGCTCTAACCTTCATGGAAGACATGCATGTCCGGTCCATTATACTACGGTTTCACCGTTACCTCGTGGGTAGGGTGCCGTAGGGAGCGGATCATGCATGCATGCATGAAGTTCTAGTTATTAAAAATAATCGGGCACGAAAGAGATGAGAGATCTTCATCTCTCATTCCCTCCCTTATTCCTAACCCTAACAAGCGAGGAAATTACTCGCTCATTAGGGGATTTATTAAAACCATCATTTTGAGATTTTGCATTTTTAGATCTATTGGATTAATTTCCTACCGCAGTTTTAAGAGATTCTATAGTAGAATTAACTAAGGCAGAAGATTAATTTAATCTAAGGCAATAATTTAACTATAAACTAAGGCAGGAATTAAAAGAAGAACTTACAGAAATGATGCTCTTTAATCCTCAAAAGAATCTGAGTTTTTATTTCTTGGAAAGAGGCATCCCTAATACAATCTTTAGAATACAATTTTATAGGGAAACAGGGAAATTAGGATTACAGGATTCGCACATGTGAGATTACAAAAATACCCCCGAAAAATCCCAACAAAGTCACCGACGCACCGCCACCGAAAATCTGCACCGACGTGCGCTCTGGACGGCCGCGGAACCGCGGTCCCATCCTGGTTTTGGCCGCGGTTCCGCGGCCAAACTAGGGAGTTGTGTCTGGAAAATTTTGGGTTTTCTTCTATGCTTCTTGGGCTTTCTATTTTTCTAATTCTTTTCTCCATTTGACTTCTGGGTCTTCTCCAGATCTTCAGTGAAAACTTGTAATGATCTTTTAACCGTTCACTTTGACATTTTGGACCTTGCATTGCCTTGTACAATTGTGAATTGTTCTTCGTCTAGGCTCGACTAGAATCCTTCTACTTGTGGGTCAAAAGTCTCTCTTTTGTATCATCTTTTTTCTTTTTCACTGTCTTCGCTCCAAGAACCCGTATCCTGTAATATGTAGCAGACATGCGTCAAAAGCACCTGTTTATTTATAAAACGAATAAGAATAAGGAATATAATAATGCAATATTATGATATGAACAAATACCCCCAAACTTATCTTTTGCTCGTCCTCGAGCAAACTTATTATTTTATTCTCGATAAGACCTAACCGCACTTTCGCAGGGAAACGCGATTGCACTGAGCTCGTGCAACAAGCCGTTAAACCTCTAGGTGTCCCTAGTAGGAGGAGTGTTGTCTCCTGAGGGTTTTCAGCGGATACTACCAACAAAATCCTATCAATTAGGCCCACTAACTTTAATTCTCCAATTAGGTTTTATAATAAGGAATTCTATTATCATTGACTCATAAATTACCACCCATATTCTTCACACTTCCTCATCATTTAACTTAAGATTATATATGTTCGATAGACTCACTCAGCTTTCAGCATTTCTTAAGTTTTCCTTCTAAGGTTCCATCTCCACTTGGGAATTTTTCTATCAACTCTACTAAAGATACAAGTTTTATTCTTCATTCCTTTCTCTTATCTCAACTCTAATCATATATCCCCACGTGTGTGTATAAAAAACCCCTACACTTGGAAATTCAAATCAAGCAATCATACTCTTGTCCGTTGTCCAAAGCACTAATTAACTGGTGAATTTACATCCTTCATGCGACTGTTAATACTTCTTGAGGTACCAACAACCGATTACAAGATATGTTTGCACTTTAAAGCGTAATTCCTAGTCTTGCAACACCCAAGGCTTTTAGCAGTGACTCCCAAACCAGTTGGTCTAAGGCACTAGGTGATGAAGTACCCTTGCTAAATATTTTTCTATTTTTGCAGCCTTAAGTAATCACAAAGACCAGTGTTCATTTTTTCTTTATTCACATTTTTTTTATTTTCTTCGTACTAAGGACTTTAGACAAGAGCATTTCAAGGTCTCTTCTACTATTCCAAGTTTCAAGGTGCGTGATTGTGCAATTTGTAGGGTATACATTTTCAGAGTATAGACTTAAGCTAGGAATTATTTTTCAAATTTATACTCTAATAAAAATATCAATATTTTTCCTTTATTTCAACTTAGCCCAAAAAGTGAACTCAAAATTTGCCTAGTTCTAAATAAACTACAAAGACATATACTTTCTACCGTTAATCTTTAAAGAAGGTTATTTTTAGGGTTTTTAATTTATTAGGTCTAAGATCTAGTTGTTCCTGGCCAGTTAACCTATCTGTCAAACTCAAGTTAAATATGGTCAAAATTGAATACAATAATTTTTATAATTTTTGAAATTTTCAATTTTTTATGGGTTTTCAAATAAATATGCAAATGCAAAAATATGTACATATGAATGCGAAGGAAGAAAACGTACCGAGCATACCCCCAAACATAAACTTGACAGTGTCCTCACTGTCATGCTGCACCAAGAGGGTCAAAATGTCGGCACTCCCCTGTTTATTTATTTTTAATTTTTTTTTATTGTTAAAAGAAAAACAAAAATATATACAGAAATGCCCCCCCCCCAAACTTCAGTGAAACAATGTTAGACATTACTGCCAAACTTTGCACAGACTAAACGTCAACACCAACCAGTCGAAAAATTTATCTGTAAAGATTGTCGGTTGGTGGAAGAACATGTTGTACCTATCCAAAAAGACTTGGGGAAGATAGAAGTGGTGGTGGGGCAAGTATGGAAGTGAATAGATATGATGTGGTGATGAATCAAAACGAGAATGGGAATGATCAGCAATCAGTGGAATATTGGCATTCTCGTGGCTTATTAAAAGAAATTGGGGTGGTTCAACTTCTAAAGGAGGAGGTTGACTAACCACAATATCCCCAAGATGTTTCTGTGGATCCGTTATTGACTTGGCATCATCCATCATATGCATATGATATTCAATTATGAGGGAACTAATCTCCTCGATGTCCGCCATAGTCCAACCGAAAACTTGCCGCATATCTTGTAAGACTTTTAAAATAGCGTTCTCTTGCTCAAAGGCTAGAGAGGCTGATATTATAATGGGAAAGGTCTCTTTCTCACCTATGTAAGCATATTTAAGGTGAGACGGCAAGGGCATGAGCTCGAGTTTCGGAGGCGAAAGAATCATAGGTAAAATTGGGGAATCTACCTCGAACTCGAAGGACTCTAGCACATGTTTGAAATCACTGCAAACAACCGATTCAGATGGTTCAACTAACTCATCCAAAAATTCAAAAGACTCATATTCGGGCCGTGAGTCTTCATCATCCGAAAAAGTGAAACATTCATAATCAATATCGGTTGTGTCAACTGTGGTAGGCTTAAGGAGGGACGCACTAGTGGCGTCAAAAATGTTCTCATCAAACAAGAAACTTTCAAACTCGCAGTCCACCTGCGTGATTTCGTGAATAGAGCAAACTTCTCGTGTACTAGTATTAGGCATGGGAGGCAGACTTCCTAACTTGTAAATATTGAACTCACTAGACGTCTTCCCGAAGGATAGAGTCATGGAGCCATTGCGACAGTTTATTACGGCACTGGAAGTGGCCAAAAATGGTCGACCGAGGATCGCCGGAATTTGGTTCCGTGAGTTAGAAACAGGTTGTGTGTCCATAACAATAAAATCAACTGGGAATATGAACTCCCCAACTTTGATCAACACATCCTCTAGCTCACCCCTTGGATGGGTGATTGATCGATCAGCCATTTGGAGAGTACAATGAGTGGGCTTAAGCTCTCCAATGCCTAATTGCTCGTACACAGAATTAGGTAGCAAATTGACACTAGCACCAAGATCTAGTAGTGCTCTATTGATGTTCTTGTCCCCAATTGTTATCGAAATAGTAGGACAACCGGGGTCCTTATGCTTTTGGGGTAAAGAATTGACAAGAGCATCGCTAATAGCACTAGCCACAAAAACTTTCTTTGGTACTTGTGACTTCCTCTTTTTGGTGCATAAGTCCTTTAAGATTTTTGCATATGAAGGAACTTGTTGGATTGCATCCAAAAGAGGGATATTTATGCTAACCTGTTTGAACAGCTCAACAATCTTCTCTATTTGTGGAGTTGGTTTATTGGATCTCAACCGGTTTGGAAAAGGAGCATTTTGAAATGTTGTTAAGTCCAATTTTTGCGGATCAGATTGTTGAGTTGGAACGGAACCCCGTGTAGATGTGTTCATGTTGTGAGAAGTGGGTCCGTTCGAGCTAGAAGGAGTAGAGCCTTGTGAATGATGGAGAACAGGCTCTAACGAAGAAGAAGAAGGTGAAGAAAAACCACCGGCAGGGGTGTCATCGTGAATACCCACATTGTTTTGCAACATTTTTCCCTATCTCAACGTGGTCACAGCGTTTACGTTATGAGTTTGCTGTTGATATGCAACATGTGCGTGACCGGGATTTGGCAGTGGTTGAGATGGGAGCTTTCCTCTTTCTCGCTCGCTCAATGCTGCATTGAGTTGTGCAATTTGTGCCTCAATAGATTTGATGCTTTGATCGTGTGAGGCACTATTTTGCACCAAAGATTGAATAGAAGTCTATAATCTTGTTGTAGATTGTGTAGATTTCTTTAAGAACGCATCTAGACTTCTTTCGAGCGAGCTAACCTTGTCATTGTTAGGTTGAACAAAATTGTTTGGCGCGTAAGAATTATTAGGCAAAAAATTGTTCACTTGATTAGGGTAAGGTTGTTGTTGGAAAGGTTGTTGAAATTGAGTTTGTGGGGGTGCTTGTTGTTGTTGTGGAGGAGGCCCTTGAAAATTGTTATTTCCTTGGAATTGTTGATTTTGGTTCTAAGCGAAATTTGGGTGACTCCTCCACCCCGGATTGTATGTCGAAGAGTATGGATCGTTTCTCTGTCGTTCCTGAAAGGCAGCATTGACTTGATCCTGTCCTTGAGTAGATGCATTGTAAGGACACTCTTCGGTGAGATGTGATGGAGCCGAACAACAAGCACAAACAGTTCATGGAGGCACAACATGGGCACGACATGATATTATGCTATCTGGTTGCTCTTTACCTTAACGTGTATACTGATTGTCTCTCTGTTACATGTTGGTAAAGCCCTTAGGATGTGTACTTGACTACCTGGACTATGATGCGGATCATACTAGTGGGGACATGGTAGTCCATAAGTACATCCTTCAAAGTCCCTAGTCTTGGGTATATCGAGACGGGGCATCGATATACCAGAGTAGACTAGCGTGTACCTTCTCGACCCATATAGATGGGCGGTGGATGATCCCATATCCATTGGTGTTTGACATCAGAGATGATATACGGGTGCTCAATAGAGACAGGGTACACTGGACGGACTCGCCGAGAACTCCCAGATGGTATTATACCTCACGTCAGATGGCAGTTCTCTGGTGATACTGGTACAAAGTAGTCTGTTGACCCGAGATCGTCATAGAGTCTTGTGTGGTTCCCACTGTGCTTTGATTTCCATCTTACCACGTCCAAGAGGGCGTGCAAAACGGTGGTTTTTGGGTACAGTCCCGAGTCACATGGAGGCAATGAGCGATAGGAGGGGATTCGTCTCTCCCGTTATAGGGAGTTGATGTTGCCTGTGTTCGATTGGATATAACAGGAAATCCCTGGCCAGGGTTGCTGAGATTTACTGGTAAGTGTTACCAGTAGTTTCTCGAATTGTTATAGACCTCATATCGACACGACTTATCGAGCTATTGGGGTCTGACGTTTACCACCCCTAGGCAAGATATGCGACATATCAGACGACAAGACCGGACTGTACGGTAGTGTTACTGGTTGGATTCACAGGAGTGTGAGCGGGCTTGCTCGTCGATCTTCTGATCGCTCAATACCCGGGTGGCCGTTACGTTTAGCAGACCGCTTGCGGCTTGTGGGTGCTTGATATGATCATCATCTGCTACCGGCGTATTGACGAGTCTTTAGAGTCCTACACAGAGGTTTCCTGGCTCAAGCGAAACGAAATAGCTACCGGCGTATTGACGAGTCTTTAGAGTCCTACACAGAGGTTTCCTGGCTCAAGCAAAACGAAATAGGAGTGCATATGAGATATGTGCAGGACCGAGAATAATGCGTGTATGTGATACCGTATTTCATTCTCGCGATCAATGTGTCGAATGGTTGTATGCGATATAACCTAGTTATCGATTCAAGCGTTGATTCGATAAGCCGATACATTGGATACTAGTCGGTTATATGCGATATGACCGGATCGTTAAATCAAGTGTTGATTTAATGATTTAATGCATAATTATATATTTGATATATTACTTTGCATTAACTAGTATTGGTTCACTTTAAATGGATTTTCTCACTTGGATTGTGCAAGTTGTATATATGATATACTTTTATGCACATGATTGTATCATGTTTGATGATACATGCTCACTTGGGTGTAGTTTTGGTTTAAACCTTGGTTATGGAAATGGTTAAGGTTTTTATTTATTTATTCATTTATTTATTTCATTTTGGAAAGAAATAAAATGGTTGATAGTTTTGTTTTATGTTGAAAGTTCATGAAGGTTTGAAAAGTTGACCATTTTGTTTCTTTCCTTTAACCTAACCATTCTTTTTTAACCCTAGTTTATTCTCTACACCTAATCATGGTTTGAATATGATAAGTATTGTTTTTCTTTTCCATTTAATCAATACTAATCATATTCATTTTCTTCTTCTTCTTCTTGAAGAGCAAGAAAGAAAAGCTTTCTACTTCAATGGCATCTTGAGCTTAAGAGTGAGAAATCCAATTCTAAAGTCTACCCACTTCCTATTTCTTCATCATCTACCTCTTGCCAAGTAGTAGAGTGTGTTTTCTTCACAAGTTTCTTGACTTGGTGAAGTTGGAGCTTGATCTAGCGATGCCTCGACGTAGATCATCTTCGGCATGTACATCGACGACCTAGCTCTCCTATTCTCCGATGAAACCGACGCTAGAGCCCGGGAATTCACTAGGAAAACGAGGGGACTTCGTGGGGGAGCTATGGAGGTGGAGCACCGGATCTACAAAGGTTGTATTTCTGTTTCCTTTTTGTTAAGTTGTTAACTAGATTTCCTTTTCGCCTAGATTTCTAGCCAACGATCCGCAGTCGGGTTTCTCGGCACCTAGATTTTTTGAAATTGGCATTGTTGATGCCTTGTGAGACCTCTTGGGAGTGTCTGGGAACCTTACAGTGGTATCAGAGCCTAGCTAGAGCCTTAGGCGAAGTCTAGACGGAGTTTGAAGTCCGATCGAACCGAAAACTAGAACCCAAAATAGCTCTCTGGACTTTTTCCAAATTCTGGAATTTTTCCACATTAAAAATATGCAGAAAACACATTAGGAATATCTAAGAGTTACTGTGAAATTCGGAGGTCCAATTCAACTATCTCACAGCGGTTCCGCGGCATGAGCAAGGCTCATGCGGCGGTTCCGCGGCCGTACGGCCACATTATTTAAATTATTTTGCACAGTAATTCTTATTTTCCAGTGGTGATTTTTCTGGGAATTTTAATATTTTTTCAAGAGTTGAATTTTCTGGGTTGTTTTGGGGACTCGGTGTTTCGATCGGATTGTCAAATTTTGTCTATGTGGCTTTCCGGGTATTTTTAGAATATGTTAAAAAGTTCGACCGGATATAAATACCCACTTTTTCCCCTGTCGGAAAATTTTCGAGTGTTGGATTTTTCCGTAGTTTAAAGACGTTCTAAGTAGTGCAAGTAACTCGATGGACCCTCTAGAAGACAACAAACCTTAACTCGATTATGTGACCGTCTTGAACTGCCCTTTGAACCTTCGGGTTTGGGGCAGTACGGCGTGCCACATGTGAGGCGTTGGCTTGACCCTTCTACGGCTGGACCGTTGGTACTGAGGCACGAACTGAATGTTGTTAGACTTGTTTCATGTGTTGATCAGTATTGGGAAAACTTGGGTGTTCGAATGTTCAATCGGAAAGTTTAACATTTTCTAATTATCTGGAATGTGATACAACAATTGAAATTCACAAAAGTTATGTGATAATTGAATGAATATTATAAACACAGCAGTTTAGTCTCACTTGATCGGTTGCCTCGGAATTTTGATGTGATCAAAAGTCCGTCGTAATCACGTAGCGTACGCGGATACTCGCCAGGTAAACTTAATAGACAGCCTCGCTCCATAGCCCCGACCAAGTGACTGTAGGAGAACCCCGTTGCCGAAAGCATCCGTTCGGGTGCTCGCGGCAGCGGTGTTCCGCCTTGGTGCACTTCGTCGACGGTATCAGGGGTGCGGCCGTCTACTGAAGTTTGCGACGAGCATTCGATCAGGGTGTCGGGAATCTTGTTGAATTGCCCGACTTGATATTGAAAAGAGTTTTCGATAATGAGACTAAAATGCGGGGTTTATAAATGTTAGGCATGCGATGTCTAAGTAATTCATTTGGTCAGGCATGCGATGTCTGAGGTGGTTGCGGATTCCAACTGTTGTAGTTTTACACTTTCTTTTCTGTGACCGTAAGTGTAATATGTGATATCGCCGGTTTCGTTGCTATATGTCAACGACAATTGGGATGGACATATTTACTTACGTTGATGACATGTGTTGTTATGTGTTGCTGGATATGTTATATTGGATCGTCGTGTTCGAATAGCCGGGGGTTTTTATGTGAGATGAGTGTTTTTCATTTTCATTCATGTAAAAACTTGTATGTAATATTCTTTTATTGGGGCACTTCCAGGTTGCGGAAGTTGTCACCGTTGATGTATATTATTTACTTTTCCGCACTAGGATAGACCCAAGCAGGAGGGCACAAGTAACCGGGTTCTGGAGTCCAGTGGGAGACCAACTCGAGGAGTCGAGTCCGGGTCTCCTAACTCTAGAATTGGTAGGGTTGCTTGCCGCTCTCGTAGGGGTCTTGGGGTGTGGGTTTGGCTATTCATCACGACCGTGGAATCCGTGTTTTATACTGGCTCGTATTGAAAACACGGACGTCCTAGTATATCCAATATTTCATATGATTCTTCTGCTGCGATATCTGTGATGTGATCATGTGATGTTCTGTGATAGATACAGTATATAGTATATATGATATATTATATAGACGTTACTTATGTTTTACACCCGCGCTAGCCCTGCCCCGCTCTGCCGTTAGTTACCTAACCTAACGGTGCACGAGGGGACATCGAGGCGAATGCGGATGGCATAAGTGTACGACGTATTTATCTGTGATGTTTAGGTACTTAAATGATGGGACTTCATTAATGAGATTAATGAAATTAAAAGAAACCAAAGATGTTGTAGAATCGAATTTCAAAATAAAACAGGTAGCTACAGTTCTTGCTTTGCACAGCGGTATATGTTATATATCCTGCACCTTATTCGATAAGGAAAGGACCGAGATCCTTTCACCGGGGTGACTCCTTTAGCAATAACTGGCAGATGCTACACCCTCGGTTTGTCTTTTGATTGCTTTTAAGAGTTTTTGCTTTGCACAGTGATATATATGATATATCCCGCACCTCATTCGACGAGGAATGGACCGACGATCCCTTCACCGGGAGTGACTCCTTTAGCAAAACTAGAAAAGCCTCAAAAACACTCCATTTCAAAATTCATTTGATTCTACAACGATATCAAGTTCATTACGCAATAGGTTTTCAGAAAAACCTGTCGTAGCCCACCGTCATTTCAGATAAGTAAAAGTTAGTATTCGTGCTGCGTTTGTTGGCCTGCGTCAAGGCATAGTGTGCGGTAGCTAACTAGTATTTATCTTCTTATGCATATGATGCAGATTGGATTAGGGTAGTCGTGCGACTTTGTTGGCCTGCGTCAAGGGTCGTGCGGGTGGGTTTAATTCAATCAGGAAATGACGGGTTGAACTTGACTAGTAGCCTATGGTTTGTTGGCCTACGTCAAGGTCATAGGACGCTAGGGGAAAAATTATCGGGAATTTCAAGTGTTGAAATTTGCAATGAGATTGCATACCTTCTATGAGATAGTTGGATCCCGATACCCGCTGCGAGTAATTGTTACTCCTGGGAGAGTTTTACACATTACAATTAGCCGATCAAGTAGGTGTCTAGAAAGGTGTCAACGAGGTTATGCCTCTGGGAAAACGAGGTTTACATTAATTAGGTTCGTGCGAAAGCACGGGGGACCTCCCTCAAAGTACCGACACTGGCCTGGCTGAAAGATTGGCGAACTTGTAGTGTGTAATTAATCCCGGCTAGTCTTTCCTTTTAGGGTTTGAAGGAAGATTTGATAAAAAGCAGTGGGAGCCATCCTGATTAGATAAAATAATAACCAATCTATTCTTGCAAGAGCGCACGCTGAGTGTTTTCTTCTCTCTCTCTCCTGGTAGCGACCATATCACGCCTTAATCAAGATAATAAAACAGATAATTGACCGAACCCGCTTGTTATACTGAGCTGGGGAACGTTGGTCCCGCCCCAACTTATAATTGTTATAAGACAGAGCAGGAAATTGGGGATTACCAGAATTCCCGTGCCGCCCAAACGAAGAGAGTGCATGTTGATGCATCATCTTCGATTGTTTTCATTATACAGAACTGTTTCTCAATGTCCTTTACGTCCTGGGTATATGATACCGGATAAGGATCCCGCATATGTAATATGTTACATGGGCTACAGATAGGTAAAGAACTGAGAACGGGTGATAAGTTTCATGAGGCAGAAAACGGGGCAAGTGTTGCAGCCAAGTCTGTCGGTCACTGTCACCCTGTATTACCAATACATTGATTCTGAACGAATGTTATTAGATATCGAACCTGATATACAAAATCATATCAGTCTCTTTATTAGTAAAGAAATGATAAAATTTTGTATTGTTGGATAATGTTTTGGACATTTCCTATATCAAAAGTTGATCGGTTCAGGCATGTTATCTAAAAACATTGATGTTCTAAATCAAACTACAGTTCATCGTATACGGAACACACACAAGAGGAAGAGTTCAGAAATGAACGAATCCTTCTTGAGGCATTGTAGACTAGGTCATATCAATTCGACCCGACTAGCTTGAGTTACATAAAGATGCATATTTAAATCAGTTTGAATTTACATCTTGTGAAACTCGCCAGTCATGTCACAAAGATAAGATGACCATAGCTCTGTTTATTGGAAATAGAGAAAGAGTTAGTGAACTCTTGGGACTGATACATGATGATGTATGTAAGGTCTCCTGTCTACACATGCCAGGACTGATTCTTTATACTTCATTATATTCTCTGATAATCTCTCAAGATTCAGTCATATGTTCCTGATGAAACACAAGTCTGAACCTTTTGAGATATTCACAGAATATAAGTTAGAAGTAGAGAACCAAAATACGGGCATAAGTATTATGTCCTTTGATGAGATCAAGGAGGAGAATTCTTGTGCATAGAATTTCTGGACTATTCTAAAGGAGAATGAGATTCTCCCTCAACATTACTCCTCCGTATACACCATAGTACGATGGTATATCGGGGTGGAGCAATCACACCCTAAATGATAAGGTGTGCTCTATGATGAGTACTACTGAGTTACCTATTTCCTTTAGGGAGTTACGCACTTATGAAGTTGCATACCTATTGAATAGGGTTCCAATCAAATCAGCTACCTACCGCTTCATATGTGATATGGAAAGGGAAGAGCCCATATCTTAAGTTAGTTAAGATTTGGGGTTGTCCGGCCTAAGTTTGAAAGGCAAAATCCGGACAAGCTCGAGGTAAGATCTGTTATGTAGAACTGGAAATGTTCCAGCTATACAAACTGTAGCAGATGATTTGATAGAACCTAAGGATTCAGTAGATTCCAACGAACCTCAGCCTCTCCGCCGATCTAGTAGGGTTCCTCACCCACCTGAGAGTTACTCCGGTTTCTCTATGACAGTGGGAGCGAGGATTGCATCATGAGATGATGACCTAACTAGTTTCGAGCTGGCCATCAGGAGTAAGACTCTGTAAGAATGGCTGGATGCTTAGTTATCTGAGATGGAATCCATATACACCAACAAAGTATGGACTTTGGTTGCTATATCTGAAGGGTTAAATCCCCATCAGGAGCAAGTATATCTTGAGAAGATTACTTGGTGTAGATGGAAAAGTTGAGACTTTCAAAGCTAGACTTGTTAAAAGTTTGCATCATTTACCAGGCGTGGATTATGATGAAACCTTTTCTAAGTAGCTATGCTTAAGTCCATCCAGATCCTACTTGCCACGGCTACATACCATGACTACGATATCTGGTGGTTGGGTGTCATGACAGCTTTTCTAAATGATGTTTTAGAAGAGAGCGTCTATAAGTACACAGCCAGAGGGCTTCGTAGACAGTGGGAGCAGCGGAAACGTGTGCAAGATGCTTTATAGGATAAGGCAGGCATCGCGGAGTTGGAACATCTGTTTTGATGGATTAGTCAAATAAGTTGACATCATCAAAATGGTAGATGAACCTTGTATAAACAAAAAGGTAGTATGGAGTATGGTGATGATCCTCGTAGAGTACGTGGATGACATACTCTTGATAGAGAAGGAGTTTCCTATGCTACGATCGATCAATCTCCGCTTATCACAATGATTCTCCACATAGGATCAAAGTGATACCTCCTAAATCCTGAGTTTTCATCTATGAGATAGATGTTATTTGGATATTAGGAAACTCACTAGCTGTAGTGAGACGGTATCAATTGGTCCTGGGGAGAATCACTGGAAGTGTTCCAGGGTGATGAAGACGACTGAAAGTCAGTCGCAGGCATTGTCTTTACCCTCAGTAAAGGGACGGTATGTTGGAAGAGTTCCAAGCTAGATACCGTGACATACTAGAAGATAAAGGCTGGATACATCGCTACTTTAGATGCTACCTAAGTGGAAGTTTGGGTGTATAGTGGTTCATGAGATGAACTAGGTTCCTACCATTGTGTGACAATGGAAGTGTGGCTTTAGCCCAGGAACCCTGGTCCCATCAGTGACCCAGACATATTCTAAGGCAGTATCACCTGATCATGGAGATGACTGATCTCCAAGGTGATCGAGGTTAGGAGAGTAGACTCAAGAGGACAACACGGCGGATCCACTCACGAAGGCCTATTCCCAGAGAGAGACTTTTATGGGATGGTTGTGTATGAGATACTACAACCACTGCTACAGATGGCCCTAGTGCAAGTGGGAGATTGTTAGTTATATGTATGCCCTAGAGGCCATTACTGTACATTGGATGTATATTGTAGTGGATGCTGGGACATATATAGGGAGGACTTTCTTGCTCGACATGATAGTATGCTATCTAGTTGCTCTTTACCTTAACGTGTATACTGATTGTCTCTCTGTTACATGTTGGTAAAGCCCTTAGGATGTGTACTTGACTACCTGGACTATGATGAGGATCATACTAGTGGGGACATGGTAGTCCATAAGTACATCCTTCAAAGTCCCTAGTCGTGGGTATATCGAGACGGGGCATCGATATACCAGAGTAGACTAGCGTGTACCTTCTCGACCCATATAGATGGGCGATGGATGATCCCATATCCATTGGTGTTTGACATCAGAGATGATATACGGGTGCTCAGTAGAGACTGGGTATACTGGACGGACTCGCCGAGAACTCCCAGATGGTATTATACCTCACGTCAGATGGCAGTTCTCTGGTGACACTGGTACAGAGTAGTCTGTTGACCCGAGATCGTCATAGAGTCTTGTGTGGTTCCCACTGTGCTTTGATTTCCATCTTACCACGTCCAAGAGGGAGTGCAAAACGGTGGTTTTTGGGTACAGTCCCGAGTCACATGGAGGCAATGAGCGATAGGAGGGGATTCGTCTCTCCCGGTATAGGGAGTTGATGTTGCGCTGTGTTCGATTGGCTATAACAGGAAATCCCTGGCCAGGGTTGCTGAGATTTACTGGTAAGTGTTACCAGTAGTTTCTCGAATTGTTATAGACCTCATATCGACACGACTTATCGAGCTATTGGGGTCTGACGTTTACCACCCCTAGGCAAGATATGCAACATATCAGACGACGAGACCGGACTGTACGGTAGTGTTACTGGTTGGATTCACAGGAGTGTGAGCGGGCTTGCTCGTCGATCTTCTGATCGCTCAATACTCGGGTGGCCGTTACGTTTAGCAGACCGCTTGCGGCTTGTGGGTGCTTGATATGATCATCATCTGCTACCGGCGTATTGACGAGTCTTTAGAGTCCTACACAGAGGTTTCCTGGCTCAAGCGAAACGAAATAGGAGTGCATATGAGATATGTGCGGGACCGAGAATAATGCGTGTATGTGATACCGTATTTCATTCTCGCGATCAATGTGTCGAATGGTTGTATGCGATATAACCTAGTTATCGAGTCAAGCGTTGATTCGATAAGCCGATACATTGGATACTAGTCGGTTATATGCGATATGACCGGATCGTTAAATCAAGTGTTTATTTAATGATTTAATGCATAATTATATATTTGATATATTACTTTGCATTAACTAGTATTGGTTCACTTTAAATGGATTTTCTCACTTGGATTGTTCAAGTTGTATATGTGATATACTTTTATGCACATGATTGTATCATGTTTGATGATACATGCTCACTTGGGTGTAGTTTTGGTTTAAACCTTAGTTATGGAAATGGTTAAGGTTTTTATTTATTTATTCATTTATTTATTTCATTTTGGAAAGAAATAAAATGGTTGCTAGTTTTGTTTTATGTTGAAAGTTCATGAAGGTTTGAAAAGTTGACCATTTTGTTTCTTTCCTTTAACCTAACCATTCTTTTTTAACCCTAGTTTATTCTCTACACCTAATCATGGTTTGAATATGATAAGTATTGTTTTTCTTTTCCATTTAATAAATACTAATCATATTCATTTTCTTCTTCTTCTTCTTCAAGAGCAAGAAAGAAAAGCTTTCTACTTCAATGGCATCTTGAGCTTAAGAGTGAGAAATCCAATTCTAAAGTCTACCCACTTCCTATTTCTTCATCCTCTACCTCTTGCCAAGTAGTAGAGTGTGTTTTCTTCACAAGTTTCTTGACTTGGTGAAGTTGGAGCTTGATCTAGCGATGTCTCGACGTAGATAATCTTCGGCATGGACATCGACGACCTAGCTCGCCTATTCTCCGATGAAGCCGATGCTAGAGCCTGGGAATTCACTAGGACAGCGAGGGGACTTCGTTGCGGAGCTATGGAGGTGGAGCACCGGATCTACAAAGGTTGTATTTCCGTTTCCTTTTTGTTAAGTTGTTAACTAGATTTCCTTTTCGCCTAGATTTCTAGCCAACGATCCGTAGTCGGGTTTCTCGGCACCTAGATTTTTTGAAATTGGCATTGTTGATGCCTTGTGAGACCTCTTGGGAGTGCCTAGGAACCTTACACTCACGGCCCATAAAATTGAAAAGCCTTAGGCGATAGGGATCTAAACCCGTCTCCTAAGCCATCGCTCCACCAACAAGAGTAGGCAAATG
Source organism: Agapanthus africanus (assembly GCA_030015575.1). Lineage (NCBI taxonomy): Eukaryota > Viridiplantae > Streptophyta > Magnoliopsida > Asparagales > Amaryllidaceae > Agapanthus > Agapanthus africanus. Next base: position 208,421,828 of record JASDDO010000031.1, on the reverse strand, counting down.
ATGAATTGCTCCTGGCACCTCTGCTTCAGTGTTAGCAACGCTGATGCCGACCCCTACCCCAAAATTCTAAGCTCGTCATCAATAGACCCCTAAGTCTTTAAACTGGAAACAGATGACCTCCAAGTCGTTAAACTGGAAACAGATGACCACCAAGTCGTTAAACTGGAAACAGATGACCTCTAAGTCGTTAAACTGGAAACATTAGACCTCTAAGTCTTTAAACTGGAAATAGAAGACCTCTAAGTCTTTAAACTGGAAACAGATGACTGCTAAGTCGTTAAACTGGGCACAATAGACCCCTAAGTCTTTAAACTGGAAACAGATGACCTCTAAGTCGTTAAACTGGAAACAGATGACCACCAAGTCGTTAAACTGGAAACAGATGACCTCTAAGTCGTTAAACTGGAAACAGATGACCACCACGTCGTTAAACTGGAAACAGATGACCTCTAAGTCTTTAAACTGGAAACAGATGACCACCACGTCGTTAAACTGGAAACAGATGACCGCTAAGTCGTTAAACTGGGCACCACAGACCCCTAAGTCTTTAAACTGGAAACAAATGACCGCTAAGTCGTTAAACTGGGAACGAGGGAAATCCACTCATGTGTCCTCACGATACATGAGGACAACAAACCTTTGTGGGATCCTTACGACTCATAAAGGAAAAACACACTTAGGAGTCCTCACGACTCCTAAGGAGAAAATACACCTGCGGGATCCTTACGACTCGCAGGGAGAAAATGCTTTATGGGACCCTCACGGCCCATAAAATTGAAAAGCCTTAGGCGATAGGGATCTGGACCTGTCTCCTAAGCTATCGCTCCCTAATTCCCAAGTGGCAAATGATGAGTCGCTCCTGGTACCATATCCCAGTGCAGCGATGCAGACGCCAGCCAAATTCCAAATCCCAACGGCGAATGATGAGTCGCTCCTGGTACCATATTCCAGTGCAGCGATGCAGACGCCAACAAAGACCCAAAATGCTTTTGGCCCTACGGTCTGGATCATACATCCTGCAAAACCGTATACAATCCACGGGCGTAAAACAATCCCAGTCCCTCCCAAGTCCTACCGGTGAGACCACATTCAAAGTCCCACCAAAAATTAAAAAAAAGAGTAGAAATAAAAAAGGCATGTCCACAAGCAGAATGGGCACGGATGAAAACCCGAAAGGGCTCCATGAGTAAAAACAGCAGGACTGCCGGCGAGTTTGTGAAAATCCGAAAGGGCGCACACTCGTAAAAAAGAGATGAAATGCACTCGCAAAGTCCTCTCAACTTTGTGAGGAGAAAATTCCCGCGTGAGATCCTTACGACTCACAAAGGAGCAACACCCTTAGGAGTCCCCACGACTCCTAAGGAGAAAATACACCTATGAGATCCTTTCGACTCGTAGGGAGAAAATGCTTTTATGGGACCCTTACGGCCCATAAAATGCTTTTATGGGACCCTTACGGCCCATAAAATTGAAAAGTCTTAGGTGATAGGGTCCTAAAACCTGTTTCCTAAGCCATCGTTCCCTAATAAGCAAATGCAAATGATGATTCGCTCCTGGTACCATATTCCAGTGTAGCGATGCTGATGCCAAACAAAAAAAACACCAATTCCCAAATCCTCTCGGGGCAAATGATGAGTTGCTCCTGGTATTATTCCAGTGCAGCAATGCAGATGCCAAACAAAAAAAACCAATTCCCAAATCCTCCCGGGGCAAATGATGAGTTGCTCCTGGCATTATTCCAGTACAGCAATGCAGATGCCAAAAAAAACCCCAATTCCCAAATCCTCTCAAAGACGGATGAAGATTCGCTCCTGGTACCATATTCCAGTGTAGCGATGCTGATGTCGACTCAAATCAAATAAATCAAACCAACCAATTCCAACATCGACCTCTACGTCAACAAGCGACACTCCACGCCGGGGAAAAGTCGATCAGCGACACTCCGTGCCGGGGAAAATTCAACCAGCGACACTCCGCACCGGGGAAAAGTCGATCAGCGACACTCTGTGCCGGGGAAAAGTCAACCCGACACTCTGTGCCGGGGAAAAGTCGATCAGCGACACTCCGTGCCGGGTAAAATTCAACCCGCGACACTCCGCGCCGGGGAAAAGTCGATCAGCGACACTCCGTGCAGGGGAAAAGTCAACCAGCGACACTCCGCGCCGGGGAAAAGTCGATCAGCGACACTCCGTGCAGGGGAAAAGTCAACACGACACTCCGCGCCGGGGAAAAGTCGATCAGCGACACTCCGTGCCAGGGAAAAGTCAACCAGCGACACTCCGCGCCGGGAAAAGTCGATCAGCGACACTCCGTTCCGGGAAAAAGTCAACCCGACACTCCGCGCCGGGGAAAAGTCGATCAGCGACACTCCGTGCCGGGGAAAAGTCAACCCGCGTCACTCCGCGCAGGGGAAAAGTCGATCAGCGACACTCCGTGCCGGTGAAAAGTCAACCAGCGACACTCCGCGCCGGGGAAAAGTCGATAAGCGACACTCCGTGCCGGGGAAAAGTCAACCCGACACTCCGCGCCGGGGAAAAGTCGATCAGCGACACTCCGTGCCGGGGAAAAGTTAACCCGACACTCCGCGCCATGGAAAAGTCGATCAACGACACTCCGTGCCGGGGAAAAGTCAACCCGACACTCCGCGCCGGGGAAAAGTCGATCAGCGACACTCCGTGACGGGGAAAAGTCAACCCGACACTCCGCGCCGCGGAAAAGTCGATCAGCGATACTCCGCGCCGGGGAAAAGTCAAAAAAACGACACTCCGCGCCAGAGAAAAGTCGATCAGCGACACTCCGTGCCGGGAAAAGTCAACCCGACACTCCGCGCCGGGGAAAAGTCGATCAGCGACACTCCGTGCCGGGGAAAAGTCAACCCGACACTCCGTGCCGGGGAAAGGTCGATCAGCGACACTCGGTGCCGGGGAAAATTTAACCCGACACTCCGCGCGGGGGAAAAGTCGATCAGCGACACTCCGTGCCGGGGAAAAGTCAACCCGACATTCCGCACCGGGGAAAAGTCGATCAGCGACACTCCGTGCCGGGGAAAAGTCAACCAGCGACACTCCGTCTCGGGGAAACGTCCAACAGCAGACACTCCGTGCCGGGGGCACATCAGCCAGCAGACACTCCGTCGCGGGGAAACGTCCAACACAGACACTCCGTAACGGGGAAACGTCCAACAGCAGGCACTCCGTCTCGGGGAAATTTCCAACACAGACACCCCGGGTCAGAGAAACGTCTACCACGGACACTCCGTCTCGGAGACGCGTCAAGCACCGACCGTCCAAGTCGCAAAAAGGGCAGAACCGACCATCCATGTCGTAAAAAGGGCAGTGCATCCCAAAAAGTGGGAACCAAAGCAAGTCGCCTCCACGCAAAAGAAGATCCATCAATTTCATGCACACGACCCACATATGGTGTGTGCATTTATTGATGGGGAGCAAATTGTTGGGGTAAAAATTTACACCCCGGTTGACCAAGTCAAAATCAAAGTCAACCCCAAGCCAGGTGGGCCCAAGCCCAGGTCAAGCGGGCCCATGCCCAAGTCGAGCCCGCGGCCACCCTCCCCGTGCCAACAACAAAATCATGTTATAAATAATTTTTATGTTAAATAATTTTTATGTAATTGTTTATGCATGAATGTAAACAAAATGGGCATAAAGCCAATATTTTGTAAGCCCATAGCTTATGTGCAAAAATTAAATGGCACATGAGCCAAGGGATGGCTAAAATGCCACTTTTGTAAAGCCCAAGAGGCTATATGTAAATATGTAGGCCTATAAAAGGCAACATGATGATGAATAAAAAAACTTTTTCATTCTCTTAAAAACCTAGGGTTTGTATTTCTTTCCATTTTCTGAAGGTCTCAAACCTTCTTCTTTCTTCTGAATTAAACCAAGAGTTTTACTCTTCCTTTTCAAAAACAAAATAGTTTTTCACCACCAAACCCACAAAAAGGAACTTGGATCTGTCTTTAGATCCCAAAAAGGAGAGATTTTGAAATCTCACATCTCTTGATCTTCAAGATCCAGCTAACAGAGGAGGAAGAAGAAGAACCCCTTCCATTAACCCCAAAAACACACTCAGGAGTCCAACTCCTCTCTGATTTCTCTTCCGAGAATTTTTTTTTAGTCTAAAAGCCTCTTTTTCTCGTCGGCGCTCAAGCGCAGAGCGCCCGCATGCCGACATGTGGCGCGCTTGCACTACAGCGCCCTGCGCTCAAGCGCAAAGCGCCCACGTGGCGCTCTTGCGCTCAAGCGCAAGCGCTCGATCGCAAGTCGCCCCGGTACCGACACGTGGCGCGCTTGCGCTCGAGCGCAAGTCGCCCCAGTGCCGACACGTAGCGCGTTTACGCTCAAGCGCAAGCGCTCCAGCGCAAGACGCCCCCGTACCAACACGTGGCACGCTTGCGCTCAGGCGCAAGTCTCCCCCGTGCCTACACGTGGCGCGCTTGCGATCCAGCGCAAGCGCTCCAGCACAAGTCGCCACCGTGCCGACACGTGCCGCACTTGCGCTCGAGCGTCAGGCGCTGAAGCACAAAGCGCCCACGTGCCGACACGTGGCGCGCTTGCGTACAAGCGCCCAGCGCTCAAGCGCAGAGCGCCCACGTGCCGACACGTGGCACTCTAGCGCCTGAGCACACAGCACCTAGGCGCACAGCGCCCAAGGTGCTGCCCCCACGCATCCTTTGGATGCCTTTTCCCCCCTCTTTTTTCTTATATACATACATACATATATATATATATATATATATATATATATACATATGTATACCTATGTGCATACACACATACTCCACGACACTGTCCCTGTTAGAAAAAAAAATTCTAACGGGACGCTGCCCCGCACCCCGCAAGGGGCTGCTGGCCCCCTTGAAAACTCTGCGTGGCTCCCGATATATCCAAAACCCCTTTTTAAAACACAGCACACGCACACCGCACATTGAGTTCGCATGACCAGTTTAACCCGTTAATCGGAGGTTCCATCGCGCCAAAGGCGAGGGGTAATTAACGGCAGCTTAGTCCGCGGCTGCCGGAGATTCGGATCCCCATAATCAATAAACCCCGCCTACCCTAGGCATGGTGAATCTGTAGTATACGCCTGACAAGCGCGCGCGTATTCCCATCTCAATGGGGTGACGAAAAACACCCTACATCGCCGTTCTGGATAGCCTGCTGGAAGCTAGTAGGTTCATCATTATCAATGACGCAATCCTCTCTATCCCCATCTATGAGAAAACCGTAGTATCTCTCAGGCGGATGAGACGGCCTACTACTTCTGCGGAGGGGTGCAGGAATGTCCTGTTCTTCTTGAACTACTGGTTCTACAAAACTTTTAGTAGTAGTTTGTGGTTCTGGAATTTCTTTCATTTCTATTGCGCTCCCACTTGTTTCCTTTTCTAAAAACTGTTGTTCTAGAAAATATGCATTACGAGAAACAAAAACCTTTTGTTCCTCTGCGTAATAGAAGAAATACCCTTTGGAGTTCTTTGGATATCCCACAAACTTATACTGTACTGATCGTATCTCGAGTTTGTCCGCATGCTGCTTTTTAACAAAAGCTGGACATCCCCATATCTTCAGATACTGAAAATAGGGTTTCTTCCCACTCCACATCTGATATGGCGTGGTAGACACAGTCTTGGTATGAGCCCTGTTCAAAAGATATGTTGCTGGTTTTAGCGCATAACCCCAGAAAGATCGCGGTAACTCAGCATTACTCATCATAGAACGTACCATATCTAATAGGGTTCGGTTCCGTCTCTCCGATACACCGTTATGCTGTGGAGTGTATGGAGGAGTAAGCTGAGAGTGGATTCCTTTCTCTTTTAGGTAACCTAGGAACTCGGCACTTAAGTATTCACTACCTCGATCAGATCTCTGTGTCTTGATACTTTTGCCGGTTTAGTTTTCTACTTCATTCTTATATTCTTGGAATTTCTCAAAGGCCTCGGATTTATGTTTCATCAAAAAATTGAATCCGTACCTAGAGTAATCATCCGTAAAAGTAATGAAATATGAAAAACCACCTCTTGCATGTGTAGACATTGGACCACATACATCGTTGTGTATGAGTCCTAAGAGCTCGCTCGCTCTTACTTCATGTCCAGTGATTGGAGTCTTTGTCATCTTTCCTTTGAGACATGATTGACAAGTTCCATAAGGTTGATATTCGAACGAATCCAAATATCCTTCTTTATGTAACTTAGTTAACCTGGTCTCATTGATGTGACCCAGTCTACAATGCCATAAGAAAGCCTTATTTAAATCTGGAGACTTTCTTTTTAGTGTGTTCTGGACATTGAAAATCTGTAATTGGTTTAGCACGTATATACCGTTATCCAGTGTACCAGACCCAATCAAACCATGATTAAGGTGGATGTTAACAACATCACTTACAAACGTGAAATCATAACCTTCTTTTGATAACAACGATACTGATTTGATATTACACGTTAAACTTGGTACATAAAAACAGTTGCGCAAAACCAAAATATGTCCACTCGTCAATCCTAGGTGATAATCCCCTACGGACACAGCACCCACGCTAGTTCCGTTAGTAACCTGGAGGGTCATATCACCAACCTTCCGCTCTCTACGGTTTCTCAGTGCCTACAATGAATTGCATATATGAGATCCTGATCCGGTATCCAATACCCAGGAAGTAGTGTTGATTGACAGACAATTTTCAATTACAAACACACCTGAAGTCGAAGCCACAGCTTGCTTCGGTTCCTGGTTCTTGGTAATCCAAGCTTTGCAATCTTTCTTCCAATGGCCTTTTCTACGACTATGGAAACACTCGTCCTTTGCCACTACTGGCACCGCAACCTTTGCTTTTCCCTTGACTCCCACCTTACCAACACCACCTCTTGGTTTGGTAGTGGCCTTCATCTTCCTTCCTTTGGCCCTTGCCTTGGACCTGGAAGAGCAAGCACCGTGAACAAACATAGTGGGTGTTTCCCTTGCTTTCTGCAAGGTGCCCTCTGCACTCCTCAACATGTTAAGGAGTTATGGAAGTTCAACTTATTTTCTTTGAATGTTGAAATTCAGAATAAACTTGGCGTAGGTGGAAGGAAGGGACTGAAGAACCAAGTCTGTATAGAGCTCGTTCTCCAAAGTCGCCCCGAGGTCCGTGAGCTCTTCTATATAGCCAATCATCTTTAGGACATGTTCTCATACAGATGATCTGACGGCCAATCTCGTCTGAAACAAGTTCTTCGAGGTCTCGTATCTTGCTATACGAGATTGCTCTCCATACAGATTCTTTGTGTGGAGAAATATGGATTCAAGATCCATATCCTCGTGCCTCCTCTGATGTTCATTATTCATAGAGGAAAGCACGATGCATTTGCCTTCGCGCAATCTAACTCCCAGGTCTTGTGGATTTCCTTATCCGCAATACTGGAATCTGGACTAGGGACAGCAGGTGCCTTAGCAGTAAGAACATACCCGAATTTGTCATAAGTCAAAGCCATCTTAACATTCCGGAACCAATCTTTATAGTTTGGCCCAGTCAAAATATTTTTCTCTAATAGTAACTTAAGGCCTGTCATGTTTTGGGTCGCTGCAATGAGAGAGAGAGGGAACACTTTAGCATGATGCCCTTGCAAGTTTAGAGTGGTTTTTAGTTTATCTAAACAAGATGGCTCCCACTGTTTCTCGAATCCCTCCTCAAACCAAAATGGAAGAACTAGTCAGGACTATTCTCACCGTACAATATTTGCTTAACCGTTCAGCCAGGCCGGTGTCGGTACTTCGAGGGAGGTCTTACGACGCTTTCGCGAAGTTCCTTAATTAAATAACCTCTTTTCTTTGGGGGCGTAGCCGCGCTGACACCTTTCTCGACACCTGATCAGTCGAAAATACTGCATCTTTAAACCAGCAATTTCCCTATCATTTGCACTCATCTAGAAGTGTTTGGCATTCATATAGCACATATTAGCAAATCAGTCGTTAAATATCAGATTGCATGTGTTAGACTCTAAAACCGGCACTATAAAGGAAATGGACTGTATTTCATAGCATCGCATCATTCTTGCATATCGCAACTTGTGTTTCGAAGTCTGTGCAAGAAATTTCATGAGATCGGTCAAATTTACAAACAAAGACCGCTAAAAAAATACTCCAAATCAAGGAATTAGAATCTGGCAATGATCTAGAATGAATTCAGATATTCAACATATCAGGAAATACATCAAAGTACAGAAGAAGCCAACAGAAGAAATATGAAGCCCTAGCTCCACCGCTTGGCCGCGGTTCTGCGGCCGGAGCCGCCTTGCGCCGTGGAGCCGCGGCGGCTTAGCCACATCATCACCCCAATTTCAGGCCATAATTCCTACCTCAGTGTGTGCACTTCAGAAAGATACTTCAATCTCCAGATTACTCCAAAACATTCTGCCAGATCAGCAAGCCATTGGGTTCTAAACTAAACACTCTTAGCTTCCTCAACAAGCTTCATCTAAACTCCATTAAGGACCTAGAACCTTCCCCCTAACCTCATAGCTTAGGGTAGAAGCTAAGCCCTAACTAACTACTTCTAGAAGCCTCTCCTTATAACTAACTTTTGGAGGGAAAATTCAAATTTGAATTCCTACAGCTATGGTTTGGAAAACCTATAAATAGACCCCAAGGCTCACTTGTTGAAGGTTGCTCATGGTTGGCTAATCTCTAGTTAAATTCTAGTTCTTCAACCAATTCCTACCACCTCAAAACCCTAACCCTAATCCCAATCAAGATCAAGAATTCAAGATCCTTTGAGTACAAGCCAAGCAAGTCTTCAAGATCCTTTAGAAGCGGAACCGGGATTCAACGGAGCACGAGATCCAAGCGATCCAAGACTCAAGGAGCCGAGCGATGCTAGATTCGACGAGCGAAGTTCCTACCTCTTGTAATTCTTGAGAGTTGTAACTACTTGTTGATGTAATAAAGGTGAAGATTCTTTAAACTTTCTTATTTTCAATTCAAGCATTATGATTCGTATTCAATTCTTGAATGTATTCTTCATGATGATGCTTGAATAAAACTCCGCTCGTGGAGGAATCGAAACAATTGTAGAATGATGATGTTGACGAATCTTTAAACATTTTCTTAAGTCTTATAACAATTGTAAATTCTTGAAATTCGAATGATCGATGATCTAGATTGATGCGAATGTATTCTTGATTCCTTTCGCACAATCTAGAGATCAACGATCGATCATCCGACTTTCAAGAAGCTATCTGGTGAATGTGATTCATCGAAAGGAAAAAGGATAGGATGAGGAACCCTAATTCTTCGCAAGATCCTTGATCCTCGATGAATATACATCGATTTAGCATCAACTTGTTAATGGATAAGAAATCGTATTCTTGAATCTTCTTCACATCTACAATTTACTCGATTCCTACGAGCTTTACTTCAAATCTTGAAACCTAAATTGATTGGAATTCTATCGATAATTGATTCTTGATGTTTATCATTTTCTTGATTCTTGATTAGAATAGTGATACTTGAAACTCGTCGATAAAAATCTTGAATTGTTTTCTTTTCTTTTCTATTAAATTTTCAATTCAAACAAATCAAAATACGAACGAATCGCACAATCCCTGTGGACGATCCGCACTCGCTAACGCGCTACAATCCGACACCGTTATTGATTGCGGTCAAATAATTCTTTGATTGTGAATTCTATTTTCTAAACCGACACACAAAGATAAAGATCAATCAAATGGCGCCGTTGCCGGGGATCGCGCGCTAATTCGTTCTATATTGAAATTTGAATTGAAAGATTTATTCCATTACAATTTTGAGATCAAAATTCGTGCAAAACACTAAACGATTTGTTTTGGTTTATTGCAAGGAAATCTGGAGCTTTCTTTGCAATTGGAAATTTTTTTAGAGTATTCCATAATACTCAAGGAGTGAACAGCAGCTTGCTGTGAAAAATTGTTGCAGAGATCACACTTTACCACCGCGATTCCGCGGCATAAGCCCCCTCCAGCGGCGGTTCCGCGGCAAGCTTGCTGAGTTGATGCACCAAAATTTCTCTGTGAGTTTCTAACTTTCTTATCTCCTCCTCTGTCTGCTCCAATTAACATTTTTCTGCAGGCTTCTTTGCAAAAAATTGCAGCGCCGCAAAAAGCAAAATTAAATTGTGCTTGTTTTGATTTTTTTTTTGGTTGTTTGCATAATTAATACGGACATTAAGGGGCAAAGACCAAATCCAGATTAGGTGGGGAGTTCATTACCCTTCCTAAGCCCCAAAAATCGCAAAATTGCATCCGCATTGACCCTCATTAACTAAAAGAAATCTAGAGATGACTCTAAGGACCGTCGCGCTCACTTAGGACAGAAGAAGGCCGTGGGTAATTCATTGCTTATGCGCGTTTCTCTTGTGGTGTCTAAGGCAAGTGTGTCGAAGGCTAGTGGTTACTTAATTTGGCCCACTACTTACGTAGTGGAGAACCTCCCACTTACCTGGAACTTACCTGGACACAGGAGAGACAAAGAGGCAGTGGAGGATTTATCCTGCGTCTTGTCTTTTGGAAGTTAGGAGCGGTCTAGAGATTTGACCTAGGCGACCCCTAGAATTAGGGTTTTGTGTGTTGCATTTGTTGTGTTGCATCATTTTTTCAAAAATCCGTCCACTTTTCAAAACAAACACCGCATTCATTCATTCATTACCCCTAATTATAAGTCACGCTGCCACTTGTACTAACCCATTTTAGTGCAAGATAGGATGGACACGGGATTCTAGTGCCCGTTTAGTCCGCGTACCCTTTATCGACTCCGAAGTCGGTATTTCTCCATTTACTTCTTCTTTACCCACCACCACACACACATCGATGGATCCGCCTCCATCGAATTTCTTTAACACTAATCTGCCGTCGTCCGTTGGTGCGCAGAATCCACCCCGCATCTCTTTCCAAGAGAGGTGCTATACATTGCGAGGTCCTCTTTCGACCTGCTTATCCATTCCACCAGCCAACGGGGATAATTTTGAAATTAAACCCCAATACATCAACCTTTTACCCAAATTCCACGGACTCGAGACTGAGGACGCTTACGTTTTCATTACCAAATTTGAAAACGTATGCGAAATGATGGGTACGTCACAACTTTCAGTGGATGCTATGCGTCTACGACTTCTTCCATTTACTTTGTGCGATATAGCCGAGAAGTGGCTATATAACACTACCGCACACTCCATTACGAATTGGGAAGAATTCGTCGCGGCATTCCTTAAGAAATTTTACCCTATGCAAAAGACAGCTCGAATCCGTAGCGAACTTAATCAATTTACCCAGCTTCCTACTGAACCATTTTCAAAATGCTTTGAATGTTTCAAGGATCTATTGGTTCAATGTCCTCATCACGGCATCCCGAGATGGGATCTTTGCCGAATCATATATGAGGGCATTAACCCAAACACTAAACAGAACCTTGAAAACATGTATCAAGGTACTTTTATGACCAAGGATGATGGGGAAGCTTGGAAATTTTTAGAAGAGTTCGCTGAAAAATCACTACAGTGGGAGAGTGGAACCCAATCATTGAATAGGGGTGGCGTACACCAAATAGATGTGTCCATAGGTGTTCGAGCTGAGATGGCAGCAATGCAAAAGAAGCTCGACGCTATGGAACACAAATTTTCAGCAGCCTCCCTAAACCCAATGTCGCTCCCCAAAACTGTATGTGGCTGCTGTTCTGCTCCGTCCCATTTAACGGAAGAATGTCCATTAAACTCTGTGTTTCAAGGTCACGAGCATACTAATGCAGCATTTCAAAGACCTAGAAACGATCCATATTCTTCCACGTACAATCAGGGTTGGAGGAATCACCCGAATTTTGCTTGGAACCAACAACAACAATCTCAAAATACGGTTCCAAGCCAAAATTATTTCCAAAGGGCTCTTCCACCACAACAGCAACCACTTCAACTCACTCAGCACCCCTACCAGTCATAAATTTCCACAACCAGGTCAACACTCCTGCACAGTCTAATCTTATGCAGTTGACCGGTTCTGACGAACTCTCTCAATTCACTCAAACCATGAAATCACTCTTGTCAAATTTCATGGAGGTTTCGGCTGAGGTTAGATCTTCCGTCGGTGAGATAAAGAAAAACTCAGCATCCCAAGCTGAGAGTATCAGATCGATGGAAGCTGAAATTGCACGAAGCCGAGATGAGTGCAAGAGAAAAAGGGAAACTTCCTTCTCAACCCCTACCGAATCCTGGGCATTACAATGTAAATGCCGTCATAACGTTAAGATCAGGAAGAGTGCTGAACAACCATGTCGGGGAAGGAATTGATGATATTGAAAATCCTATTAATAACAACCGGCTGAGACCTTTCCTCACACACACACTTCTACTTCTGATCCTTGTTCTTCTACCCCACCGCCTTCTCGCGAGCCTATTCTCCAATTCCCACTAGGCTCGACACCTCAGTATAGCCCTTCTAGTTCTCCACAGACGATCCCCACGCCTCTTTTGGGATCACGTCTACCCCCTCTTCCTTCTCCTATGATGGACCCAACGCTTATTGCGAAAGCTCCTTACCCGATTCGGTTAAGGGGTAACAAAACGAGTCCTCATATGGAGAAAATTATGGAAATGTTCAAACAGGTTAACATCAATATCCCTCTCCTAGATGCTATTCAGCAAGTCCCCGCTTATGCGAAAATTCTTAAGGACTTGTGCACTAGGAAGAGGAAGACTCAAGTGCCGAAGAAGGTCTTTATGTCTAATAATATTAGCACTACTTTTATCTCCCAGCTACCAAAGAAACGTAAGGACCCAGGATGTCCTACAATATCGATTTCTATTGGGGGTAAAAACATAAATCGTGCTTTTTTAGACCTTGGAGCAAGTGTTAACCTACTTCCATATTCTGTATATGAGCAACTAGGGGTTGGAGAGTTGAAACCTGCTCACCGCACTCTCCAAATGGCAGACCGTTCAATCACCAAACCAAGAGGTGAACTAGAGGATGTGTTGATAAAGGTCGGGGAATTTGTTTTTCCTGTTGACTTCATTGTACTGGATACACAGCCTATAGCAAACACCCGGGGCCAAATTCCGGTGATTCTGGGTCGTCCTTTCCTTGCCACTTCCAACGCTGTTATAAACTGTAGAAATGGTTCAATGAACTTATCATTTGGAAATATGACCATTGAACTAAACATCTACAAAGCTGGAAGTCAGCCATTAAAACCCTCTGCTCATATTCTTGATGTGTGCTCTGTCCACGAGATCGCTCCCGATAGTTGCGGAGCTGAGGAACTTTGCTTTACAGATCTCGACGACATTACCACATCTCTGTTTGATCTTACACATGATCTTAGTGAGGACACTTTTCCCACACTCGAGTCCTACACTCCTGACTTTTCTCCACCCGAGTCTGTATCTTTCACAGGCTCTGAGCTTCTTTGTAACTCCAAAAATTACTCGATGATCCCACCTTCTATCATTTCTCCGCCCGTATTAGATCTCAAAATTTTAACTTCTCATCTTAAATATGCTTATTTAGGTGAGAATGAGTCTTTACTGGTTATAATATCCACTTCTCTAGCATCAGAGCAAGAGAATGCACTTTTATCAGTATTGAGATCTAATCGAGAGGCATTTGGTTGGACTATGGCGGACATCAAAGGGATTAGTCCCTTGATAGTAGAACATCATATACATGTGATGGATGATGCCAGACCAACCCGAGAACCACAGAGACGGTTAAATCCCGTCATGAAGGAAGCGGTGATGAAAGAAATCGTCAAATGCCTTGATAGTGGTATTATATACCCAATCTCCGATAGCCAATGGGTGAGACCTATACATGTCGTCCCTAAGAAATACGGCATCACTGTTATTACCAATGAGGCAAATGAGTTGATTCAGACACGCGCCCAAACTGGGTGGCGTGTATGTATTGATTACAGAAAACTCAATGCCGCCACGAGGAAAGACCACTTTCCTCTACCATTCATTGATCAAATGCTGGAACGCTTAGCTGGACGAGAGTATTATTGTTTTATGGACAGATACTCAGGCTATAATTAGGTCCCCATAGCCAAAAAGGATCAAGATAAAACCACTTTTACTTGTCCTTTTGGTACCTTTGCTTACAGTCGCATGCCCTTTGGGTTATGCAATGCTCCCGCTACCTTTCAGCGGTGTATGATAGGGATATTCTCTGACATGGTAGAGAATTTTCTGGAGATCTTTATGGACGATTTCTCGATTTTTGGAGACTCTTTTTCTGATTGCCTATCGAATCTTGACGCAGTTCTTACTCATTGCAAAGAGAAGAACTTAACTTTGAATTGGGAAAAATGTCATTTCATGGTCCAAGAGGGAATTGTACTTGGACATGTTATTTCACAGAAAGGCATTGAGGTTGACAGAGCTAAGATAGATGTCATTCAAAACCTTCCTCATCCCAAAAGCGTCAAAGATATTCGATCTTTCCTTGGCCATGCGGGCTTTTATAGGAGATTCATTAAGGATTTTAGCAAAATTGCTAGACCTTTAACTCTTCTTCTGGCCAAGGATACGACCTTCCACTTTGACTCGGATTGTGAGGCAGCTTTCGACTCACTTAAACACTCCCTCACTTCAGCCACCGTTCTATCGTCTCCAAATTGGGACTACCCCTTTTAGCTGATGTGTGATGCATCCGACTTTGCAGTAGGTGCAGTCTTAGGACAGCACATTGAAAAGATGCCACACGTGATCTACTATGCGAGTAAGACCCTGAATGATGCTCAAATCAATTATACAACCACCGAAAAGGATCTTTTGGCGGTTGTATTTGCATTAGAAAAATTCAGGCCTTACTTAATTGGCTCTCCCATAGTTGTGTACACTGACCATTCCGCCTTAAAACATCTTCCGGCGAAGAAAGATGCAAAAGGTAGGCTAATACGTTAGATCCTTCTATTACAAGAATTTATCTTGTTATCAAAGATAAGAAAGGATGTGAAAACGTAGGAGCCGACCATCTTTCACGCATCTTTTCTTCCCCTGTGACCCTGCCGATCAATGATTTGTTTCCTGACGAACAACTCTTGAGCGTATCCAATGAACCATGGTTCAGGGATATTGTGAACTATCTTGTCACGAGACTTATACCCAAGGATTGGTCAAAACAGGACAAATACCGTTTTCTATCCCAAGTAAAACACTTTTACTGGGATGATCCATATTTGTTTAAGTATTGTCCTGATCAGATCATTCGCCGGTGTGTCCCGAAAGAAGAGTTCAAGAGTGTTCTTTCTTTTTGTCATGATCAGGCCTGTGGGGGTCACTTCGGTCCTAAAAAGACGGCGGAGAAGGTTTTGCAATATGGATTTTATTGGCCGACCTTATTCAAGGACGTATTTGACTATTGCAAAACCTGTACACAATGTCAGTACACGGGTAGAATCTCCCGGAGAAATGAAATGCGTCAGCAACCCATCTTGGTTGTTGAAATTTTCGATGTTTGGGGCATTGATTTTATGGGTCCCTTTCCCAACTCCTTTAGGAATTTGTATATACTGCTGGCGGTTGATTATGTCTCAAAGTGGGTTGAAGCCATTCCATGTCGCACTAATGACAGGAAAGTTGTCATTAAGTTCTTAAAAGAGAATATCTTTTCGCGATTTGGACACCCACGCGCTATCATTAGCGATAATGGGACACATTTCTGCAACAGGTCTTTCGAGACTCTAATGCGGAAATACTCAATCAACCACCGACTTTCGACACCCTATCATCCCCAAACGAGCGAGCAGGCTGAGATCTCAAACAGACAGATCAAACTAATCCTGGAGAAGACTGTTGCTAAGAATAGAAAAGACTGGTCGACCAAACTGACGGATGCTCTTTGGGCATTCCGAACTACATTTAAGACCGACCTAAGGATGTCTCCATATAGGATAGTGTTTGGGAAGGCATGTCACTTACCCCTCGAGATTGAGCATAAAGCATTGTGGGCTATTAAGGAAATAAATTTTGACCTAAACCAAGCCTGCAACTTTCGGAAGCTGCAAATAAATGAGCTAAGAGGAATCCGCGATGAAGCTTATGATAACGCTGTAATCGTAAAGAATAGGACCAAGGTTTTTCACGATAAAAACATTTTGAGGAAAACATTTTCACCTGGTCAACAAGTCCTTCTTTATGATTCACGACTACACCTTCACACGGGTAAGCTTCGATCTCGGTGGAAGGGACCTTTTGTTGTGCGGTCTGTATACCCGCACGGGGCAGTAGAAGTAGAAAATGTTAAAAACGGCACATTTTTCAAAGTAAAAGGACATAGACTAAAGCCGTATTTTTCCACTGACCCCACGGAGGAGTTCCTGTTCTTACAGGAGCCATTTTAATTGGATTAAAATTCCTCCGTCTCATCTCCATATCCTGCATATCACTGCATCATCTTTTGAATGGAGGTGAGTGAAAAGAGTAAGTTTGGGGGAGGTTCTTCACTTATATATTTTGCCCCCACTAATAAATTCCTCTCAGGCTTACAGGTTTTGTAGATATAACGGTTGACAACAGTGAGGACACTGTTGAAAACCAGTTTGGGGGAGGTTTGTGCTTATTTTTGCATCATTTGCATATCATTTGCATAAGCACAAAACATTTCTTTAAAAATTTATAAAAATTAAAAAAAAATTCAAAATCCATAAAAATTTAAAATTTGCGAAATATAAAAATATTTTAATATTTAAACATTTTTTGTACATAAATAAGATAATGAAAGTTTAGATAGTGAAAAATCACATCCATGAGATTAGAAAAATTTAAGAAAACCAAGAAAATTAGAAGTTTTCTTATACGAACTAGTAATAAGTAGTTATGAGCCGTTGTCCTAAGGGTTAGTAAGATGAAAGAAGTCACTAATCTGAGGATAAAAATAAGTCTGAAAAATAGTTTCTATTCTGGAAGCCAAACATTTTGAACGTTGATACCCTGCTATTCGCACTTACACACGTCTTAAAGCCTGGGATAGTAGAGGATACCTTGAAATGCTCTTGTCTAAAAGCCGATGTATGAAGGAAATAAAAAAAAATGAATAAAATATAAAGTGGTGAGAAAAATGGACACTGGTTTTGTTATCGCCAAGGCAGCAATAAAAAAATATAGCGAGGGTGCCTCTTTACCTAGTGCCCTAAGGCCAACTGGTCTGGGAGTCACTGCTAAGCCTTAGGTGGTGCAAGACGAGGAAAATACACCAAGTAAGCAAGCACAGGAGTAATCGGTCGGTTAGTACCTCAAGAAGTATTAACGGTCGCATGAAAGTGTGTGAGCAATCTCATCTAAATATTCAATAATTAAAAAGTACTGAGGCTGATGGACAAGAGTATGATAGCTTGAATTGAATTCTCCGGGTGTAGGGATGTCTTTACACACACGCAGGGTTATATGATCGATGTTTGGAAGAAAGATAGGAATGAAGGATAAGACGAAGTTTTATTGAGGGAGGACGTGATTTCTGACATCTTTTCATGACTATTAAGATAGGGCTCGTGACAACCGAAAAGCTAGCTTAGTTGGAAACCCTAATTTTCAAAGTATTTCTTTTACAAATCTTTTCTTTAAATGTAATATTCACGGTCTTCCTTTTATTATTGGATTTTGTGGGTGCAATCCGCTGAAAACCCTCAGGAGACAACACTCCTCCTACTAGGGACACCTAGAGGTTTAAAGGCTTGTTGCACGTGCTCAGTGCAATCGTGTTGCCTACGAAAGTGTGCTAGTTAGTTTTTCTTTTTCTTTATTTTCTCCTTTCTATTTAATAAAAAGTTCGGTCGAGACGATCGAAAATAAGTTTGGGGGAATTTGATCAGTCGAAAATATTGCATCTTTAAACCGGCAATTTCCTTATCATTTGCACTCATCTAGAAGTGTTCGGCATTCATATAGCATATATTAGCAAATCAGTCGTTATATATCAGATTGCATGTGTTAGACTCTAAAACTGGCACTATAAAGGAAATCGGCTGTATTTCATAGCATCGCATCATTCTTGCATATCGCAACTTGTGTTTCGAAGTTTGTGCAGGAAATTTCATGAGATCGGTCAAATTTACAAATGAAGACTGCTAAAAAAATACGCCAACTCAAGAAATTAGAATCTGGCAATGATCTAGAATGAATTCAGATATTCAACATATCAGGAAATACATCAAAGCACAGAAGAAGCCAACAGAAGAAATATGAAGCCCTAGCTCCACCGCTTGGCCGCGGTTCCGCAGCCGGAGCCGCCTTGCGCCGCGGAACTGCGGCGGCTTAGCCACATCATCACCCCAATTTCTGGCCATAATTCCAACCTCAGTGTGTGCACTTCAGAAAGATACTTCAATCTCCAGATTACTCCAGAACATTCTGGCAGATCAGCAAGCCATTGGGTTCTAAACTAAACACTCTTAGCTTCCTCAACAAGCTTCATCTAAACTCCATTAAGGGCCTAGAACCTTCCCCCTAACCTCCTAGCTTAGGGTAGAAGCTAGTCCCTAACTAACTACTTCTAGAAGCCTCTCCCTATAACTAACCTTTGGAGGGAAAATTCAAATTTGAATTCCTAGAGCTAGGGTTTGGAAAACCTAGAAATAGACCCCAAGGCTCACTTGTTGAAGGTTGCTCATGGTTGGCTAATCTCTAGTTAAATTCTAGTTCTTCAACCAATTCCTACCACCTCAAAACCCTAACCCTAATCCCAATCAAGATCAAGAATTCAAGATCTTTTGAGTGCAAGCCAAGCAAGTCTTCAAGATCCTTTAGAAGCGGAACCGGGATTCAACGGAGCACGAGATCCAAGCGATCCAAGACTCAAGGAGCCGAGCGATGCTAGATTCGACGAGCGAAGTTCCTACCTCTTGTAATTCTTGAGAGTTGTAACTACTTGTTGATGTAATAAAGGTGAAGATTCTTTAAACTTGCTTATTTTCAATTCAAGCATTATGATTCGTATTCAATTCTTGAATGTATTCTTCGTGATGATGCTTGAATAAAACTCCGCTCGTGGAGGAATCAAAACAATTGTAGAATGATGATGTTGACGAATCTTTAAACGTTTTCTTAAGTCTTATAACAATTGTAAATTCTTGAAATTCGAATGATCGATGATCTAGATTGATGCGAATGTGTTCTTGATTCCTTTCGCACAATCTAGAGATCAACGATCGATCATCCGACTTTCAAGAAGCTATCTAGTGAATGTGATTCATCGAAAGGACAAAGGATAGGATGAGGAACCCTAATTCTTCGCAAGATCCTTGATCCTCGATGAATATACATCGATTTAGCATCAACTTGTTAATGGATAAGAAATCGTATTCTTGAATCTTCTTCACATCTACAATTTACTCGATTCCTACGAGCTTTAATTCAAATCTTGAAACCTACATTGATTGGAATTCTATCGATAATTGATTCTTGATGTTTATCATTTTCTTGATTCTTGATTAGAATAGTGATACTTGAAACTCATCGATAAAAATCTTGAATCGTTTTCTTTTCTTTTCTATTAAATTTTCAATTCAAACAAATCAAAATACGAACGAATCGCACAATCCCTATGGACGATCCGCACTCGCTAACGCGCTACAATTCGACACCGTTATTGATTGCGTTCAAATAATTCTTTGATTGTGAATTCTATTTTCTAAACCGACATACAAAGATAAAGATCAATCAACACCTACTTGGTTTATAGCATTGATCGTTAAGTGACGAATCTCCTGATGAGTAGCGGATACTCACAGTAGGATCGGGATCCAAATATCATCGTGTGATAAAGCTGAAGGAATCCTACCAAAATTATCACACTCCAAATGGTATGCATCTCATTGCAAATTTCAGTTTCTTTAGAAATTCTCGATATAAATTTCTGCCCCATGCTCTTATGACCTTGGCGTTGGTCAAAATGTCATAAGTCACATGTCAAGTTCTACCCATCATTATCTTGTTAATTTGAACCCATCCGTACCTACCCCTGACGTTGGCCAAATGATAATACGACTGCCCCAAACTAACTCATCTATCTATGCAACAAATGAATACCCAGCAGCTACCAAACACTATGCCTTGGCGTTGGTCAAAATGCATAGCTTGAATACTATTGAATACCCAAATAAAATGACGGAGGGCTACGAATGGTTTTGGCGAAACCGTGAACGTAGTGAACTTGATATAATCGAAGGAACCTGATAGCTTTTAAAAGGAGTGGCTTAAGCTCCGCAATTTTTAAAAAATATCTTCTGTTTTAAAATAACCGAATGGTTTCTTTTAAACTGTTCCAACGATTCAACTTTGTTTATTTTCTTTGCATTAATACAATGCATCCCATTAATTAACCTATCATTGCAGAAAAAAACGAAAATACAACCTCCTCTTATGCCATCCGCATTCGCCACTGGGCCCCGTCATTCACCCGTTGGATTACTTAACTAATAACAGAGCGGGGGCTAGGCTAGCGCGGGTGCAAAACATAACTGATGTCTAATAGCTATCATATATAGATATTGTACATTCGTCAGACGCAATAATCGGAATTCTAGATCACAGATGAACATATTGGATTTTCTACGAATTCGCATTCCTTTTGAGCCTGCAATGAAAGACGGATTACACAGTCGCGATGAATAGCCAAAACCCCACCCCAGACCCCTACGGGTACGGCAAACTACCCGCCAAGTACCCGAAGTGAAGCGGTCTCCTTCAACAACGTGAGTAGGCCACTAAACACTTCAAAGTACCCGGTAGTTTGTGCACCCAATCTTGGGTCTATCCTAGGAGCAGAAAACAGTAAATGAAATAATACAACGGTGGCTACAACCTCATCCCGGATGTGCCCCGCAAAAGAATATTACAACAATTTACAAATTACATTTGAATGAAAGAAACACTCGTCTCACATCCCCGGCTATCCATTCACGACAATCCAACAAGTCAACAAACACAAACCAATAAAAACCATTACAGAAATGTGCAACCCCCAGCTAACCGACATACTAGCAGTTAGGGGAGGTTTACGAACACATTAAACAAATCACAGATATAATCAAGTTAGCCAAACATCTTAGAATTTCGATCAGGCAAACACAAATTATTCTACTCCAAATAGTTCTCTGTGCACCTGAAACCTGAGCGGAAACAAAACATCCTAGAAAATACAAAATTAACACAGAAGAGTTACTGGGGAATTTTGGGCTGACTCGGCTACAACTCGGCCGCGGATCCACGGCAGATTGCTTGGATCGGCCGCGGATCCGCGGCGGTTTGACCGAGTTAGGATCCCAAATTTCTCTAGTAACCTTATAATTCCCTGCTTGTAATTTTAAGGGTCCCTGAAAAATTTTTAGACCCCGTTTTAAAATCGACAGAAACTATGTGAAAATGATGTTTTTCCGGGTTCGTTTTACGATCGAATTTCTAACGACTTTGCTAACAAGTTAGTTATTGTTTAGCGAGGCTCTGATACCACTGTAAGTCGACGTTATACACCCCACAAGATGCGGGGAGGCGAAATAGGTAAAACAATCATTTTGTTTAAACTAACATCGACTAACTTTACGGATCTTTGCCAAACCCTAACTAACAACAACATAGAAGTCATTAGCTACTATGAAAGATGATTATACCTAATGAACCAAGTCCTTCTTGTTCTCGTAGACCACCTCCTCATCGTCCTCCTCGATGTGATAGAAGATCCACCCGAGAGCTACTTCTCCAAGCTTTAACCTCACACTTGAGGTAACTAGGTTGCTATGAGTGCTAATCAAAGTAACCTAGAGGATATAGAATAGGATTAGGGATCTCTTAGTCTTGCTAATCCTAGGATCTCAACACATGAGAGGATTAGGGTTAGGGTTGAAGAGAGAGAAAATATGAAAGTAATTATCAAATGAAAATTAACTCATTTGTGTATATATATGAAGCATAAAATATCTTGCACAAATATCTTCATGCTTCATTTAATACAAAATGAATCATCTAATGAGTCATTAAAACCATTAATGCTTCATTAACTCATTTGATGAATCATCTCCATGAGTTACAAATCCATTTAATGCATATAACACCTAAGCTCTCCACCTCATCAACCTTCTAGAAGCTTCTCGAGTAATTACGAGAACGCCCCTCCTATCCGTGAAAACACGGAAATACTTGAGACTGTATAAATCCAATAATCCAATACTAGAATCTGGCTTAAACCAAAGCAGGCTAGTATAAACTGTCGGAACATCGTACGTGCGTAAAAACACGTATGTGTCCGAACCCTATCGTAAAACCATACAACCTCTATATCGTTCCGCCCGAAGCAGGGAAACTCTCTGCGTGGGACTCTAAAGACTCGACTACTACGCTGGCAGTGGGTTTAACCAGAGACCGCAAGCGGCACTTATTAGTTATATGTATGCCCTAGAGGCCATTACTGTACATGAGATGTATATTGTAGTGGATGCTGGGACATATATAGGTAGGACTTTCTTGCTCGACATGATAGTAGGCTATCTGGTTGCTCTTTATCTTAACATGTATACTTATTGTCTCTCTGTTACATGTTGATAAAGCCCTTAGGATGTATACTCGACTTGCAGGACTATGATGTAGATTATACTAGTGGGGCCTGGGTAGTCAATGAGTACATCCTTCAATGTTCCTTGTCGTGGGAATATCGAGACGGGGCATCGATATTCCAGAGTAGACTAGCGTATATCTTCTCGACCCATGTGATGGGCGATGGATGATCCCATATCCATTGGTGTTTGACATCAGAGATGGTATGCGGGTGCTCAGTGGACACTGGGTACACTGAACGGACTCGCCGAGAACTCCCAGATGGTATTATACCTCACGTCAGATGGCAGTTCTCTGGTGACACTGGTACAGCTTAGTCTGTTGACCCGAGATCATCATAGAGTCTTGTGTGTCTCCCACTGTGCTTTGATTTCCACCCTACCACGGCTCTACTGAGTCGTGCAAACAGGTGGTTTTTGGGTACAGTCCCGATCCACATGGAGGCAATGAGCGATAGGAGGGGATTCGTCTCTCCCGGTATTGGGGGTTGATGTTGCGCTATGCTCGACTGGCCATAACTGGAAATCCCTGGCCAGGGTTGCAGTAATTTACTGGTAAGTGTTATCAGTAGTTTCACGCTTGTTGTGGACCTTACATCGGCATGACTTATCAAGCTGCTGGGGTCTGACGTTTACCACCCCTAGGCGAGATATGCGACATATCAGACGAACAGACCGGACTGTGCGGTAAGTGTTACTGATTGGATTCGCAGGAGTGTGAGCAGGCTTGCTCGTTGATCTTCTGATCGCTCAATACACGGGTGGCCGTTACGTTTAGAAGACCGCTTGCAGCTTGTGGGTGATTGATATGATCACCGCCAACTGCCGGCGTATTGACGGGTCTTTAGAGTCCTACACAGAGGTTTCCTGGCACAAGAGAAACGAAATAGGAGCGCATATGAGATATGTGCGGGACCGAGAATAATACCAGTATGTTATACTGCATTCTATTCTCGCGATTTGTATCATCGGACGGTTATATGAGATATAGCCGGGTTACCGAATAAAGTGTTGATTCGATATATTGATACACTAGATATTAGTCGGTTATATGCGATATGACCGGATCGTTAAATCAAGTGTTGAGTTAATGATTTAATGTATAATTATATATTTGATATATTACTTTACATTAACTAGTATTGGTTCACTTAAGATTGATTTTCTCACTTGATGTGTACAAGTTGTATATGTGATATATGTTTGTGCACAAGTTTGTATCATGATTGATGATACATGCAAACTTGGGTGTGTGTATGACTTACACCATGTTTAAGATAATGGTTTAGGTTTTTATCTATTTTGGTAAAATAAAATGGTGGCTTTCTTTTTCTTTGCTTGAAGCTTCATGAAGCTTTCAAGCATCTTTGACAAAGTCCACTAATTTTGTTTTGCATAAGATTTTCATTAACCTAACCATTACCTCAAACTATGGTTTAGTCTCTACAAAGGTAAACTCACCCATGGTTGCAATATGACAGACTTCACTTGATTATTCTTTTGTGATAATTCATTATTCATTCTTATTCTTTTCTTCTTCTTCTTCTTCAAGAAGAAGAAAGCTTGCTAGAAAAATTTTCAAGTGAAGAAACAAAGTGAGAACTCCAAATCTAAAGTGAACCCATATCCTATTTCATCATCCTCTACTACTTGCCATTTAGTTTAGGGTGTTCTCTAAACAAAGTTTTTGACCTAGTGAAGATGGAGCTTGAGTTTGAGTCTCCTCGACATAGATCATCTTCGGCCTCGAAGTCAACGACCTAGCCCACTCATTTCTCCGAAGAAACCATCGCTAGAGTCAGGGATCCCGATGATCGCAGCGAAGGGACGTCAACACGCTTTAGAAGTGAAGGACCGGATCTACAAAGGTTGTAATCCCTTTCACTTGTAGTTAAAATGTTTAACTTGCTAGTTTTCGCATAATCTCTACTATACGATCTTGGTTAGGGTTGTTCGGCACGGCTATTTTTTTTTTGAATCGGGCATGGTTGATGCCTTATAGAACCTTGTTAGAGTGCCCAGGAACCCTACAGTGGTATCAGAGCCAAGCTAGAGCTTTAGGCGAAGTCTAGACGAAGTTAGAAGTCCGATCGAACCCGAAAACCCCGATATTTACCCCTCTCTGGACATTTTTTAAAAATGTGATTTGTTATGAATTAAAAATGCTCAGAAAATTAAGTAGGAAAAACTAAGAATTACTGTGAATTACGGCCCACTGATTCGTCTATATGACCGCGGAACCGCGGCCAAACCAAGGGTTTGGCGGCGGTTCCGCGGCCAAACCAAGGGTTTGGCGGCGGTTCCGCGGCCCAAATTATGACTTAGTCCCTCATACTTCATATATTTATTCTTAGGTCCTTTCTTGTCAATTTTTTCTGAGAATTTTTTAATTCCACTCAAGTGTTGAGTTTTCTTAGGGTTGTATTTGGGACTCGTTGATTCGATCGGATAATTTAACTTTGTTTAGTTTTTCCGGGTAATTTTAGAACGTGTTAAAAAGTTTGAACGGATATCAATAACTCACTTTTTCCCCATCCAGAAAATTTCCAAGTGTTGGATTATTCGGTAGTTTAAGAACGTTCTAAGTCGTGCAAGTAACGCGATGGACCCTCTAGAAGACAACAAACCTTAACTCGATTATGCGACCGTCTTGAACTGCCTTTTGAACCTTAGGGTTTTGGGCGGTACGGCGTTCCACATGTGAGGCGTTGGCTTGACCCTTCTATGGCTGTACCGTTGGTACTGTGGCATGAAATGGATGTTTTTAAACTTATCTCAGTGTTGAGCTATTTGGGAAAACTTGGGTGTTTGATTATTCGATCGGAAAGTTTAACATTGTCTATTTATCTGGAATGTGATAAAATATTTGGAATCCACAAGTAGTTATGAGATAACTAATTTGAATGTTATAAATCTAGCAGTTCGGTCTTATATGATCGGTTGCCACGGAATTTTGATGTGATCAAAAGTCCGTCGCAATCACGTAGCGTACGTGGATACTCGCCAGGTAAACTTAATAGACAGCCACGCTCCATTGCCCCGACCAAGTGACTGTAGGAGAACCCCGTAGCCAAAAGCATCCGTTTGGGTGCTCGCGGTAGCGGTGTTCCGCCTTAGTGCACTTCGTCGACGGCATCCGGGGGGGCCGTCTACTAAAGTTTGCGACGAGCATTCGATCAGGATGTCAGGAATCTTGTTGAATTGCCCGACTTGGTATTGAAAAGTGTTTTCGATTTTGAGACTGAAATGCGGGGTTTATAATTGTTAGGCATGTGATGTCTAAGGAATTCATTTGGTTAGGCATGCGATGTCTATGGAGGTTGCGGATTCCAACTACTGTAGTTTTACACTTTCTTTTCTGCGACCATAAGTGTAATATGTGATATCTCCGGTTTCATTGCTATATGTCAACGACAATTGGGATGGGCATATTTAGTTACGTTGATGACATGTGATGTTATGTGTTGCTGGATATGTTATATTGGATCGTCGTGTTTGAATAGCCGGGGGGTTTTATGTGAGATGAGAGTTTTTCTTTTTCATTCATGTAAAATTCATTGTATGTAATATTCTTTTATTGGGGCACTTCCGGGCTGAGGATGATGTCACTATTGTATATTATTTACTTTTCCGCATTAGGATAGACCCAAGGCGGGGAGCACAAGTAACCGGGTTCTAGGGTCCAGTGGGAGACCATCTCGAGGAGTCGAGTCCGGGTCTCCTAACTCTAGAATTGGTAGAGTTGCTTGCCGCTCTCATGGGGGTCTACGGATGTGGGATTGGCTATTCATCACGACCGTGGAATCCGTGTTTTATACAGGCTCAAAATAAAACACGGACGTCCTAGTATATCCAATATTTCATATGATGTTTTCTGCTGCGTTATCTGTGATGTGATCATGTGATATGTTCAGATAGATATTGTATATAGTATATATGATATATTATATAGATGGTGCTTATGTTTTACACCCGCACTAGCCCTGCCCCGCTCTGCCGTTAGTTACCTAACCTAACGGTGCAGACGGGACATCGAGAAGAATGCGGATGGAATAAGTGTACGTTGTATTTATCTGTAATGTTTAGGTGGACTTAAATGATGGGACATTCATTAATGAGATTAATGAAAGAAAATAAACCTAAATGATGTTGTGGAATCAAATTTCAAAAATTAGGTAGCTCTAGTTGTTGCTTTGCATAGCGGTGTTCCTTGTAGAACATCCAGCACCTTATTCGATAAGGAAAGAGCTGAGATCCCTTCACCGGGAGTGACCTCTTTAGCAATAACTAGCAGATGCTACAACCTTCGGTTTGTCTTTTGATTGCTTTTTTAGTTCTTGCTTTGCATAGTGGTATTATGAATATCCTGCATCTCATTCGACGAGGAAAGAGCCGAGATCCCTTCACCTGGAGTGACATCTTTAGCAAAACTAGTAAAAGCCTAAAAAACACTCCATTTAAAATCATTTGATTCTGCAGCGAGATCAAGTTCAAAGCGTTAAAGGTTTTCTTAAAAACCATCCGCAACCCTCCGTCATTTTAGGAAGTAGAGTACTTAGTATTCATGCTGTGTTTGTTGACCATAGTCAAGGAACGGTGTACGGTAGCTAAGTGATGTCTTCCTACACCGCATATGATACAATTAGTTAGGACAGTCACGTGACTTTGTTGACCTTAGTTAAGGGTCATGTGGGTGGGTCTAATTAATCACGAAATGACGGGTAGAACTTGACTAGTGCTTATGATTTGTTGACCATAGTTAAGGTCATAAGTGCTAGGGGTAAAAACCTTTATCGGGAGTTTCAAGTGTTGATATTTGCAATGAGATTGCATACCTTCTATGAGATAGTTGGATCCCGATACCCACTGCGAGTAATTGTTACTCCTGGGAGAGTTTTGCAATTTACAATTAGCCGATCAAGTAGGTGTCAATAGGGTTACGCCCCTGGGAAAATGAGGTTTATTTTAATTAGGTCCGTGCGAAAGCATGGGGAACCTCCCTCAAAGTACCGGCACTGGCCTGGCTGAAAGATTGGCGAACTTGTAGAGTGTAATTAATTCCGGCTAGTCTTTCCTTTTAGAGTTTGAAGGAAGATTTGATAAAAACAGTGGGAGCCATCCTGATTAGATAAAATATATAACCAATCTAATCTTGCAAGAGTGCACGCAGAGTGTTTTCTTCTCTCTCTCTCCAGGTAGCGACCATGTCACGCCTTAATCAAGATAATAATATGGATGTATTGACCGAACCCGCTTGTTATACTGAGCTGGGGAACGTTGGTCCCGCTCCAACTTATAATTGTTATAAGACAGAACAGGAAATTGGGGAATACCAGAATTCCCGTACCGCCCAAACGAAGAAAGTGCATGATGATGCATCTTCTTCGGGTGTGTTCATTACATAGAACTGTTTCTCGGTATCCTTTATGTCCTGGGTATGAGATACCGGATCAGGATCCCACATATGTAATTCGTTACATGGGCCACAGAAAGGTAGAGAACTGAGAACGGGTGATAGGTTTCATGAGACAGAAAACGGTGCAAGTATTGCAGCCAAGTCTGTTGGTCACTATCACCCTGTATTACCAGAATACATTGATTCTGAGCGAATGTTATTAGATACCGAACCTGATATACAACATCATATCAGTCTCTTTATTAGTAAAGAAAGGATATAATTTTGTATTGTTGGATAATGTTTTGAACATTTCCTATATCAAGAGTTGATCGGTTCAGGCACGTTATCTAAAAGCATATACATTCTAAATCAAAGCACAGTTCTTAACGTACAGAACACATACAAGAGGAAGAGTTCAGAAATGAACGATTCCTACTTGAGGCATTGTAGACTAGGTCATATCAATGCGACCCGACTAGCTAAGTTACATTTAGATGCATATTTAAATCAGTTTAAATTTACATATTATGAAACTTGCCAGTCATGTCACAAAGATAAGATGACCATAGCTCCGTTTACTGGAAACAGAGAAAGAGTTAATGAACTCTTGGGACTGATACATAGTGATGTATGAAGGTCCCCAGTCTACATATGCCAGGACTGGTTCTTTGTACTTGATTATATTCACTGATGATCTCTCTAGATTCAGACATATGTTCCTGTTGAAACACAAGTCCGAAACTTTTGAGATAATCACCGAATAAAAGTTAGAAGTAGATAACCAAAAACGGGTATAAGTATTATGTCCTTTGATGTGATCAGGGAGGAGAATACTTGAGCACGGGATTCCTGGACTATTCTAAAGGAGAATGAGATTCTCTCTCAGCATTACTCCTCCGTATACACCACAGCACGTCGGTGTATCGGGGCGGAGCAATTACACCCTATATGATATGGTGCCCTCTATGATGAATACTACTGAGTTACCTGTTTCCTTTTAGGAGTTATGCACTTGAAAAGTTGCATACCTATTGAATAGGGTTCCAATCAAATCCATTGCCTACCACTTCATATGTGATATGGAATGGGAAGAGCCCATATCTTAAGTTTGTTAAGATTTGGGGTTGTCCGGCCTTTGTCTGAAAGCAAAATCCGGACAAGCTCGAGGCAAAGTTAGATCTGTAGAAGTTTGTTGGATATCCCAAGCATTCGCAAGGGAATATCTTCTACCTAACAGAGGAACAAAATGTGTTTTGTTTCTCAACAAACCACCTTTGTGAAAGGGAATTTCTTATGAAGAAATTAGTGGTTATAAGGTAGAACTGGAAAGAGTTCCAACTATACAAACTACAGCTGATGATTTGGTAGAACTGTAACGTTTTCAAAATAATAAAATATGATTTTTGGGAAATTTTATAATTTAATATTATTTTAATGAATATTTTAATATTCTGGTATAATTAAATACAAATAAATGGGGAAAAATTATGGAAAATTATAAAATAGCGTATTTTATGGAATTATTCCATTTTAAAGTTTTAAAGATTAGTTATATGCTAATTTAGTGCTAATCGCGATTAAAAAATTTTAATTGGATTTTTAGCATTTTTGTGCAAAAATGTGCACATATCATTTTCCACACTTGTTACACTTGTGTTACATTTCTTTTGCCATGGTTCTTTTGGGTTCACTATTGGAGTGAGAAGGAAAAGAAAAGAAAAGGAAAAGGTAGTATGATGAGAGAGAGAAAGGGACCAAGTCAACCTTCACCTTTTGAACCATACTCCATCATTTCCCTTCTCATTCTCTCTCCTCTCCCTCTCCCATTGAGCTGCTGCTGCTCTCTCTCCCTCTCTCACCCTCTTCATAAAACCCTAGATCCACCATGAAAACAAAGCCAAAACCCCATTCCCACTTCACAAAACTTACTCCCAAGCTCACTAGCTACACATTGAACCTAGCAAGATTGGATTTGGAGGACTTTGAGCAACTCAAGAATTTTCTTGTGTTGCCAAAGGAGGTAATTTATGCACCTATTAGAGTAGTATTTCATTTCCTTGTGCATCTATTCTAGTTTCATATCGATAATGTGTTGTTTGTGGACTTTAGAGATTTCTAGTTAGGGTTTAGGGTAAAACTGAAATCAAAGATGGAATTGAGGATTGTGGTGATCTTAGAATCCCTTGTGTGATGCTAATTTGGACCCAAACCTGAACTTGAAACCAGAATACGGAATTACGGAATCGATGTCGGAGAAAAACTGTAAATCTGGAAGTGTTTTGTGGAATCTGCTATCACCCCGAGACCCCAAAAATAAAACTGAGTTGACAGTGAGATGTGCAGGCACCATAGAACCACCACACCAAACCCTAGCCCCCAACTCCAAGGTGAGGCCGCCAATTATTTCCTTCTGGCCGCAAATTGCGGCCAGAGCAGGGGGGATCTGTCTCGAATTTTGTGCATGGCCCCATTTCCTCTATTCTTGACCCTGGGTATGTCTAGTTTTGACTGATTCCATCTAGGGTAAATCTGGGTTGATTTTCCTATGTTGGTGCATGGTTTACGACTTGATTTAGCATGGATTTTGGTATTTGGTGATTCATTCCTGTCGGGTGGCGTTTGGACGTCAACGACAAGTGGATATTGATCGTGTTTTAAATGCGAGTCGATAGGTTTTTACCTATGCGGGTAGCGTGTGCTATTTTGGTTTCCGATGTGATTTTCATGTGCTTTAGCGTTGTGATATACTTGTAGGTACCCTACGAGATATTGAGGCAAAGAAGATGAAGATGGCGACATCGGCACCGACACATGAGAAGCAAGGTGAGTAGATTATATCTACGGGGAGAAGTCGGGTGGATGGCGTATAGCACCCCCACAGTCCGTGGTGATGTATACGAATACGTATACACACATATATTTATTATGTGTTGTTTAGGATTATTGATGGTAATAATGGATTATTGGTGATAAGGATGTATTGGTTGAGTATAGTGCGAAACCCTAGAGTAGTGGTTGCACCCACACTCACACATACACACATACTTGCATACATTCTTTCATATATCTGTGCGCATATGATGGTGTGTATATCTACATATGGGTATGGGACTATGTGTTCATATACGAGATTTGAGGATGATACGTGGGATTGAGATGAGTCGATGAGATTCGATTGAGGCCGTGAGATTTGGCGACATGACAGGATTCGTATTGGAGATGTGATATGATGGTAGTGATACCTGTCATGTGATGAGATGGTGTGATATCGACTCAGATTTAGGTGGTTTCCATACCCCTCTCTATTGACTTGGTTGTGGCTTCGTAGTTCGCATAGTAGGCGTTAGACTAGACCCGAGTCATACCTATTTCAAAACTAACGAATCAGGGATATTTTAAAGATAGGCAAAAGGGTTTATACGGATATTTTCAAAAGGCGCATCTTTTCTTAAAACACCGTAGCCCTTATTTTACCAAAAGCCCTGATTCATCTTATTTCAAAAGGCAAGGTTGCATGATATATCTATTGAGGCAGGTTCTCTACTGTTGCGTTGACTACTCGATTCCGCACATTCATGCTGTTTGCATTGCATCGCTTATATTGTTGATATATTTCAGTCATGCTGCTAGGACACCAGCACAATTATCGATGATGCGTATGTTCCACGTACACTTGTTTGCCGGCTCACACACTTCATCATCGATAATTTCCATGTCACAACATTGTAGTACTGTTGCATTCAGGATATGACCCTTGCATGACATATTGATATGCTTACCTTTCTGCTATATGTCGCATACATGCTGCTTTCTGATTATACGCATTGAGATATGTTGTTTCCATGATATTTCTGGTTTTGGGAACCGTGGGTGTTTCAAAGAGGACATGTAATTGTTTTAAAAAACCCGGTTACCCGTGATATGATATTTCAGTGCGTCCACCATGTGTTTTCTCGGTGCTGGGAGCGACATGTGAAACCCGATTCGAGGAGGCGGATGAGGCCGATTGCGAGTACATGGTGGACCCGGTATGGTTCCCCGGGGCAAGAAATGTTTTTCGTGGATTAGACGATGAGCCTGGCAGGATGGCGAGTACCTACCGGTGATTTTGTTGGACCTGGCGGTTATCCGGAGGATACCGACCAGAGTCGATAGATGGATATGGCGTACTGCCGGGGCCGAGGGCCGATACCGCAGACAGAGCCTGTGGGCCGATCCGGACTGACGGAGCCCGATATATGAGGATTTACGTGCCGATGCTGGGAACAGTTTTCATGATGTTTTCGAGTGCCGATGCTGGGCACTCCGGTTCCATGATTTTGACGTGTCGCGAGGGACACAGGTAGTTTATATCCTCATATTTCCATGCATATGCTGATGATATTTACATGCATGATGGTTATTGTCATTGGGTGATGAGTGGACGGGATCCACGTACATGCAGATTGATTTCATTGTTTGTACCTCACATTTATGATATGCTATTACCTGAGGCACTGGCACGAGCACTTGGCATTACACTCATGTATAGAGATTACATTGCCAGTTTAGCATGTTTCAGACTTATTCATATTGAGGTTTATATATATCTGATCTTATTGACCTAGGATGGCTCATGCATTCGATCTCTGCTTGTAGATATTTTCTATTCACGAGTTGGAAACTCACCCCCGTTGTGCCACAGTCCTTGCAGGTTTTTGCCGTACAGATTCCATAGCAGCATTTCTGGCACACTGCTTCCATATGGGTGACTTGCGTTGGTAGGTGGGTTCTTTGGGTTCTTTTGTATCAGAACCGCCATTGCTCCTGTATTATTCATTGTATCTAGTAATCCCATCAACCAAAACTTGTATATTGTTTCAGACTTAGAAAACAGTGTTGTATTATTTCGACCTTAGAGTCGCGCTTGTAGTATTACGGTTTTCTGGCTGTTTTGAGTTCTTTTTGGGTTTTGATCCTCGCCCTTTGGCGTTGTATATTATTATTGCTTGCGTGGTTGTGACCGTCGATTGACGAAGAGCTAGCTCCCGCTTGGGGATGCCTTTTATCATTTTATATATATTATTCTTGTTGTACTCCGTTTGGGGCCAGTTTTTACAAAGGAAACTCTGCCGAAATTTTCAGGAAAGGTCACACATTTTAAAAATACACATTCGGCTTAGTTATTTAAAAACCTTGATTTTCGAAACATGATTTCTTTAATTTTTAAAACCAGTTTTCCTTATTTACTCTTTAAATGGTTTTAGATTTCTGGGCTTTTGGCTTACTTGGATCAGATGGGGTCCTATAGACTTCATATGGTTCAAGGGCCAGTCACGTGCTCTTTCGGGTCGTGACAAAGTTGGTATCAGAGCGCTAGGTTGACCTTGGTTCGAGTCTGAGTTTGACTATGTGGAGCCTAGGGCGTTATATATATACGGAACTTAGGCTTGACCTTACGGAACTTAGACTTAGTCGAGGGGGTATTAGACCCGAACTTTCATCGTATAGGATGACCCTTGGTTGATGGAATAGGTGACTAAAGTAGAGTGACGTACCGTGGGTATGTTCCGCGGCATACTTACGACACGCCACTCCGCTTAAGAAACCTTAGGTTGTACATTTCCTTGCACCGTATTATATTCCTTCCTATGATCTATCTTCATCGATACTGGTTATGATCTTGCTGCCGTGATTGCACGGGCAGAGTGAGCTACGGCTCGAGTTGTGTCAGCATGAGCTCGTCGGGGACGAGGGCTGACCGGGGCGTGATTCCAGAGACATACGGTTGCATTGAGGCTTCGTATTTTGTGTTTCCGCACTATGAGCGTTTGACAGATCGCTGTTGCGAGATTTCCCGGTTGTGCGATCGGCACCAGAGGATTGAGCCACTGATAGAGGACAGCCAGGATGTGATGACTGTTGATATATCGCTTATACATGATGGTTGAGGCACTGCTTAGCGTACCGACGAATGAGCCAGTTGTTGCTGCGAATGATGAGATATCGCCCAGATGATTGGAGCTACTGCAGCATGAGCATATTCTTAGAGATATGATAGTGAGTCGCTAGTCACCGAGGATTAATGACTAGGACATGTGATTCGTTCGCTTACCCCGATGCAAGGTTATCAGATAGATTGATTCCAGCTAGAGGCGACTTCACGCAGATTCGTTGAGAGTCGATTGAGACGATCGAATGTCAGGAACCCATTTTCCAAGTTTAAAGTATTCGGAAAGACATGCAAGCGATTCTATGGACCCTCTAGAAGAATGAAACCCTAACTCGACTTAATGACCGTGTGAAAGCCTTTGAACCTTAGGGTTTGCGGCAGTTCCTCGGCACCATTAGTGAGGCTTGGGTTTGCCCTTCTACGGCTGGACCACCGATGCTGTGGTATGTACTCGATACTATTAAACTGTACCAGAGATGTTGAGGTCTTGGGGGATTGTGAGGTTCTGACGAGCCGATCGGACGATTCGACATCATTCAGATATCATGTGATGGGACACTGCTTGGGAGACTCCACATACGAGCTTAGCCGTTGGAGCGCAGTCTGTGTAGCCACGATGAGATGAGTCCGAATCAGTCGATATTAGAGCAAGGTGGAGTAAAGAGTTCGCACGAGATTTCGACGAGATGACGTTCCACTCCGCTGACATCAGAGATGCGATATGCACGCTGAGGACGTGTTCGGCTAGATATCTTCTACTGAGTGATGAAGATACCGAGTTCATGATTTCGAGTCCGTGTTAGAGACTTCGGATGGACCGTAGGCCAAGGACATTGCAGTGCGCAGATAAAGACGCGACGTCGAATGGTCGATGATACAGACAAGCGGGACAAGAAGTTCGTGCGAGATGCAGATGAGCTGTCACTACACCCCGTTAAGATTAAAGGTCGGACATGCATACAGAGGCGCAGGGATGCGACCGGCTTCCGAGGAGGTGTTGTACTAAGGATGCAGATGTCCAGAGAGCGAGGAAAGATTACGCCAGAGTACCAGCCTCCTTACGGTTTGGCTTAGGCAAGATCAGAAAAGACCTTGAGTAGGATTCATTCCCGTACACTGCTGCCATAAGAGTTGCACCCAGGATCGGATGTGCGATGGGCATTCAGAGGACCCGAGGTCGGCGCCAGAGATGTGCTGCTTTACGAGCGGTCGTGAGGATTGACCGAGAGATGACCAGGAAAGTGCCAGAACGGAATCGTTCCTGTCAGCACACCTGACCGGGACGATGAGCCGATGGATTGCGAGATTGGTAATCTACAGGAAAGATCAGGAACCAGAGGCAGAGGACGCCAGCCGCGAGCAAGAGGCAAGTAGATATCTTGTGTCGCTAGCATCGGATGTTCCGGTACCTTCTCGACCCTGGAGGAGGATATACCGACGACGGTATTTATGATTTGTGATTTTGTGATTTGATTATCACGTATCCGTCGCTTTGGATTTCGGTATCTTGGACGATCTATTCGCATGATTTAGTCTTGATGACTGAGTTCCATGATATTTGATTTTGTGCACCATGGTTGCACTTACTGGGTATTTATACCTTGCAAATAGTTATTACTCTTGAGGTGTTGATTGTGATTTCATGCCTATTTTATGCCGGTGATTTGATTTACACTTCCAGCATAGTTTCATGTACTTTTAGTGTTTTGATTTTTGCGCTCGGTATAGCTTATATGTGCTTGTAGTGCATTGATATGTGTTTTGTGCACGCAGTTGCACACGTTCATGATTTTCTTTATAGCTGGGTACACTTAGTGTTGCTGCTTACGCATTTGAGTTATTGCTGGTATTTGTGCATGGGATGCACCAGTTCTATACTTCGTGCGTTTATCGCACCAGTTTTATGTTTCTTGCGTTTATCGCATCAGATTTATATTTCGTGCCTTTGTTGCACCGGATTTATATTTTGTGCATTACGGTTGCACCTGACTTCAATTTGATGTCTTTCGGTATGTCGATTTTGATTGTGATATTGATGTGGATTCTTGCACTCCGTGCTTTTGACTGGACTTACGCATGTTCGCCGTTGCTATTGGATTTTGTGATTCCGTGCATGTTGAGTGCGCAGGGTTTAGATTTTCATTCGTGCACGATGGATGCGCCGATTTGGATTTTCGCACATGTTGGGCGCATGTTTTGAGATACGATTTTGGTGCACACCAGATGCACTAAATCGAGATTCTTCGTGCATGTCAGATGCACCTGTTTTGGCTGTCAGGCACACACGTTGCCTATGACAGATGTTTCGTGCACACCCGTTGCACCTAGATGTTGTTTTGTGCACCTGTATGGCACATATATGGATTTTGATTTCCGTGCGCACCAGACGCACAGGGTGATGTTATGTGCATTTTTTGGATTTATTCCTTTTGGAGCAGTACATTTTTATGATATTTGATATTCGTTTTGTACCGAGCAGGACTAGTTAGAGGACAGTACCTGGATATATTTTGCATGCATTGATAGTTCGAAGTGATTTCCAAAGAGCGAGCTATGGTCTCGATATATATATACCTACGTGTCCGATATGACACGGAACGTTTTAAAAACAAGGAAACCCTTCTAAATTGTTTTCAAAACGGCGGAACGTACCTATTAAACAAAGGATATATATATATACGTATATAGTTATTTTCTTATGAAAATCGTCCGCCACTGTGCAGTGTTACGCGCATCGCACAGCGACTTAAAAAGATTGGGCATGCATTTTCATCAGCTATTCACATGTATAGATTGGATGTCTACATGTATAGTTCTGATTTATATCATATTGATTTTGTATTGGATTTGACATTCGTGTCTTTACCATGACTCCGATGATTGCGGATGCTTGATGGAGTGTTGCTTTTGAGTTATCTGCTCAGTACTCATGCGCATGCATTGCGCTATGATGTTTTATGTATAGACGATTTCGGAGCCCCGATGACTTGGAATTTGTATTGAAATATTTTAGTATTTGGGGGTTTAAATTTAAATTCGGGGACCGAATTTCTTTAAGGGGGGTAGATTGTAATGTTTTCAAAATAATAAAATATTATTTTTGGGAAATTTTATAATTTAATATTATTTTAATGAATATTTTAATATTCTGGTATAATTAAATACAAATAAATGGGGAAAAATTATGGAAAATTCTAAAATAGGGTATTTTATGGAATTATGCCATTTTAAAGTTTTAAAGATTAGTTATATGCTAATTTAGTGCTAATCGCGATTAAAAATCGCTAATTGGATTTTTAGCATTTTTGTGCAAAAATGTGCACATATCATTTTCCACATTTGTTACACTTGTGTTACATTTCTTTTGCCATGGTTCTTTTGGGTTCACTATTGGAGTGAGAAGGAAAAGAAAAGAAAAGGAAAAGGTAGTATAATGAGAGAGAGAAAGGGACCAAGTCAACCTTCACCTTTTGAACCATACCCCATCATTTCCCTTCTCATTTTCTCTCCCCTCTCCCATTGAGCTGCTGCTGCTCTCTCTCCCTCTCTCACCCTCTTCACAAAACCCTAGATCCACCATGAAAACAAAGCCAAAACCCCATTCCCACTTCACAAAACTTACTCCCATGCTCACTAGCTACACATTGAACCTAGCAAGATTGGATTTGGAGGACTTTGAGCAACTCAAGAATTTTCTCGAGTTGCCAAAGGAGGTAATTTCTGCACCTATTAGAGTAGTATTTAATTTCCTTGTGCATCTATTCTAGTTTCATATCGATAATGTGTTGTTTGTGGACTTTAGAGATTTCTAGTTAGGGTTTAGGGTAAAACTGAAATCAAAGACGGAATTGAGGATTGTGGTGACCTTAGAATCCCTTGTCTGATGCTAATTTGGACCCAAATCTGAACTTGAAACCAGAATACGGAATTACGGAATCGATGTCGGAGAAAAACTGTAAATCTGGAAGTGTTTTGTGGAATCTGCTATCACCCCGAGACCCCAAAAATAAAACTGAGTTGACAGTGAGATGTGCAGGCACCATAGAACCACCACACCAAACCCTAGCCCCCAACTCCAAGGTGAGGCTGCCAATTATTTCCTTCTGGCCGCAAATTGCGGCCAGAGCAGGGGGGATCTGTCTCGAATTTTGTGCATGGCCCCATTTCCTCTATTCTTGACCCTGGGTATGTCTAGTTTTGACTGATTCCATCTAGGGTAAAATCTGGGTTGATTTTCTTATGTTGGTGCATGGTTTACGACTTGATTTAGCATGGATTTTGGTATTTGGTGATTCATTCCTGTCGGGTGGCGTTTGGACGTCAACGACAAGTGGATATTGATCGTGTTTACATGCGAGTCGATAGGTTTTTACCTATGCGGGTAGCGTGTGCTATTTTGGTTTCCGATGTGATTTTCATGTGCTTTAGCGTTGTGATATACTTGTAGGTACCCTACGAGATATTGAGGCAAAGAAGATGAAGATGGCGACATCGGCACCGACACATGAGAAGCAAGGTGAGTAGATTATATCTACGGGGAGAAGTCGGGTGGATGGCGTATAGCACCCCCGCAGTCCGTGGTGATGTATACGAATACGTATACACACATATATTTATTATGTGTTGTTTAGGATTATTGATGGTAATAATGGATTATTGGTGATAAGGATGTATTGGTTGAGTATAGTGCGAAACCCTAGAGTAGTGGTTGCACCCACACTCACACATACACACATACTTGCATACATTCTTTCATATATCTGTGCGCATATGATGGTGTGTATATCTACACATGGGTATGGGACTATGTGTTCATATACGAGATTTGAGAATGATACGTGGGATTGAGATGAGTCGATGAGATTCGATTGAGGCCGTGAGAATTGGCGACATGACAGGGTTCGTATTGGAGATGTGATATGATGGTAGTGATACCTGTCATGTGATGAGATGGTGTGATATCGACTCAGATTTAGGTGGTTTCCATACCCCACTCTATTGACTTGGTTGTGGGTTCGTAGTTCGCATAG
The DNA here is from genome assembly GCA_030015575.1 of Agapanthus africanus. Classification (NCBI taxonomy): domain Eukaryota; kingdom Viridiplantae; phylum Streptophyta; class Magnoliopsida; order Asparagales; family Amaryllidaceae; genus Agapanthus; species Agapanthus africanus. The sequence goes on along the minus strand of JASDDO010000031.1, from coordinate 208,382,915 downwards.
TAGGCTTTAGACTAGACCCGAGTCATACCTATTTCAAAACTAACGAATCAGGGATATTTTAAAGATAGGCAAAAGGATTTATACGGATATTTTCAAAAGGCGCATCTTTTCTTAAAACACCGTAGCCCTTATTTTACCAAAAGCCCTGATTCGTCTTATTTCAAAAGGCAAGGTTGCATGATATATATATTGAGGCAGGTTCTCTACTGTTGCGTTGACTACTCGATTCCGCACATTCATGCCGTTTGCATTGCATCGCTTATATTGTTGATATATTTCAGTCATGCTGCTAGGACACCAGCACAATTATCGATGATGCGTATGTTCCACGTACACTTGTTTGTCGGCTCACACACTTCATCATCGATAATTGCCATGTCACTACACTGTAGTACTGTTGCATTCAGGATATGACCCTTGCATGACATATTGATATGCTTACCTTTCTGATATATGTCGTATACATGCTGCTTTCTGATTATACGCATTGAGATATGCTGTTTCCATGATATTTCTGGTTTTGGGAACCGTGGGTGTTTCAAAGAGGAAATGTAATTGTTTTAAAAACCCGGTTACCCGTGATATGATATTTCAGTGCGTCCACCATGTGTTTTCTCGGTGCTGAGAGCGACATGTGAAACCCGATTCGAGGAGGCGGATGAGGCCGATTGCGGGTACATGGTGGACCCGGTATGGTTCCCCGGGGCAAGAAATGTTTTTCGTGGAGTAGACGATGAGCCTGGCTGGGTGGCGAGTACCTACCGGTGATTTTGTTGGACCTGATGGTTATCCGGAGGATACCGACCAGTGTCGATAGATGGATATGGCGTACTGCCGGGACCGAGGGCCGATACCGCAGACAGAGTCTGTGGGCCGATCCGTACTGACGGAGCCCGATATATGAGGATTTACGTGCCGATGCTGGGCACAGTTTTCTTGATGTTTTCGAGTGCCGATGCTGGGCACTCCGGTTCCATGATTTTGACGTGTCGCGAGGGACACATGTGGTTTATATCCTCATATTTCCATGCATATGCTGATGATATTTACATGCATGATGGTTATTGTCATTGGGTGATGAGTGGACGGGATCCACGTACATGCAGATTGATTTCATTGTTTGTACCTCACATTTTTGATATGCTATTACCTGAGGCACTGGCACGAGCACTTGGAATTACACTCATGTATAGAGATTACATTGCCAGTTTAGCATGTTTCAGACTTATTCATATTGAGGTTTATATATATCTGATCGTATTGACCTAGGATGGGTCATCCATTCGATCTCTGCTTGTAGATATTTTATATTCACGAGTTGGCAACTCACCCCCGTTGTGCCACAGTCCTTGCAGGTTTTTGCCGTACAGATTCCATAGCGGCATTTCTGGCACACTGCTTCCATATGGGTGACTTGCGTTGGTAGGTGGGTTCTTTGGGTTCTTTTGTATCAGAACCGCCATTGCTCCTGTATTATTCATTGTATCTAGTAATCCCATCAACCAAAACTTGTATATTGTTTCAGACTTAGAAAACAATGTTGTATTATTTCGACCTTAGAGTCGCGCTTGTAGTATTACGGTTTTCTGGCTGTTTTGAGTTCTTTTTGGGTTTTGATCCTCGCCCTTTGGCATTGTATATTATTATTGCTTGCGTGGTTGTGACCGTCGATTGACGAAGAGTTAGCTCCCGCTTGGGGATGCCTTTTATCATTTTATATATATTATTCTTGTTGTACCCCGTTTGGGGCCAGTTTTTACAAAGGAAACTCTGCCGAAATTTTCAGGAAAGGTTACACATTTTAAAAATACACATTCGGCTTAGTTATTTAAAAACCTTGATTTTCGAAACATGATTTCTTTACTTTTTAAAACCAGTTTTCCTTATTTACTCTTTAAATGGTTTTAGATTTCTGGGCTTTTGGCTTACTTGGATCAGATGGGGTCCTATAGACTTCATATGGTTCAAGGGCCAGTCACGTGCTCTTTCGGGTCGTGACAAGAACCAAAAGATTCAATTGTCCCCGACGAACCTCGGCCTCTCCGCCGATCTGGTAGGGTTCCTCATCCGCCTGAGAGATACTTCGGTTTCTCGATGACAGTAAGAGCGAGGAATGCATCATGAGATGATGACCCAACTAGTTTCGAGCAGGCCATCGAGAGTAGGGACTCTGTAAGAATGGCTGGATGCTTAGCGATCTGAGATGGAATCCATGTACACCAATAAAGTATGGACTTTGGATGCTATATCTGAAAAGTTGAATCCCCATCAGGAGCAAGTATATCTTGAGAAAATTACTTGGTGTAGATGGAAAAGTTGAGACTTTCAAAGCTAGACTTGTTAATGGTTTTCGTCATCGACCAGGTGTGGATAATGATGAAACCTTTTTCCAGTGGCTATGCTTAAGTCCATCCGGATCCTACTTAACATTGCTACATACCATGACTACGATATCTGGTGGTTGGGTGTCATGACTATTTTTCTAAATACTGATTTAGAAGAGAACGTCTATAAGTACACAGACAGAGGGCTTCGTAAACAGTGGGAGCAGCGGAAACGTGTGCAAGTTGCTTTACAGAATAAAGCAGGCATCGCGGAGTTGGAACATCTGTTTTGATGTGGTAGTCAAAGAGTTTGACTTCATCAAAATAGTATATGAACCTTGTACATACAAAAAGGTAGTGGAGAGTAAGGTGGTCATCCTCGTATTTTACGTGGACAACATACTCTTGATAGGAAAAGAGTTTCCTATGCTACGCACGGTCAATCTCCTCTTATCACAAGTATTCTCCAAATAGGATAAAGGTGATACCTCCTAAATCCTGGGTTTTGGATCTATGAGATAGATCTAAAAGGATATTAGGATTCTCACTAGGTGTAGTGAGATGGTATCAATCGATCCTGGAGAGAATCACTGGACAGCTTCCAGGGAGGTAAGGTTGACTGAATGTCAGTCACAGGCATTATCTTTACCCTCAGTGGAGGGACGGTATATTGGAAGAGTTCCGAACTAGATACCGTGGCAGACTAGACGATAAAGGCTGGTACATCGTTATCAAAGATACTACCAAAGAGGCAGTTTGGGTGTATATTAGTTCATGAGATGAACTAGGTTTCTACCATTGTATGACAATGGAGGTGAGGCTTTGGCCCAGGAACCCCGGTCCCATCGGTGACCCAGACATATTCCTAGGCAGTATCACCTGATCATGGAGATAGTTGATCTCTAGGGAGATCGTGGTTAGGAGAGTAGACTCAGAGGACAACACGGCGGATCCACTCACAAAGACCTTTTCCCAGAGAAATACTTTTATGGGATGGTTGATTATGAGATACTACAACCACTGCTACAGATGGCCCTAGTGCAAGTGGGAGATTGTTAGTTATATGTATGCCCTAGAGGCCATTACTGTACATAAGATGTATATTGTAGTGGATGCTGGGACATATATAGGTAGGACTTTCTTGCTCGACATGATAGTAGGCTATCTGGTTGCTCTTTATCTTAACATGTATACTTACTGTCTCTCTGTTACATGTTGATAAAGCCCTTAGGATGTGTACTCGACTTGCAGGACTATGATGTAGATCATACTAGTGGGGCCTGGGTAGTCAATGAGTACATCCTTCAATGTTCCTAGTCGTGGGAATATCGAGACGGGGCATCGATATTCCAGAGTAGACTAGCGTATATCTTCTCGACCCATGTGATGGGCGATGGATGATCCCATATCCATTAGTGTTTGACATCAGAGATGGTATGCGGGTGCTCAGTGGACACTGGGTACACTGAACGGACTCGCCGAGAACTCCCAGATGGTATTATACATCATGTCAGATGGCAGTTCTCTGGTGACACTGGTACAGCTTAGTCTGTTGACCCGAGATCGTCATAGAGTCTTGTGTGTCTCCCACTGTGCTTTGATTTCCACCCTACCACGGCTCTACTGAGTCGTGCAAACAGGTGGTTTTTGGATACAGTCTCGATTCACATGGAGGCAATGAGCGATAGGAGGAGATTCGTCTCTCCCGGTATTGGGGGTTGATGTTGCGCTATGCTCGAGTGGCCATAACAGGAAATCCATGGCCAGGGTTGCAGTGATTTACTGGTAAGTGTTATCAGTAGTTTCACGCTTGTTGTGGACCTTACATCGGCATGACTTATCAAGCTACTGGGGTCTGACGTTTACCACCCCTAGGCGAGATATGCGACATATCAGACGAACAGACCGGACTGTGCGGTAAGTGTTACTGATTGGATTCGCAGGAGTGTGAGCAGGCTTGCTCGTTGATCTTCTGATCGATCAATACCCGGGTGGCCGTTACGTTTAGCAGACCGCTTGCGGCTTGTGGGTGATTGATATGATCACCGTCTACTGCCGGCGTATTGACGAGTCTTTAGTGTCCTACACAGAGGTTTCCTGGCACAAGCGAAACGAAATAGGAGCGCATATGAGATATGTGCGTGGCCGAGAATAATAAATGTATGTGATACTGTATTCTATTCTCGCGATTTGTATCATCGGACGGTTATATGAGATATAGCCGGGTTACCGAATCAAGTGTTGATTCGATATATTGATACACTAGATATTAGTAGGTTATATGCGATATGACCGGATCGTTAAATCAAGTGTTGATTTAATGATTTAATGTATAATTATATATTTGATATATTACTTTACATTAACTAGTATTGGTTCACTTAAGATTGATTTTCTCACTTGATGTGCACAAGTTGTATATGTGATATATGTTTGTGCACAAGTTTGTATCATGATTGATGATACATGCAAACTTGGGTGTGTGTATGACTTACACCATGTTTAAGATAATGGTTTAGGTTTTTATTTATTTTGGTAAAACAAAATGGTGGCTTTCTTTGTCTTTGCTTGAAGCTTCATGAAGCTTTCAAGCATCTTTGACAAAGTCCACTAATTTTGTTTTGCATAAGATTTTCATTAACCTAACCATTACCTCAAACTATGGTTTAGTCTCTACAAAGGTATACTCATCCATGGTTGCAATATGATAGACTTCACTTGATTATTCTTTTGTGATAATTCATTATTCATTCTTATTCTTTTCTTCTTCTTCTTCTTCAAGAAGAAGAAAGCTTGCTAGGAAAATTTTCAAGTGAAGAAACAAAGTGAGAAATCCAAATCTAAAGTGAACCCATTTCCTATTTCATCATCCTCTACTACTTACCATTTAGTTTAGGGTGTTCTCTTCACAAAGTTCTTGACCTAGTGAAGATGGAGCTTGAGTTTGAGTCTCCTCGACGTAGATCATCTTCGGCCTCGAAGTCAACGACCTAGCCCGCTCATTTCTCCGAAGAAACCATCGCTAGAGTCCAGGATCCCAATGATCGTAGCGAAGGGACGTCAACACGGAGCTTCAGAAGTGAAGGACCGGATCTACAAAGGTTGTAATCCCTTTCACTTGTAGTTAAAATGTTTAACTTGCTAGTTTTCGCATAATCTCTAGTATACGATCTTGGTTAGGGTTGTTCGGCACGGCTATTTTTTTTGAATCGGGCATGGTTGATGTCTTGAAGAACCTTGTTAGAGTGCCAAGGAACCCTACAGCACTAGCTGTACGTAACGGTCCCCGGGTAGATGTCGATAAGAAGGCCGATTGTCACGACCCGAAATTTGGCACGTGACGGCCCTAATACTACGCAACGCCTAAAGACGTAACGCAGTAAAAGAAAGCCAAAACCCAGAAATCTAAACCATAAAAATACGCAAAAGATAATAAAAGTTTTTGAAACGTTTGAAATCGCAACCCAAATTCTTTAAAAAGTCCAACTACTTTCTGTAAAATTTTAGCAACACCCCTTTTTGTAAAAACTGGCCCAAAGGCGGAAAACAATCACATCATAAATATACGACGCCGTAGCGAAGAAATAAGAGATAATAGGAAGGAAACTGTATATGAAAGACAGCAAATCCATAAATAATATAAAATAACGTCCTCACCAAGTCTCTAAGTCAACAACATACTAGTAGATGGAGAGTACAAGATACAACAAATGTACAATATGAAATACAGATAATCATCCAACCCACCTAAGCAAAATAGTACTGTGAGCTGATGCGTTATCTGTAGCAAAAGATGATAGATGAATAGCTGAATAGCCTGCCTCGACTACTCTGGGGAACAAACTAAAACACCTGTGGCACAACGGGGGTGAGTTGCCAACTCGTGAATAGTAGATAACATATGCAGGTAATCGCAGGAATGTACGTACAGCATGAATCTAAGATATGCGATTACAGTAATAACATGTCATGTGAATGCAGAATAATGGAAAGTACACTAGCAGGTACCATCAATATGTGAAGCAATAATGACATGATAAAAGTATGCAATAACTATGCAATAGGGATATGAGAAAGTAGATATGCAGCAATCATAAGGGTACACTAACAGGTACTACCAACATATGAAACCGTGCATAAGTGAATAGGTATGAGGTATGGAGTGAAATATGCCGTTCCCACGGAAACCTGACATCGAGGTAGGGACACAATCCATCACGACATTCAAATCCCAATTCCTCAAATCCGCCCCCAAATAGGGCTCTCATATCAAATAAGTCTCACATCTCTCCAATGTACAATATCGAGTAATCTCCTATATCCCGAATGTACAAATCGACAATCTCATAGGTATCCTGTATCCAATCTGAATGAATCACCTAATATCCCAAATCACATCTCAAGTAAGATTCTAGCATCCTAAATATTTATATATGCAGAAATAAATATGATGGGGTCAATACACATATATTAGCGTCCCACTCCACTAATATTGGTGTAAGGGTATATATAACAACGGCTAAATCCCCTGTTATATATACAAAGGTGTTAAATAAATATCATTAAAACCATGTGCCAAGTATCGACACAGAAATCCTGATCACGTATTATACGCTATCCCGAAAGCACGAGTGCCTAGCTCTGACCCTCGCCTTTCGACGTATGTATACGTACATGACTCCCAACGGTTTCTCCGTGATCCCCCATCGAGTCATGGGTACTGTCACCGGTAGGTACTCGCCCGCCTCCAGGCTCAATCGGCAAAGTCCATCGATCTTCTTGCCGAAGGGAACCATAATGGGCCACACCATGTACCCTCTACGGCCTCGACGCCTCCTCATAGGGGTATATATAAATCAGTACCGATAAAACTCATGGTGGATGCGCAAATATCATATCAAGGAAACTGGGTTTTTCAATGTATGCATAATTTCATGAACTCCCGCGGTTCCCAAATCCAGAAAACATCATCTAAAATCCCAATAAACAATGCGCAAATCGAGGAATAAAGATATGCGATATATCTGAAATGCGAGCATATAAAAGAGAATATGTAGCTGAAACCAGATGTATGCGAAATCAATAAGGTACAGCTAAGAATAGTTGTATACCTAGAAGTAAAAGATGTCGTATACCCCTCTGGGTATAAGTAGAATATGAAGGATACCCCCTGGGTATAAGTAATATATGTGCAAGGTATACCTGTAGCTGTATCGCAAGGTGTAGAAGTACCTATCACTAATGGTAAGATACACTATAGGTATACCGATAAGCTAGATGTCATGTATGATAAGCAATATAGTATCTATAAGGGGTTGTGTGTGACATGGCAATTATTGACGGTGTGTGTGTAGCATACAATCCGTGCTCGTGCAACATGAACCTTCAATAATATGTGCAGTGTCCTACGGCTGCTAGTCACAGTACAACTATATCAAGGAAATAAGGTAAAGACACAATTCTAATAATGACGTAGAATATGCGACAGGTATTTGAATCCTAGCACAGACGCATAACGCCATGCGGGGGATTCCCCTGTAGATGTTAAATCTACTCACCTACACTCCACGCTAGGTGAATCCTACCATCTGCTCCCCCCTGTAGCAGTGTCCGTAGTCCCTGCCTGCAAACCTGCAAATAAGACATGGAAATCATATATAAGCCAAATATTCCGCAAAATGCGATATCGAACAAAAACGAGAAACTCGCGTCGCGAACTAAACGCGCGTGTGCACGATATGCTGAATTGTGTGTATACGCGTCTAAAACTACCGCGACACGCCGCGACACGCTGGATCACAGAACCCACTCACGTATCGCGCGTATCGCGCAAACACAACGGACATGCAAAACGATATTTGATTCCAGATTTTCCTACAGGTAAAATCTTACAAAACTATACATGCCAAAACACTAGACTACACAGCATAGAATCCTTGCCAAGACCCCAACACCCCACCCCCCAACTTGGCCGCAATTTGCGGCCAAACTCAATAATTCTGCGGCCAGAAACTAGAATGAGGGGCTCGTGTTCTTGTGGTGTGTTCTAGACCTAGTGAGCATGCCCCAGTTTCCTCAATTTTGTCCTGAAGGCCCCGGGTCAAAAGCAGATCACAGATAACCAATATCTCGCTTTAAAATCACCAATTCGCACTAAAAGGAAACCCTATGGTATTTTAGTGTAATCTGGGTCAAATCTCGGTTAAGGTGACCTTAACAACACTTAAATGGGTAGGGTTTACCAACACAATCATCACTATACCAAATTTCCTCACAAAACACCATAATCTAGCACTAAACTCATAATTAACACAAACCGACACCAATTGACACAAGAGCTAAGCAACTAGGGGATTGGATTCAGAGATATACCCTATGGAACCCTAGGAAGCAGGTGAAGGTGAAGAATTATGTTGCTACTGCTGCTGGTGATGCAGGGGCTGCATGTTGCTGCTGCTGCTGCTGATGTTGTTGTTTCTGTTGCTGAAGCTGCCTCTGGTGCTGCTTGCTGCTGCAGCTTCCTTCTCTGTTGATGTGTGGGTGTGTGTTGTTGATGGAGCTGCTGCTGTTGCTAGCTTCTGGTGATGCTCTCTGCTGCTGCTGCTGCTGTTGTTTGCTGCTGCTGAAGCTGCTTGCTACTGCTGATGCAAGAGCTGCTGCTGATGCTGATGCCACTGCTGAAGCTGTTGCTGTCTGCTGCTGCTCCTTCTCTGCTGCTGCTTCTGATAAAGTGTGTGTGTGTGTGTGTGTTTGTGTTGTGAGAGAATGAGAGGATGAGTGAAAAGTGAAGTGAGAAATGAGAGACAAAGTCAAAACCCCTCCTCTCTCTCTTCATTTAATGAAGCATGGCAAAGCCATCATGCCCCATTCTCACTCTCTCTCTCTCTCTCACCAAGGTCAACACAAGAAGTCAAATTTAAATCCACTTTTTAATTCATTTTGCATTTAAAACAATCATCATACTTAAAACCCATAACACTTAAAACAAAACTATAAAGCTAGATTAGGGAAAATGGTTAGTTAACCATGATTCCTAATCATGTTTAACCCCAAATTACAACCCTAGTTATCATGCACAAGTGTGTGCAAGCCTAGGAAAAATCTAATAAAATATTCATCAAATAGGATAAAATAATTGAAAACTAACTTGGTAAACTTTTTTATTAAAAATCATACATTAAAATATAATTAGCCACAAAACACATTCTAAGGTGTTACAATCCCCCCTTAAAAGAAATTCGTCCCCGAATTTTAAAAATATACCGATACGCGTACCTTCAAAGAGAAGATTACAACTCCCAGTTCTCGCTCGCAGCCTCCCAAGTGATTATCTCACTATACGGCTACGTACAAGTAAAACCCTTCACAGATGGCAAGACCCTTGACCGATGTTCCTCCACCTGCCGAGCCATTTATACTATTGGCTGCTGGTGAACGAAAGATTGCGTCAAGCTACATGGTCTGGTGCCAAATCATGTGAGAAAGGTCAAGGAGGTAATTGTAGAGTATCACCACAAGGAATACGGGGTGAAAATTGAATAATCTGGGCGGAAGTGCCAAATTAAAGGCAACGAAACTGACTCGCTTATAGGATCATCAGAAGGACTTAAATCCTGGGACAAGCTTCCCAAAATTCAACACGTCATTCATCGGAAAGTCCGTAGGAATACATGATCTGTCCCTGCGAACTCGATTCTATGACCAACGCAGTCGGCATAAGACCTCAGTTCGCAATGGACAATTCCCATCCTGACCTAACACAACTGGACCATCTCCGAAGTCTCTAAACATAGCTGGGGTCCAAAATCCTACTTACACAGAGTCAGAAAAACAACAGACTGGTAATCGACACGACCTAACCCCTAAGCCTAAAGGTTGCCAATTGGAGTGTCTCCTGATAACAGCTATCGAAGAAGAACCCTAACAATGGGGAGTGATGATCGCCAACTGCTGACAACAATCAATACAAACACACAACTTAACAAGGAACAACTGAGCAAACTGAGTATAACCGGACGACGAGAATCCGAATGGAGTCACACCCTGACTAAACTTGGGTAGAAACCATAACGAAATTCGTGGAGATCTGCTCCCACTCCTACTTCGGAACGGTTAAAGGTTACAATTTTCCATCCGGTCTCAGATGCTCAACCCAAGCACACAACAAGACAGACAGTTTGAAACGAAACCTGAAACTTCTCTTTACATCCCTGTCCACCCATAACTATCTCATAAGTCACGTCAATGTTGGTGGAACTTGAATGAAAACAGAAAGTTGACTGATGTGCCTGTTCTAGGGTTTCACGTCCCTACCTAATAATATCAGGTACACAAACGCGTCCCTAACTTAGCATACCATTGTCACAAATCAAGGACATCCGAATCATTACCCAGCCGAGTATACTCAAGTATCTCTGACGAATGAGCGTCGGCGGGCAGTGTCTCGCGAAAACGATTAAGGAAAAGTGGTCAGGCGCGGACATGAGCAAGCTGTCCCCTCCGTAGAGACGAACTTAAGCTGTACTCATCGATTACGCAAGAACTATAAATCTGTAGAAGACTATCACAACAATAAAAATCCGCTGCAGAAAGATGTACATTAAGCTCTGGTGGTCCGTGGAAAATCTGACACGACTCTCGAACAAGTAGTGTCTCCAATTCTCCAACGCAAAACCACCGCGGCCATCTCCAGATCATGAGTGGAATATCCTTCTCGTACTTCCTCCAAATGTGGGGAAGCAAAAGCGATAACTCTATAGTGTCACCTCAGTACACACTCGAGCCCACTCAAGAAACATTACAGTTAAACAACAAGGTCTCCCGAACCAGAAAGCAAAGAAAGAACCGGTGCAGTTGTTAACAGAATCTTCAACTGCTGAAAACTCTGCACACATGCCTCAGTCCACAGAAAAAAAACCTCCCTTCCGGTCCATTCAGTCGACGATGCAGCACTACTCTAGCAATCCTGCATGAAACGGCGGTAAAAACCTGCTAAGCCCAACAATCTGTGGATCTCCGTCCTGCACACAAGTCTGGGCCTAAGCTGTACGGCCACGATCTCCCTCGGAACCATACAAAACCGTCTCCCATGACTACAAGACCTAGGAGTCAACACAAAACAAGCCTGAAGAAACACTCCGAGAATTTAGCAAACTGCTGGTGCTCTCCCAGTATCTGCATAACAAATCCTCAAGTGCTACTACTGTCCCTCAAGACACATTAAATAGACCAGAATGTCGTAAATAACACAACAAAAACTGGTCGAGGAACGGCCTAAAGAAATCTGGTTCATCACATCTACGAATGCTGCTAGGGCATCAGTGAATCCAACGACTCACAAAAACACACAAAACCCGTCGCACGCATAAGGCAGTCTTCGGAATGCCATCACCCCGAATCCGCAATAATGATGACCTGATCCCAAACAAACTTAGAAAATGTCTCACACTCTGGAGCTGATCGAAGAAATCGTCAATGCGAGGTGAAGGATACCCATCCGCACCGTAAGCCGGTTCAATTAGCGATCCGTCGATCACAACCCTAAACTGCCGTCTTTCTCCTTGACGAACAGAAATAGGAGCTTCCAAAAGCGAAACACTCAGACGCACAAAACTCCCCAACAAAAAACTCTGCAGCTGATCCTTAAGCTCCCTAAGCTTTGTCGGCTCATCCCGAACAACGTCGGAAAACTCTCGCATGAAAGGAACACCGGTTCAACAAACCCTCTGTGGCTGTGGTATCAAGAATGAACGTCAAGAATCCACGACATCTCCTCAGAAGCCGACTAGCGAAAAAGGCTGAATTCAAGCTGTGAGAGGCGGCACAACTATCCACCTGCACAACAAGAACTGACTCGCCGGGAAAACCATTTCTGACTGTTTCCTCACGGTAGTCCACAAACGCCTAGCATGTATTTAACCAGTCCGTGCCCAGGAGAATGTCAATTCCAACATCTCTAGAAGATTCGAAATGACGGACGAATCTCTATCTCCTATCCGATTGGCACACAACTGAAATACGTGTCGCGCAATAAAAGAATCGCTGACAGAAGTTAAAACAACAAACTACGACTAATCTACCCAACCACGGCACAAGCATGAAAAACAAACGAATACATCAAAAGAACATGCGAAATAAGGATACCTGAAAACTTTGCATTGGACACCTGCGCGTCCCGATGAGTAGAAGAAAACTCCTGTGTCTTCCCTCTACCCACAACTGGCTGAACTCCTCAGGTAGCCTGAGCCCTCTGAGCGAACCTTCCACGTCCACGGCCTCTCTGAAAACGATTATGACGAGGTGCTAAGGAAATATCCCTGACGAAGTGCTGAAGGCTTCCGCATCGAAAACATCCACGCGCTGACTGCTGACCATCCTGGGGATGAGAGCTGAACGACTGTCCTCGTCCTAAGCCTCTGCTACTCCCGCGACGGCCACGAAATCTGTCTCGATGACCAAACCTCTATCTCTGGGCTGGTACACTGGTACGAGTCCTCCACTGTCCTGGAATATGTGCCTCATCAACTGGAGCTGCAACCACTGGTGCTATGTAGGTGACGGACTGCTGCATGCTGATCGTAAGTGACAACTGAGTAACAGGGGTGACAACCTCCTGTCATAGCTCCCGAACGACATCAACCAAAGAACTCATAGTCTGGCGGAAGTCCTGCATCTCTGCCAAAAGTCTATCAATAGTATTTGTCGTAGGCTGATCCGTCGACACCTGTGCAACTAGAGTGCCATCCTAGTCAGTACTCGTCTCACCCGAGCCAACTCTGACCTCGGCCCTTGCTGCATCACTCAGAGTCCCCATAGTCATCGGCGGCAAGGCTATCAATAAAGATAAGATTCGATAAGGATAAGGAAATCGAATCACAAGGATACGAAACATCAAGGAAGGAATTCCAAGCAAATTGTACTTAGGTCACATAAGGCGAAGTACCGCATCGTGGGTATGCTACAGACATACACACACTACGTTACTTTGCTTAAGCTACCTACTCCATCATACTAAGGTCATCCTACACTACGAAAGGTAAAACCTAGCGCTCTGATACCAACTTTGTCACGACCCGAAATTTGGCACGTGACGGCCCTAATACTACGCAACGCCTAAAGAAGTAACGCAGTAAAAGAAAGCCATAACCCAGAAATCTAAACCATAAAAATACGGAAGAGATAATAAAAGTTTTTGAAACGTTTGAAATCGCAACCCAAATTCTTTAAAAAGTCCAACTTCTTTCTGTAAAATTTTAGCAACACCCCTTTTTGTAAAAACTGGCCCCAAGGCGGAAAACAATCACATCATAAATATACAACGCCGTAGCGAAGAAATAAGAGACAATAGGAAGGAAACTGTATATGAAAGACAATAAATCCACAAATAATATACAATAACGTCCTCACCAAGTCTCTAATTCAACAACATACTAGTAGATGGAGAGTACAAGATACAACAAATGTACAATATGAAATACAGATAATCATCCAACCCACCTAAGCAAAATAGTACTGTGAGCTGATGTGGTATCTGTAGCAAAATATGATAGATGAATAGCTGAATAGCCTGCCTCGACTACTCTGGGGAACAACCTAAAACACCTGTGGCACAACGGGGGTGAGTTGCCAACTCGTGAATAGTAGATAACATATGCAGGTAATCGCAGGAATGTATGTACAGCATGAATCTAAGATATGCGATTACAGTAATAACATGTCATGTGAATGCAGAATAATGGAAAGTACACTAGCAGGTACCATCAATATGTGAAGCAATAATGACATGATAAAAGTATGCAATAACTATGCAATAGGGATATGAGAAAGTAGATATGCAGCAATCATAAGGGTACACTAACAGGTACTACCAACATATGAAACCGTGCATAAGTGAATAGGTAAGAGGTATGGAGTGAAATATGTCGTTCCCACGGAAACCTGACATCAAGGTAGGGACACAATCCATCACGACATTCAAATCCCAATTCCTCAAATCCGCCCCCAAATAGGGCTCTCATATCAAATAAGTCTCACATCTCTCCAATGTACAATATCGAGTAATCTCCTATATCCCGAATGTACAAATCGACAATCTCATAGGTATCCTGTATCCAATCTGAATGAATCACCTAATATCCCAAATCACATCTCAAGTAAGATTCTAGCATCCTAAATATTTATATATGCAGAAATAAATATGATGGGGTCAATACACATATATTAGTGTCCCACTCCACTAATATTGGTGTAAGGGTATATATAACAACGGCTAAATCCCCTGTTATATATACAAAGGTGTTAAAGAAATATCATGAAAACCATGTGCCAAGCATCGACACAGAAATCCTGATCACGTATCATACGCTATCCCGAAAGCACGAGTGTCTAGTTCTGACCCTCGCCTTTCGACATATGCATACGTAAATGACTCCCAACGGTGTCTCCATGATCCCCCGCTGAGTCATGGGTACTGTCACCGGTAGGTACTCGCCCGCCTCCAGGCTCAATCGGCAAAGTCCATCGATCTTCTTGCCGAGGGGAACCATACCGGGCCCCACCATGTACCCTCTACGGCCTCGACGCCTCCTCGTAGGGGTATATATAAATCAGCACCGACAAAACTCATGGTGGATGTGCAAATATCATATCAAGGAAACCGGATTTTTCAATGTATGCATAATTTCATGAACTCCCGCGGTTCCCAAATCCAGAAAACATCATCTAAAATCCCAATAAACAATGTGCAAATCCAGGAATAAAGATATGCGATATATCTGAAATGCGAGCATATAAAAGAGAATATGTAGCTGAAACCAGATGTATGCGAAATCAATAAGGTATAGCTAAGTATAGGTGTCTACCTAGAAGTAAAAGATGTCGTATACCCCCTGGGTATAAGTAGAATATGAAGGATACCCCCCTTAGGTATAAGTAAAATATGTGCAAGGTATACCTGTAGCTATATCGCAAGGTGTAGATGTACCTATCACAAATGGTAAGATACACTATAGGTATACCGATAAGCTAGATGTCATGTATGATAAGCAATATAGTATCTATAAGGGGTTGTGTGTGACATGGAAATTATTGACGGTGTGTGTGTAGCATACAATCCGTGCTCGTGCAACATGAACCGTCAATAATATGTGCAGTGTCCTACGGCTGCTAGTCGCAATACAACTATATCAAGGAAATAAGGTAAAGGCGCAATTCTAACAATGACGTAGAATATGCGACAGGTATTTGAATCCTAGCACAGACGCATAACGCCATGCGGGCGATTCCCCTGTAGATGTTAAATCTACTCACCTACGCTCCACGCTAGGTGAATCCTACCATCTGCTTCCCCCTGTAGCAGTGTCCGTAGTCCCTGCCTGCAAACCTGCAAATAAGACATGGAAATCATATATAATCCAAATATTCCACAAAACGCGATATCGAACCAAAACGAGAAACTCACGTCGCGAACTAAACGCGCGTGTGCACGATACGCTGAATCGTGTGTATACGCGTCTAAAACTACCGCGATACGCCGCGACACGCTGGATCACAGAACCCACTCACGTATCGCGTGTATCGCGCAAACACAACGGACATGCAAAACAATATTTGATCCCAGATTTTCCTACAGGTAAAATCTTAGAAAACTATACATGCCAAAACACTAGACTACACAGCATAGAACCCTACCCAAGACCCAAACACCCCAGCCCCCAACTTGGCCGCAATTTGCGGCCAAACTCAATAAATCTGCGGCCAGAAACTAGAATGATGGGCTCGTGTTCTTGTGGTGTGTTCTAGACCTAGTGAGCATGCCACAGTTTCCTCAATTTTGTCCTGAAGGCCCCGGGTCAAAAGCAGATCACAGATAACCAATATCTCGCTTTAAAATCACCAATTCGCACTAAAAGGAAACCCTATGGTATTTTAGTGTAATCTGGGTCAAATCTCAGTTAAGGTGACCTTAACAACACTTAAATGGGTAGGGTTTACCAACACAATCATCACTATACCAAATTTCCTCACAAAACACCATAATCTAGCACTAAACTCATAATTAACACAAACCGACACCAATTGACACAAGAGCTAAGCAACTAGGGGATTGGGTTCAGAGATATACCCTATGGAACCCTAGGAAGCAGGTGAAGGTGAAGAATTAAGTTGCTACTGCTGCTGGTGATGCAGGGGCTGCATGTTGCTGCTGCTGATGTTGATGCTGTTGTTTCTGTTGCTGAAGCTGCCTCTGGTGCTGCTTGCTACTGCTGCTGCCTTCTCTGTTGATGTGTGGGTGTGTGTTGTTGATGGAGCTGCTGCTGTTTCTAGCTTCTGGTGATGCTCTCTGCTGCTGCTACTGCTGTTGTTTGCTACTGCTGATGCAAGAGCTGCTGCTGATGCTGATGCCACTGCTGAAGCTGTTGCTGTCTGCTGCTGCTCCTTCTCTGCTGCTGCTTCTGATAAAGTTTGTGTGTGTGTTTGTGTTGTGAGAGAATGAGAGGATGAGTGAAAAGAGAAGTGAGAAATGAGAGACAAAGTCAAAACCCCTCCTCTCTCTCTTCATTTAATGAAGCATGGCAAAGCCATCATGCCCCATTCTCACTCTCTCTCTCTCTCTCTCACCAAGGTCAACACAAGAAGTCAAATTTAAATCCCCTTTTTAATTCATTTTGCATTTAAAACAATCATCATACTTAAAACCCATAACACTTAAAACAAAACTATAAAGCTAGATTAGGGAAAATGGTTAGTTAACCATGATTGCTAATCATGTTTAACCCCAAATTACAACCCTAGTTATCATGCACAAGTGTGTGCAAGCCTAGAAAAAATCTAATAAAATATTCATCAAATAGGATAAAATAATTGAAAACTAATTTGGTAAACTTTTTATTAAAAATCATACATTAAAATATAATTAGCCACAAAACACATTCTAAGGTGTTACACCGATGAGGAAACCTATCCGAACTCCTACTGAGCCTGATGTGACAATCTCCGTACAGTCCGGTCTGTTCGTCTAGGACTATCGCATATCGAGCCTAGGGGGCAGCAAGCGTCAGTCACCTAAAAGCGGTACAAGTCATGTTGGAGCGAAGTCCATTACACCTTGAGAAGCTACTGGAAAACCTACTAGTAAATCTCGTCCGCCCTGGCCAGGGAATTTGCGTAATGGCTCTCCAAACACAGTGCGATATCAACTCCCAATATCTGGAGAGACGAATCCTATCTAACCGCCACTGCCTCCAAGTGCTTCGTGACTGCACCCAACTGCTACCTGTTTGCATGACTCCTTTGAGCCGTGGTAGGGTAGCAATCCGAGAACAGTGGGAACACACCCGAGGCGAAGCAGTAGTGTCAAGTCTGCGGACTATGCTGTACTCATGTCACCTGGGAAATGTTAACTGACGACGGGTATAATACCAACCAACGATTCCTTGCGAGTCATGTCCGGTGTACCCGTAACCTAACAAGCACCTGTATACTATCTCCAGTACGACGTACTGATGGCTGTGGGACAGACCATCTCCCCAACTGGGATGAGAAGCGTACACACTAGTCTACTCCGGAGTATCGATGCCCTGTCTCGATAATTCTTCGACTAGGGACCTGAAAAAGGATGTTCTTATAGACTACCCATCCCCCACTAGTGTGACTGCCATCACAACGCTGTTAGTCAAGCAAGATCCTTTGGGCTCTATCAATATGCATTCTCGATATGATAACATATACACATATTAAGATAGAAAAAAACCAAGTAGCGTACTACCATGTTTAGCAAGACTGTTAATATAACTGTGAATATCCCAAGCTTCCATTAAGTAATATACAAGCTAGTATGATACAATAATGGCCCCTAGGGCATATACACTAACAGTTCCAGCTATACAAACTACAGCTGATGTTTTGGTACAACCGCAGGATTCAATAGTTCCCGTCGAATCTCAGCCTCTCCGCCGATCTGGTAGGGTTCGTCATCCACCTGAGAGATACTTCGGTTTTCTCTCTCACAGTGGGAGCGTGGATTGCATCATGAGATGATCACCCAACTAGTTTCGAGCAGGCCATCAAGAGTGGGGACTCTGTAAGAATGGCTGGATGCTTAGCGATCTGAGATGGAATCCATATACACTTACAAAGTATGGACTTTGGTTGCTTTATCTGAAGAGTTATATCCCTATCAGGAGCAAGTATATCTTGAGAAGATTACTTGGTGTACATAGAAAAGTTGAGACTTTCAAAACTAGACTTGTTGTAAAAGGTTCTCGTCATCAACCAGGTGTGGATAATGATGAAACCTTTTCTCCAGTGGATATGCTTAAGTCCATCCGGATCCTACTTACCACTGCTACATACCATAACTACGATATCTGGCGGTTGGGTGTCATGACTGCTTTTCTATATAGTGATTTAGAAGAGAGCGTCTATAAGTACACAGACAGAGGGCTTCGTAGACATTGGGAGAAGCGGAAACGTGTGCAAGTAGCTTTACGGGTTAAAGCAGGCATCGCGGAGTTCGAACATCTGTTTTTGATGTGATAGTCAAAGTATTTGACTTCATCAAAATGGTATATGAACCTTGTATATACAAAAAGGTAGTAGAGAGTACGTTGGTATTCCTCGTATTGTACGTAGATCACATACTCTGGATAGGAAAGGTGTTTCCTATGCTACACTCGGTCAATCTCCTCTTATCACATGGATTCTCCATATAGGATCAAGGTGATACCTCCTAAATCCTGGGTTTTGGATCTATGAGATAGATCTAAGTGGATGTTAGGATTCTCACTAGGTGTAGTGAGATCGTATCAATAGATCCTGGGGAGAATCACTGGATAGCTTCCAAGGTGGTAAGGTCGACTGAATGCCAGTCACAGGCATTGTCTTTACCCTCAGTAGAGGGACGGTATGTTGGAAGAGTTCCAAGCTATATACCGTGGTAAACTAGACGATAAAGGCTGGATACATCGCTACCAAAGATGCTGCCAAAGAGGAAGTCTGGGTGTTTATTAGTTCATGAGATGAACTTCATTCCTACCATTGTATGACAATGGAGTTGTGGCTTATGCCTAGGAACCCCCGTCCCATCAGTGATCCAGACATGTTCTAAGGCAGTGTCACCTGATCATGGAGATGGATGATCTCCAGGGAGATCGAGGTTAGGATAGTAGACTCAGAGGACAACACGGCGGATCCACTCACAAAGGTCTTTTCCCAAGAGAGACTTTTATAGGATGGTTGAGTATGAGATACTACAACCACTGCTATATGATGGCCCTAGTGCAAGTGGGAGATTGTTAGTTATATGTATGCCGTAGAGGCCATTATTGTACATATGATGTATATTATTGTAGCGCCTTGAAAAGTCGTTTTGGTGTTTTCCTGAAATCGGTGAAAATTCGGTATTTTTCCGTAAACCGTCTTTTTTGTTATTTTGCAGTTTATGACTAATTATACCTAATTTGGATAGGTAATTGCTAGTTTTTAGTAGCAAATGAGTTACTTATGAAATTCTGGTCGTTTAAAAATTTTCTCTAATTTTTTCAAGTTTTAATATTATTTTAAGCCGGTAAGAAAATACATTAAATTAGCGATAAATACAAATTTAAATGGGCGAAATTTAAGCTTTAAAATCATGTTAATTAAAATCTAGTTGTAACATAAATTTTTAGTATTTTATTTTAAGTTTTAACTAATTTTTATTATAGAAAACGAAATTTATTGAATTTAAGCTTAAACTTGCAATTTTGGACTTGTAGGGGGTCTTTTTGCATAACTTTTTTGTGCACTCTCACACACACATCCTCACACCTCCCTTGGCTGGCCAACTGCAGAAATTTCTCCCCCTCTCTCTTTTTTTAAACTCTTTTGTTAGGTGATGAAATGAGTTAAAGTGTAGGTTTTAAAATATATTATTTTGGAGGTATGGTGTATTTGACTTTGGGGGGGTTTGACTTGGTGACCATTCCCCACACCCCACACCATCCCCCTCTCCCTTGTTCTGGCCGAAATCTGCAGCCCTCCCCCCTCATTTTTCCCCTCTCTTTTGGTTCACAAATTCATCTCAAAAACCATCAAAATCCACAAATTTCTTCACTAAACCAAAACAAATCCTTGTGCTACCCCTTCTCAAGCCTAGTTTAGTTGAAAATATGTGGAAAGGAGGCATTTTTAGAGGCAAATGATCATGCTAGATCCATAGATCTTGAGGTATAATTTCCACCAAGTTATTTTCTTTTGGTTAAATTCCTTTAGTTAAATGGTTTTAGTGTTAAAAGCTTAGCAAAATCTTAATCTAGTTTTTTTTAGTTCATGGTTGAAATTAAACTAGGGTTTTAAAAATCATTATTTAGTTGATTAAAGCTAATTAGCTATCTAGTTGTTTACTAAACCAATCTTTAAGGTTACTTTGCTTAAGTGGCTTCATATTATGCTAATCTAAGTTAAACTTGTGTGAAATTTTCATTGTAATTGCTAATTACAAAAATCAAGAAAGGGGTTTGTGTATGGAAATAGATTGAAGCATGATTGTTGTGTTGGAATTATGGTTTGATGCTTTGTAAAAGGTTTAAAATTAGTGTAGTGGCTATCTAGTGGGTTAGTGTGGATGTTTGTGTTGGATTGAGTTAACTTTATCGCTAATTGTCGATGTTTGCACCAAATTGCAAATTTCTAGCTTACTAGTTTTGTTATAAAATATTGTGGTGAATTATTTGCAATATCTTGATGATATTTTTGGCATATCCTATGACATTTAGGATGTGTGAGTGCGTATTTTTGAGTGACCGGGTTTTAGTTTTGCCGGGCGACCAAATCGACGTTTTAGTTAGTTTTTGCGATTTTCGCGTGTGTTCCGCGCACCTTGTGCACGTTGTACCTAGCTTGTGAATGTTGGTATTTTCGTTTGGGATTTGCGTCGTTTCATGGTATGTAACCTTATGTTTGGTATTGATGTAAATTCCAGGTTCGGTCGCGGAGACGTCAGACGCGGCACGAAAGGGGAAAGCGGTGATTGGACGTGACTAGCTAGGGATTCCTGTGAGTAGATGTAACATCTACGGGGGACTACCGTTGAATGGCGCATGTCGCCCGATAGTTTTAGTAGCTTAAAAGGATTCTTAGTAATGGTAGTAATTAGGGGTGTAATACTTGTATGATTATTTGCTACATCCATGCCTTATATTGACATACATATGCGAACCCACCCTATAAGACACCTGCACCATTGCCATGGTTTTTATACGCAGCACGAGCACTATTCATGCTTACACACACACCCTGGTAATTGCCATGCCACCACACTAGATAACCTATAATTTGAAACCTTTTCTATAATTGATACTTAAATTTGTGCTATTGCCTTTAATTCCTTAAAATGAAATCGTAGGATTGCTATTCATGTGCATGTACCACATCATATTATTTGTTCATGCCTAGTCTATTAATCACACATCGCAACTTGATTATTGATACCATATGCATTCATTATCATTGACATATGCACTTATGAGGATTTCTTGAGATTTTATGATATTCTGGATTTCGGGGGAAAGCCGCAAAATTTCTAAACTTATTATATTTTTTTAAAATATGTAAATTGCGGTTTTCTAGTGATGTAAGTTGTTGGAGATAGTGCCCTCATAGTCAATTATTGGATCGCAGGTACGTGATTGCAATGATTGCGGAGGACCTATCCCGGTAGGACAGTCTTACTCGAGATGATAGTATGCTATCTGGTTTGCCTTTATCAGTCGTGTACATGTTCAGGTGACTGATTGCATGTTACACTTTGATAGCGCCCTTAGGATCTTGCTTTACCACCAACAGTATGATGGCGATCATATAAGTGAGAGTTGGGTGGTTTATACGCATATCCTTAATTATGGTCCCTAGTCGTGGGAGTTTCGAGACAGGGCATCGATACTCCGGAGTAGACTAGAGTGTACAGTCGAGACCCCGACGAGGGGCGGTGGCCGGTCTCACAAGCCACTGGTGTCAGTTGGATCACCTAAGATATATACAGGTGCTCATTGGGTTATGAGTACACCGGACAGGACTCGCCGGGAATCTGCTAGTTAGTATTATATCTACCGTCAGATAGCAGTTCCCTGGTGACATGTGTACAAGTTAGTTCATCGACCTGAGGTCGTCATTTGTCTCGTGTGAGTTCCCACTGTGCTTTGATTTCTACCCTACCACGGCTCAAAGGAGTCGTGCAAACAGGTAGTTTTTGGGTACAGTCCCGAGCCATATGGAGGCACGTGAGCGGATCGGCAGGGGATTCGTCTCTCCCGGTAATGGGGGTGAGGTCGTGCTGTGTCTAGGAGAGCCATTACACAAATCCATGGCCATGGTAGGAGATTTACTGGTAGGTACTCCAGTAGTATCTCAGGGTGTTATTGGGCTTCACTCCGACACGACTTATACTGCTATTGGGGGTCTGACGTTGCTAGCCCCCTAGGCAGATATGCGATACTCATTGACGAACGGACCGAACTGTATATACATTGTCACTGTTAGGCTCAGTAGGGTTTTCCGGATGAGTGCGCTCATCGGCATCCCTTGAGGTCAGTCCATGGGCAGCCGTTACGCATTGCTAGTGCCGCTGACGGTTTGTGGTTAAACCCACTGCCAGGGTACTGACGAGTCATTAGAGTCCCCCACAGACAGTTTCCCAAGTTCGGGCGAAACGTTGTAGAGGCCGTATGGTTTTATGGCAGGGTTCGGAAAATGCACGTGCGTTTACGCACGTGTCGATTTTCGGACAGGTGATACTGGTCGGCTTTGGTTTAAGCCGGATCCGAGTATTATATTGAGTAGGTATAATATCTTTGTCTCATTTGCATTTGTATTCGGTCGTAATACAAATGCAGGTATATTTATACAGTTTCGGGATTATCCTGAAAGTCGTTTCAGGATCACTTTTGGAAGTTGCCAGTTTCCAGTTTTCTATCAGCCGTCTTTTAACATTCTGTTAAAGACGGATTTATCTTTTCTTCAGATGAGGTGAGTCAGTGTTCTAGAAGATTCTAGATGAGGTGACTAGGCTATTTGGTGTTGTGTTCTTATTGGTTGCTTTTAATGAAATGATGACTAAGGATTTGAGTCATCATTTTCATTAAAGCTTTTTTGTTTTGCTTAAGATCTTTTCATATGATATTTGTGCTATGGTCACCTCCCTCCTCCTACGGTCACCTCCCTCCTTGAATAAATAGGCCGGCCCTCTCACTCCTCCACTCTCTCTCACTTGATGTTTCATTTGCTAGAAAAGATTATGACAGGTTTTATCGGTGTATGGAATTTCACAATCCATTTCATTCCATCACCCGATTCCTTTGGCAACTTCATTAACCGATCGTCCACGGATTTGGACGAAGTGAGACAAAGTCATCTACTCATTCTCTACATCATTCTTGGTCGTCTCTTTTAGCAAACTTGACGATCGAGTTGCCTCAAGTCAGAGGCGGGAGCCCGTTTAAAGAATCGATCATGTGGTGCCACCTCGACGAGGATATCGGAGTTCGACGAGATCGGAGCAGCCGCAACGGAGCGTGGGATGATGGTTGAAGAATGATGGACTCGGATCGTTCGGTATAACCTTTCTACACTCTTTACAGTTTGTTAGTTTAGCAATAATGGCAGATCCGGGTTAAAGTATACGATAGCACCAGTTTAAAAGTTTTGTTCCGCATTTTGGCATCTGTAGACTGCCGGGGCGCTAGCGTAGACTTACAGTGGTATCAGAGCCTCACCATTTTGCTATTCTAACTTGTGCTAACGCGTTTAAAACATCGATCCGACCGGAAATCAAAAATCACATTTTTCCAAGCCGACAGTTTCTGTTGTTTTTAAACGGTGTCAAAAATGAATTCTACATGTCTTAAAAATCTGTGCAGGGTTTTTTAGGAATACTGGAGAAATTCGTCGAAGTGAATCGACTGTTCAGCCGCGGATCCGCGGCCCAAGCGTGGGTTTGGCCGCGGATCCGCCGCAGTAAAGTCGAATCAGTTGGTCAAAATTCTACAGTAGTTTCTCTGTTGGAAATTGGGCTTTTTGGTAAATATCGTTTTGGCCCAGGTTTTGTTACTGTTCACCAGTAAGCAGTGGGGCCCACTTTTTGATATTTGGTCTTCGGTCGATCTAAATTTAAACACGTTAGTTTGCAGTGCTTACATTATATCTCCGACCGGGAATGTCATTTGATCGGTAAACCGCGTCTGATTGCTATAGTTCTTTTAGACGGGTTTGCGAACGTGACATTCGCGTTGATGTTCTGTGTTGTGCTGTGATGTTGCGGATTTGTCGTGGTGGATAGCAGTGTGCAATAGTAGTACAGTTTGTGTTTATTTGTACATTTGATATTGCGGGGCGAGCGTCTAACTTGTGGACTGCCGTCACTGCCTGTTGTATAATATTCTTTTGGGGCACGACCAGGTTGCGGTTGATGTACCTATTGTACTATTTTTCATTACTGTACTAGGTTTTGCCCCACGACGAAGTGCACGGATAGCCGGGTTCGGGAAAGCAACGGGTCCGCATCTCATGGCTTTGAGAGGCAGAGGGGCCCCACTCTAGAATTGGCAGACTATTCGCCGCACTCGTAGGGGGTACAGGTTGACCCAAGGAGGGGTGCTAAAGCTACCGGATTCCGTGAAGTGCTGGGTGGTCCATTCACTATGCTGTAGGGGGCTGCCTCGTTTCAGGTTTTGGCGGGTAACTTGCCGCACCCGTAGGGGTCTAGGTTTCATTGCACAGGCTATCCACACGACAGGGGAACGTTGGGTTTCAGCAGCGGCTCTGTGAAACCCGGGGATCCCAGAATATCTGTATTGTTCTGTGATGCTTATTACTTTTCTGTAATGTTGCATATTATCACGCCTGGAGCGATTATTGTATATTGGCTTATATACTATTAGATGCTGTATATGTTTTACACCCGCGCTAGTCCAGTCCCCGCTCTGTCGTTAGTTAAGTAACCTAACGAGTGATGACGGGACCCAGTGACGAATGCGGATGGCATATACGTACATTTTATTTTCGTTCTTTTCTGGTGTGATTAAATGATGGGACTGCGTTGATTCTGATCAATGCAAAGTTAAAACAAACCTGTTTACAGTTGTTGGAACAAATTTAAAAAGTGTTGTTACAAAGACGTTTCCTTTTGTTATGCATAGCGGTATTCAGTGGAATATCATGCACCTCATTCGACGGGGCAAGGGCCGATATCCCTTCACCGGGACTGACCCCTTAGACAGAAGTTTGCGTCAGAGTAATAACTTTAATATAGTCGATTACAAGTTGCTTTGCATAGAGGTATTCAGTGGAATATCCTGCACCTCATTCCACGAGGAAAGAGCCGAGATCCCTTTACCGGGAGTGACCTCTTTAGCAAAAGGTTTTCGCCACTATATTTTAAAAAGCTATCAGGTTCCTTCAGCGATATCAAGTTCACTACGCTAAAGGTTTTTCGCCAAAAACCAGCCGTAGCCCTCCGTCATTTCATATGGATGGTCAGTAGTATTCAAGCTATGTTGGTCTAGCCCTTAGCTAGGACATAGTGGTTGGTAGCTGCTGGGGTGTTCACATGTTGCATAGATAGATGAGTTGGTTTGGGACAGTCGTACAGCCTTGTTGGCCCTTAGTCAAGGGCGAGTACGGGTGGGTTCAAATTAACAAGATAATGATGGGAAGAACTTGACATGTGACTTATGGTGGGCTGGCCCTTAGTCACGATCATAAGAGCATGGGGCAAAAACTATATCGGGAGTTTCTAAAGAAACTGAAACTTGCCAAGTATGCGCATACCTTCTGGAGTATGAGTAACGTGGATGCATTCCATCACGTTATCATGCGATGAGAGTTGGATCCCGATTCCCACTGATGAGTTGGTTTACTCTTCGGGTGATCCCGATTGATTCTTCTTTAGGTTTGGAGGAGAATTTGACAGGACAGTGGGAGGTTTCCGGATTAGATAAAATGATGACCATTCTGATCTAGGTTAGAGTGCACGCAGAGTGTTTCTTTTCTCTCTCTCTTTGGCAGCGACCTTTGACCGACCCTAGACTATGACTCAGTGACCAGGTTGACCGAACCTTCTTAAAATACTGGCTTTTGGATTGTCTGAGTTGCATAAGTCATTGCCACTCCTTCTTTTACCCTTTGAATTTCTCAGAACACCCGTATTACTATGGATATCCACTTCCATTGGATAGATCCATCGTATGGTTATATACGAACTCGAAGGGACTTCTTCGGGGATGGATCCAGATTCAGGAGAAATAGAATTGGTTTATTCAGTTGTCTTTTATTATCACCTTCTCTCAGGTTGCGAGAGCTCCTTGGTTTAGGAGAGTACACCTATTACGCTTATTGGATTGTCTTATTCCAAACCATAGGCTGGTGCAGAAAGGTAGGGAATGAAGAAAACCAATTAGCCTAAGTAGGGTGTGCAGAAGGTAATATGTAAAGACAAAATAAAGGGATTAGAAAGAGGGCAAAGTAAATTGTGACTGATATCATTCACGACTAAAACCGCGTACTTCATCGCCACTCCTCTTTCACCTTTAAAAGAATAAGGTATTATTCAGTTGTCTTTTATCATCACCTTCTCTCGAGATGCGAGTACTCCTTGGTTTAGGAGGGTACACCTATTATGCTTACTGGATAGTCTTCTTCCAAACCATAGGCTGGTGCCGAACGGTAGGGAAGGAAGAAAACCATTTAGCATAACGATGGTGTACAGAAGGTAACGACTAAAGACAAATAAAGGGATTTGGAGAGACGGCAATAAAATATACGGTTGAAGTCATGAATTGGATTATGGAAGAAGCATTGCTATGAATACCAGGATACCCCTACGAAACATTTTCATGTTTCAGTGCATCGTTAAAGAAAAACTGTTTTCCCGATTAGACACTTACTCCAAGGGTATGTATTTACCAGGTTTCATTCTCATATCTGTATGGTTTTACAGATGATGAGTGGGAGTAAGATATTGGGAATTAGGTAATCATCCTCATTATATCGGAATTCGTTGTAATTGGTGATATTTGAGGAAATCGCCAGGGTACAGTTTTCTACCTACGACGCACAGGTTTTGAGTTGTTTAACTCAGCGGACTTATACAGAGTATTGTATGTTGTCCAAGTGTCCATCAGGACAAAGGAGTAGGTCCTCGTACTATGTTCTGTTTACTTATAACTTCTCTAGTATTTAGACGAGTGTTTCGTAGAAATACAAGGTCTAAGTTTTGAGAAGTTGTGGGTATAAGAATAAAGTAAAGAACCAGGTGTCACAAGTATCGGGATTCTTCAAAGAGATCGAAGATGTAGATTCTTGTGATTGGTATTCAGATGATAGTGATGGTTTTGAGAAACGTGTTTCTCTTTCAGGTTACTCATAATTGGATGGATTCCTAAGTTGAGTAATGCTGATTAGCCTCTTTCCATTAAGTTGATATGCACTGGAGACAGCTGCATGGTTTGAATATGGTTCCAATTAAATTAGTGCCAAAGTTTCTATATTGGATATAGAATGGATCGTACCCTAAAAGATGTTAAGGTACGGGGAGTTGTCCAGCTTATGATTAAAACGAGACACTGGATAACTCAGGGCACGTTTCTGTAATGGCTGTTTGTGGGTTGACCCTGGCTATGACGAGGGTTGATATTCTACCATTTGGAAGATCAATAGTGATATTGTTCTTCACTTGCCACAGTTTTAGTAAAAATGGATCTTTTTCAGAAAACAGTAGTGGGAGTATGGTAGAACTGGAAGTGATTCCAGAACCGCGAACGATTACGGAAAATTTAATAGGACCTATACATTCAATCAGGTTTGACATTCCAATAGCCACTCCGCAGGTATGGTAGGTAACCTCAGACGCCCGAGAGGTACTTCGGTAGCCTCAGAGACGGTGACAGGGAGGTTCTTATCTACCCAGACTTGACACTACTGTTGTTCCAGGATATGAGACCCGGTAGGAGGGTTGTCGTAGTCAGTGGGAGCAACGGAAGCTTAGTGGGCAAGTAGCTTATATCTATTTATAGACTTGAGCAGTTATAGTGGAGATAGATCATCTAATTTTGATGTGACAGTCATGGGTTTGACTTCAATCAGAATAGGGGATGGATCAGTTAAGAAGGTAGTAGGGTGTGATGTCATGGTATCTGGATGACATACACAGAGTAGGAAGTAAAATTCCTATACTACGATCGGTTGTACTGTGGTCGTCACACAGTTGTTTCTCCAGACAGGATATGGATATAATATTAGACATTCTGGTTTCTAGATTTATGGTTTTAGATCTGGATTTGGGTAGTTTCCCAATGTGGGTACTTTGACAGATATTCTAATGGTTTTTGGAATAGTTGACTCCTAGCATGGTGGTGTACCTGCAGGTGATGGAGTCACCCTCTCTAAAGGTGTCTTACAGACTAAAGAGGAGAGGGATGTGCATGATTGGCAGATCACTTGCTTAGGCAATTGAGTCAATCATGAGATGTCAAGTACCACACCAAATGTTGGTTTTGCACTAGATGCAATAAGTTTGTATTAATCCAATCCTGGAGAAACATAAGGAAGCGGTTTTAGAACATAAGTACATGTTCTACGGATTTGATGACGACAGCCACTTTCGGGAGACGGTTATCATTCCAGGCTTCAAAGGTGACATGGTTGACAGAGTGATTGTCAGAGTTATAGTTTTTCCCTCTGACAAAGAGGGACAGTATTATGGACAGGTGGTCCAAGAGGATACTGTGGGTGGCATGGTGCCCGATACTGATGGTTCAGTGATCGATACAGTCTAAGAAGTTTGGATTTGGTGTTCATTTATGAACTAGGTCCCATCAGATATCCAGACATATCCTAAGACAGGTATTACTCAATTCGGGAGATGGTTTTCTCCGCGAACTTGAGATTAAGAGAGATATAGAAAGATACTTCTAGGCGGATCCACTCACTGAGGCTATTTCTCGAACACAATAGTTTTACAAACGGGCTTTGTGAAACTGATTAGTAGAGGAGTTGGATGTTCGGTTTCACACGGGCTGTGAGTACGCGACATCGCAATATTAGCCTTGAGTGCATGTGGGAGATTGTTGGAGATAGTGCCCTCATAGTCAATTATTGGATCGCAGGTACGTGATTGCAATGATTGCGGAGGACCTATCCCGGTAGGACAGTCTTACTCGAGATGATAGTATGCTATCTGGTTTGCCTTTATCAGTCGTGTACATGTTCAGGTGACTGATTGCATGTTACACTTTGATAGAGCCCTTAGGATCTTGCTTTACCACCAACAGTATGATGGCGATCATATAAGTGAGAGTTGGGTGGTTTATACGCATATCCTTAATTGTGGTCCCTAGTCGTGGGAGTTTCGAGACAGGGCATCGATACTCCGGAGTAGACTAGTGTGTACAGTCGAGACCCCGACGAGGGGCGGTGGCCGGTCTCACAAGCCACTGGTGCCAGTTGGATCACCTAAGATGTATACAGGTGCTCATTGGGTTATGAGTACACCGGACATGACTCGCCGGGAATCTGCTAGTTAGTATTATATCTACCGTCAGATAGCAGTTCCCTGGTGACATGTGTACAGGTTAGTTCATCGACCTGAGGTTGTCATTTGTCTCGTGTGAGTTCCCACTGTGCTTTGATTTCTACCCTACCACGGCTCAAAGGAGTCGTGCAAACAGGTAGTTTTTGGGTACAGTCCCGAGCCATATGGAGGCACGTGAGCGGATCGGCAGGGGATTCGTCTCTCCCGGTATTGGGGGCGAGGTCGTGCTGTGTCTAGGAGAGCCATTACACAAATCCATGGCCATGGTAGGTACTCCAGTAGTATCTCAGGGTGTTATTGGGCTTCACTCCAACACGACTTATACTGCTATTGGGGGTCTGACGTTGCTAGCCCCTAGGCAGATATGCGATACTCATTGACGAACGGACCGGACTGTATATACATTGTCACTGTTAGGCTCAGTAGGGTTTTCCGGATGAGTGCGCTCATCGGCATCCCTTGAGGTCAGTCCATGGGCAGCCGTTACGCATTGCTAGTGCCGCTGACGGTTTGTGGTTAAACCTACTGCCAGGGTACTGACGAGTCATTAGATTCCCCTACAGACAGTTTCCCAAGTTCGGGCGAAACGTTGTAGAGGCCGTATGGTTTTATGGCAGGGTTCGGAAAATGCACGTGCGTTTACGCACGTGTCGATTTTCGGACAGGTGATACTGGTCGGCTTTGTTTTAAGCCGGATCCGAGTATTATATTGAGTAGGTATAATATCTTTGTCTAAGTTGCATTTGTATTCGGTCGTAATACAAATGCGGGTATATTTATACAGTTTCGGGGTTATCCTGAAAGTCGTTTCAGGATCACTTTTGGAAGTTGCCAGTTTCCAGTTTTCTATCAGCCGTCTTTTAACATTCTGTTAAAGACGGATTTATCTTTTCTTCAGATGAGGTGAGTCAGTGTTCTAGAATATTCTAGATGAGGTGAATAGGCTATTTGGTGTTGTGTTCTTATTGGTTGCTTTTAATGAAATGATGACTAAGGATTTGAGTCATCATTTTCATTAAAGCTTTTTTGTTTTGCTTAAGATCTTTTCATATGATATTTGTGCTATGGTCACCTCCCTCCTCCTACGGTCACTTCCCTCCTTGAATAAATAGGCCGGCCCTCTCTCTCCTCCACTCTCTATCACTTGATGTTTTATTTGCTAGAAAAGATTATGATAGGTTTTATCGGTGTATGGAATTTCACAGTCCATTTCATTCCATCACCCGATTCCTTCGGCAACTTCATTAACCGATCGTCCACGGATTTGGACGAAGTGAGACAAAGTCATCTACTCATTCTCTACATCATTCTTGGTCGTCTCTTTTAGCAAACTTGACGATCGAGTTGCCTCAAGTTAGAGGCGGGAGACCGTTTAAAGAATCGATCATGTGGTGCCACCTCGACGAGGATATCGGAGTTCGACGAGATCGGAGTAGCCGCAACAGAGCGTGGGATGATGGTTGAAGAACGAAGGACTCGGATCGTTCGGTATAACCTTTCTACACTCTTTACAGTTTGTTAGTTTAGCAATAATGGCAGATCCGGGTTAAAGTATACGATAGCACCAGTTTAAAAGTTTTGTTCCGCATTTTGGCATCTGTAGACTGCCGGGGCGCTAGCGTTGACTTACATAAGTGTCGTCCACCATGAGTTTGTTGTGGTTTTCGAGACCCGTTTCGAGGAGTTGGATGAACCGTCTCGGGTACATGGTGGGCCCGGTAAGGTACCCCGGGGCAAGAAGCTCGTGTTGCTGACGATGACCCTGGCAGGGGACGGATTACCTACCGGTGACTGTTTGGGACGGCGGATATCCAGAGGATACGGACCGTGGCCGCGAGATGATAAGATATTGATATTGAGATGGGTCAGCCGGATAGCTGAGGCCAAAGATACTATGACATGGATATATGAGATTTGTGATAGTTTTGAGGTGTCGTTGCTGGACACAGGTTCTTGTTGATTCTATTGGTATTGTGCTGGTATTTCAAAAGAGATTCCTAAAGGAAAAACATGATTCTTATACCTACACATTCAGATCATGAGTTGATTCGCATTGCATTCATACCTGCTAGTATATTCATATTGCATACATACCTGCTATTATGTCCTGCCTTACCTGTATTTTAGATGCTAGGATGCTTGTGTGCATGCATTCGATAACCTGTGTAGATGTTATTTTTTACTCACGAGTTGGCAACTCACCCCCGTTGTGCCACAGCCTTTTACAGGTCCGCTCCGTCAGTGAAGTAGCGGCGGGCGCACTTGTTTCTTTTGCCTCTTTTACCTGGACTCGAGGTTTTGCTCTTAAGTGGGTTATATTATTATTTTTGTACCACCTTGTATATTCTTTGTATCTAGTGTACTCCATCTACGGTATCTACCAGTATTTTTGTATATTGACCTAGAGATGAGACTGTGAGATTTGTGGACTTTTTATGCTGTATTTTGGGGTCGAGCTCACTTGAGTCGACATGCTGTTTTTCTCATGCTTCTTTATGATTATTTCACATGTTGTTGTTTTATATTGCGTGGGATTTGTGACCGCCTTATGGCGAAGAGCTAGCTCCCGCTTGGGAATGCCATATTTGTTGGATTTATATATATTCTTGTTGTACCCATTTTGGGGGCCAGTATTTACAAAGGAGACTCTGCCAAAATTTTCGGAAAAATTGATATTATTTTTAAAAACGCTTGATGTGACTCATTTGATAAACTCGCTTTCAATTGATTGGTTTTCCTTCATTCTTTTGCTTTTTGGTTTTGGTTTCTGGGCTTTGGCTTACTTATTTTACGGACGCCTTGAGACGTTTCATAAACTTAAGTGTCAGTCACGTCCGTACCCTGCGGGTCGTGACAAAGTTGGTATCAGAGCGATAGGTTTTACCCTTTTGAGTGTAGGATGACCCTTGGTAGATGGAGTAAGTGACTTAAGTAGGGTAACGTAGCGTGTGTATGTCCGCGACATACTTGCGATACGGTACTCCGCCTAAGTGACTTTAGGATATACTTGCTTGAAATTCCTTCTTCAATTCCGTGTATCCTATGATCCTATTGCACTGTTCTTATTATCCATTTTCCGGTAACAGCCACTATGCCGCCGAAGGCTACGAGGGCACAGAGGGTTGCCGCCCGAGACAAGATTCGAGCTGGCTCGTCCGAGACTAGGACTGAGCAGGGTGGTATGCCTACGCCGCAGGGACAGACCGATCCACCTTCCCCAGACCGTATGGATAGGCTCGAGACTGGTATGGAGGAGTTGCGACAGATGATGGGGGCATGCAGGAGCTACGTCAGATGGTAGGATCCCTAGTTGCAGCCAGTCGTACACCGAGGCCGGAGGACGTACCTACTACATCACAGACGACCATGATACCTGCTCCTACTACTACCACCGTGGCCATTCCGGTTTCGCTACAGGATTTCATGAGGCTGAGACCTCCAGTATTCACCGGCACCGAGGCAGCGGCGGACCCACAGACGTTCCTTGACAGTTTAGCCAGGATCTGCCGTTCGCTGAGATGTTCGGATGATCGATGGGTAGAGCTTGCGAGTTTCCGACTAGAGGGTCTCGCGCAGACATGGTGGGAGTCAGTCTTGAGAGGTCGAGCTACAGGTCTACCCCCTATGACTTGGGCCGAGTTTACAGCGGTCTTTCTAGCTCGTTTCCTCCCAGAGAGCGTTCGTGACGCCAGAGCTCGTAGCTTCGAGGCCTTAGTCAAGACACCTGGGATGACGGTGTCTGAGTATGACATCCAGTTTACACAGTTGTCCCGATATGCTCCATATTTGGTGGATACTGAAGAGAAGATGGTGAAGAGGTTCGTACAGGGACTTGATGCCCAGCTATATCTTGCCATTGGCGCCCAGCACTACGACACTTATTCAGCTGCTATGGATACGGCATTACGGATGGAGGCACGCATATCACAGACTTCGGCCGTTTCTGGGCCGAAGAGGATTCGCACCGATGTACCGTCTCAGAGGCAGGGCGCCAGATTCTTTCCGAGAGATAGGCCTGGCAGAGGATTTGGACGGGGACAGTTATATGGTTCTTATCCCCAGGGTCAGCAGCCGTCGCCAGGGTGTTTTGGGTGCGGGAGTCCGCACCATCTTGTCAGAGACTGTCCGGCGAGACGACAGGGAGCGGCGACCGTTCCGCATGTGACCCTACCACCATCACCACCCCCTCCTCAGAGAGCCCTACTTCCTACCACAGGCGATGCTCCACGCCAGTTAGGTGCACCCAGAGGCCGTGGACGCGACGGTCCTGTTCAGAAAGGACGAGGAGGCAGAGGCCGAGGTCGAGGTCAGCCCGCTATCGGTGGAGGATAGGCCCGAGTATTTGCTTTGACACCGCAGGATGCGCAGGCATCCAATGCCGTTGTGGCAGGTACCTTGCCAGTTTGTTCTTTCGACGCACGGGTATTATTCGACCCAGGTTCCACACATTCGTACGTCTCTACACACTTTGAACCGATGTTGGGCCGTGAGTCGTCGTCGTTAGATCTTCCTCTTGTTGTTGTTACCCCGGTGGGCGAGTCGTTTGTCGCTCGTTTTGTATTTCGATTGTGTTCCGTTCGTATCGGGGAGAGGGATTCATCGGTTGATTTGATTCTCCTCGATATGTTGTACTTTGATGTGCTTCTGGGCATGGATTGGCTAGCCACTTGTTATGCTTGGTGGACTGCCGTGAGAAGGCAGTCATATTTAGCTTTCCGGGAGAGCCAGTCCTTGTTATTCAGGGAGACCGTAGCGTCACCCTTCCCAGCTTGATTTCGTCTCTTCGGGCTGGTCAGCTCTTGCGGAAGGGATGTCAGGGATTCTTAGCGTATATTTGTGATACTCGAGCTGCAGAGGTTCCGTTGGACCGGGTCCCGGTTGTTTGTGAGTTCCCTGATGTTTTCCCTGATGAGCTACCTGGGCTACCACCTGAGCGCGACGTTAAGTTCTGCATCGATTTGATTCCCGGCTCGGGGCCTATTTCTATACCGCCTTATCGGATGGCCCCGGCAGAGCTTCGAGAGCTGAAGGATCAGTTGCAGGATTTGTTAGATAAGGGGCTTATTCGACCTAGTGTTTCTCCATGGGGTACTCCGGTCCTGTTTGTTAAGAAGAAGGATGGAAGTTTGCGCTTATGTATCGACTACCGCCAGCTGAACAAAGTTACCGTTCGGAACAGATATCCGTTGCCACGCATTGATGATTTGTTCGACCAGGTTCAGGGCGCGGGATATTTTTCGAGGATCGACTTGCGATCAGGATACCATCAGCTGCAAGTTCGACAGGAGGATATACCGAGGACAGCTTTCCGCACGCGCTACGGCCACTATGAGTTTTTGGTGATGTCGTTCGGACTCACCAACGCCCCAGCAGCATTCATGGATTTGATGAACCGTACATTCAGGCCGTATCTTGACTTGTTCATCATCGTGTTTATCGACGATATCTTGGTGTACTCCCAGAGCAGAGAGGAGCACGAGCAGCACTTGCGGATTACGTTACAGACTCTGAGGGAGCACCAGCTGTTCGCAAAGTTCTCCAAGTGTGCATTCTGGCTGGACAGCGTCGGATTCTTGGGTCACGTGATTACGAGAGACGGCATATGTGTGGACCCGAAGAAGATTGAGGCTGTTCAGCAGTTGCCCCGACCTACATCGGTTACTGAGATCCGTAGTTTTTAGGCCTAGCGGGCTACTACAGGCGTTTTGTTCAGGACTTCTCCCGTATAGCTGCACCTTTGACCGGTTTGACCCGGAAGGGAGTTCATTTCGTTTGGACAGAGGAGTGCGAGCGCAGTTTTCAGCAGCTACGGACTTGTTTGACAACGGCGCCGGTATTATCTTTGCCTTCGGGATCAGGCGGATTTGTGGTCTACTGTGATGCTTCGCGAGTAGGCTTAGGATGCGTATTGATGCAGCATGGCCGGGTGATCGCATATGCTTCTCGGCAGTTAAAGAAGCATGAACAGAACTACCCCACTCACGATTTGGAGATGGCTGTAGTGGTTTTTGCACTGAAGATTTGGCGAAATTACCTATACGGCGAGTCGTGTCAGATATTCACTGATCACAAGAGCTTAAAGTACATATTTCAGCAGCGAGACCTGAACCTCAGGCAGGGTCGTTGGATGGAGTTGGTGAAAGACTACGACTGCGAGATCTTATATCACCCAGGCAAGGAGAATGTGGTGGCATATTCTTTGAGCAGGAGACCCAGGGGTAATCATGTAAGTCGATGTACTACACCCCAATACTTGTGGGGAGGCGGAATTTTCAAAAACGAACTTGTTTAGTGAACGAACATCGACTAACCGCTTGAATCGAAGCTAAACTATAAACAACCAAACACAAAGTGTTTCTAAACTACTGTGTTTAGGGATTATACCTAATGAACCAACTCCTTCGTCTTTACGAACTCCTTGTTCTCCTCGGCCTTCTCGAAGTAGTAGACGATCCACCCGAGAGCAAAACTCTAAGCTTAGCCTCTAAACTTGAGGCAACTAACCTTCTTGGATTGCTAATCAAAGAAGATAGATTGAGATAGAGTGATGGTTATGGATTGTTTAGTCTTACTAACCCTTGTACTCAACTCATGAGAGGGGAGGATTAGTCTTTTGAAGAGAGAGAGCTTGAGGAGAGAGAAGGTGAGAATTATTATCATATGAGAATAGTAAGTCATCATAATAAATATGAAGCATTCTTATTAATGAAGAAAAGAATAATACATAATGAATAAGCATGCTTCACAAATATCTAATGGTGATTCATTGTCATGACTCATTAAGCATTTATCATGCATTAATGATATGCATGAATTACCCTCATGACTCACTAAACTCATTTAATGCAAATGACACCTAAACCTCCTTAGTCACCACTTCTAGAAGCTTCTCGCACAATTACGAGAACGCCCCTCCAATCCGCAAAAATACGGAAAAACTTTAGACTGTAAAAATCCAATAACCGGATACCAGTAACTGGCTTAAACCAAAGCCGACTGGTAAAAACTGTCCGAAAGTCGTACGCGCGTAAACGCACGTATGCGTCCGAACCCTTGTCGTAAAACCATACGACCTCTATATCGTTTCTCCTGGAA
This sequence comes from Agapanthus africanus, assembly GCA_030015575.1. Lineage (NCBI taxonomy): Eukaryota > Viridiplantae > Streptophyta > Magnoliopsida > Asparagales > Amaryllidaceae > Agapanthus > Agapanthus africanus. The sequence continues at coordinate 208,345,934 of JASDDO010000031.1, read as the reverse complement.
TAGGAAAATCTCTGTGTGGGACTCTAGAGACTCGACTACTACGCTGGCAGTGGGTTTAACCACAGACCGCAAGCGGCACTAACTGTATGTAACGGTCCCCAGGTAGTTGTCGATAAGAAGGCCGATGAGGAAACCCATCTGAACTCCTACTGAGTCTGATGTGACAATCTCCATACAGTCCGGTCCGTTCGTCCAAGACTATCGCATATCCTGCCTAGGGGGCGGCAAGCGTCAGTCCCCTAATAGCGGTATAAGTCGTGTCGGAGGGAAGCCCATTACACCCTGAGAAACTACTGGAACCTACCAGTAAATCTCGCTTGCCCTGGCCAGGGACTTTGCGTAATGGCTCTCTGACACAGCGCGATATCTACTCCCAATACCGGGAGGGACGAATCCTGTCTAACCGCCACTGCCTCCAAGTGCTCGGGACTGCACCCAACTGCTACCTGTTTGCACGACTCATTTGAGTCGTGGTAGGGTAGCAATCTAAGAACAGTGGGACACACTCGAGGCGAAGTAGCAGTGTCAAGTCTGCGGACTATGCTGTACTCATGTCACCTGGGAACTGCTCACTGACGACTGGTATAAAACCAACCAACAGTTCCCTGTGAGTCCTGTCCGGTGTACCCGTAACCTAACGAGCACCTGTATACTATCTCCAGTACGACGTACTGACGGCTGTGGGACAGACCATCTCCCCAACTGGGATGAGAAGCATACACACTAGTCTACTCCGGAGTATCGATGCTCTATCTCGATAATCCAACGACTAGGGACCTGAATAAGGATGTGCTTGTAGACTACCCAGCCCCCACTAGTGTGACTACCGTCACAACGCTGGTAGTCAAGCAAGATCCTAAGAGCTCTATCAATACGTGCACTCACATATTAAGATAGAAAAACCAAGTAGCATACTACCATGTTTAGCAAGACTGTTATATACATGTGAATATCCCAAGCTTCCATTAAGTAATATACAAACTAGTATGATACATTAATGGCCTTCTAGGGCATAAACACTAACAATCTCCCACTTGCACTAGGGCCATGTACTGGCATATCGAAGACCAATGATCTCGAGTAGCCTCTCGAACTGCGTCTGAGGTAGGGCCTTTGTGAATGGATCAGCAATGTTCTCTTCTGAAGCAACTCTCCGAACCTCGATCTCCTGACGATCAATGATCTCCCTGATCAGGTGATACCGCCTTAAGATGTGTCTGGACTTCTGATGGGACCTTGGTTCCTTCGCTAAAGTTATAGCTCCGTTGTTGTCGCAATACAGAGGTATTGGATCAACTATGGTAGGAACCACCTGAAGTTCTGTTATGAACTTCTTCATCCAGACTGCTTCTTTTGCGGCATCGCATGCAGCTATATACTCCGCTTCCATCGTCGAGTCAGCAACGGTGTCCTGCTTAGAGCTCTTCCAGCACACCGCCCCTCCATTGAGGGTAAAGACATAACCCGACATGGACTTGGAATCGTCCTTATCACTCTGGAAGCCGGAATCAGCAAAGGCCTCCAACCTGAGGTCTTTTCCGCCGTAAACCAAGAACATCTCCTTAGTCCTCCTTAGGTACTTGAGAATGTTCTTAACTGCTTTCCAGTGCATCTCCCCTGGGTCTGACTGATACCGGCTTACCACGCTCAGTGCGTAAGCAACATCTGGTCTGGTGCACAACATCGCATACATTATAGAGCCTACCGCAGAAGCGTAGGGTATAATAGACATGCGTTCCCTTTCCAAATCAGTCTTGGGAGACATCTTTTTGGAGAGGGTGATTCCGTGACAAGCCGGTAGATTACCGCGCTTAGAATCTTCCATACTGAATTTTTTCAGTATAGTGTCGATATACCTGGACTGTGAAAGTCCCAACATCCTCTTGGATCTATCACGATAGATCCGGATCCCCAGAATGTAAGAGGCATCACCCAGGTCTTTCATGGAGAACCTGTGTGATAAGAATCCTTTGACAGATTGTAGCATAGGAATGTCATTTCCTATCAATAGAATGTCATCCACGTACAAGACGAGGAATACAACACTTCTGGCTACAACTTTACTATATATGCACAGTTCATCTGGATTTTTGATAAAGTCATATTCTTTGACTGTCTCATCAAAACAGATGTTCCAACTCCGCGATGCCTGCTTTAGTCCATAAATGGACTTAAGCAGCTTGCATACTTTCCCGCTGCTCCCACTCTGATTGAAACCCTCTGGCTGATCCATATAGACGCTCTCTTCTAAATTTCCATTCAGAAAAGCCGTCTTTACGTCCATCTGCCAGATTTCATAATCATGGAAGGCAGCAATAGCAAGAAGGACCCGAATGGATTTGAGCATAGCCACTGGAGAAAAAGTTTCGTCATAGTCCAAACCAGGTCTTTGACGAAAAACCTTTGCAACAAGTCTAGCCTTATAGGTTTCCACCTGTCCATCTACACCAATCTTTTTCTTGAAGATCCATTTGCATCCTATGGGTTTTACCCCATCTGGAGCAAAGTCCAAAGTCCATACTTTGTTGGTGTACATGGACTCCATTTCGGTCCGCATTGCATCTAGCCATCGTACCGAGTCGCCGCTCTGGATGGCCTGCTGGAAGTCAGTAGGTTCATCATCATCTATGATGCAATCCTCTCTATCCCCATCAATGAGAAAACCGTAGTATCTCTCAGGAGGATGAGACGGCCTACTACTCCTGCGGAGGGGTGCGGGAATGTTCTGTTCTTCTTGAACCTCTGGTTCTACCAAACTTTCAGTAACAGCTTGTGGTTCTGGAATTTCTTCCAGTTCTACTGCGCTCCCACTCTTCTGATTTTCTAAAAATTCAGTTTCTAAGAAGTGGGCATGACGAGAAACAAAAACCTTTTGTTCCTCTGCGTAATAGAAATAATATCCCTTGGAGTTCTTTGGATA